>CAXKVI010000003.1:8537712-8540212 GCA_964058755.1 Campiglossa producta
TATTTTATTTTATTTTATTTTATTTTATTTTATTTTATTTTATTTTATTTTATTTTATTTTATTTTATTTTATTTTATTTTATTTTATTTTATTTTATTTTATTTTATTTTATTTTATTTTATGTTATTTTATGTCATTTTATTTTATTTTATTTTATTTTATTTTATTTTATTTTATTTTATTTTATTTTATTTTATTTTATTTTATTTTATTTTATTTTATTTTATTTTATTTTATTTTATTTTATTTTATTTTATTTTATTATTTTTTTTGTTAACTAAACTAGGAAGATGTTTAGCAGTTTACAACATATTTGCATATTACATATGTCTCAACTAAGCACCTACACACTAACAAAAAAAATATCCAAAATAATCAACAAAAAGCTCACTTAAGCAATGCCACGTTTCTACCATTCGAGTAAATCAAAATTCAAATTAATTGTCACTTTTCAAGGAGTTGTATGCTGAAATTTCCCTAAAAAGGCATTCGAAGTGCAGTGGCATATTTGTTGTTACTGTTGCTGTTGCACGAACAAAATTTTGGTAACATTTCATTTGCTATTCAAATGGCATAGCAGCAACAACATCGCTCAGTGGCCTCAGACTCATCTTCACTGCACTTTGGGTTGCATTTAAGTGATAATCGTGATGCTCATTTGAAAATATAAATTTTTTTTTTGTGTTTTAGTAAACATTTAAGGTGAACGTGACACGACAACTCAACTAAGTTTTTGTGATAATATGGCACATGAAAATAACAACAACGTGTAGCTAGGCCCGCAATGAAACAACTTTTTCTCCGCCTTTGGTTTGGATTGACTTGCTCTCGTCTTAACCTTTCTAGTGTACGAGTTCACCTTTCTTGTGCTCATTTTCATCATTCTAGCATCTCACCTTCACCTTCCGCCTACTCCCGCTCATTCCCGCTCACTCCTACTAGTCCTTCATGAAGTTGCTTTATGTTAATGAGTTTTTGTTTGTTTCTTGAGTTTTCTAAGTCATAAGCGCCAGCAGTGACAGTCATATCAGCTTACTGTTGCTATTGCTGGCGTCCAATGTTTACCTTTTGGGATTTTCCGCTAGGCTTTTATGTCAGCATTGCGCGACTCTATACGAGAGCTTTGGGTCATTAAATTTATGCAAAAATGTTGATGTTTTGGTATAATATTTCAGCCTGCTAGATTTTAGGGGGAGAGTTGCAGGAGTTCTAGTATGGTGTTGTTGTTGTTGTGCTCTTTTATTGCTATATTTGTTTAGCATGAAATGAAATGCTAATATTTTAACTGCAGTTTGAAGTTTATCTGTAACTACGCTTATGACATTTATGGCGTTTCTCGGTCGTTAAGTTTTCGCCGACGTGGAAGATTGAGAAAGTCGTATAACTATTTAGGGACCGTAGCGATTATGAATTTGATTAAAGAGGTTGAGTAACAGGCATTCGAAATTTAATTTATTATGTCACTGTGACTAAGGCAGTGACAAGTGACAGTGACAATATAAGTGACAGTGACAATAACAGTGACAGTGACAATAACCGTGACAGTGACAATAACAGTGACAGTGACAGTGACAATAACAGTGACAGTGACAATAACAGTGACAATAACAGTGACAATAACAGTGACAATAACAGTGACAATAACAGTGACAATAACAGTGACAGTGACAATAACAGTGACAGTGACAGTGACAGTGACAATAACAGTGACAGTGACAGTGACAGTGACAGTGACAATAACAGTGACAGTGACAATAACAGTGACAGTGACAATAACAGTGAAGTTTTAAAGACATTAGAAATAACTCCACAGTGCTTTTGACTAAGTTCATTACAGTGACAGTTACAGTGACAAACATTTACTTTGACTGTGATCATGGCAGTGACGGTTAAAGTATCTGTGACGACGACAGTGACTTTGATTGGTACAGTGACAAGTGAAAAAGACGGTGACAGTAACTATGACATTGGCAGTGACAACGACAGTGACTATTACTTTGAAATTGAAAATGACAGTTACAACAACAGTGGCAGCGATAGTGACAAGCACTAACAGTGACTTTATATCTATAATCGTGACAGTTAAAGTTACGTAAACAATGCCAATGACCATGTCCGTGACAGCCTCATGCACACATGTTTCCACATCACCCATCCATGTAGATAATTGCCAATTAATTTGCTTTTTAATGCGTTTTTTATGGCAACTACATTGGTTTTGTAAAATCTTTACAACAATCAGCATATTAAATCATAAAAATATATGTGGCATACTTTGATGTATAAACAATAAACTAAATGTTCCACTTCTAACTCATATTCAAATTAAGTGGCCTCACGCGCATTGCGCTTGACCTAAAAATGCAACAATTTTATTGCAACAAAAGCAAAAAGTGTGTGCAACAATTTCCTGTGTCATAAAAATAATGCGATAACAAATGAATTTTAAATTTCGAAAATAAAAACATAAACAAATATTGCAAACAAATTGACTAATTA
>CAXKVI010000003.1:8542712-8550212 GCA_964058755.1 Campiglossa producta
TTTATTTTATTTTATTTTATTTTATTTTATTTTATTTTATTTTATTTTATTTTATTTTATTTTATTTTATTTTATTTTAAATTATTTTATTTTATTTTATTTTATTTTATTTTAAATTATTTTATTTTATTTTATTTTATTTTATTTTATTTTATTTTATTTTATTTTATTTTATTTTATTTTATTTTATTTTATTTTATTTTATTTTATTTTATTTTATTTTATTTTATTTTATTTTATTTTATTTTATTTTATTTTATTTTATTTTATTTTATTTTATTTTATTTTATTTTATTTTATTTTATTTTATTTTATTTTATTTTATTTTATCTAATATCTTTAAACGAGTTAATCTTGTATATTTGTATATTTGTATGTTCGGACTATCTCGAGAACCGCTTGACCGATTGGGATGAAATTTGGCACAAAGATAGTATGATGGATTCTAAGACTACCCACTTTAGGGTTGCCACTTGGGGCGGTTTACAGGGTTGCCACCTATCCCATTTTTTTTAATTATGGAGCAAGATATGCCAATATGGGTATCATATGAAAGGTATTTTCGGCGAGATACCAACTAAAATATTTTCAAGTAGAGTTGCCACCTTACCACAATATATTTGTATATCCGGTACTATCTCGAGAATCGATTGACCGAATTGGCTGAAATTTGGCATGGTGATAGTATGATCAATTTTAAGACTACCCACTTTAGGGTTGCCACTTGGGGCGGTTTACAGAGTTGCCACCTATCCCTTTTTTTTAATTATGGAGCAAGATATGCCAATATGGGTATCATATGAAAGGTATTTTCGGCGAGATACCAACTAAAATATTTTCAAGTATAGTTGCCACCTAGGGTTGCCACCTTACCGCAGTATATTTGTATATTTGTTGGTCCGGTACTGTCTCGAGAACCGCTTGACCGATTGGAATGAAATTTGGCACATTGATAGCATGATTGATTCTAAGACTATACACTTTGGGGTTGTCACTTGGGGCGGTTTACCGGGTTGCCACCTATTTAATTTTTTTTTATTTATGCAGCTAGACATGTCAATATGGGTATCAAATGAAAGGTATTTTCGCTGACATACCAACTAAAATATTTTCAAGTAGAGTTGTCCGCACAAAGTCCATTACGGCTACGAAAATTACAAAATTTTAATAATTTGCCCACATATAAAGGACAGTGTAACACATCCTCACAAGGTTCCCACCTATTTGATATTTTTTTGGAAATCTATGTTGGAAAGCTTATAGTGTTGGTAAGTAAAGTTAGCACTAAAGTGATAGCACCGAGCAAGCTCGGTCACCCAGGTACTTTTATTTTATTTTATTTTATTTTATTTTATTTTATTTTATTTTAAATTATTTTATTTTATTTAATTTAATTTAATTTTATTTTATTTTAAAAAAGTCCAAAAATCAACTCAATATAAAGCCAGCATAAATCCAACATAGAAATTCGCACTAAATATCAACTCGAGACACCTGTTCCAAATCTATGCACATTTGCATTGGCGATCATACTACATTTTACCGCTAATCCACTTGTCGTGCCCCACTACCTTCTTTTTACATAGCTGACATAAATATAATGAATATTCAAATCGAGTATGCCTTTGCTTTATCACATTTGCTCATCGGCGGCATATATCTGCATATCAGAGGCGTCTACCCATTATGGGGCATCTACCCATGATGGGAAAGGGAGCACCTCCAAGAGGTTTTATATATTTAAAGGAGAAGTGCTATCTTCTAAGTCCTACATTTCCCAAAATTGGTAAATCTTACTCCGAACATGCCTCTTGGACATGCCGCCTCTGGTGGATATCCATATATGCAAATAAATAGGTATGCGTACTCTAAAGTCCATATGCAAGTTCATTTATCACTCCAGAGCTTACAGCTCAAGTGCGTTTCGTGTCGTCGCTGCGTCAAAAAAAATATTGTGCAGTTATGTTATGCAACCTGCCACCCGGTTGTAAATAACTTCTTACACATTCACGCAAACATAGAAGGCAATCAAATTGTCTTTTGGCACTAGCAGCGTATTGAGGTTGCACGCACCACGGGACAATCACTCGTCATTCTGGCATTCCCGCAAATCATGCAACAAACCGTGAATATGTAAGTGGGTTCATAAGTGGGGTTTTTTAGTGACCTGGCAACATGCGCATAGTGAACGGGAATTTCATAGAGTTGTTTTTATAAGTATAATAATTATAAATGACGAAAAGTTCAATTATAGCACTGGTCGGCAAAAAAAAAAAAAAAAATCATGCCTCCAGCCTTTCTAACTATCAACCTAGCTATCAGCTTACAATACATCGAGCTACCTTTTTTCGTGCAGTTATTTTTGCTCTTCAAAGGTATTGTGTATCCGTATTTCTCATCGCATAGCGAATCAGTTCATCTATGATGACCTCAGGCGTTCTCGGTCAATCATTAAAATTCACACAAACACTCATTTCAAGTTATTTTTACCTACATATATTCGTATTGTATCTTTGTATCTCTGATATATACATGTTTGACATAAGTAGATATATTATTAGCAGATATCTGCACGTGTGAAAATAATAAATAATGAATTGAATAAAAGTATAGGTATCGTGTGGAGAGAGAGCGAAAAGGAATAAAAACAAAAAAACAATAAGCAGGTCTAAGTGCGGGTGAGACCAAATACTTTATACCTGGTTGTGAGAATTTTTTTCATGCTATAGTAACAAAAACTATTAGTCAAAGTCTCTATTTTTATATTATTTTGTTTTATTTTATTATTGTATTTCTTTTTATTTTGTTTCATTTTATTTTATTTTATTTTATTTTATTTTATTTTATTTTATTTTTTTTAGTTTAATTTTATTTAATTTAATTTAATTTTATTTTATTTTATTTTATTTTATTTTATTTTATTTTATTTTATTTTATTTTATTTTATTTTATTTTATTTTATTTTATTTTATTTTATTTTATTTTATTTTATTTTATTTTATTTTATTTTATTTTATTTTATTTTATTTTATTTTATTTTATTTTATTTTATTTTATTTTATTTTATTTTATTTTATTTTATTTTATTTTATTTTATTTTATTTTATTTTATTTTATTTTATTTTATTTTATTTTATTTTATTTTATTTTATTTTATTTTATTTTATTTTATTTTATTTTATTTTATTTTATTTTATTTTATTTTATTTTATTTTATTTTATTTAATTTTATTTTATTTTATTTTATTTTATTTTATTTTATTTTATTTTATTTTATTTTATTTTATTTTATTTTATTTTATTTTATTTTATTTTATTTTATTTAATTTTATTTTATTTTATGTTTATTTTATTTAATTTTATGTTTATTTTATTTTATTTTATTGTATTTTATTTTAGTTTATTTTATTTTATTTTATTTTATTTTATTTTATTTTATTTTATTTTATTTTATTTTATTTTATTTTATTTTATTTTATTTTATTTTATTTTATTTTATTTTATTTTATTTTATTTTATTTTATTTTATTTTATTTTATTTTATTTTATTTTATTTTATTTTATTTTATTTTATTTTATTTTATTTTATTTTATTTTATTTTATTTTATTTTATTTTATTTTATTTTATTTTATTTTATTTTATTTTATTTTATTTTATTTTATTTTATTTTATTTTATTTTATTTTATTTTATTTTATTTTATTTTATTTTATTTTATTTTATTTTATTTTATTTTATTTTATTTTATTTTATTTTATTTTATTTTATTTTATTTTATTTTATTTTATTTTATTTTATTTTATTTTATTTTATTTTATTTTATTTTATTTTATTTTATTTTATTTTATTTTATTTTATTTTATTTTATTTTATTTTATTTTATTTTATTTTATTTTATTTTATTTTATTTTATTTTATTTTATTTTATTTTATTTTATTTTATTTTGTTTAATTTAATTTAATTTTATTTTATTTTATTTCATTTTATTTATTTTTTCATATTTCATTTTATTTTTTTATTTATTATTTATTTTATTTAATTTAATTTAATTTTATTTTATTTTGGGAGTGATAAGCACAACAAAGTATAAAATTCCAACTGAAAAGGCCAAGTGTAACTTTAAGTACAAAGCCGACTATTTGCCATTCGGGTGTATGTTGTTATTGCTACTTTGATTTTCATTCATATTTCTTATCGCTTTACGTGCTTTCTGACATTAGTTATGATCCCGCTGATGTATAAATATACACACATACATACTTATTTACAATACCTAGTAATTGCATAAATATGAACTCAATTGAATTTTGAAAAAATTCCCAGTGAGTCGCATTCCCTTGGGAAATAAATAAATTGTATGAAGTTTTCAAAGTCTACGCTTGAGTGGTTGCTGCTGCAACAGTGGCTGGCTGTTGCTAGTAATGATGATCATTATATATACGTAGCGACCTGTATGAAGATACATAAAACATAATTGTATACAGCAAATATCCATCTAATGTTGAAACGTGCCAGAATGCTTGTTAACAGGGTACTTCAGGTGCCCCATTGCAGCAGAGGAAGGCCCTTCGATGGCACGTCTTGCAGAGAAGTTGATCTAGAAAAAACTGAGCGTACATACATGGTTAGAATATATGGAAATTTTTGCAATGATATTTTTCCCTACAATTAAAATTTAATTCAGAAAAACTAGGGAATTGTTCTCTAGGAAAAAGGGTGGAAATAAATATACTGGGAGAAGGCTTCTATTTTAGTTTATTTTTATTTCTATTTTAATTTTATTCTTATGATTTTAGTTTAGATTTATTTTATTTTTCCCAACATTATATATTTTATTTATTTCATTATTTTCATAATTTTATTATATTTCTTATTTATTTAACTTGCTTTTACTTTATTTTATTTTATTTTCTTTTATTTTATTTTCTTTTATTTTCTTTTATTTTCTTTTATTTTATTTTATATTATTTTTATTTTATATTATTTTATTTTATTTTATTTTATTTTATTTTATTTTATTTTATTTTATTTATTTTATTTTATTTTATTTTATTGTATTTTATTTTATTTTATTTTATTTTATTTTATTTTATTTTATTTTATTTTATTTTATTTTATTTTATTTTATTTTATTTTATTTTATTTTATTTTATTTTATTTTATCTTATTTTATTTTATTTTATTTTATTTTATTTTATTTTATTTTATTGTATTTTATTTTATTTTATTTTATTTTATTTTTATTTATTTTTTTTTTATTTTTTTTTTTATTTTATTTTATTTTTTTTAATTTTATTTTATTTTATTTTATTTTATTTTATTTTATTTTATTTTATTTTATTTTATTTTATTTTATTTTATTTTTTTTTTTATTTTATTTTATTTTTATTTTTTTTTTTAAATATTTATTATACTTTCAATGGAACCTTTCCATTTACGGAGTTATCTCTTCTTTGTTGTGCAACCAAAGAAAACACCTGTTGCCACAATAGGCACGTCGAAGGCGCATGCGCAACGTTTGTGAAAGCTTGTTATGCTGTGGAAAGTCATTAGATAGTACATATTTTATTGAAATAAATAAACAAACGGAAATTGTGTGCCTGAAACATTTTCTATGTAAATAACTATGTAATCGTGCGTATTAATATGTAGCTTTCAGTCTTGAATCTGGGCGGTTAGAAGGCTTTGTTGCTATTATTTTAGTTCTTGATAGTTGATAATTGTGTGTTGTTGTTGATTCTTGCTATTCTTTTCTTGCCTGTTACGAAACTTAAAACCACTTCTCACTACATACATATATAGACTTTTCTCTGTTTGATGTAACTTTTCTTATGCAATATATAAACTTGGCAGTCTGTGATATTCTTTGATATAATCACATGTATATAGCTAGTTACTAAGCATCTACTGCCAATCTATTGTATCTAAGCACATTGCATGTCCACAAGCCATTCTAACTATGCTTTTCTCTAACTAACATGTAACTGAAATCTGAGACGCTGCATCAAGAACAAAACAAAATCGAGTGAAACTTTAGCTCAACTCATCACTCAACAACTCATGCGCTTAGGAAATGAAATGACGTAATTAAAGCAATTGCCATCGTGGATCAAAGTTGCAGCGCAAACAATTCAAACGTTGGATCATATGCGAAGTATTCTAGCGGTTATTTAAAAAAATAATGTAGGAAAAGCTTAACTATGTGGTTGAGAAATGCCTTGGTGAATTAAGGTTTTAGTGAGTAATTGGTTTTGATATTCTCAGTACCCAATTTGAAAGTGCCGGAGTTCGTTCTATGATAGAAGGTTACCTCCCACCAAAAGTCATTCATATTGGAAGGAGCCGATCTGACATGGAATGACCCATATATAACATATTTATTGGCTCTGTAATATATTTTATAACTTCAAATAGATCTTCGGTCCCTGTTCTTCCAACTTTGATTCAAGCCCAGTGTTCTGTGTAGCAAAGTTTAGTTAGCATCTAAGTATTTTTTTTATGTATGCCTGTTTGTATGTTTGTGTAGATGGATATCATTTTGCATCACTTCCCCCTCCTTCCTTTCTACCCATTCTTCAACACCATCGCTTTACCAACTCTATTCTACTATGCCTCTAATCCACTTCACTTGCTTGCTATGCTACTTGCGCTTTATTTTTTTTTTTTACTTTTTGTGTGCTTCTTTATCGTTCTTTCATTATTACCTCTATACCTCGCTACCATTTCAAAGCCACTTTATAGTCGAAACCGTTATGTGTATTCATAGCTGTAGCGCTTACTTACTTAGTTACAATAAAGCGGTATTTCTATTGCAGTTGGCTTTTATAGAACGCGCTTAATGCCTTTTCTTAAAAACTTTTTCTTCTTTTTTTTATAATTTTTTCTTTGTAGTAATTGGCATTGTGTGCTGCTGTTGGTTGTTAGAGTGCACAGTGGGTTAAAGAAGCGGAAAGAGTGAACCAAAAATCGAATGGTCTTATATGGAGTGATTAAACTTGTATAAGATTATATGATTAGAAACTGCCCTCAAAACTAATTTTAGTTGCCTTAAAAAACGTATATAACACCCTGTGGTAACTCAGAAATACGTAGTTGGCACCCTGTGGTATTCAGGATTCAACCCATATACTTTTAGATAAACTTGAACGCAAACTTTACATTAAAATTTGATTGAGAATGCTGCACCCAATTGCATACCTTAATATATTATGACCTGAAATTTGATCTATAAATCGAATGATCTATGTAAAGTTACAATTGTTTTTAACCAGCAACAAGATTGAGTAAGGACACAATCCAACTTTGGTAGGTGTCTGAGCTAGAGTTGCATAAGATCGTCTAGCCCACCCTGTGCCTTCTGATTTATCTCAGATATAAACCAAAAGCACGTCTCTAAACCCAAGTATATTATTTTAATTACTTCTAAGAAAATATAGTTGTTTTAGGTTTTTTTTTTAACGAAGGAGTCCTATTAGTTAGACTCATAGAACCAAGTTGT
>CAXKVI010000003.1:8552712-8555690 GCA_964058755.1 Campiglossa producta
TTAATTAGTTTGCTTATATAATTATCACCTATTTATTTCTAGCATACGCATGTAATTTTTTAATAATAATTTTCTGAATTATATTTTTTATTAATAAATTGTTATCTAATTAAACTTAAATCAGTTATATAGCTAAACTAAGTTATGTTCTTACCTTCAATAGATTAAGTTTAGAACAATTAGGTTTACTTAAATTTAATTCGATCACTGCTTCAGATTATCGGCGTTTTTTTCAATAAAATGACTTCAATAAAATGACATCAATAAAATGACTTCAATAAAATGACATCAATAAAATGACATCAATAAAATGACTTCAATAAAATGACTTCAATAAAATGACATCAATAAAATGACTTCAATAAAATGACTTCAATAAAATGACTTCAATAAAATGACTGCAACAAAATGACTTCAATAAAATGACTACAATAAAATGACTTCAATAAAATGACTTCAATAAAATGACTTCAACAAAATGACTTCAATAAAATGACTTCAATAAAATGACTTCAACAAAATGACTTCAATAAAATGACTTCAATAAAATTACTTCAACAAAATGACTTCAATAAACTGACTTCAATAAAATGACTTAAGTAAAATGACTTCAATAAAATCACTTCTATAAAATTACATCAATAAAATGACTTCAATAAAATGACTTCAATAAAATGACTTCAATAAAATGACTTCAATAAGATTACTTCAATATAATGATTTCAATAAAATTACTTCAATAAAATGACTTCCATAAAATGACTTCAATAAAATGACTTCAATAAAATGACTTCAATAAAATGACTTCAATAAAATGACTGCAATAAAATGACTTCAATAAAATGACTTCAAGTAAATGACTTCAATAAAATGACTTCAATAAAATGACTTCAATAAAATGACTTCAATAAAATGACTTCAATAAAATGACTTCAATAAAATGACTTCAATAAAATGACTTCAATAAAATTACTTCAATATAATGATTTCAATAAAATTACTTCAATAAAATTACTTCAATAAAATGACTTCAATAAAACGACTACAATAAAATGACATCAATAAAATTCTTCAATAAAACGACTTCAATACAATTACTTCAATAAAATGACTTCAAGTAAATGACTTCAATAAAATGACTTCAATAAAATGACTTCAATAAAATGACTTCAATAAAATGACTTCAATAAAATGACTTCAATAAAATTAAATCGATAAAATGACTTCAATAAAATGACTTCAATAAATTGACTTCAATAAAATGACTTCAATAAAATGACTTCAATAAAATGACTTCAATAAAATGGCCTCAATAAAATGACAGAATAAATTTGAAGTTCATTTTTCAACGTGAATCGTGTTTAAATAACAAGAAAGACCTTTTTAATTTAATATAAGATAACGACACAGATATTGTTATTTTAACCGGAAATCATGTCCTTTTAACAGGAAGACAGTTTATTTTAACAGGAATTTATGTTGTTTTAACAGGAAGACAGGTTGTTTTAACAGGAAATTGTGTTATTTTAACAGGAAGACAGGTTGTTTTAACAGGAATTTATGTTGTTTTAACAGGAAGACAAGTTGTTTTAACAGGAATTTATGTTGTTTTAACAGGAAGACAGATTGTTTTAACAGGAAATCATGTTCTTTTAACAGGAAGACAGGTTGTTTTAACAGGAAATCGTGTTATTTTAACAGGAAGACAGGTTGTTTTAACAGGAATTTATGTTATTTTAACAGAAAGACAGGTTGCTTTAACAGGAAGACAGGTTGTTTTAACAGGAAGACAGGTTGTTTTAACAGGAATACAGGTTGTTTTAAGAGGAAGACAGGTTGTTTTAACAGGAATACAGGTTGTTTTAAGAGGAAGACAGGTTGTTTTAACAGGAATACAGGTTGTTTTAAGAGGAAGACAGGTTGTTTTAACAGGAAGACAGGTTGTTTTAACAGGAATACAGGTTGTTTTAAGAGGAAGACAGGTTGTTTTAACCGGAATTCATGTCGTTTTAACAGGAAATCATGTTGTTTTAATATGGTATCATGTTAATTTTGCACGAAGTAAATTTATTCAAAATGAGCTTCATGTTAAAATTACATGAGCGATAGTGTTGGAAAATAATAACCTGAAAAAGTGTTAAAAAGTGTGTTACGTGAAAACTATTCTACGTGAAGGAAAATGACTTCATAGTTGGATAGCTCGAGAATGGGTGCAAAGGACAGCACAGTGGACGATAGGTAAACTCAGTCGGGATTTTTTTTTTTTTTTGAGGTTAAGCTGTAAATCTGCCATAACTTGTTCATTCGTTAAGGTTTTATTATAAGTCAAAATTAAAGTATTGTGATTAGTATAAGCTAAAATCAAACGATAAAGTGTTAGAGAATTTCTCTTATTAGTTAGTTTTATGACTTTTAAAGTATTACACTTGTTTTTGCTTTATACTTAAATACATTTTAGCACAAAAAAGCAATTAAAAAAACTAAAGTTAATAACTAAAATCGACAAATTTTTTTCAAGTTCATACCCTTAAGCATCGATTTATGTGACACTTAAAAATAGCTGATTTATTTTTCTCACTTTTCAAAGCTTACATCGCCTCAAGCAATGATTAATCGAAGGAAATCCTTTTGCATCCAATTTGCAACGCTCACAAACTTAAAAATAAATATTAATTCCTTAACCTACAACTACGAAATAGTTAACGCTTATAATTTATACATTCATATCTACATATGTACATAGAAAGAAGCGCTTATAAAATAATAGCCCACTAAAATAAATTTATCACATAAATCCACTCACCTCGCTCACTGCAATTACAACCGCCAAAGCCGTCGTTACAATGGCAGACGCTATTCAAGCAAACACCATTCGTGCACTGAGTGCCATCCTTATCACAGTCATCTGCAATTATGGGCGAAAATAAATAAAAAAAAAACGGAAATTACAATTTAGCACCAAATAAAATATGAGACTC
>CAXKVI010000003.1:8555890-8578390 GCA_964058755.1 Campiglossa producta
TTGCTTTTCAGCAAGCTTCACATGCGCTGGGTATAAATTGCGAATGACAGCACAACTATAAAATTAGAATGAAATTTCCATTCAAGTCCATACAAACATTTAACTGTGCTACAAATTGATTTCTATCTTTTGCTCATTATTTATTCTTCCCACTTTATTTTAATTACTTTTCTCCCCGATTTCGACTTAACAGCTAATTTAGCTATTTTTATTTATTACACTATCGCAGTCTTTCGCTGTCTCCCTTTTTATTAGTTTACTTTTCGCGCATTTCTGCTGGCAGTCTTAACAAACTTTGAACCAACCTTTGAAATGTGTCATTTCTGCTTGAGTATACGTGTGTGTGTTTGTTTGCTTACAGGTATTTGTAAGATATTTAAAAGCGCCGCGCGCAGTCGTTGACCGCGGTATTGCTCTGTAATTACGTCGTTTTGCTGACGGCAGTCGAGTGGCTGTAATTTGTAAGGTTTTAAAGGTGTTGTTTGCTATTGTTGTTGTTGTTGTATTTGTTATTGTTGTGTGAACTTTTTTCTACTTTCTTTCTATTGTTTCTATTTATTTGATTGTCTTTATCTTGTCTATTCAGCAATCTTAACATTTTATCAGACATTTGTTATCTTGAAGCCGGCAGCTTTCTTTTGCTTTGTTGACAGTTGGTCAGTCAATCAGCGGGTTGATGAGTTGGCGTATCTATCTGTTACAATGCAAACAATTTCTTTGCTTCCCGCATAGTTTAATTACAGTTACTTTAATCAGCTGTGAATAGTTCGCCGAATACCCAACGGTTCATTTTAATGGCATAAGATGATCGATATAAAACTCTTGATCATAAAACTTTCGGTATGAAAAAAGCCTTTGAATTTAGATTTAATTTAAAAATATAAAAATGGTAGTTTTGACCAGATCAATTTCATTTATGTATTATTTTATTTAATAACTATTTTCTAAGGCTTTTAGATTTATTAATTTTTTATTTTATGTTATTTTATTTTACTTTATATTCTTTTATTTTATATTATTTTATTTTATATTATTTTATTTTGTTTTATTTTATTTTATTTTATTTTATTTTATTTTATTTTATTTTATTTTATTTTATTTTATTTTATTTTATTTTATTTTATATTATTTTATTTTACTTTAATTTTATTTTTTTTTTATTTTTTTTTATTTTATTCTATTTTATTTTATTTTATTTCATTTTATTAGTTTTATGGTAAACAGAAAAGAAGATATAATATAAAGTTTTAAATATAGAAAATTAATTTCACCGTTCATTTAATATTCCCTAAAGGTTTATTGCTAAATTAATTGATTTTTCAGCACTTTTCGTTTAAGATTTCCAACTTTATTTTCTTATTGACTTTTGCTCATCATAGCTTAGGTGCAGTGCTGCGCAGGTCCTATACACATGAAAAGCCTTTGTTATGTTTTGCCCTGAATTATAGACTAAAAAAATTTTTCACTTTCAATATGAACACAATTCATTTGAAAGAGCAAAGCAAAAGCCTTCGGTATACAATTTTTGAGCAGCACTGCTTTTTTGTGTATTTGAAAAGCTTCAACTAAATTGCTTTTTTGTTTTATTGATTTTTCTCTTGAACGCTTGTAATTATATGCATCCAAATTAAAAAGAGATTTTTACGATACCCAAATTTAGAAAATTATATTAGATAATTTATTATGTTTCTGTGAAAAGCCAAATATTTTAAAGGAATTAAATAATATGGTTAGGTAAAATAAGTTTAAAAAAGCGCTTGTGTAATTGTTTCATAAAATTGGAGAAAATTGTTTTAATTGAGTAACTTTTTATGTCTCGTTTTCAATTATCTGCTTGAGTTGGTATGAACTTTTTTTAGCTTTGCCATGCATTTGAGTAAGTTTAGGACAGGAAAGCTTTAAAAGGAATATTAAGGCGAGACCGAGCATAATAGACAGCCAAACGCATTGAATCATCGGTTTCAACTGCTGAACAAGTAACTAACAATTGTTATTATTCTTTTAGATCAGGCCCAGGCAACGGAGGCAACAGCGTATGTTGTTGCTTCGTTGCTTCCAAGTGCGCGACTGAGCATAATAAATGACATGTTTGATTGGAGATAGTGTTCTCACAAGCGCAGCAACAATTTCATTGTTCGAAATAATCTTCGTGAATTTGGTTCTCAGATTTTCAGACAATTCTATCAATAGCTGCCGGGGCTTGTTTTAGATTATGTATCTGTTGGAAATAAGTTTATATTTTGATTTATACTTACTGTACTCGAAAGTAGCACTATCCACGTGACTAGTGGCAAAAATATTCTCATTTTTGCTGCAATGAAAAAAGGGAAAAATTACACATTAGTTAATTATAGGTATTATGTTTTTTAAAAATACTAAATATTCAAATAAGCTAGCTAAAAAATTATATGTTGGAAGTGAACGAGCGGGCGATTGAATAGAATTAGATAAGCATGCAAGCATACATATTTATGTAGGTAGCTAGAAAACACGACAAAGTGCTAGCAAAAATTAGCATTTGACTCGAGATAATGGGAACTAACACTAAGCAAAGCATAGCTTCATTGACAAAAAAAGCTACGACTTAAAATTATCTATTTAGAAATAGGTACTTAAGTTATTAAAGTTGCTTCCGGGTGTGAGGCAGTACACCATACAAAATAAAAATAAAAAAATATAAATAAAATAAATGAAATAAAATAAAATAAAATAAAATAAAGTAAAAAAAAATAAAACAAAATAAAATAAAATAATATAAAATAAAATATAATAAAATAAAATAAAAAATAATATAAAAAATAAAATAAAATAAAATAAAATAAAATAAAATAAAATAAAATGAAATAAAATAAAATAAAATAAATTAAAATAAAATAAAATAAAATAAAATAAAATAAAATAAAATAAAATAAAATAAAATAAAATAAAATAAAATAAAATAAAATAAAATAAAATAAAAAATAATATAAAAAATAAAATAAAATAAAATAAAGTAAAAAAAATAAAACAAAATAAAATAAAATAATATAAAATAAAATATAATAAAATAAAATAAAAAATAATATAAAAAATAAAATAAAATAAAATAAAATAAAATAAAATAAAATAAAATAAAATAAAATAAAATAAAATGAAATAAAATAAAATAAAATAAATTAAAATAAAATAAAATAAAATAAAATAAAATAAAATAAAATAAAATAAAATAAAATAAAATAAAATAAAATAAAATAAAATAAAATAAAATAAAATAAAATAAAATAAAATAAAATAAAATAAAATAAAATAAAATAAAATAAAATAAAATAAAATAAAATAAAATAAAATAAAATAAAATAAAATAAAATAAAATAAAATAAAATAAAATAAAATAAAATAAAATAAAATAAAATAAAATAAAATAAAATAAAATAAAATAAAATAAAATAATATAAAATAAAATAAAATAAAAGAAAATAAAAAAATAAAATAAAATAAAAAAATAAAATAAAATAAAATAAAATAAAATAAAATAAAATAAAATAAAATAAAATAAAATAAAATCAAATCAAATAAAAAAAATAAAATTAAAAAAATAAATAAAATGAAAAGAAATAAAATAAAAAAAAATAAAATAAAATTTAATTAAATTAAATAAATTAAATATGTCTAGATAAAATTAATCAATGTTTTTGCATCTTTTTTTTTTACTCAAAATTTTCAAAATTTTTTTTTATCACCGAAAATAAGTAATACGTTCAAGTCGTTAACATATTCTTTATGCTCAAACCCAAAAATTTTGCAAACCATTACTAATTCTTTGGCATGAAATTGCCCAAAAATTTATCTTAATCAGTAAAGTTGAGAAAAAAAAACTCCAAGAGTTTTTGGGT
This sequence comes from Campiglossa producta, assembly GCA_964058755.1. NCBI lineage: Eukaryota > Metazoa > Arthropoda > Insecta > Diptera > Tephritidae > Campiglossa > Campiglossa producta. The sequence goes on from CAXKVI010000003.1 coordinate 8,559,763, forward strand.
GTGGTTAAAGCTGGTATACAAATTTTTAGCTAAAAAAGTGGGAACTCCTGTAAAAATAAGTAAGATTGAAATTTAAGTGATACAAGCTGCCACCCTACGAAACCCAAATACGTGCTTTCACTCATAGCATTGCAGGGAGAAATTATTACAAAGTAACAAAAAATTTAACTGAGCAATTTTTTTATTACAATAGCGTACAGAGACACGGAACTAGAATGACTCAACAATCACTTTTGCTGGTAGTTGGAAAAAGATTTTAGTTCGTTTTCAAGGATTTTTATGGACTATATATTTTCCTTTACCCAATATGATCGGATAAACTTTATATGTAGTTCGAGATAATTTAAACCGTGACCAAAATATTAAAAATTCAATTCATATTTCTGTCTAAAACAAAATTTCATAAACTCCACCCAACGATAGACATTCAGTCACGCAAAACACTACATCCGACAGATCAATTTATATGATATCAGAACATGATTTTGTATGACAAAAAAGGAGTCACACGCTATGCGACAGCAAAAAAATGCAGGTACAACAGCAAAACATCACACGCAACAAAGTCATAAATCAAGAATAATAATAACAATAATTGTGGGGAGCGAAGAAAACCCAGCTCCCTCACTTAAACGCTAACAAAACGGGAAAATAAAAAAATACATAAAAATAAAAAATTACGAGGTATGTGCGATAAGCGGTACTTCCTCATTCTAGCAAATGTTTTGACAAATGAGCAAAATACCAAGCAGTAAAAAACAAAAAGATATGAGATAAAAGAACTAAAGTTACGTGCGTTAGAAAAAGAGGAGGCAAGCGACCAAAACTTCTCACAACATTTCCTCAAACCTGTCAAATAACTACAAAATTGTCTGTCAAAGCCGCACATACCGTTGACAGTCATCAAAGTGGTTACTTTGATCGTCATCAGTGGAAGTGGATACCTCTTACACGCGACCACTTGGTCTTCTTGTATGAAGCAAATACAACAAAAACGTAACAAAGATGCGTTATTTATCATACGGAAATATTTCTTAGATACTTACAGATGTTACGCACATACATACATACATTTCATAGCCATCAAAAAAAATTATACCTTAAGTGAGACTTATTTCTCTTTTCAAAATTTCACTTTCAAAGTATGGACTGAATCTAACAACTTCCGAGGTACGACACCGCTCAATTTATCAATTTAAAGGAAACTCATTATTGCTTTCTACAATAATTTTCATAATTTTTCTGGCGGGTACATAGGTACATCGGTCACTCTGTGACAAAGGTGCGTTAATGATGAGAAACTGCTAAAAAGGCTTTTTAAATTTTTTTATAAACGAAGGTGTGTTAAAACTTTTCGTTAGATAAGATTGAGAGCCATTTACCTGTTGTTCAAATAACGAACGTGTCAGGATTAACTTGTATGATTTTTGCAAATTTTTGTTTCAGCTTTTTGTTTCTGACAAACAAGCACTTAAGCTCTATTGCATATTTCAATCGACGATAATCCCCTGACACATTAAAATTTTTTAATTTTATTTTCGACAAGTGGGTGAAAGCCAACCAAAAACTTTTTTTTTTTATTCAATTTTATTTTATTTATTTTTTATTCAATTTTATTTTTTTATTTTATTTTATTTTATTTTATTTTATTTTATTTTATTTTATTTTATTTTATTTTATTTTATTTTATTTTATTTTATTTTATTTTATTTTATTTTATTTTATTTTATTTTATTTTATTTTATTTTATTTTATTTTATTTTATTTTATTTTATTTTATTTTATTTTATTTTATTTTATTTTATTTTATTTTATTTTATTTTATTTTATTTTATTTTATTTTATTTTATTTTATTTTATTTTATTTTATTTTATTTTATTTTATTTTATTTTATTTTATTTTATTTTATTTTATTTTATTTTATTTTATTTTATTTTATTTTATTTTATTTTATTTTATTTTATTTTATTTTATTTTATTTTATTTTATTTTATTTTATTTTATTTTATTTTATTTTATTTTATTTTATTTTATTTTATTTTATTTTATTTTATTTTATTTTATTTTATTTTATTTTATTTTATTTTATTTTATTTTATTTTATTTTATTCTATTTTATTTTATTTTATTTTATTTTATTTTATTTTATTTTATTTTATTTTATTTTATTTTATTTTATTTTATTTTATTTTATTTTATTTTATTTTATTTTATTTTATTTTATTTTATTTTATTTTATTTTATTTTATTTTATTTTATTTTATTTTATTTTATTTTATTTTATTTTATTTTATTTTATTTTATTTTATTTTATTTTATTTTATTTTATTTTATTTTATTTTATTTTATTTTATTTTATTTTATTTTATTTTATTTTATTTTATTTTATTTTATTATTATTTTGTTTTATTTTATTTTATTTTATTTTATTTGTATCCTTTCTATCTTAGTTGCCCCTTCACCAAAAAAAAGAAGAAAATTTAAAGTGATTGTATAAAATAGAAGGTAAAATCAAATAGCCAACTACAAACGCCAGTCACCACACGATTGACATATTGCATTTGCCACTAGCGGCTAAGACTAAGAAAACTAAAAATAAATCACAAACGCATTTCAACCAACGCGACTTGAAAGGCCTCGTGGCACGCACAATCAGTTTGAAAAAATGTTCAAAGATACTTTAACAAGCACCAAATAAGTGAGTAAGCAAGCAAATAAATGTCTTGCAGCTAAATAAACGCTAAAGAGTTGCGCATGCAATTTTTCTGCGAAAGCGGCAAACTGAATTGTGCAGCGACGCATGCGCAATGCGAATAGAGCTGAGCGTGATTTATTTCGTGTGGCTAAATAAAACGTAGTGAAAAATGTGAGCTTGTCAGGCGAGTGGTGCGTAGAAAGCGTATGAAGCGACCCCTTTAGATAAGTATGTACAGTGATTGGAAGACTAAACGGTACGACGTGTGATTGCTGTGGATAAAAGTCTGTAGCGGGGAGGAGTAAAGGAAGTGAGGAGTAATTCGTGGAACAACTCCTTGGCGACAGCACAAAACAGGAAAAACTAAAAAAAAATCAACTCTCGGCAAGTAAGCAGCCACTCCACCTGAGCAATGCTTCCACTTTACACAGAACCCTTTTTAAATGCCTAGATTTAACATCAGTTTGACATTGAAAAAGTGTTATTAATTAGTCAAAGTAGTACGTAGGTCTATCAATTAGGTGATAGTAAATTACAAGATTGAAGGCGGACATATTCAAATGGTTTGAGGAGTTTTGCTAATGATGGGTGATTGTCGGCAATATGTCCAATGAAAGTATACTTAAAAGAGTTTGAAGTGACTTTTAAATGCCTAAAGTACTTACAATTAGTTACAATAAAAGCCTTTACACAAAACAAACCAATAGGCTTTTATCCTGCATTGCCTTCACTTCATCTCACCCATGAACAAAAGACTTAAGCAACGAACTTCTTATTGAATGACAGTTCGATTATTGATGACTTTACATTGTCAATTTGCATGCTTACAACGATTTACTTGTAATGCCTTTTAACCTTTGTTTTTGTGTCGTGTAATTCCAGTAACTCATTTAAAAGTCATAAAATATTGAACATTCAAATTAACAACAAATTGAAGGAGAATAGGGTGTGCGTGCAGCCAATGTTGAGTCGTTCGGTAGATAATGTGGAGTAGCACAAATTTATGCGAAACAAAGGAAAAATGTCTGTAAATGCTAGGCGTGGAAAGTTATAAAGTTGTATGCACGTAGTGCTGCTGTTTTTGATGATTAAATATATTTTTATAGCTGCGCTTTATTGATTTTTGATTGAGAGATGTACAAAGGTCGATAAATACTATGAATGATAAAATTTAGAATAGCTTTTTTATTTTTTTTTATTTAATTTTATTTTTTTTTATTTATTTTTTTTTTTATTTTATTTTATTTTATTTTATTTTATTTTATTTTATTTTATTTTATTTTATTTTATTTTATTTTATTTTATTTTATTTTATTTTATTTTATTTTATTTTATTTTATTTTATTTTATTTTATTTTATTTTATTTTATTTTATTTTATTTTATTTTATTTTATTTTATTTTATTTTATTTTATTTTATTTTATTTTATTTTATTTTATTTTATTTTATTTTATTTTATTTTATTTTATTTTATTTTATTTTATTTTATTTTATTTTATTTTATTTTATTTTATTTTATTTTATTTTATTTTATTTTATTTTATTTTATTTTATTTTATTTTATTTTATTTTATTTTATTTTATTTTATTTTATTTTATTTTATTTTATTTTATTTTATTTTATTTTATTTTATTTTATTTTATTTTATTTTATTTTATTTTATTTTATTTTATTTTATTTTATTTTATTTTATTTTATTTTATTTTATTTTATTTTATTTTATTTTATTTTATTTTATTTTATTTTATTTTATTTTATTTTATTTTATTTTATTTTATTTTATTTTATTTTATTTTATTTTATTTTATTTTATTTTATTTTATTTTATTTTATTTTATTTTATTTATTTATTTTTTATTTTGAGTAAAAAGTCAGCTCTTTTCGGGTTTGCATTCTATCAGGGTTTAATTTAACACGCCTTTTAACTAATTGTTCTCCTTAAGCACCGTTACTGTTAATCTATAAATCTATTAATCTACCATTAGACCGCAAAGCGATTCTTAATACTTTATTTTATTGTTTATTAAGCATTGCATTGTCTGTCTGTCACGTTCGATTGCTCGCATTACGCAAGCGGTGTTTGGCATGATTTACTGTAAGCGAATGGTAGCACACACCCAAAAATGTGACTGCAACTTATAACGACCTTGAGACTAAAGGCTGGCGGTTTTGAAAAGTACAAACCAGATAAGCGTAGTAAGGCTGAGCGGAATTTTTTGGAGCACAAAAAACCGTGACTAAGAAAAATAACTAAAAAGAAAACTATATTATGCATGGATAAAAATACTTTGAATTAAATCAGCAAAATCATCCAAGTAAACCGAGAAGTTCAACGATCTGGGTCATACTCTGTAGGTTTTTGATGAACAAGTTTACTAAGATAACCTTTCTGAAATTTAAAACGTAGACTAAGGCAGCTTTAATTCTTATTCGAAGGAATTAAGACACAAACTTTCCTTAAATAAATCGATTCCAAAGATTTAAGACACGAACTTGATTGACATAGTTTTTCTGCAAATCTAAGGTCAATGATGTTACGAAATCAAGTCTACCGAAAACTGCAGTAAATGATACAAATTCGCATTTTACACTTAATTTTGAAATATATTATTTAAAAAAAAAAATAAAAATACAAATGTTATGTATATCTTCACAAAAGTTTTCAAAGTTTTTCAAATGATAACAGCACATATTACAAAGTTTTTTTATATTATTTAATTTTCTAGAAACAGAGACTAATTTCTTAAAGAATTGAAAACAGCAAGCTTGCCTTTCGAGGTGGCTGGAATCAATAATTTTTCTGCGCCATTATAAACAAAAAATGATCTCATCGTTTAATATTTAAATAATTCTCCAAGTTTGCTTTTAAGTGTCATATGAATATTCTGTTTTTTTTTGCTGCTGAACATTAACTAATTTTAGGAATAACAGTTATAAATACAAAGAAAGAGGTCATACAAATAGAATATTGATAATTTATGCGGCAACAGGTAGTGATTAATGTTGCCAAAACAAGTCAAAACAAATGCAAAAAAATTATGACATTATGTCGATATGTTTGTTGTAAGTATAGCTGGCTTGAATAGTGTAGTCAATAAATCAATTCGCTGTCGAACAGTTATGTGAAGACGTGCCAAAACTATTATTTTGGATGATTTACTAGCTTACGTAATAGTATTTGAGTCGCAAATATTGAACTAAATTAGTGACTGTACTTAGAAAGTTGGAACTTAATCGGTTTTAACAGCTTAGTCTGCCTTGAATAAAAGAAAAACTATTTTATAGAGAAGAATTAAGAAGAATAGTTACAGTCGCATGCATCCCTTGCTTACTTACTTAAAATCGGTGATTTTGATCGTTCCCTGCTAGTTTTAGTGAAATATCAGCCGAAAGTTCGTGTCTTAGTTCTTTTAATTTGATTTGTTCAAGCAAGTTCGTGTCTTAAATCTATTGATTTTCCTTTTTGATGCGAGTTCGTGTCTTAAGTCTTTTGATTATGAATACTTGTTCGAGCAAGTTCGTGTCTTAATCCTTTTAATCCAATTTTTAAGGCAAGTTCGTGTCGTAATTCTTTCGATTTGATTTGTTCAAGCAAGTTCGTGTTTTAAATCTACCGAATTTCCTTTTTGATGTGAGTTCGTATCTTAAGTCTTTTGAATATGAATACTTGTTTTGATTATGAATAGTTTTTAGAGCAAGTTCGTGTCTTAATCCTTTTAATCCAATTTTTAAAGCAAGTTAGTGCCTTAATTATTTTAAAGCAATACATATTTTAAAATTCTGTATTTATGTACGTATTTAAAAACTCTCTTTAATATAACCCAGTCCACTATTATTAATAGTCTCTCTTTTTTGGAAATGTATGTCGCCTTTCAGCAAACTAAAGCAGTATTCATTAGCAACGGCCTGAGGATTCACAGTTAGCTCAAAAGTCAGGAATACATCTATCCCGAGGCGTTGTAGTGGGTCTTTATAGTTTAGCATAAGTTAATAGCTTATAAACGTTGCCGCTTCTATCCATCTAAACAATAAATTAGGGTCAGCTGTTATGAAGAATAAAGTGATTAACTGACTAAGCTGAATCGCATTTACTTTCTAAGTGGAAAACAAGAGGCTTGGTACAAGAGTGAAGTCATAAACTTGTTTTGCTGGTACAAAACTTTATTTGCAGACATAAAACACACAAATCATGCTGTTAACGCTGACTAACTTTGCTACTAAATTGAGTTAGATTAGCATGTGGGCGTAATTTTCATACTGTTCCACTTTCAAAAATATAAACTCAAGGTGGAAACCAATTTTGCCACATTTAAGCGAAAAATAGACAGGCAAGGTTAAGCAAATGGGGTTTGAAAAGAAAATAACTCAAGAAACAGTGAACGATATCAAATAAATATTAAAAAAAAAAATGTTTAAAAACTGCCTGCTGGCTCAACTTGTTCTGAATTGATTGCCAGTTGAATGGTGCATCGAATGTTAACTTAATTAAGCGATCAACGAGTGCTTAAGAGTTAATGTTGAATCATAATAAAGAAAAAAATATATTATTAAAAAAATTTGGAGATGCATGAAACTGTGTATGTAAGTGTGTAGGTAGAGTACGAAAAAATGTAAAAAGCCATTCGGAAAAACATTCTCACAGTCAGCAAGCAAAAAAAGGACCAAAAGCATGAAGTTAGTTAGAAGATATAACGCAACAGTCGACGAAGTGCATATGAGAAGCTAACACAGTAATGCACTAAGCTTCTTTAAAGCTATTTGAAGCTAAATTTGTTACATTCTAATCAGATTTTTCTTAAGTACCTAGGCGTTTTAGGCTTAATATGCATATTAAAAATTCTAAGCACATTTCGACAGATATGTATGCACACAAATGCTCTTAGCCAAATTTTTTTGCATACATTTTTTTCATGAGGTGTCTATTAGCTGATAAGCGGTTTATATGGTAGAATTTAAGTAAATGAATGCGATTGACCTCAAAAAATTTATTTCTCTTTCATCCTGCTCTAAACTTCAAACTATATTTTTATTGTGCTGCAAAATACTTTTTTTTTTTTACTTTATTATCTTAACCTAATAAATATTTCATTCACATTCCATATTCTGTTACTTTTATTGCTTTGCTATTGCTACATCTGCTGCTGCTGTTGCCATTTAAATTCTTACTAAACAATCTTTATTGCCTGCAGCTAGCAACACACATCACTCTTTTTTGCACCAACTTCTATGCACTATCATCAACAGCGTATCAAACTAAGAAAGTTGTTTGGCACCACCCCTTATAATAGTTGCTGCAGCAAAGTTATGATTTAATAATGGGTTATGTGTGATGAGATGTGTGTATGTATGTTGTAAAATTGCGCATAAAAAATAAGAGAAGAAAAAGTTATCAGAGAGAAAAAAAAATAATAAAAAGGTTAATACATAGCGCAAGTTAGTTGTAAATAGAGCTAACTCTAAAATTGCGACTTTGCAACATTCGGGTTCCTGAACTCAATGAAATAATAGTGTAACAACAGGTCAGAAAAAAGCTGATAGCATATTTGAAAACCATGTGCTTCTTGCCGTCATCGCTGTTTTGCTGTTTTGTTAATTTTACCAAAGGTCACTCGTCTGCTGACTTTAGTCAACGAAAGAAAAAATTCCTATACATAGTTTTAGCAAGTTTGAGTTTGTATGCGAATGTGTATTTCACTAACATCTGAGAGTTAATTAATAAAAACTAATAATAAAAGAGAGTAAATGGTATTTATTTCGTATTCGGGTGATCAAAATTAGTTGTGTTTGTTTAATTTTTTATATCTGTTCATTACTATTAGTTTTGGTATGGTAATGCATATGAGGAAAGTTCATTTCTCATTTCTTTTGAATTGATTTCGTTTACAAGTTGTCTGAATTCTTTTGAGTATATATATGTATATAAAGGAAGTTCGTACCTTATTTCTTTCGATTATATTTACAAGTTCGTGTCTTAATTCTATTGAACATTTTTTAAGGTATTTTTAAAGCAAGTTCGTGTCCTAATTCTTTTGAAAACTTTTCGGGAAAGTTCGTGTTTAAATTGTTTTGATTAGTTCGTATCCTAAATCTTTTGAGCATATTTTTGAAGCAAGTTTGTGTGTTCATTCTTTTGAATATAATTCTTAACACATGTTCGTGTCTTAATTCTTTTGAGCATATTTTTGAAGCAAGTTCGTGTCTTCATTCTTTTGAATATAATTCTTAGCACAAGTTCGTGTCTTAATTCTTTTGAGCATATTTTTGAAGCAAGTTCGTGTCTTCATTCTTTTGAGCATATTTTTGAAGCAAGTTCGTGTCTTCATTCTTTTGAGCATATTTTTTGAAGCAAGTTCGTGTCTTCATTCTTTTGAATTTTTTTAGGTAAAGTTCGTATCTTAATTCTTTTGATATATTTTTAAAGCAAGTTCGTGTCTTAACTCTTTTGAAAACTTTTTAGGGAAAGGTCGTGTTTTAATTCTTTTGAACAGTTTTTGAGAAAGTTCGTGTCTCGTTAATATAATTCTTAGAACAAGTTTGTGTCTTAATTCTTTTGAAATAATATTCAAATTCCATATATTCACAGGGCTCATTGATATAACCTAGCTCGGCTTTCCCCTTACTCTTCCCGAAAGAATAGATCTAGTACAAGTGACAAAAAGAAAGCTGCCTGTTTGTGTAAAAGAAGCAGTTTTTCTTTAACTTCAAAGCAAAAAAATATATAAATATTTGACATAAATTTAAAATTTAAAATTATTGCTAAGAATTCAGCACAAGAAAACCTGAAATGACAAGCCCATTTACGAGCTACTCCCTGAACTTGGCAGCAAACAGTTTTTAACGGAAAATAAAATTTGATTGCGTTTCGCTGCATTGTTGCAGCTACTGTGGACAGCATGGTGAGTACAAACGGACAAAGCCAACTATGTATGCAAGATGTTTTAGCATAGGTTTGGCTTTTCATGAATTGCAGGAAATCCAGTTGGTAGAAAGAAAAGAAAAATGCGTGTGTGCGGGCAAAAAAATGCAACAAAAACAAAAGAATAAGCAAAACACAACAAAATAAATAAACAAATAACAGAAACTGACAAGTTAAACAGACTGAAAATGACAAGTAAGCTAAGTAAAACAGCGAAAAAACAACAACAACCAAAAGAAAAAACCGAAAGCATAGCGAATGCTGAATAAGAAATGGGTGAAATTTCCAGTTTGTAAGGCGCGATTTTCAACGATTGGACTATTGCTACAATGTTGCATATATCTAAGTATCTATTTGCTTACATGAGCTAGAGTGCAAATTGCAAGAAAATAATACAACGCCTTGGTCTTTGCATAGGCAATGAGTTGGGTTTGGCTCTGTTCAACAGGAAGAGCGCAAAGCTGGTCAGTTGTGTTTTTCGTTTTTTTTTCTATTTATTTAGTGCGCTGAAAAACAAAAGAAAACTGAAACATTCCACAGCTGAATGCCATTATAGACCGGGTTGATCTTATAGTGCGATCATTTTTGTTTCCTATTTTCCTTCAATGTTATGTTGTTGAATGTTGTTAAATTTTGTTTTTGTTGTTATTTATCAATGGCGCATTTTACGATATATTAAACACACAACAACTTAATTGATATTTGTTTTAGCTAAATTACACGTGTACGCTTGGAATTTAACTGAAGAGCAAAACATTTGAGTAGGGCAGCTGATAAAAGCGCTTGGCTTAAATCAAAGCATTTACAACCATTTCAAATCATAAACTTTTATTGCAAGCCATAAATAGTTTCTTACTCTTATAAACATTTACTAACATATCCACATATGTTAGCAACGTCTGGTCAATGTGGTAGTCGTCATACTTTGGCTGTTTAAATGCAATGTGAATGCGGCAGTTTATTTGTGCAAAAATTGCTATGCTAGTTTGTTGTTGCTGGTGTTATTCGTTTTTTCTTAGCGCAGCATGCAACATCGTTTTTTTGTATTTTATAGTTTGTTTGAACTTGTTTAACTAGTTTAATGTAGATATTGTGGCGATTAATTGGCAAAAATGAAAACAAGTAATTTAGAAAGACAAAAAGATGTTGTAAATACAAGAAGATTACAACAAATAGACAAAAAAGTTCAATGCAAACTAGTCATTGAATATTCTTCTTCAATTTAATTTGCATCGGTTATTTTGTAAAAGCAATATTTAAATTTGTTAACCAGTTTGTAGAATAATCGCAAAGCAATCGAATTCATCACGTCAAGAGAATTGTATTTTTTTTCTGGTTGAATAGTTACACATGCGAATGACAAGTAAATTGATAACAAGGCGATAATATCACATGCCTTAACAAAAAAAAAAAAAACACAATAAAAAAAATAAATTAAAAAAATTAGATTAAAGTAAAATAAAATAAAATAAAATAAAATAAAATAAAATAAAATAAAATAAAATAAAATAAAATAAAATAAAATAAAATAAAATAAAATAAAATAAAAAAAAAAAATATAAAATAAAATAAAATAAAATAAAATAAAATAAAATAAAATAAAATAAAATAAAATAAAATAAAATAAAATAAAATAAAATAAAATAAAATAAAATAAAATAAAATAAAATAAAATAAAATAAAATAAAATAAAATAAAATAAAATAAAATAAAATAAAATAAAATAAAATAAAATAAAATAAAATAAAATAAAATAAAATAAAATAAAATAAAATAAAATAAAATAAAATAAAATAAAATAAAATAAAATAAAATAAAATAATATAAAATAAAATAAAATAAAATAAAATAAAATAAAATAAATTAAAATAAAACAAAATAAAATAAATTAAAATAAAATAAAATAAAATAAAATAAAATAAAATAAAATAAAATAAAATAAAATAAAATAAAATAAAATAAAATAAAATAAAATAAAATAAAATAAAATAAAATAAAATAAAATAAAATAAAATAAAATAAAATAAAATAAAATAAAATAAAATAAAATAAAATAAAATAAAATAAAATAAAATAAAATAAAATAAAATAAAATAAAATAAAATAGAACAAAAAAAAAAATAAAAATTAAAAAAAAAAATAAAATAAGAAAAAATAATATAACATAAAAAAAGATTAAATAAAATAAAAAAAAATTAATTTAACTAAAATAAAATAAAACAAAAAAAAAATAAAATAAAATGACAAAACAAAATTAAAAAAAAACAATAAAAAGTTAAATTAATTAAACTAAAATAAATTAGTTAAAAAAAGTAAAATCCAACTAAATTAAAAAAAAAAAAAGTAAAATAAAACAAACTAGGAAAAAAATTTATAAAATAAAAAATAAAAAAAAAATATAAAAAAAAAAATATTTTAAAATGAAATAAAATAAAATGAAAAACAAAAAAAATAAAATAAAAAAAATTTAAAAAAAAATTAATTAGGTAAAACGAAAAAGAATAAAAAAATTAAAAAATTAAAAAAAAAAACAACAAAATAAAATAAAATGAACCAAAAAAAAAATAATTTAATAAAAAATAATAAAGTATAAAAAAAAATTTATAAAAAAAATTAAAAAAAAATAAAATAAAAATGAAACTAAAACAAATAAAAAAGTTAAAATAAAAGAAATTATAAAAAAAAATTAAATAATTAAAATAAAAAATAAGAATAAAAAATAAAAATAATAATAAAAAAATGAAAAATATAATGAAAAAATTAGATAAAACAAAATAATAAAAAAGAACAAAATAAAATAAATTTAAACGAAGTTGAATAAAATAAAAATGAAACAAAAAAAAACAACACAAGAAAAATAACATAATGCAAAGTCCATTTAAAATGATCAGGCAGTCATAATAGCTCGATAGACCTTTATCCGAAATATATGAAGTACTCCATGGTTACGATGGCAGATTCCAATCATGTAAGGAGTATTTCAGAAGTTAGTGATTCTGAAATCTGATTTTTTTCCCTGCATTTGTCTCTTAACTTGCAAGCATTGTGATTTCGTATGCTTTAATTTACGTAGAGCAACTTTTGATTTACCTTGACAGCTGTGATGCGCTTCATGCACACTGAGCACAGTTGTCAACAATGTCTAGTAATGAATCTTGTTAATATATACATATAGAACTAGTTGTCGCTCTTCCTTGTTACGATATTTATTTCATTTCATACTTTTCGTTTTATAAATTCGCATAAGGAAGAAGAGGTGGCACACTGTGAAAAAATATACTATTTCCAAGAACTTTCAATATGCGTCAATATTTCTTTATTAGTTTTGACATATGCTCACATTTGTACCCCAATAATGGCAAACAGCTGTGTTCCTGAGCTTTTCTAAACCTAATATAAATTCTTTAAAACTTCCACCACTTATTTCTCACAGTGCTTACCATCCCACATCTACTACCACACTTCACTTGTTCCACTCTTAGCTCATCAAAAATCCTGTGTTTTGACCGCCACCAGCACCTCGTTTCCTAGTGTTAATTTCCGTTAAACTTAATATTCTGCGGCATATTTTTGTTCGCGCTTTCGCACACTACTTGTCGATGAGCATATCGAATGAACAGGCAATATGTATGAGAGCTGACAAGTAGCTCGGCTAAAAACAAGCATATCGAATGCAACACGCTTATTGAACTGTGCAGCATCTGCTGCTAAAGTAACGTTAACTAGTAGGAAGTCAGCATATGCTTAACAAAATATATATCTGCTTTATATGTATTTATGCAAGAATGTAAGCATGTGTTGCCCCCAAAGGAACATGTTGTAAGTAATCAGCAATAAGATCGCACTACAACAACACACAAAAAAAATGTTACAATTCTGACACTCGTCTCATTACTTCATTAAAATTTTTAAACAGCTTGTCAGTGTGCAAAAAATAAAAAAAAAATAAAAAAAATAATAATAATATATGCGAAATATGGATGATGATGATGATGATGAAACTTGTTATGCTTTTAATATTTTTTGTAAATATATTTATGTATGGATGCTTGTCCGTGATATTGCATTGTTAATGCATTTTAGCGGCCTTCATGGCGTACAACCAGTGCTCGCCTGTGAGACATTCCCGTTAACAATGCAATTTTTATTGGCCGCTGATTAATGGCTTTTTAATGAGTTGCATGCGAAGTGAATGATTATGATGGGGAGATGGTTTAGTGATTTTCTTATATTTTTTTTTATTTTTTTAGGTATATTTTATTATTATTTCTTCTTATTAACACAATTTTCAAAATTGAGCTTGTGTGAAGAATGCATACTTCTTTGCTGTGTTGGTTGAAATATTCATAAGTTTGTATGAGTCACCCTATAAGCTTAACTGACAAGAGAAATATATTCTTTTACACTTTTCAAAATATAATAAAATAAAATAAAATAAAATAAAATAAAATAAAATAAAATAAAATAAAATAAAATAAAATAAAATAAAATAAAATAAAATAAAATGAAATAAAATAAAATAAAATAAAATAAAATAAAATAAAATAAAATAAAATAAAATAAAATAAAATAAAATAAAATAAAATAAAATAAAATAAAATAAAATAAAATAAAATAAAATAAAATAAAATAAAATGAAATAAAATAAAATAAAATAAAATGAAATAAAATAAAATAAAATAAAATAAAATAAAATAAAATAAAATAAAATAAAATAAAATAAAATAAAATAAAATAAAATGAAATAAAATAAAATAAAATAAAATAAAATAAAATAAAATAAAATAAAATAAAATAAAATAAAATAAAATAAAATGAAATAAAATAAAATAAAATAAAATAAAATAAAATGAAATAAAATAAAATAAAATAAAATAAAATAAAATTAAATTAATTAAATTAAAATAAAATTTTTTTCTTTCAATTTATTTTATTTTATTTATTTGGATCAGGCCACAAGTTATTGTTCTGTTTCTGGTGCTTCTATAAAGATATCCTTGTACCTTCTCCTAAACTTATTGTTTTATAATTTGTTTTTTCACCCACAAGGTCATCATATCGTTTCTTTCCACACCATATAGAATTTTTACGGCTTTCCATGCTCGTTAGTGCGATTTGCATGCTCTTTTCGTTCCGCATTCCTATCAGACTTTAATTTAAATTGCAGAAAAGGCTTTTTTCGTACACCATTTACTGTTCAGTATGATCGTTAGCATTTATTTGCATGACTAACTAGATAAATGTCTTAAAAATCTTTGTAGCAATAAAAATCAATTAAAGTTGTTGCTGGGTTAAAAAATAAGAAACTTAAATAATACAAGTTAGATTACGAGCCAGCCTTTTGTGGACTATAAAACAACCTGTTGCGATGTAAGAACGCGCTTGTGCCACTTCTGTCAATAATTCGTTAATCCGAAACACATCAACAGGCTACACAAACGAAGACGTTGCTAGCAAAAAGCAAAAAAAAAAAACCAAATAAAATGTTTGCTTTTAAACTGCTTAAAACTGGTTGCGAGTACACTACACTCGTTGCAAACTTTGTGCAATGACTGACAATTACAATACAAATGCAAAAAAAATAAGCAAAACAAAATTTCAAGTTTTTGAGAGGAGTTTGCACACAAACACACACACAACCGCGATCATACATTAGACAAGCATTAGAGCTCACTTAGTAAACTAAAAGCAAAAAATGCACTTGAATAGCTAAAATCCAAAGCTGTCTATTGAGTTTCTAACTTTTTAAGTTTGCTACAAAACAAAACCAAAAAAAATTACTTTTGATTTTTTTTTTTCATTTTGTTTGCTTTTGTTTATATTGGTCTTATAGCTAAAATGCTCTATAGCTGTCCATTTAATCTGCGCTCATCTTACATATGCAAAGTCGGTTTTTGCTAAATTGTGTTGCTATTGCTTCAATTGCTGCAACTTTCAAAACTGGAAACTAGTTGCAAGCCAACAAACCGTTTACTACAACCGATTAGCTCAAGCAAACTATACTGATACTAGTACACCAGTTTAGTGGGTGCTTTTAGGAAAATTTGGTGGAAGAGTGAGATGGGTGCATATGGGAGTGTATGTGGGAGAGGGTGAGAAAAATATTGACTAAAGGTGGGCACGAAGAAAAGTGGAAGAGAACGGCAAATGGATTTCATTTATTTCCTCATTTTATTTTAGTTTTTTAAATTTTATTTTACTTTATTTTATTTTATTTTATTTTATTTTATTTTATTTTATTTTATTTTATTTTATTTTATTTTATTTTATTTTATTTTATTTTATTTTATTTTATTTTATTTTATTTTATTTTATTTTATTTTATTTTATTTTATTTTATTTTATTTTATTTTATTTTATTTTATTTTATTTTATTTTATTTTATTTTATTTTATTTTATTTTATTTTATTTGATTTTATTTTATTTTATTTTATTTTATTTTATTTTATTTTATTTTATTTTATTTTATTTTATTTTATATTATTTTATTTTATATTATTTTATTTTATTTTATTTTATTTTATTTTATTTTATTTTATTTTATTTTATTTTATTTTTTTTTATTTTATTTTATTTTATTTTATTTTATTTTATTTTATTTTATTTTATTTTATTTTATTTTATTTTATTTTATTTTATTTTATTTTATTTTATTTTATTTTATTTTATTTTATTTTATTTTATTTTATTTTATTTTATTTTATTTTATTTTATTTTATTTTATTTTATTTTATTTTATTTTATTTTATTTTATTTTATTTTATTTTTCTTTATTTCTGTTCTATTTTTAACGCTAAAATCGATATGCCATCATCAAAAGAAGAACATCATGCAAATAATAAAAAAATCAATAATAAACAGAAGCACTTGTAATATGTCTTTATAACGATAGTTGTAGCTGTAAGAAAAGATGCATATCTAGATTGATGCAACAAACTTAAGTATGCTGTATGCTAGATGTACAAAACGCTCACTTGAAGCATTTTAAAATGCTATCTGTTTTTCCACATTTAAAATTTTATTGCGCGTTGTTTTCTGTTTTTTTTTTTTTTTTTGGTTTTCATTTAACGTCAATGAGGTTTTCAAGATCATAACTTGCTGATAATGAAATTAGACATGACAGTTAAAAAGACACATTTGTCGGAGCAGTAAGTAGTGAAGTACTATTTTTGAGAAATGTAAGTAAGTAAGTAAAAATAAAAACCAAAAAGTGGGAGATATATGCTTAGATAACAAATATATTCGTACTCCTTTGTGGTAAACGATATTATTATAAAGTCAGAAATAATACCCAGTGAGCATTCTCACTGAAAAAGTCACTGGTTTATAAAAAAGCACTGGTTCCAAAAAAGTCACTAGCTCCAAAAAGTCACTAGTTCCAAAAAAGTCACTAGTTCCCAAAAAGTCACTAGCTCCAAAAAAGTCACTAGTTCCAAAAAAGTAACTAGTTCCAAAAAAGTCACTAGTTCCAAAAAAGTCAATAGTTCCAAAAAAGTCACTAGTTCCAAAAAAGTCACTAATTCCAAAAGAGTCACTAGTTCAAAAAGTCACTAGTTCCAAAAAAGTCACTGCTATTAAGTGACCGAATTTAAGATATTGATCACGAAAACAGCTTTTTACAAAAAAATCGCTGGTTAAAAATGTCAGTTCGAACAAAGTCACTGGTTATAAAATAGTGACCGAGACCAAAAAAATCAGATGCTGACTACAAAAAAAAAAATACTAGCTAAAAAATGCTTCAAAAAAGTCAATGGGTAAAAAATGGAGACCGAAACAAAAATAATCACCGAAAGAAAGTCACTAGTTTCCAAAATGTCACCGCGTCTTAGACAGTCACTGCTTCTAACTGAATCACAAAAAAATCACTGGCTCCTAAAAATTTATTAGCAAAAAAACAGTCATGTTTAAAAAAAAATACTTTCTTCAAGACAAGTTCAATATATATAAATGGCTCCAAAAAAATCACTGCTTTCAAAAAAGTCACAGGTGTAAAAAAAATCACATGCGCAGAAATCCTTATATTAAATTACCTATCAGTCTTATATTGTTAATGGGGTATTGTCTTTTCACGCACCCATCCAAGGATATCTACATGTTGACAAACAAAAGTAGTTGCTTTATGGCGACATATTTTCCTTGCATTCACTAAATGTTTGCTAAAGCTGCTAAGCATACATTTTTATACAATAAATTCTATAGATTTCACTTTCAATACGTTTTCTTGTACAAATTTACATACATTTATTTATATCTGTTTAAATTTTATATCTGTTTAAATATGTTTTTGTTTTTTTTTGTCTTAAATTTTTTTTGCTAGTACTTTGTTGAGTGTATAAAGATATCCACTAGTTTGACTACAAGATTAATAGGCCTTCAGTAGGGTAAAGTCATCGTTGTACCTAGCACACTCAACTTGGTAGAGTCAAGTGATTTGACCACTTGGTCCATACGATTGTTGTTTTGTGTGCGCGGGGTCGTTGTCTGTGGGTTGATGTGAAAAAATGTGCCTGTGAAACAATAAAGCATAAATAGCTTCATTTGCTATGCCAATAACGAGCCGGCAATGTGACGGTGGCAGCGGCTCCACAGGCTTGAGACTGCATACAATGACAAAGCGCGACACACAACTGCGTACTGGGATGCAGTACATGAAAGGAATTTATTTTTAGGGAGCTCTCAAGCGGACAAGATTTGCGCTAAAATAGAGCCTATTAAGATAAGAAATTGTTGGCGTACACTGTGAGAGTTTTTGAAATAAATAATAAAATATTTTTTTTTTTTATTTTATTAAATTTGAAGCTGCCATTAGATTAGCTGCCATTTATTAATAAAAAATTAGAAAAAGTGAATCTGGTTGAAGAGTAAGAATTGGTGTTTTTTCTTTTCGATATTTGTTATATCTAACTATAAATTTGGTAATTATTTAAAGTGTTCTACCGATTTTTAAGCTAGATATCGCTTTATGGTGCAGTGATGATTTCAACAATGATAACTTTTTATAGATGTATCGATT
>CAXKVI010000003.1:8582926-8705426 GCA_964058755.1 Campiglossa producta
TATGATGTATAGTTATTGATTTGTTTGATATTTCGATTTTTTATCGATTTTTTTGTGCAATACTGATTTTAAGTTTTATGACCCCTTTTTGTCTTCGGTATATTGCCGCCTTCTCTGACATTTCGATTTTATTGTAAGAAAAGAGCATACATTTTTTTTCAGTGCGAAATTCCTCTGACAATGAGTTATGTGTGAACGTTTTGCAAAGTAACGCACTTTATATTTAGTTAATGCACAAACTGGACGCGCCAGATCGGCCTCTATATACGCACTCGTATCTGTTACAGCAATGCACTTGTAAAATGGAAATGCCTATATTGTACAAAGTTGACAAAAGTCAATGGTAACAAATGAAAAAAATACAAAAACAAATAACAACAACTAGGTATTTAAAATGAGAAAGATTAATATATAAATGATTTTTTTCCAACGACAAAATAGCTCGCATACGACTCCACGACAGCAGATGCACATTGTAAAGTATTTCGATCCCTATACCTATATAGACAAAAAAGCACATTCATACAACTAAACAAAGCGAGAGTCATCTTCAAGAACAAACCGCCTATGGTCTGTAAAAGAATAATCATTGCTTGTCGACAACTAGGACAATAAGTGTAGAAGGAATAATAAGGAACAACAATATCAGTACGCAGTAAGATTTAATGTGCTTATACAAATACATAAAAATAAAATGAAAAAGGATTTCACAATAACATGGGAATTGCAAAAAGTCAACAATGTTATGGAGTGGGTAAGGGTGCTAAGGCAAACAAAAGAGCAAAAACACAGCTAGGGTAGCAGCATTCTTATAGCTCAAACGGTGGAGTACATAAGTAAAATTGGCTTTGTCTGCCGTTCTAGACATTCTGAGTAATGAAATGTCACCGAGACAGGGCTGAGTGCTGGTTGAACTTGTGGCACTTGTGTCAGTGGAAAACAGTGGTGGCGTTTTAATCAAGAAAGGTAAAATAAAATAAAACAAGAAATAAAAAAAATATTAATTAAAAAAAAAAATGAAAAAAAAAAACAAATGCAAAAAAAAGAAAATGAAATAAAATAAAATGAAATAAAATAAAATAAAATGAAATAAAATAAAATAAAATAAAATAAAATAAAATAAAATAAAATAAAATAAAATAAAATAAAATAAAATAAAATAAAATAAAATAAAATAAAATAAAATAAAATAAAATAAAATAAAATAAAATAAAATAAAATAAAATAAAATAAAATAAAATAAAATAAAATAAAATAAAATAAAATAAAATAAAATAAAATAAAATAAAATAAAATAAAATAAAATAAAATAAAATAAAATAAAATAAAATAAAATAAAATAAAATAAAATAAAATAAAATAAAATAAAATAAAATAAAATAAAATAAAATAAAATAAAATAAAATAAAATAAAATAAAATAAAATAAAATAAAATAAAATAAAATAAAATAAATAAATAAAATAAAATAAAATAAAATAAAATAAAATAAAATAAAATAAAATAAAATAAAATAAAATAAAATAAAATAAAATAAAATAAAATAAAATAAAATAAAATAAAATAAAATAAAATATAATAAAATATAATAAAATAAAATAAAATAAAATAAAATAAAATAAAATAAAATAAAATAAAATAAAATAAAATAAAATAAAATAAAATAAAATAAAATAAAATAAAATAAAATAAAATAAAAAAAAATAAAAAAAAAATAAAATAAAATAAAATAAAAAAAAAAGTAAAATTAAATAAAATAAAATAAAATAAAATAAAATAAAATAAAATAAAATAAAATAAAATAAAATAAAATAAAATAAAATACAATAAAATAAAATAAAATAAAATAAAATAAAATAAAATAAAATAAAAGAAAATAAAATAAAATAAAATAAAATAAAATAAAATAAAATAAAATAAAATAAAATAAAATAAAATAAAATAAAATAAAATAAAATAAAATAAAATAAAATAAAATAAAATAAAATAAAATAAAATAAACTAAAATAAAATAAAATAAAATAAAGTAAAAAAATTAAAAAAAAATGTAGTAAGAAAAGTAAAAAAAGTAAAACAAAGTAAAGCAAAATAAAAAATAGAAAAGAAGTGTTCTAATAAAATCACTTGAAAACGGTAACAATTTATAGTTTCAACTGAATCAATTATATTCAACTACTGACTACTTGCAACTTAGTTTTCTAGATCTTTTAGTGCAACCTTCATACCACCCTAAAGCAACTCAAGTGCAGCACTTGAAAATGTCAAGGTTAAATTGCGGTTAAACAGCGCGGCCAAGCGCTCGTAACCTCCTGGAAGTAGGTAAACAATTTATACGTCACTCGTTTTTTCTTTATTATTTACTTCTTTGCATTGCTTTGTTTTTTTCTTTTTATTATTTTTTCATTTAACAAATTTCACAGGTTCTCGATAAAAAAGTAAGAAAATTTTTTTAATTTTTCTCTCGTTTCTTTACCCTTTTTTCGTATATAATTTAACTTATGTCGCCGCCGCAAAAGCAATACAAATATTTGCTAATTTATCCTTTCCTGCTGCGTCCTCGTTGGGTTAGGGAACTCAGCACAAGAGCAAAAACAACTAGCTAGGCTTTGTGTGGCATCAAATAATTGTTTAAGCAGTTAGCGTAGTAATAAAAATGTATAGCTCAGGTCAAGAAGGGAAGTGTGTAATATTCTTTGCTGGTGATCAACTGATTTTACATTGCAGTGCGTATTACCGAACTCAGGTGATATACGGCACGCTTTGTCTAGTCGAAGAATATTTTTTTATGCACTTAAGCATATTTTTTTGTTATGTGTTTTTTTTTACTATGATTCGGCTTGAACTCTTCTTTGTTTACAGCTTCTTTTGTCTGTACCTTTCTGTGTTTTTAATAAGATAAAAATTTGGTATATCAAAAATAAAAGAATAGAGGGAAAAGGAGGCTCATTGCTTTGACTTTTTCGCATAGATATTTATGTACCTTTATTGCCGATCAATCCCTTCCAACATTTCTTTATTCTGTTTTTGGTTATTAATAGAGTTGTCGCTTACCTGAAAAGAAAAAGATTTTTTAAAAATTAGTTTTTCATTTATTTATAGGGCATTTAATAAGATATTTTTTATTTTTATTATAATTTAACACAAATATAAATTATTTTATTTTATTTATTCGTATGCTTTTACTTTTTATAATAATTTGTATTCTTTCATTATATTTTTAAATTTTAATTTTTTTATTTTCTTTTATCTCATTTCATTTGATTTGATTTTATTTTCTTTTATTTTATTTTATTTTATTTTATTTTATTTTATTTTATTTTATTTTATTTTATTTTATTTTATTTTATTTTATTTTATTTTATTTTATTTTATTTTATTTTATTTTATTTTATTTTATTTTATTTTATTTTATTTTATTTTATTTTATTTTATTTTATTTTATTTTATTTTATTTTATTTTATTTTATTTTATTTTATTTTATTTTATTTTATTTTATTTTCTTTTATTTTATTTTTTCTTACTTATTTTATTTTATTTTATTTTATTTTATTTTATTTTATTTTATTTTATTTTATTTTATTTTATTTTATTTTATTTTATTTTATTTTATTTTATTTTATTTTATTTTATTTTATTTTATTTTATTTTATTTTATTTTATTTTATTTTATTTTATTTTATTTTATTTTATTTTATTTTATTTTATTTTATTTTATTTTATTTTATTTTATTTTATTTTATTTTATTTTATTTTATTTTATTTTATTTGATTTGATTTGATTTGATTTTATTTTATTTTATTTTATTTTATTTTATTTTATTTTATTTTAATTTATTTTATTTGATTTTATTTTATTTTATTTTATTTTATTTTATTTTATTTTATTTTATTTTATTTTATTTTATTTTATTTTATTTTATTTTATTTTATTTTATTTTATTTTATTTTATTTTATTTTATTTAATTTAATTTAATTTAATTTTATTTAATTTAATTTAATTTAATTTAATTTAATTTAATTTAATTTAATTTAATTTAATTAATTTAATTTAATTTAATTTAATTTAATTTAATTTAATTTAACTTAATTTAATTAAATTTAATTTTATTTTATTTTATTTTATTTTATTTTATTTTATTTTATTTTATTTTATTTTATTTTATTTTATTTTATTTTATTTTATTTTATTTTATTTTATTTTATTTTATTTTATTTTATTTTATTTTATTTTATTTTATTTTATTTTATTTTATTTTATTTTATTTTATTTTATTTTATTTTATTTTATTTTATTTTATTTTATTTTATTTTATTTTATTTAATTTTATTTTATTTTATTTTATTTTTTTTTTTATTTTATTTCATTTGATTTTATTTTATTTTATTTTATTTTATTTATTTCCCTTTAGTTTAGTTGCCTGTATATTTACTTAAGGTTTCCTAGCGGGTAGTCTTCGCCCTATGAATAAGACTACGTACATACGTGAATGCATGCCTATTCAATTTCGCTACCGCAACACTTCCGCTGTTTACACACAACCCTCACCACCACCACCAATCAACGCCGACGCCAACGCGCTTTATTGCTAATCATAAATGTCAATATTAAGAAAATTTATTAAAGCGTATGTCTGCGCATATTTATTTCATTTTAAAATGAGCTATAAAAGTTAAGGAACAAATTGAAAAATACTCAAAATGGTTGTAAAAAACAAAAATAAAATCAAAATAGTAAATTGTAAAGGGAACTAAATATTTAACTCAGACCGAACCCTTTTGCTGCACCATTCTTTAGATGTGCCTTGAAAATGAGTAAAAGCCACAAACAGACAAGAAAATTTATTACACAACGGTCTGCTAGGCAATGGAAGGCTTTAGTGTGTGAAGCGCACAGTCGAAGGAGCTGAGAAGTGCTTTGCAGGAAATTTGATGTGGTGCAGCGGTAGGTCATGGTGTGATATAGGCGTGCCAGTGCTACTTTATGTGAAGGAATATTAGTATGTATCTAGGCATGTATGTATTCTTGGTTTTACCATCAAAATTAATTTTTCATAATAGCATTTTGTGACAAATTACAATGTAACAGCAACACAATTAAAAAAAGCTCACTGCCACATAGCAAATACAAGTTGGATGATCAGCATCAGCCCAGGAAAAATGCTGCACAAATGTCGTATACAGTCACTCCAGCTCTTTCAATATGAATGTGCAAGAGCTAAACTTGGAAATTGCAGGTATTTGCCCTCGACCAACAAAGTTCAAAGTCTATTGTGTGAATCCCAAAAAAAGGCAAGAATGAAGAGCAAGCAGCGACAAAAATATGCGCCATACACCTGCTTCAAAGGCAAATGACTCGTTGCAGTCAAACAGCTGCCTACTTGCAAGCGTGCCTGCCGTGGAACGCCTACAATTCAAAAGCTATTACCAATTTGCCACACACCAATACACACATACGATCAAACAATAACAAATAAATGCACAAATAAATATATAGTTGAATAAACATGACGACACAATGATACAAAAGTTTAGTGTCAACCAACGCGATGCAACTCCTCTGCATTAGTAACGAGTTACCTTAACGCCTTGTATTTGGTTTTTGCTTTAGTTTGCGCGCTCGCGTCATCTTGTTCGTTGTAAGTCGCACATTTTGTGGCGCAAAATATTATGCGATTGTTGCAATTATAGCAACTTGGCCAAATATGTAGACAAGAAATCTAGCAACCAAACAACAACGGAAAAAAGTTAGCAAAAAAAATTAAGACAAACTCAAAGCCCAAACAAAAAAGGCAGTTCAGCTGCTCTAAGTATGCAATGTAAAAGCAACGAGGCGTGTGTGCCTATTTATGGCAAGTGGAAACGTGCTTGTTACTACAACTAACTAACAACATTGCTATTATTATGCTGGTGATGTAGATGCTGTTGTTGTTTAGTATTAAAATGTAATTTTTATTTGAGGCTTTTGTTGTTTTTGTTTCCAGTTGTATATTTTCCCTTTGTATGCAGCAAGTGCAGTCGGCAATAGAGACTGCCTTTGCTGTGCCTTGCTAGGGCAAGTGGGCCACAAGTCACCTGAAACGGGCAGGTGATTAAATACCAAAAACAGAATAAAAAAGCAAAATAGTGGAAAAGCATCAAAAAGGAAAGACTGCTGTAACAAACTTGATTTTAAGTTGTGTGGGAAGCAGTGTGTGTTGCAGCAAAAATTATGCGCATAGATATACGTTGGATATGATAATGAATTAATTTTTCAACTAATATTTACGGGGATTTAAAATCTTTTTTTTTTTTAAATAAATAAAAATGTAATCACTCATTGAAATATGGGTCGAAATTCATCACAATAATACATAATTATCGTTAGGAATCGGTTTGAATGGAATAATGAAATTCCGAAACGATAAAAAATCTGCAACGAGTACTAAAAAGTAAAGATTACTGAAAAAGTAACGAGCAGGTAAAAGTACCGCATACTGAAAAAATAAGGAGTACTAAACAAATAAAGAGTACCAAAAAAGTAGCGAGTACTGAACAAGTAACGAGTAATGAAAATATAACGAGTAATGAAAAAGTAACTAGGGAGAAGTAACGAGTAATGAATACTAAAAAATAACCTGTAACTAGTAATGAGCAAATTGCTAGCATCAGACAAGAATCGTACTCTAAAAGTGTAACGAGTGCTTAAAAAGTACCGAGTATTAAAAAGGTAACAAGTACTAAAACGTAGCAAATATCAAACAAGTTACTAGAACAAAAAAGTAACGAACTTTACACAACAAAAGTTTACCACTTAAACGAGTACTAAAAAGCAACGTGTACCAAAAAGAAACAAGTACAAAAAAGTAACAAGCACCAAAAAGAAACGGGTACAAAAAGTTACGAGTAAAAAAAGAAACGAGTACTAAAATATGACCTGCACTTAAAAGTAATGAGTACTTAAAGTAACAAGCACCAAAAAGTAACGAGTACTAAAAAGAAACGAGTGCTAAATGGTAAAGAGTTCTAAAAGTAACGAGTACTAAAAGGTAACACGATCTAAAAGTAACGAGTAATACAAATTAACGTGTGCTAAAAAGTAACGAGTATTAAAAAGTGAAGAGTACCAAAGGTATAGAGTTCTAAAAGGTAAAGAGTTCTAAAAGTAACGAGTACTAAAAGGTAACACGTTCTAAAAGTAACGTGTACTAAAAATTAACTTGTGATAAAAAGTAACGAGTACTAGAAAGTGAAGAGTACCAAAAAGTTACGACTGCCAAAAAGTAACAAGTACTAAAAAAGACGAGGGCCAAAAGTAACTAGTACTAAAATGTCACGAGTACTAAAAAGTGACGAGTACCAAAAAGTAAAGAGTACTCAAAAGTGACGTGTACCGAAAAGTAGCGAGTACTAAAAAGTAAGGAGTACTAAAAAGTAACGAGTACTGAAAAGTAACTAGTTCCAAAATATTACAATTTATGCAAACGTATCGAGTATTTAAAAAGTAACGTTACTCAAGGGAAACGACTATTAGACGAGTATGAAGTCCTATTAAATAACGAATATCAAACATGTAACGAGTTCTGTACGATTACTAAATAAATTTAAAAAAACAAACGAGTACCCAAAAAGTTTAAATAAGAATCTAAATATGTGGTAAAAGGATCAAGATCGTTTTAAAATTAAATAATATTTCAGAATACAGCTGTGTGTTTCTTCGTCTATCTTATAGCTGTTAAAGCTCGTAGAAAAAGCACAAACAGCTTAAATATGTGAACAGGTTCCTTAATTTGATTGCCTTTAATTAAATTTTAAAACGTTGCACCTATTCGAAAGAATTGTATGCTCTTTCAAAGTTCAGGAATTCCAACCTACAGAAATCAACACCTAAACAAACCATTCATGGTTTATTCTAAAAATAAACCTAAACACTAGCATTCCAGAATCCAAATCGTTTTAACATAAAGACACAAAAAATATACCATAACATGCCTTTATCTTGTAAAATTGTGTAAATCAATATCAAAACGCAGCAAGAGTTGTAACTGAAACCACTAGTAGCCACTTAAATGAGTAAAAAAAATTATATAGAATACGTAACAGACTGAGACAGAGATATAAATGTATCAGGGCGGAATTGCTTCCATACAAAAAGAAAAAAAAACGCATGCGTCACAGGTACAAGAAATCCAAGCTCCTACAAGACTGTTAAAGCAACGCAAAAAGAACTAACCTCATTTAACATTTCTGTATGTTTATTGTTTTTGTTGGCTTTTGATTGCCTATTGAAGGTCAACAAACGGAAAAAATATCACTACAACATTTTGTCTCACAGCGAGGTGTTAATTATCGAACGCAGCATCTGTGCCAATGAGTAACTTTTATAAAGCGACATAAATACATACATCTATATGTTCAACTTCAAGCATTTATTATACATGCACCTAGCCACACGCGTTTTTAAATAGTAGGTTGTTCGCCAATATTCCCTTTTTGCCGCTTATTTATGTCCCAATTGCAGCTCTGTTTCAAAGTAGTGCGCGCGCATGCGTACTGCAGTTGTTGAGCTTAAAGCTAGATTTAATTCCAGCGACGAGTTAAATGCCAATTATGTTTTTTTTGGACTTAAAGGATGAAAAAGCATGACATAGCACGGTTGTCCCGATTTGTTTGTATGTACATATGTATGCATGTGCTCAGCTGTAGCTGTCACTTTAGGCTTTTGTGTTGTCCTTACATTTGCTGTAATTAATATTAAAATATTTGCGCGCACAAATAAATGGCTTTAATTTGATTTTTCTACAGTTTACCAACAATTTCTTGTTATCTGCGTTGTTTAAACTGTTTCGCATTTCTTACATAGTTTACTATTTTTAGACAACGTTGGGCCCACCACATGCCAACGTTTGCTGAGGCGATTTCTTATTATTTTTTATTACCACAAATAAGCATTTAAGTGGCATAAAAAGTGCATACAAGTTGAACTTTGATACACATTTATTGAAATAAAAAAAAAATAAATTCTTAGTTTCCAGGAAACTAAAAACGGGCTCTGATTTTTGTCCATTTTTTTTTAGTATTTTGTTGTTTTTTCTCGCCACCGGCAGTGACAATTGCATTTTGACTTCTGAGTTCACTTCGTTTTTAGTTTCCTTGTATCTGCTGCATTGATTTCTTTGCTCATGTATTATTAATTTTGATTGTATTCAATTTACATAATTGCTTAATTGTACTATAATACTTAAGTGCTAGATTTCGTGTGAAAAATGATATGACTTGAAGCCAAGTGAGGTAGGTCAATGGCCGCTCTGCTTAAGACGACTGAATATTAATAGATACTTTAGCTTGTTTGATTATAAAAATAATTAATAACACTTGACTAGCGAATCAATACACGGTCAGGGACTATACTTTGATATCAAATACATGACCTTGAGAAATTTGCAGAATTTAAAAAAAAAATTGAATTACATTCAAATTTAAACAACTATAAGGATCGAAAAAGTAACGAGCCTAGCAAAAGTAACTGGTACTTAAGTAAGTAAAATGTACTAAAAATGAACCAAGAACAAAAAGTAACGAGTACAAAAAGTAACGAGTACAAAAAGTAACGAGTACAAAAAGTAACGAGTACATAAAGTAACGAGTACAAAAAGTAACTAGTACACAAAGTAACTAGTACAAAAAGTAACGAGTACAAAAAGTAACGAGTACAAAAAGTAACGAGTACAAACAGTAACGAGTACAAACAGTAACGAGTACAAACAGTAACGAGTACAAAGAGTCACGTCAGCAAAAAGTCACGTCAGCAAAAAGTCACGTCAGCAAAAGTAACTACTACTTAAGTAAGAAAAATGTACTAAAAATTAACCAGGACCAAAAAGTAACGAGTACAAAAAGTAAAGAGTACAACAAGCAACGAGTACAATAAGTAACGAGTACAAAAAGTAACGAGTATAAAAAGTGACGAGTACAAAAAGTAGCGAGTTA
This sequence comes from Campiglossa producta, assembly GCA_964058755.1. Lineage (NCBI taxonomy): Eukaryota > Metazoa > Arthropoda > Insecta > Diptera > Tephritidae > Campiglossa > Campiglossa producta. Next base: position 8,592,894 of record CAXKVI010000003.1, read on the forward strand.
AACGGAAAAAGATGTAAATAGTGATAAAGAAACGAGTACTAAAAAAACAAGAATGAAGTAAAAAAAAAATTCTGGAAAAGTAAAGGAAACTAAAAAAAAAAAAACAATTTATGAAGAGGTACTGAAAAATAAACTATTACTAAAAAAATAACGAGAAAAATCAGTACTGACAAAAAACCCAGTTGCAAAAAAGTTACAAAAAACTGGAAAAATTATTCGAGATGGAAAAGTTACGAATACTGGAAAAGTGACGAGTACCAAACAAGTAATGAGTTCTAATAAGTAACGAGTACTAAAAAAGTTACGAGCATGAAACCAGTAATTTATACCTTAAAAATAACGAGTAACTAAAAAATTTACCCGAAGAGTTACGGCTAACGGAAAAAATTGTTTTTTTCTAAAAAATAGTACCTATGAAACCTATTGGCTCTAAACATATTCCCAGTAGATACAAAAACCCAGTGTCGATTCCAAAAAAATTATGAGTAGCAAAAAAATGTATCATAAAAAGCTATGAGTAGCAAAAAAATATTATCGGTTCTAAAAAAATGTTAAGTACCATAAAAGTTGTCACTTCTAAACAAGTTGTTGGTACCTAAAAAATCGATTTCATAAAAGTGCCTAAAAACAGGTTTCATATAAGTCATCACTTCGAAAAAGTAGCTCTTTCCTAAACCGGTTTCATAAACTTCTAAAAAAGTTGCTGGTACATAAAAGCGGGTTTCAAAAAAGTTATCCGTTCTAAAAAAGTACCTCGTTTCTAAAAAAACCCGGTTTCATAAAAGTTATCACTTCTAAAAATATAGTTGGTTCCTAAAAACCGGTTTCAAAAAAGTAATCACTTCTAAATAAGTAGCTGGTACCCAAACCCCGCTTTTATAAAAGTTATCACTTCTAAAAAAGTAGTTGGTTCCTAAAAAACCGGTTTCAAAAAAGTAATCACTTCTAAATAAGTAGCTGGTACCCAAAACCCGCTTTTATAAAATTTATCACTTGTAAAAACGTAGTTGGTTCCTAAAAAACCGGTTTCAAAAGAGTAACTTGCTCCCAAAGAGTTGCATCACCTCAATATACATAGAAGTGTTATATAAATGTCAGCCACATTTAAAGCAAAAGAATGCTGGTAAAACCCAATCAGGCAATAAAAATACCAAAGAAAAATATTTGTATAACAAAATTAAGGTAGCGCGAATGCGAGTCACATACTTTGTTGGTGGCACGAAAAAATGTTGTTGGTAGCAATATTTGGACATGACCGCAAATAAAATTTAAAAAAGCATACTAATGCATGAAAAAAGTACAACACAAACACATTTACACAAATAAGAACTCTACATTACGACAAATCTTTTACATAAATCGTCAATTTCTATCAAATGCATTCATCAATCAAAAATGGCCAATGGCATGACATGAATGGCCAACAAATTTGTGTGGGCCCAGCAAATTGGAAATGGTAGAAAGAATAACTGAAAATAAGAAGTTGAATAGTTGAAGAACAAGAAGGAATGCAACAACAAAAGAAGCTCAATTGAATTGCATTCAATCAACGCACAAAGACTTCTTTCTTTCATTCACAATAAATTGGCATGCCAACAAAGCGATTGAGCCAAAGACGGTGTAATAGAAATGCAAAAACAAATAAAAAAATTATTCGCATTTATTTATTACAACTAAAAATAATGAATGACGATTGCATAAATGGCTTACAGACAACGTTGAAATGCCAAAAGTAGCAGAAGCAGCAACAATTACAGCAGCAGTTTTTGAACGCCTCAAAAGAAATGGTGAAAGCAGCAGCTATGGTATGGCAGAAATTTATGCAGAGCACGCAAGAAACAAACAAACGCACAGACAGCACACACACACACACACATGCAAAGGTGTGGTGGAATGTTATACAAGAAACACAATATCAAAGCCACGCAATGGCCTATCGTTGGCTACAAAAGTAGACAATTGCATAAACAGTCCCCAATCAGTCACTCAGTCAGTTTGCGCCAGCTAGTGAAATAAACAAATCGCGTTTGCAATTCAAAGCACATACAAAATACCTTCTTAGTTTCCTGAAAAGGAGTAGACAGCAATTGAATGCAATACCAAAAGTGATTTTAGCTTTCGAAGGTAGTTCGAAAGAACTCTGTAGGTGGCTTAAACTATTCACTATACAAAACAAATAAATGCAATTACACGCAATTGGCCACAGACAAACACATATGCGCATATAATTGAACTACCGTCATGCAGTAATCGTTAGCTTAGGCCTCTTAAGTCATGCTTATTACCACATATTCGTGTTGCGACTTCAGTACTGCAACGGTTTACTTCCGCCGGATAAGCATTTTAAATGCTTTATAATAAAACCAAATACATTAGACGTGGTCAGCGTTGAGTCGTGAAGGCGTTAGTAATGCCTGGCTAATAAATAATTGTTTAAATAACTGAATTTTATAGAGAGGAATTTTGCACTATGGCTTTGATTTAGTTTTATACTCAGTTGTACTAAATTTTCAATTGCTCAATGTTTTTATTGTCATAGAATTAAGTGGCAACCTTTTGCTAGCAGCCCTATCTGAAAATATTTTTGTCGTAGAACGGCCCAAATTCCTTTACTTTTGATGCCTATACTGGCAAGTTCCATTCGACTTTTTAAAAAAACTTCAAATAGGTGGCAACGCCGAAAAAAATTCCATGTGCTAACACTTAAGTAAAAGAGCTGAGATTGTATTTAATGGACAGTATACGAGATATTTTTGGAATGTTTAAGGTGTTTATCGAGATAATATAAAAATGTAATGTGATCAGGTGGCAACCCTATTTAGAAATTTTTTTGTTGAAAAAGAAAGCAAAATACCTTCCTTTGTTATTTAGCTTAGTAGATCGCATTTGAATTAAAAAAAACTTAAATAGGTGGCAGCCCTGAAATACACAGAAAGGAGAGATAAGTATTTTGTTTAGGTGGCAACCCTATTTAGAAACATTTTGTTTTAAAAATAAAAAAAAAAGTAAAAAACTCTACTTTTTTATTTTTCTTCGCTATCTCGTTTAAGCTAAAAAAATTTAAATAGGTGGCAACATTGCAGGGATGCACAAAAGAAGAATATATTGGGCTTAGGTGGCAACTCTTTTTTTTAAATGTTTTGTTGAGAAATAAGTCAAAATTCACCTCTTTATTATTGCTATGGTATATCCCACTTAAGTAAAAAAAAAAATTACAACTCAAATAGATGGCAACCTCGCAACGACACACAAAAGAAATATTTTGGAAATAAGTGGCAACCCTATTTAGAGAAAAATTTGCTGAAAAAAGCAAAGTACTTCGTCTTCGTTATTCACTTTGTTATATCTCAACCAGTTAAATGAATTCAAATAAGTGGCAACCCCGTAAAAAATTATGAGTGGTAACACTTTAGTAAAGAGCTTAGATTTTAGATGAGAAACTGTTTACAATATTTCATAGAAATGTGTGAAGTCCTTTTCAGAGATAATATTGGTTACAAAAAAGAGGAATATAATAAGGATTAGGTGGCAACCTTGCTTGAAAATATTTTTGCTGCTTTATTATTCATTTTGGTATATCTCAGTAACTTAAAAAAATTGAAATAGGTGGCAACACTGCAAGAACATACAAAAGAAGAATATTTCGGGACTAGGTGGCAACCCTTTTTTTTAAATATTTTTGTAGAAAGAGAAAGCCCCACTTCGTTATTGATATGGTATAACTCAATTAAGTAAAAAAAAAAAATAATTCAAATAGGTGGCAGCCTCGCAAATGCATAAAACAGAAATAAATTGGAAATAACTGGCAACCCTATTTAGAAACAATTTAGCTGACAAAAGCCAATTAACCTCTTCTTTGTTATTCATTTTGGTAAAACTCATACCATAAAAAAAAAATCTAAAAACGTGGCAACCTCGTAAAAAATCTCCAAATGGTATACAATTTTTAAAAAATGTTGAGTAAATATAAATTGAACTTTGAAATGAAGAACTAAGTGGTATAAAAATTGTTGTTTAAAATTCACAACTGAGTATATAAGAATGGCTTGCACTCGAGTTTCGATTTTATTTCTTTTTCTTTGTATTATTTATTAAGATTTTCTACTTCCTGATTTTGTACTTCATTTGTATTTGGAATTTTATGAGTTATGGCCAAACCATTTTTGCGTAACAATATTTGGCGTGAAGGACAAATTGCTAAATTGGATAATTATATAAAAATTATATAATTAATAAAGCATGTCAAATGGTAATATTTAATAAATATTATTAAAAATTAAAAAAAAATCAATTATTTCATAATGGGCTAATAGCAACGTAATAAAATAAAACAAACAATCAAAACTTTTGTTAGTGCAAATATTTTCTCAAGGACCAGAGCCGCACTATGAGGAAATTGAGGATAGAAGAAGTTTAAAGGAAACTCCAAAAGAAAAAGTCAGAAAAAAAAGTAGCGTCCTAATGTAAAGGTAGTAATAAGGCTCAACGTCACAACATGACTTAAATCTTTACAAATACAATAAAATTTTTGCACATGAAAATAAACTGCTTTAAAATGTGTTTATACTTACAACAACAACAACTTGCGCAACAATAAAGACTTATAAAAGCAACTAATTGCTTTACAATACAATGAAAGAAATCAAAGCAAGATAATAAACAGAGAATAAAAAAGTTTCTTCACGCCACAAGCAACTATTAAAATATCTATAGTGCATTTCATAATAAAAACACCCTCAGCATGTGAGATATCTTTTGAAATTTATTTATTTTATATTTTTTTATTTTTTTTTTGGTATTTTTTATTTAATTTTTTTAAAATATTTGGTGATTGTGCTACGTAAACGCTTTTGCATGGTTCGTTGTTTTTGCAGCCACATGGGATTTTGTATATGACGTTGCTTTTATCCCATGCGGCGGCAAAAACAACGAACCACGCAAAAGCGTTTACGTAGGAACTACCAAGTCAAAATTAAAAACCAGGTTGTCGCGGCCGCCGTGGTGTAGCGGTTAAGTGTTCGGCCTTCTACACCAAGTCGTGGCGGTTCGATGCCCGGCAAAAGTAACATCACAAATTATTTAGAAAAAGAATTTTTCTAAAACGGGGTCGCCCCTCGGCAGTAGTTTGGCAAACTCTCCGGGTGTATTTCTGCCATGAGAAGCTTCTCAGCAAAAAATTCATTTGCTTTGCAAGTGCCGTTCGGAGTCGGCAAAAAACTGTAGGTCCCGCCAACTTGTAGGAAAAACTCAAAAAGCAATACACCACAAGTTGGAAAGAGAAGCTCGGCTAAAAATCTCGTTAGAGGTTATGATGATAACCTGTAGGTATATCGCCGCCATTAGTTTTTTTTTTTTTTTTTTTTTGTCGCAACACAAATCAGATTTAAAATATTGCCAACAGTCTAATAATCAAAAAACAGCATTAATGTCTCACTGTGCAGCTAGCGGCCATATACCGAGCTTCGAGAGCGCGAGCATTCTCCAACAAGAGCAACACTACAACAAGCGCTTTACATTGGAAATGCTACATATCGTAAACACTCCTGAACACATTAGACTGAACTATAAAACGGATATTGACCATTCCGCTCACAACTATAAGTATTTATTAAGAAACAAACGGCCAGTACTAAACTCCACGTCACAGCGGAAGGACGTGTAAAATAATGTATGTGATATTTTAATTAATTTTATTGTTAAAATTTTGGTTTTTATTTATTAATAAAAATAATTTTTTACGTTTGTAGTTCCCTGAGGACGGTTATATATATATATATATCGGAAAGGAAAAAAAAAAAAAAACCTTTGTGTTTTATTTATCAAAAAGACCTTGAGCCAGCACAATCACCAAATATTTGCAAAAATACAGGTCGCTAAAAAATCCAATAGTTTAATTTTTTTATTTTATTTTATTTTAGTTAATTTTATTTAATTTTATTTTATTTTTTTCTAAATTTAATTTAATTTTATTTTAGTTTATTTTATTTTATTTTGTTTTATTTTATTTTATTTTATTTTATTTTATTTTATTTTATTTTATTTTATTTTATTTTATTTTATTTTATTTTATTTTATTTTATTTTATTTTATTTTATTTTTTAATTTAATTTTAATTTTTTTAATTCATTTTATTTTATTTTTTTTTTTTAATTTTATTTATTTGAATTAATTTTAGTTTTTTTATTTTATTTTTTTTATTTTATTTTATTTTATTTTATTTTATTTTATTTTATTTTATTTTATTTTATTTTATTTTATTTTATTTTATTTTATTTTATTTTATTTTATTTTATTTTATTTTATTTTATTTTATTTTATTTTATTTTATTTTATTTTATTTTATTTTATTTTATTTTATTTTATTTTATTTTATTTTATTTTATTTTATTTTATTTTATTTTATTTTATTTTATTTTATTTTATTTTATTTTATTTTATTTTATTCTATTTTTTTTATTTTATTTTATTTGATTTTATTTTATTTTAATTTATTTAATTTAATTTTATTTTATTCGATAGCTATGAAACGATCTGTATTATAACAAAAATTACATATTTTCAGTGAATGTGTGAGGCTATGTAGATATGCTTGCTTGCACTCGTAGGTGCGCCTCGGACTGTCCACTATACCACCATTACAGAAAAACACCAACGCATTTACCAGCTTAGCAGCCGCTTAATAGTTCACCAGCATATTTTTAACCAATAGCAAAATTTGTATAAGTTGACATAAGCGCTAGCTTACATTTGTGCTTATTTGTTGGTATTTTCTTAAACAAATCAATTTATCTTGCCGCTAGTTCCATAAACAAACTCATGTATTGAACTCATTACAAATATAATCGTAATTCATAAAGACTTACGGAACCCTAGTAAGAGAATCACAATTTTGTTTATCTCGACTTAAGCTGTTATGGTTTTCAATTACAAAAGTAAGTCTGCTCCACCAACCATTACAATTCAAAGTGGTCAATATTTTCTCAAAGTGTTTATGTGCGTGTAATGACCGCCAACGTACATGTGTTCGTTGCACATAAAAAGCAACAACAACAAAATCATGTTTTTGCCTCAAAAACACAGAAATCAAAGTGAGCGCAAAATATTGAGTAGCAACAATATAATACGATCGAAATAAATTGACTGTGTGTGTGCGCGAGCAATAATGGTGACGCGTCTGTCGCCCAATTGCTTTGCACACCGCTGGTCATTTTGCTAGGTCGCCCCTTTGCTGCTATCTACCTACAAACAACAATGTAACAAGCAAGGTGGTCATCAGTTCACAGCACTTACAGTTGGGGTAGTAAAAATTGAAGTAAGATTCATAATAGTAATATTTTTTAGGGGGCACCCCTTGATACTAAAATTGGTGAGTTAACCAATAACCATATTTCTCTGTACGCCTACCATTGGGATAAAATATTTCATATCATCTCCCGCCTTAATGTTCTTGAACTTCGAGAGATTCGACAATATTTTTCCTTTCGCTGCTACTATTCCACTCACCACTGCTTCATATTACATGCATTCAGTTGGCAGCAAAGCTCGTGCTCCTACAATTGCTGAAATCCTACAGCAATTGACTATTGTACTAGTTGACTCTCTTAGCTTTTTATATTTTCAGCTCGATTTATTTATTATTATTTTAGTTGCCATGTTTTTGTTATTGTTCTCGTTCTTGATCAACAAAACACGATTGTTTTGTTGTTACGATTGCTTCTCGTTCGCTTTACAAACTGCAAGCGTAATTTGCCAATATATTGTAATTTGTGTTTATAGATGTTCAGACCTTTGTATTTAGTTGAGTAAACAAGTGATCTTTTGTGTAAAACATCACAAGAAACAGACATAAATGTAGCAACAAAAATGTGAACTGTGATGTGATGACAAAGTTCTATATATGATAAAAAGTTTTTATAGTGTTCATATATTGAAGTGGGTTTTCGAACTGAACGAGTTTTTGGTTCAGTAGCTCAATCTTGTTTTATTTAATTTAACTTTATTTCATTTTATTTTATTTTATTTTATTTTATTTTATTTTATTTTATTTTATTTTATTTTATTTTATTTTATTTTATTTTATTTTATTTTATTTTATTTTATTTTATTTTATTTTATTTTATTTTATTTTATTTTATTTTATTTTATTTTATTTTATTTTATTTTATTTTATTTTATTTTATTTTATTTTATTTTATTTTATTTTATTTTATTTTATTTTATTTTATTTTTTTTTTTTATTTTGTTTTTATCTATTTTATTTTATTTTATTTTATTTTATTTTATTTTATTTTATTTTATTTTATTTTTATTTTATTTTATTTGTATTTAGTTCTATTTTTTTTTGTTTTATTTGGTTTTATTTGAATTGATAGCTTAACAGACTGAGTTTTGTTTATGCAATAAAAAATCAAATATTTGCAGCTTAATTTAAGCGGATTTAAATTTTTTTTGTAAAATCGGTCGAAATTATTAACGAAATTGTAAAAGAATGGTTTTAATCTGTTCAAACAAAATTGCTCTTAGGAAATCAAATTTTATTCCTTCTTAAGATCGGTATCGAATTACTCTATCTTTCGTTTATTTCAACGCACTCCATAATTTCTTAATTAGTTTGATATTTACTTTGCCTTGCTCAAGTTCCGGCTGAGTAATTGCTGTCAATATTTATATACCTACAATAATTTATGAGCAAAAAATAATTCTGTCGCCGAGACAGTAATGGGCTTCCGTGAACTTATGTACAACAGGAGTTTTGTGACAGAAAACTGGCTTTGCGCGTGCTGCTAAGCAGTAAGCTAAACACAGCTTATTATATGTATATGAAACCTCATATATATATTTTTAAACGCTTATCTACAAGCAGCAGCTGATAAATGCGCTAATTATTAAAACCCACGCAAAAATAAAGTTATCAACAAATAAATAATGTTTTTCTATTGAGCAGACACAATTAAATGCGCTACCATTGACGCCAGTTGACCTTCTTGTGAATAACATTTTTTTTTTATTTCTTATATAATACAATTCTTTCTTAAAGATTTTATGTCTATGACACTTAATCATATTTATTTATTTTCTAATTAAAAAAGTGTAGGTGTAATATATTTGTGTGTAAATGTTTTTAATTTTTATCGCTTTTATGCCACAACTGCTAACACCCATACAATTTGTTTCTTTAATAGAGTGCGCGCTAAATGGTTTATTTTAATTAAATCTTTTACGTTCACAAATGAGACATTGCAGTTGGAAATGAGTTAGTAAACAAAGATGTAGTTGTGGGTTTGCCAATGACATAAAAAACCTACGCTTGTTTTGGTCTGCGCCATTGGCAAAGTAACATCATTGATGCGATTTGGTTTTTCAGCAAGGTCGTAAATTTTCTATTATGTAGATATTGAGCTGTTGTATGTGAACTTTGAAAAGCATCATCAGAAAAAAATCATAAAGTTTTTTTTTTATCCATATCACAAATTGCATTATGTCATTATTTAAAGTTGAAGTGCAATGAAGCAGACTTTCAAGTTTATATTTTTTATTCAATTTAGTTTTATAATTGTATTCAATAAAATTTAATAAAACACAAATTCTGAAATCTGAAATAAGTTGAGTACCCTGCGTAAGATCTTAAATTCATAATACATAATACATTTTACATATATTGTTAAATAAAATTATGATCCTAAACTCTAAAAAATATATAAGTCAATATTTTTCCTTAAGTCTTTTAAAAACATCAAAAACTCAAGAAGTTTATTGAAATAAACTGAACGTCAAGTTCGGTTCTTTATTCTTTTGAAATAAATCAAAATCCAAGTTCGTTTCTTAAGTCTTTTGAAAAATTACATCAAGTTCGCTTCTTAAGTCTTTTGGAAAACTACACCAAATTCGAGTACCGAGTCTTTTCGTTAAACTAAGAACTAAGTTCGTTTCTTAATTCTTTTGATGCAAATAAAATCAAAGTTTGTATCTTTAATCTTTTGAATCAAAGAAAAATTAAGTTCGCGGCTTTAGTCGTTTCATTCAGTCAATTAAAATTGTAGAACCAGAGCTGTATAACGTAATAAATAAATATGCATGTATTTTTTTAAATAAAATATCGTCTGTTTCGATTATTATTTCAAGTTCGTTCCTTAAGGCTATTGAAAAAAAAAATCAAGTTTTGCTCTTTAGTCTCTTGAAGCAACTAAAAAATAATTTCGTTCGTTGAGTCTTTTTGAGAAACTGCACTTGAGAAACTGTTCTCTTCCTAGTCTTGTGAGAAACCAAAAGCAAACCAAGTTCGTCTCTTAAGTCTTTTTGAGAAATTAAATCAAGTTGGTTTCTTTAGTGCTTTGAAAACTAAGCAAAACTCAGTTTTAAACCCGATTTATGAAGAAAACAAAACCAAATTTAAGATTTTTGTCAAGTTCCCCATATTTATGTTTTGCAGACCTTTTTAATAATAAAAACAAAGTTTCCAAGCCATCTGAAAGCTCCATTGATATACAAAATTGAGAACTACATACATATATTCAGAACCTTGAATTTTTAGCATTCTTGAGCTTTATGTTTGATTTTCCCATCCATAAATAAAAGTCATATCTTATGCTTGAATTATAAAATCAAGTTCGTTTCCTGAGTCTACTGATAAGACTAAACTAGGTTCGTATCTTAAGTCTTTCCCAAACTTAATGTGTTCGTTTCCGAAGTCTTTTCGAGTTCAGTTGCTAAGTCTATTTGTGTAAATAGCAAATTCAAGTTCGGTTTTATGGTCCTCGAAGTGATAATATATTTATTTTGAGAGTTCCTCTTTGAAAAATGAAATCAAGTTCGTTTTCTAAGACCTATGAACGCTATATAAATTTTAAAAATGTAAAACTATATTCTGAACGTTGAAGTTTTAATATTTTTTAATGATTTTTTATAGCCGTAATTGCAGCTTCTCCCTGCATCCAACCCAGCCCTACTTTGACCCAGCCGTTTTTTCATGTTAATATTGTCATTAAATTCATTTTATTTATATTACTTTGCGTGCCTAATAATTATATAAAATTTCAATTAGTTCACATGCATGCGCTAAATATTAACTAGGCGAGCACTCGAATACAACCACACAAACCAGTATAAGCACATATCTGCATATCAGCGCAAGCATGCCACAACGAATGCAGCTTCTTCAGTAAGCATGCATCCTTTGACTTCTACTGCTATTCTCAAAGATGTTCCTTGAATGAGTACAAAATGTTTACATATACACGCGTCAGCTATTTTTTTGAATGCCAAATTGCTTGATAGGTGCTACTTTACATTGACTACCCATGACCGAACCTAAATGATTGCCTGACCAAGACTAAAATCAGCAATGCAAAAAAAGAATCCACATGTCAATTTGCTTGCCATTTTTGCTAGGCTTCTGAGTGATCGTGGTGCTTATGTAGGTATGAATGAATCAAAGCGGTCTTAAGAGTAGGCAAGGAGTCGATTGGCGCATGTCCCGGCTCAACTACAAAACCGCAATTATTAAATTACACACGAGTACTTTGCAGCAGGAATACAAACATATCACAGAGATTGAGCTGAGTATGAGAATAGGTATGCAGGCGCTACAATTCTACTTCAACAACATGGTGCATTCGTTTTATGCATGCAAATGGTGTAATCACGATGTAATGCTAATTTTCTAAAATACACTGAGAGAAATTGTGTTATCGATTTTTTGCGATTTATTATACCAAATTTTTATGATATAGTAAATTTTTACTTATCTTTAAAGACATATAGGGCGAGTGTATCTTTAGATAGCTTTATTCCTTCATCATCTTCCACTTTTCAACCACAAAATGTTTCGCTTTTCGCAACTAAATCTCGATATATTCAAAGTGTACTTATTTATTCAAGCTCCATACAATTTTTCTACAACATTCATACATACATAGCAGCTCAATTTTTTTGTCATTGCTACACTTTTTTTTCCTTTCTGCTTTAGTTTTGTTATGCTTAAACATCACTCATGCCATGTAATTGTTGTCCTTTGATTACTGTTGGTAATTCCAATGAATTTAGCCACTGGGCACTGCTCAGCACAGCACTCAACAATTGATTGCGGCTCATGAAGACACGACATGTTACTGTAGCGTTGCTCTTGATGTTACTTTAAACTTTACCACAGCTTAAAGGCGTTTGTGGCGCTTATGCGATCTAACCTTACTCCTGCTCGAACAAGAGCTAGAGCTTCTGTACACCGCAATGGTGTTAATTATGCGCCAGACTTTTTTAATCAAGTTGTAATGTGGCCTGCCACGGTAGCTTTGACGTCGATGACTTCTATTTTTGTGCTAGTTTTCTACTTTTGTTATATTATTTTTTGTGTCTTTCTGTTCTTGTACATTCTTTAGCTTTTGTGTGCTTTCTGAGGTATTTAGTGTCATGTTCTTGTCTAGTTTTTTTGTTGTTGTAATTTTTGTTTGTTGTTTCAGTTTTTGTTGCTGTTCATGTCATTCTGCCTGTTACTGATGATGATGTTGCATTGTTGTTGTTCAGTCGATTTGCTTTGATGTAAATTTAATTGGAAAAATGAAGCGCCCGTGTAAACAAAAGACTCAAGCAACGAACTTTTTGTTAAAACTATTTGGGGTATTGATGGGGAAAATTGGATTATGTTATTTGAAAGTGCCTGGGGTATGTAAATAGTAGTTTGAAGGGTAGTCAATTAAGAAAAGATATTTTTTTGTTCTTTAAGAATATTGCTTGGAAGAAATAGATAGAGTTGAAGTAAAAACTGGACTTTTAGAATATAAGAAATATTAAGCAGTGAAAAATATTTAAAGAGTTTTGAAAAGTTTGATTATTAATAAAGGTAGGAAACACATCTCCAGTCTCTGAAGCTCATCAAGCCTTCGATAACCTACGCCTAAATCGAGACTCTTTCATTCACAAGGCCATACTCAAAAACTGTGTTTATTCGACTGCATTATAGCCCGATTTAAATAAGCGCGCTCAACGTCAAATAGCTGTTAAAAATCCTCATGTCCATACAATTTGTATGAGCGGAGTCAATGCTGAGCAATTGGATTTTTTAAATTTTGACAGCGCGTTTTAAGGCGAAGTGAGAAATGAGGGAATGAAAGTAGCGAAAAATGAGTATGTCGCGCGTTGTTTGACGTTAGCGAAATAAAACGCTACTCTGTGCGCTGTTATTTAAGTTAGGCTGTTAAGGGTATAGGGTCAATGTCTATACTAATAGCATGCATGTTTTTGTTTTCAAAAAGAGCATGGGGTGTTTGTCTACACTAGATCTATGGAGCCTTTCACTACACTAATAATAGTGGGTTTTTGTGAACACAAGTTCCAAAGACCCTCTGTCTACACAAATAATAATGGGTTTATGTCTACACTAAGATTAAGGGGTTCTTGTCCACAATAGTAATATCAGTCATTTGTCTACGCCAGGGTTATAGGGTCTCTGTCTACACTTATAGTTCAAGGTCTTTGTCTTTAATAAGAGTATGGGGTCTTTGTCTAAGTTAAAGCTATGGCACCTCTCTCTATGCTAATAATATTGGGTCTACACTAAGAGCGTGGTAACTTTTTCAACAATAATAATATTGGATACTTGCTTACGCCCGGACTATGGGGTCTCTTCCTACACTTATAGTATTTGGCAGCGATCAGAGTAAGGGACCCTTGTCTACAATTAAAATATTTGTCTAGGGTGGGACTATGGGGTCTGTCTACACTAATGGTATAGGGTAAATGTCTACACTAAGAGGTACTTGTCTTCAATAAGAGTAAGTGAGTATTGCTCACAATAGTGTCCAAATATTATCCTTGAATTGCTTACTTACTTGGGTCTTTGTCCATAATAGCATTTCAACAAGGCCACCCCATTTCTTTGTCTAATGGTTTATAGAACAAGAGTCGTATATATGATAAGCTAAGTCATACGAGGTTTTTGTCTTAGCTAATATACCATAGTAGGAAGCCCGATAAAAAATCATATGGAAAGTTTATGTTTAACGAAATGAATTATTAAAACGAGCTGTAGAAAACGGTTCATTAATTGAAGTTGTTATTTTACATGGGTATATGAATTCATTCGGAAGCTTTTTCTTCAGAAATACATATCGAAAAGAAAATCTAAAAGAGGAAGAATAATTTTCCATTGATATTGCCTACAACCCGAAGTAGAAAATTGAAACTTCTTTTTTTTTTATTTAAACGCAACATCAAAACCACGGAAGTGGTCGCAGCATTTGTGACTGACAAGCAAAAGTCAAAGAACTGTTAAAACATCATCACAAGAAAAGTTCATCTTAGCTGACAATCGCACAAGATAGCGGCGACAGCTGACTTGTGGCATGCAACTACGCAAGTAATGTCAATACATATTTGTGTACAAACATACACACGTTTAAAAAATGCCAGCGGCTACGCAACGAATGCACACAAACGTAGGAACAAACAAATGCATTCAACAAGCAGAGAAATAAAGCAAATGAAATGAGATATAGCAAAGATAGAAAAATAAATAATTGAATAGATAGACGGAATCGAATTAAAAAAAAGCAAATAATTATAAATAGAAGTATACTAAGAGCCAGCAAGACGATGGAAAAAGTTATCTAACTTCACTTTAATAATCACTTTTCAGTAAATCATCGATGATAAATAAAACTGCAGTAAAGCCATGCATTTTAGATATAGCGTGCTACTGCATTATAGCATCGATCTTAAAGATTGATCTTGCTAGCTGATGCTGTCACAATGCGCTACTAGAAAACGCACAGCCACATAGAGTTTAATTTGTTTTTTTTTTTTTTTTTTTTTGTAGCTTCAATCTACTCTTAATTCGTTGCGCTACGGGTTTTTTTTAGCTTTCGTTGTTGATATTGATGTGTTTTTGTTGCGGTTGCAGCGCTTAGAGTTCTAGCCACATTTTACAGCATGCTGCATGTTGCGGTATCTACTCGTAACTCATCTTGGGTTCAATTATTGCTAATACATTTATGTATGTATAAGCTTCTGTGGTATTCTTGCTTTCAAACTGAAAGAAATTATCTAGGAAATTATGATGTAAGTTTTTTGTTGCATATTAACGTGGACATACATTAATACATTAAAACATTAGCCTGCATAAGGTATATGCGGATATTAAATGACATATAGCGTTCTTATTATTTAACTTAGAACGAAAAATTTTAGTTGAATTTGATATACGCCATGAATTTATGTAAGGGCTTTTTTAATGAGGCGATTTTTGTAATTGAAAATTACTCCCACTATTAAAACGATATAGGTATATTTCGACTACAAAAAAAAGCTCCTATGTTCAATATACAATTTTTTTCGAATATAAGAAAAGTATAGATTTCAAAAACTCACCCAGAACTCAAATCCAAACAATCTTTGAGCATTTCACTATGTTAAAATTTTTTTATGTACAAACTTTATGTTATTTTTGCATAATCAGAAGGCCCAAAATCATTCGGTATATCAAAATTAAACTGAAATATCGGGGGCCTACCAATTACTTCTATTTTCATTTTATAAATTCTTAATTTTATCAGATATCACTAATACAAATTAATCGGTGTGTTGCGAAAGCTTTGAAGTGGTTCCATATACACGCTTTGACAGAAAATTTTAGTGTTCATATGTACATGTAGCCATATTGAGCCACTTTGAGCCGATAAGCTCAAAATGAGTGCAAACGAAAAGTAAAGCTCTCAGAACTTAACAGTAGCTTAACTTGTAAAGGTTGCAAAAGAGCACACTAAAAACTGTAAAACTGCTTTTCCAAACTATGTTTGAACCGCACCTATTTCATTCGAATCTTGCGATTTTTTTTTTTTAATTTGATATGTTATTTTAATTTAATTTTATTTTTGTTTGAAAAAAAAAGAAAAAAAGTTAGTAAATATCTGATTTAAACTCTTTGCATCTAAAAAACACCATTCGAATACCAAAAACAAAACTACACGTCTACCAGTCCCACATTCTAAAACTAAGGACTTAAGACACAAACTCGTTTACTTTCTGTTGCTTGATTTTAAAGCAAACGTCAACGGACAGCAAGCAAAAGTAGTACAACACATAAATGGACAAATGCATTAGCTATTGACCACAGCACAAACAAACAACTCAATGTCGTTTGACGTTATGCTGGCTGACGCCATCGTCAACCATTCCCACACCAGCGCTCTTGAAGGCAACGCCATCGCAACAAACAAACGCCACAACCAAATGAACGCTACATGACATAATCAGGGTGGGCGAACTCTTTGCATTTTAAGTTGTATACGACGAACGTTCAAGTACAAATACGTCTAACTCGTGTTGGCTAACAAAGTGCAGAAAAGTGCAAAGATAAATAAAGCGACAGCAAAAAAATAAACAAAATATAAAGCAAAGAGAATACGAATGAGCATAAATCATAAAAGAAATAGAAACAAAAACTTGAAAAGCTAAAAAAGATGGCGACAAGTTAAAGTCAAAGTGAGTAGAGCTAACACAAAAACGGGTTGACATATACAACAAAACCGATAGATGGCAAACAACAAACAGGCCAATGTACCACGCCAATTGACCGACCGACTGAACGTATGCTTGAATGACTGCATGACGGACTGAATGGTTTAGTGGCGCTGGTAAATGGGTAAATGGGAATGTTAGACGTGGTAGCACTGAGAAGCATAGAATGTGAATGATATTTGTTGTTCGTGTAGAAGCAGAACAAGAAGTAGTAGCAAAAGCAGAGGAGTGTTAGTAAGTAAGTAGCTGTTAAATGATTTAAAAAAAGTCAGCAAAAAATCTAAGAAAACAAGCATTTGAAAGCAAATAACGACTGTCGCCGCAGACACCGTTAATTGGCCGATAGTTTGGCAAAATGTTTGCAGGCAAACAAAAAACATTAACTTAGCTATTGATAGGGGCTTGTGTTGTGCATACATAAAAACAAGCAAATTAACGAACATGTAATGTGTGTCTGTAAGCAATAGCCAATAACCAGTTGCAAAACAAACTGGTAACACTGAACAGTTATTGTGTTGACGTATTGACCAGCCAAATAGCTTTGTATAAGCGGTAACAACTAATAGGATGTGGCACACATGCACACTTAAATTTAGAAGCACACAAAAGCTGGGAATGTGTAAAAATCGTTAAGAAATGCCAACACATATCTAAAAGTTACTTTGCTTTGCGCTGGTCGGCAGCCAATTTGTGTTGCACTAAATGTGACTCATAAATTTTATGTGACATGTCGCACAATTGTTGCTATTTTGTAGTGATTTTTTTTGTATTAACGTTTTTTTGCTATTATTTTTGGTATTCTTTTTATTTCTGTCTTTTTTACGTCTTTGTTTTTTTTTGCACAGCCAATCAAAAATACTTGTTTTAAAGCGCTGTATTGCTTTTGACCGGCATCGTTAAAGTGGTTTAAAAATATATATTTCTTTTTGTAGTTTGAAAGCTGTGTCATAAAGAAATTTACATTGAGATATTTTTAATGCCAAAAGAGAAGATGCCGGTCTTGTAAAAAATAGCAAAAACTACCTCAAGGTTATGAAAGGGTTCTTTTGGTGACTATAAATTGGGGGCTATTTCGTAAATAAAAATTTATATTATTGGGAAAATATCTCAAAATTTATAGGTTCATAAATATTTGTTTTAATTGGCAAAAAGCATACTTAAATTTTTGAATATTTACAGCATATATACTTCAAGGAAAGGAAAAATGCTCAATATTATCAGATATCCCTAAGATAAATAAGTCGGTATGTTATGAAAGCTTTAAAGGGTTTCCATACCTACCCTGTGCCAGAAAAAGTTTATTATTCCTATGCTCATGTAGCAATTTTGAGCCACTTTGAGCGGTTTTGAGCCAATAAGCTCAATATGAGTTCATTGGCGAAATAAAGCTCTTAGAACTTCACAGTGTTAATAACACGAAGGTATTTTATAAAACCAATGTTGTATCTATACAAATTCGTTATAACACCGCGGGTGCAAATTAGCGCTTGCAAAATACAAAAAAAAAATCCCAAACCAGATTTCCAACAAAATCATTGACCCAACAAACCAATGGCAGAAAAAAATAAGTACTTCAAGCAGCTACTTTAGCTTTGCTCTTAAGAGCTAATTTATTGTTTTGCAAATCATTAGAGTCAATTGAGTTTTTACATTTAGTAATTGCTATTTATTTTTTACAAACATTGTGAAATGAATATCGCTTTCAGCAATAAGTAAGTACGAGCATGAATGTATGATTGGGTATCGACAAGCAATTGAATATCCAGTTTTTTTGACATTCAAAAAGTCGAAATTTCAAATCAAGCATAAGCGGTTTTATTAGCCACAAAGCCGGTTTTGGCTAAAAAATCAAGCCATGCCAAAATTTAAACGAAAACAAAAATAACAAAAAATGGAAAACGAAAACAAGAGAAAAAAAAAATGTATTCACAGAAACCGCAGCGCGGTTTTATGACATCATACAATGTGCTGGTTGTTGTTGTTTTCTTGTTGTTCATTTTGAGATCAAAGAAGTCATCTCGCATTGTAGGCTGTGCAGATTTATTTTTTATTGGCGAAGTTTAGTTTGATTGCTTGCTGCGCTTTGTTTTATACAATACAAGTATTTAAGGAGGGTTTGTATGTGTGTGTTTTTTTTTTTGGCAAAAACCAAGTGTGTTGAACTAAATATCCAAAAACTGGTAATTTTACTTTCGCTTTTGTATATTTTTTTTTTCGCTTAACGCGAACTCCATTTTTGGGCTATTGCATGTGATGCGTTTACTTTTGGGTTATGCTCGCTGCAGTTCTCTGCGAGTTCTTAGAAGGCACTTAAATATATATGCGTGCTTTTGTTTTTGGCAACTTTGTAGTTTTTTTTTGGAAGGTTTCACTTATATTTCATAGCTGCATAAATATACGGCCAAGTCGTACTTAATTTATGCGCAGACTGACCATGATGCAGCTGCTGAAAAGGTTTTGCAAAACTCTCAAGACAAGCAAACATACTAAAATATTCAAGTGGCCAGTCGCTTTGTTTCACATACGCATTTTGATTTTACTTTTCATTTCTCGTCTCTACCACAATGACCAAATTTTTGTTTGCATCAACGCATCTTTTTAAGGTCAGCAGTGAAAGTTACAAAGTCGTGTTGCTCTTCGCACGGATTTCATGTTCTCTTTTTTTTTATTTTGCTTTGTTTCGGTGCTTTTTCACCATTTTCTGCGTGAAAAAAACTTGTAGATGTTTCGCTGCATAATTTGCATTAAACTGAAAGTATAATTGTTTGCAAGACGCCCACTTGAAAACCAATCAAATGGTGTTTCAAAATGCGCTGATTTTTTACGTGGGTGACTCATTTAGTGATTGTGATACATCACGCCCACATGCATACCAAGTAAGGTTGTATAAAAGAAGAAATAGATAAATTAACATTGAGATGGGATCATTAGTATCGTCTCACCAGCATGTACATAGTTTTCACAATATTATCACTTCATAGACACATCCCGATCATGTAGTCAAGAAATTACTATTCAAATCAGATAGTCACTCTTAAAAATTGTTACCAAATGAGCTGTGTTGTATGCAAGTGAGGGCAATTGGCAAAACAGAAAACGCATACCAAATTTAAAAAATTTGAGAAGAAGTACATTTACAAAGTAAGTTTAATATACGTCTCATGTCATCATGTGATTCCAAATGACACCTTCTAATGTAGATGCGATTTTTCTGATATGCTTAGAACTCTTTCTTAGTGCATGGCAAGGGGCGATGCAACGTATAGATTTGCTTTTGAGTACCGCAACCTGCCCGGGACTGTATGTAAAATGAGTCAAATATATAAGAACATCGCTCAAATCTTATCGTCCTCTCATGCTGCTATCATAGTGACATCATATATTGATGACATTAACATAATATTGACAACATATTCAAGTCTGACGGAAGATCACACTCTTTGAAAGGACTTTTCAAAAACTCCGTTCGAAGAAGGCCATATTACAGAGTCTTTTACAATAACGCTCTACATACATTCACATCACGACATCACACATAACAACACATCATAATCGTTTCAGGAAAGCCAGAAACTTCGTTCCAGACATTAAACTGAAAACTCACATTTTCACTGAAATTGTTTGTGACATCACCATCGCATGACTGTCATAAAGACATCACACAATTACACATCACATCGCTACATCACAATCATATACAAAAACATCACGTCGCTTCATAATAATCATATCATCAATGCATAATATCATAAAACAGATATGAATTCATATATACCACCTCATTCTTATCATACCAGTGATTGGATTATTAAAAGCTTGACACTGTCCGCTAATAAAAAGATCACAGCAATATTACGTAACAATCACCCAATTCGCCACATCATCACAGCAATCTGTCATTGGTCACATCAACGTGGAAATATCACCACATCATAATGCGTTATCATCTCATTTATACTACTCATATCAGCGTCATATAATCATTTCTTTGCCATCTCCATTCACCACCATCGTCACCTACAAGCGAGACCAGGTACACAAACTGAATCCGCTTTTGATTTTTTGTGTGTTTTTTGCCAATTTATTTAAGTTTGCTATTTCAAGCGAAATTTCGTTGTTGTTGCTCAAACTTGTTTTCTGGCTAATAGTTTGACGTAATGAATTGATTTCTCTTGACTTGACTAATGCATTATATGTGGTTATTTTATTTCTCAAAACTCAGGTAAATCGAGTTTAGGTTTTTTTATACTTCCTTGGAAATACATACAAATATTAGAAAGGGAATATTTTAGTCCGAAAATAATCCGAAAATTATAGTACACAGCTGATGAGTGCTAAAAATTCGTTCAAAAGACTTAAGACTCAAACTTGCTTCATACAAATCTTAACTAAAGCAGCTTAGGAGAAGAAAAGGTCCATCAAAAGACTGAAGACATGAACTTGTTTTATACAAATTCTGGCCACAGGAATTTGAGAGAAGGAAATGTGTATCAAAAGACTTAAGGCACGAACTTGCTTCATACAAAAACTTGGAAAAGTCTTTCGCAAAACCCTTATAACGCTTGAGGGCACACCACGTGTTCAAAGACTTCATACTCGAACGTGCTTCCTACAAATAGTGGCTAAAGTAATAGTCCGAAAATAATAGTATACAGCTGATGGGAGTTAAACCTTTGTTCAAAAGATTCAAGACACAAACTTGCTTCATACAAATCTTAACTAAAGCAGCTTAGGAGAAGAAAAGGTCCATCAAAAGACTTAAGACACGAACTTGTTGAATACAAATCCTGCCAAAAGGAATTCGAGGGAAGGAAATGTGTATCATAAGACTTAAAGCAGGAACTTGCTTCATACAAATATTTACTTAGAAGCGTCTCTCCCAAAAACTTCATAACTCCAGGTTGATAAAAATACTTAATATACGAACTTGCTTCTCATAAATATTTGCTAAAAAAGCTTTGGAAAAAGAAATATCAAAACACTGAAGAAAACGTGGATCAACGGCTTCAGACACAAACATGCCTCATAAAAATATTTTTTGAAGCAGTTCAAGTGACAAAATTGATGAATATTATATGTACCTATATCGACAAAAATATAATTGAAACTTTTTTTCAACAAATTGGAAACTGTGAAGCCACTTAAATTAAAAGTTAAAGCATTGTACTACCGAAATCATGTTTCTTTGTTCTCTTCTCTTTTATGTGTATAATTTCTCTGTCGCATCTAATCAAACTTAACTCAGATAATTATTGTCGTTGCCATCTTATGAGGAACTACCTTGAAAAAGGTGTCACTTCGTAGAGTAAGGTGCGGCCAAAATGAAATTTTGTTGTCCATAAAACGGATGTGCTAGCTTAATTAGTTTGTGGTTACAGGAAATATGGATAGAACTAATTATTTTTTGTTAGAAGCACAGAAGGTAGGTGTGAACCACAATTAAAGCAGTAGAGTATTTTGAGCAACCAACTTACTCTGCTGAATCGCCTATAGCTAAGACTGTTGAGTGTAAGAAGCAAGCAAAGAGAAAAAAGCACAGTGTATTATATTTCATAATTTTGGTGAGAAGCGCTTAATGTTGTTAGCTGCGTATATTTTTAGTAAATGATTTTTGTGTAAATCATAAAAAGAAACCAAAGTGTATAACAAGCAAAAGAAAAAAATATATATTTTATTATCCACCACATCGCGAAACAAAAATTCAGCAAACATTAATCAAAGTTAGACAAGTATGAAGGTGGATGAATAGACTCACTTGTTGTTATACAAATAACTTTCAACAAACACAAATATGTATTTTATTCAACCACGCATAATAGCAACATGTTTTAGCTTAGTTGTATGCCAAGACTACAATTTTTCATACGAGTTCGTTGCTTAAGTCTAATGTTTTTTTTTATTTATATTTAACTATTTGTGATACAAACACCTGTCAAAAGCGCTTATTAACTACAAGTGTACTATAATTGTTTGTTTGCGAAATTAAATACAGATGTGTTTGAGTGATTAAAAGTTTTATAAAACTTGCGTGTGTATGCTGTAGCGCGTTGCGTGCAAGGCAAGGTGTAGGTGTAAAATAGCAACAACGCGCAGCAAAAAGCCACAACAATAAGCTAAGCGTCAACAAGTGGCGTAACAAATGAAATGAGAAATTTGAAAGAAGCACACACAAGCTGTGTATGTGTACAAGCTATAGCAGATGCGAAGCAGCAACTCGTAAATGCTTTAAAGCAAATAGCGCAAACGCGACTTATCTACAAACAAGCCAAGTGAAAGTTTTGCACCTCCACTGTAATGTGTGCGCTTCACTTTTGATTTTATTTATTCAATATTTTTGAAAACATATTTGTGCTGTGTCTTTATTTTGAAAGTGCTAGCTTTATAGCTCAAGTCGAGTGCAAAACGTTTTAGAAAAAATTTATTTGCTAAAAATAAAAACAACTCGATCGTTACTATTAAGCAAGGAAAACTTAATCAAATTTAAAAGATGATATTGATGCCAAACAACTTGGGCAACCAACTTTATTTTGGGTCTTTAACAATAAAGGTCGTTTAAGTCTTTTGAGTTTATAAGCAGGAACATTTTTTTATATTATACTATAGGTAATTAGCTTTTTCTGTTTTAAAATAAATAAAATATTAAAATTTTTTTATACTGACCACTCAAAGGACTTAAGCAATGAACTTTGTTCCGAAGATGAAAATACTTTTTAGTACACTCGAAAGCTATCTCTTTTCTGTTTTCTCATTTAAAATTTATAAACTTTTTAAGTTTCCTGGTATTTAACTCAAAGGACTTAAGCAACGAACTTTGTGGCGAAGATACATAATAAAGTTCGTTGCTTAAGTCTTTTGATTTAAATACCAGGAAACTTAAAAAAGTTTATAAATTTTAAATCAGAAAACAGAAAAGAGATAGCTTTCGAGTGTACTAAAAAGTATTTTAATTTTTTTAAACAGTTACATTTTTATATGAAAGAAAATTTATTTAACTTCATTTTCGGTTTTTTGAATTTCTTTTAGGTTTCCTGGTATTAAATTCAAAATACTAAAGCAACGAACTTTTTTGGTCAAGTTTGTTGTTTAAGTCTTTTGATTTTAATAGAGATAAAACCGAATGTAGTTATGTTTGTCATACGATTTTTATATTACGAATTAGAAATATGTATACGCTATTTCAAAAATTTCGTAGAATCGTATTTTTAATCGACGAGGTAAGAAAATTCTCCTCAGCTCCAAATATTTAAAATTAAAAAGCATCTTAATAATATTTTGCTTGACTTATTTTGCTTTGATGAAGCTTTCTTCATCTCAATAAAGTTATGGCTTTAATAAATATAAAGATCTTGTTCATTTCTGTCCAAATATGCAGACACAGGCATATTTGTTTGCATGAAATTCAAGAACAAGCAAAAGTGCGGAGTAACGATTGCGTCATATTTTGCTCGCGGCCGTCAGTAAGTGTGCCGTCGCTGGCGTCAGCATTTGCAACCGCTAGTGTCAGCAGTTGCGACAGCTGGCGATCTAGTACGGTGGTCAGCAATGTCACTTACTGACGACCTAGAACGGTAGACTGCTGACTAGTGACCTAGTATTGCGGAAGTCAAGAGCAATGCACTAGTCAGCATAATGTTAAGACCAAAATTGTATATAAGCAAAGAAATTAAAATAAAGAAGGGAGAAATGAATGAGCTACAATCGACAGCCCACCTTTCATTTGTCTCTCGCCACGACAATTAGGTTCAAGTGCCTTTTATTGTCAACCCTCTCGTCTTGGTGATACCGCCTAGTCGAAAACTACCAACCATTTATCTCAAAACGTGGATTGGCATCTAAGCCTCTCCATCCGACATCATTATCAGGACGGCAAATCAGCCGCTCCAAACATTTTGGTGACCCCGACGTGATTTGAACACGCAACCTTCTGATCCCCTGTGACCTCGCAAGTTACAGGACCTGAATAACTCGGCAACTCCGCCAGTCTGTAATCCCGAACACGCAACGACTTGAGCGACAACGTCAGCAACTTCTGACCCACCCTCAATCTTGCCAATTCAGTTAGCCAGCATCAGAATCAATTTCGATATGGCTCCAACCAATGAAGAAACAATGGAAACATTGACAGCCTCCCAAAGTACAACTGGAGAGTTGATAGAGACCATAATCCGTAACTTCAAAAAGGATTCAGCAGCGAGAAAAACGCCTGTATATTATAAAGAGCGCCTCGAACGCTTAGACATAGCATGGGCCGAATTTGAGGTAACGGACAATAAAATCCGTTGCCTCGCAGACATGGATCCCAGCCACCAATATTTCACCACCGGATACTACAAAAAAATATCCGAGTTGACGTCAAAGTACAAGGAAATAATGGAGTCCGGCATGACGGAACCTCTCAAAACCCAAACACCGGACGAGCAAACGAAAGGACTTCCCGGAAGTACCTACGCTCCCTCTCGGAAACCAGAATTGTCTTCAGCCATTAGAAGACAAAACGTGATGATAGCATCACTAAAACGGCTCCTCGAAATGGACCCTACAGCGGCAAACATGAAGCTAAAAGAGAAACTTTGGGAGCAAATACAAGAGCTCCACTTCTCGATCGGGGAAGACAGCATAGATCCTGTAAGAGATGGGTATGACATGGAGTCATACACGACTGTCGAAGCATCGGTTTATAGCAATTTCAAGCTCAAGGAAAACACGGCAAATAAAATTGAGGAAACGGTCAAAAATAAAACGATTCAGCTTCCAAAAATAACAATCCCCAAATTTAATGGGGAATACTTAAAATGGATAGCATTCTTTGACCTCTTCTCCCAACTGGTAGACAAACAAGACATCCCCACAATTCAAAAAATGTGGTATTTAAAGTCAAACCTAAGTGGGGAAGCCGAACAACTAATAAGCCATCTATCAGCCACTGCCGAAAATTACGAAACAGCCTGGAAGCTGCTACAAAATAGATATAACAATAAACGGGTTCTTGTTGCATCCATTATGAACCAATTACTGGAGCAACCAACAATTACAGCAACGTCCACATCAATAAAAAGGTTGCATGATGTAACAAAAGAATGCTTGCATGCATTAGTAAACATGGGCATCCCTACAGCCACTTGGGACCCCATCTTAATACACTTGCTCACAAAAAAATTGGATCGGGGAACGCACATATTATACGAACGTTCAATAGTAAACCCGAAGGAAGTTCAAGGACTGAACAATTTCCTGGACTTTCTTGAAGCCCGCTTTCAATCAATGGAAGCAATGGGACAGAAGGAAAAGTTCGTGTCAAAAACATGTGCGGCCGCCTCCGAACCAAAGGAAACCTCCTGCTCGCTCTGCCACAATGGAAGCCACCTTTTGTTTCGGTGCCAAGAATTTCAAACAATGACACCAAATGAACGGCTCAATTACGTCCAAAGACAAAAACTATGCGTAAACTGCATGAGACCCGGGCACTCCTCTAAGACTTGCAAGTCAAGAGGATGCATGAAATGCAACAAGAAACATAATTCACTTTTGCACCTGGAAACGAGCAGAAACTCATCAAGGCCAAGCCTGAGTCACGAAGGTGAGCCCAAAATCGGGAGGACATCAGCAGCATCAGCGGAAGTAACCAGAAAAAGGACGCCAGAAGCTGCCTCAGCGGCATCCACCTCATCACGAAGTTCTGAAGCAGATTCACTCACCGCGACGGACAAAGGTGGACAAAGGCCATACGTCCTATTGAGCACAGCAGTAGTTATAATCAAAACAGACGCCACAGAAGTTGAATGCCGCGCGTTATTAGACTCAGGGTCACAGGTAAACTTCATAACAGAACGTCTGGTAAAACGGCTCAGGTTACCACTGAAAACCTCACATGTCAATATCACCGGGATCGGGACAACTAACACAAAAACACAACATAGAGTGAACGTTGCCTTACATTCTCGAAACACAAGCTTCACAGCACGCATTGAAGCACTCGTCCTTCCTCGCATCATCTCGCCTCAACCATCGCAATTCATTAATACTGAAAAATGGTCACTACCAAGGAATCTCCAGTTAGCGGATCCAAACTTCAATCGCCCTGACAAAATAGATCTACTTTTGGGAGCTGAGCACTATCACCAGCTTCTCACCATTGGGCAGATCAAGCTAGCCCCGCATCTACCAATAATGCAAAATACTGCACTCGGGTGGATTGTGTCTGGCAGACTCAACGAAGTAAGCCCAAAAGATGCATCCTGTGGAATGTGCTTGGCGGACGAATCCCTAGAAACCTCGATCTCGAAACTCTGGGAACTAGAAGAGGTAAAAGACAACAAGAAGTCATTATCTATGGACGAGGAAAAGTGTGAGGAGCACTTTGCCAGACACACCTCAAAGAATAAGGAAAATCGGTTCACAGTAAAAATACCATTCCATCAGGACCCCATGGTTCTGGGGGACTCGCACTCAATAGCGCTCAACAGGTTCCTATCATTGGAACGTCGACTTCAGAAAAATCCCCAAGTGAGGACAGAGTACGTCAAGTTCATGGACGAATATGAAGCCCTGGGGCACATGACGAAAATATCAACAGATACGATTACTACACCGAACTATTTCATACCTCATCACTGTATACTGAGACCAGAGAGCACAACCACAAAACTTCGCGTGGTATTTGACGCATCTGCGAAAACATCGACCGGTCATTCCCTAAATGATATTATGTACACAGGACCAAAGGTACAAAGCGATCTGTTTTCAATATTGCTGCGTTTTAGAATGCCAAGGTTCGTGTTCACCACTGATGTCGAAAAAATGTACCGTCAAATCTTAATAGCACCAGAAGATCGGCCATTTCAACTAATAATTTGGCGAAAGGATGCCAACATGCCAATAACGTATTATCAGCTAAACACGGTCACATATGGAACTAGGTCAGCACCATATCTAGCCACGAAATGTCTGCAACAAATTGCCACCGAAAATGTTTCTCGATATGCGCTAGCCTCTCAATTCCTAAACGAAAGCTTTTATGTTGACGACGGCTTAGGCGGAGCAGACAACCTATCCACAGCAATGCTCATACAAGAACAACTAATAAAGATCATGAAGGAAAACGGCTTCAATCTACGAAAATGGAGCGCCAACCACCCTCAACTGCTCCAAAATATAGCAGAAGGAGATCAAGAGGTTAATCTGGACTTGGAAAACACAAGGGCTGCAGCCGTCAAAACATTGGGGCTCACATGGCTCCCAAAACCGGACCTGTTATCTGTCAAGGTCAACATAGAAGAAGTAAAGAGGATAACAAAACGCTCGGTCACGTCAGACCTAGCAAGGCTCTTCGACCCATTAGGAATACTGTCTCCTATTGTAGTAACGGCCAAAATACTCATACAAGAGCTATGGGAGCTAAAATTAGATTGGGATCAGGCACTTCCAGCAGAGCTACATACAAGATGGCTCACGTTCAGGTCAGATCTTGAAGAGTTAAAAACACTTCAGATCTCAAGGCACATTTTTAAGGGAAGACTCCCGGAAACCATGCAACTACACATTTTCTCGGATGCATCAGAGAAGGCCTATGGAGCCGCGGCCTATATTCGCGCCACGCTGAAAGAAGGCACCGTCATGACAAGGTTATTATGTGCAAAGTCAAGGGTAGCTCCATTGAAAAAACAAACAATACCCCGCTTGGAGTTATGTGCTGCTGCATTAGGGGCCCAGTTGGCAGAAAGAATAGCAGCAGACATTCAATTTAAGGGTGCCATATATTTCTGGACCGATTCCGAGATAGTGTTGGCTTGGGTAAACTCAGACGCAGCACACACCACATTCATCGCCAATCGCATTGCAACAATCAAAGAAACAACTAGAGCGGAACAGTGGAGACATGTTCGATCAAAGGACAATCCAGCCGACATCCTGTCTAGAGGAATGTCACCAAAGGCATTTAAAGAGTGTGCACTATGGTTCTGTGGACCATTATTTTTGCATGGCAAGGAATCAGTCTGGCCGAAACGTCTCAACCCAGCCTCCAACAACCAGAACGATATAGAAGTAAAGGCCAACCATTCGAAATCACTGGTCACATCAGTAGAAGAACCGGAGATGATTTACAAGGTGAATCACGGCAACTCATTTCACCGACTACAACGTATAATCGGCTATGTACTACGGTTCATCACGCAAGCTAAAAGCAAAACAGCAGCACAGCCATCATCACGGAGCTTAACCACGGCAGAACTGGAGCTGGCACTAATGCACATCGTCAAACAAATACAAGCGGCAGACTTTAAGGAAGAAATCAAACAATTGAAACATCATAAGGAGCTCCAGCGGTCTAGCAACTTGTCCAACCTCGCACCATTTTTGGATAACAAGGGATTGATCCGGGTTGGAGGGAGACTAGAGGCTTCATCATTGGCATACGACTCGAAACACCAACTTCTTCTACCATACAACGATAACATTACAAAATTGATGTTCGAAATGGTACACAAGGAGAACAAACATTGCGGCCCGCAAACTCTGTTGGGAATAATGCGACAACGATTTTGGCCCATAAAGGGAAAACTCATGGCACGAGCAACAGTGCATCGATGCGTCACATGCAGCAAGGCAAAGCCAGAACTACTCAATCAGATCATGGGAAACCTGCCTTCCTCAAGGGTCACACCATCTCGACCATTCATAAACAGCGGTGTAGATTATTGCGGCCCTATAACAGTGCATTACAAACTTCGTGGAAAAAGGCCGCACAAGGCTTATATTGCGGTGTTCGTTTGTTTCACCACAAAGGCAGTCCACCTAGAGCTAGTGAGTGACTTAACCACCGAGGCATTTATTGGGGCCCTCAAGCGCTTCATCGCCAGGCGAGGCCATTGTCAAAACCTGTTTTGTGACAATGCCACCAATTTCGTAGGAGCTAAGAACAAGCTCCCAGAGTTAAACTCGGTAATACATTCACAAGAGGCACAAGAAAAAATCATTAACGAATGCGGGAAAAGAGGAATCCAATTCAATTTCATCCCTCCAAGAGCGCCACACTTTGGTGGACTGTGGGAGGCTGCAGTCAAATCGGCAAAGCATCTGCTGCTAAGAAGTACAGCAAATGCCAGCTTAACGTATGAGGAGCTCGAAACCCTGATAATCGAGATCGAGGCGATACTGAATTCTCGCCCGATATCACCAATGTCAGATGATCCGAACGACATTGGGGCACTTACTCCAGGGCACTTCCTGATAGGAGAACCACTAACAGCACAAATTGATGCACAAGCGACGGCTGCCAAGCTCAACCTAGAAACAAGATGGAAGCTAGTGTCCCAGCTTAAACACGAGTTTTGGAAACGATGGTCCCGGGACTACCTCAACGAGTTACAGTACCGGAACAAATGGCAAAAACAGACGGCGAATATAGAACCAGGGGACATAGTGGTACTCAAGGAAGACAACGTCCCAGTGATGAAGTGGCCCTTGGGGAGAATAGTGAAAACTTATAAGGGTCCAGACGACATAATCAGAGTGGCAGATGTCAAAACAGCATCCGGAGTGCTGAAGCGAGCAATCAGATACCTCGCTCCAATTCCACGACTCAAGGATGGGGAAACGGAAACCCAAAACTCAGGCAGCCAGCCAAGTCTGGCACCAAGCTCACCGCAACCGGATGATAATGAAGTATCCCCAGAGGAACTACCCAAGGCAAAACGACGAAAAGTTACGTCCATGTCAACAATGACAACAATGATAATAGCTCTGCTGGCACTTCCACTTGTGTTTTCCGCAGACATCGAAACAACAGAATTCGACACCAAGATCGGCATCCACTTTGAAGGCATCACCAAGATGGAAGTGTCACGCTCTGAGTGGAAAATAATTTCCTACTACGATCTACAGCCATATTGGGAAGAAACAGCACGCTTCATCAATGGAACAAAGACATTAAGGGCCATATGCGACACCATAGTGCTGAAATCGGCCTGTGAAAACGTAGTAGACACCTTGGAAGCCGACATCGCAGAACTAACTGAAGAAAATAGCCTCCTCACACGATCCAAACGAGGCGCGGTCAACTTCATCGGCAACATTGCCAACTCATTGTTCGGTGTGTTGGACACCAGCTATGCAGAAGAGATGTCAAGCACAATCAACACGCTCAAACAAAATGACAACCATTTATACGGGTTACTCAACAATCAAACATCAGTTATTGATGCAACTCTCAACATCTTCAAACAAGAGGAGCAGAACATCAAACAGAAGTTCAAGGTGGTGGATGACCAAATAGTGAAGGTGGCAAAATATGTCCGTACGGAGCAGACGCAAAGGTACCAAACAAACCTCGTCCAAACTAGCAGTACATTGGCAACTCAACTCGCACTATTATCAGCCAGACTACACAGAATCCAGGCAAGAATTATCAATACGTTGACAGATGCGCACCACGGAAAAATCAATCCAACGTTACTGTCACCATCGCAACTTCGAGCAGAATTAGTCCGAGTTCGCAACCATCTACCCACATCACTAAGGTTGCCAGTGGACCAAAACAATCTCTTACAACTCTACAAGGTCATGAAGGTGAAAGGCGGAAGAACGAATGAACACGTGATCTTCGAAATGTCACTTCCGTTGTGTGATCCAGAGACCTGGGAAGTGCTCAAACCACATCCGATTTCAAGCAGAATAAACAGTTCAACGGTTGCCATCACGCCATGCAATGATCTCATTGCAATCAACGCGCATCGAGATCAATATATAACATTGACAGAAAATCAGTGGCGAGAATGCATTACTGTAAAGGAGAACCAGGTGTTATGCTTGAACGTGCAGACAAAATTCACCGCAGACTCAGGCGCTTGTCAATGCGAAATGTCACTGCTCAACAACAATCCAGGGAACATCTGCAAGGTAGCCCCGGTAGAAGACAACGCACCGATAAAACAGCTGACGCACAATAATCTCTGGATGTATGCGTTGGAGTCCCCCACTCGAATCAATGCCGCGTGCGGAGCAAATCATTCCCAGCTAACATTAAAGGGCTCGGGGATTATAAAAATTGGCCCCGACTGCACACTCAAACACAAGTCAGTCATAATTCAAGGGCATCAAGTATACTCATCTGCAATCCACGCATCATACACGGCAACCGCAAACCTCAGCAGCATTACGTATCCTGAAAAGACATCTTCCATAATCCTGCACATACAACCGTACATTGATCAGGTCAAAAATATATCGACCCTACAGCAAGATTTAATGCAGAAAATAGGGACAGAGCTACCCTCACAAATTTCCCACCTCAAATACCATCATGCGACAATTGCGTATGCCGCTCTAATACTATCAATTGGCATCATACTTGCAATTGTGATAACCTGCATTCGAAAGAAGTCCCGAGCTCCCGTTACATACGCAGTTCCTCAACCACGGCCAGCGGCACGACAAGCACCATTTGCCGTAACAGTGACATAAAGGGACCACCGCACCATTAGAGTTAGTAAGAATGAATTGTAAATTAAAACTTAGCATTAAGAATGAAATGTAATTATAAACTTAAAATGTAAACAAAAAAAATGCCTTATTTAGAACTAAGAATGTAAATTAAAACACAAGTGAGGGAAATGACGCATATCGAAACTCGTTGAATAAAGTCACGGGCGGGAGCATGTTCATTTCTGTCCAAATATGCAGACACAGGCATATTTGTTTGCATGAAATTCAAGAACAAGCAAAAGTGCGGAGTAACGATTGCGTCATATTTTGCTCGCGGCCGTCAGTAAGTGTGCCGTCGCTGGCGTCAGCATTTGCAACCGCTAGTGTCAGCAGTTGCGACAGCTGGCGATCTAGTACGGTGGTCAGCAATGTCACTTACTGACGACCTAGAACGGTAGACTGCTGACTAGTGACCTAGTATTGCGGAAGTCAAGAGCAATGCACTAGTCAGCATAATGTTAAGACCAAAATTGTATATAAGCAAAGAAATTAAAATAAAGAAGGGAGAAATGAATGAGCTACAATCGACAGCCCACCTTTCATTTGTCTCTCGCCACGACAATTAGGTTCAAGTGCCTTTTATTGTCAACCCTCTCGTCTTGGTGATACCGCCTAGTCGAAAACTACCAACCATTTATCTCAAAACGTGGATTGGCATCTAAGCCTCTCCATCCGACATCATTATCAGGACGGCAAATCAGCCGCTCCAAACAGATCTTAAACACCCTTCAGATTCCTTAAATCCTAAAAGTTCCGTTTTAAGTACTTTTATTGATTTTTTCTTTTCAATCCTTCCTTTCGAAAATTAAAAAAAAATATTTCAGTTAGCACTCTAATGTTTAGATAATGGTAGCTTCAATAAAGCGTAAAGTGTCGACAAATATTGAATGATCGTTTACAGCTCTGTAAAAATCTTCGCCGATAGAGTTGCACAACAGAGCAACAAACAATCAGAAATTACAAACACGTAGATAGT
Source organism: Campiglossa producta (assembly GCA_964058755.1). Classification (NCBI taxonomy): domain Eukaryota; kingdom Metazoa; phylum Arthropoda; class Insecta; order Diptera; family Tephritidae; genus Campiglossa; species Campiglossa producta. Next base: position 8,625,859 of record CAXKVI010000003.1, read on the forward strand.
CTTAAAAAATTAATAATAAACTTGCTAATATTGAAGCGGAAAGTACTAATATTTTAAAAAAATATTTGTCTCTCATACGTAGACGTAACCATTTGCATAGCCATAAAAAACCATGTACACAATTTTTAGAGATGGTACTAGTCTTTAGTAGTGAAATGTTTTTGAATAAAAATTTTTGAAAGTAAAAGGTCGCCACCATAGAATACGAAGATTCACTTTCAACACCAATGATTTTTTTAAAGTCAATAGGTACACAAAAACACAAAAAGGCAATGCATATCAAACTTAAATTGTAATTCATGCACATGCCAGAGGTAGTACAAACAAAAAATTTTGTGTGTAGCATTCACTCTAAAACCATTTAAGCTGCAAAGATATTATATTGTACGCAAATTATGACAAACTGTTAGTGAATGAATAAATAAAGTAATATTTGGTGTATGAGGTACCCACACGGGATTGAAGCTACGTTTTTCCATTTACCTTTTTATTATATTTTTTTTTTTATATTTTTCCATTTTTTATTTATTTAAATTTTTTTCACTTTTCCACACATTACAATTGCTTCATTGACAAAGTGGCGTCGTGACACACTTTACATAAAATTGCCTTTTTTGTGACTGAAAGAGAAAAAAATGTGTAAGAGTGTCAAGATGTCACAAAAGGCAAAATAGCAAAAACAAAAAATAAAAATAAAAAAAGGCGGCAAAGTGGAAAACGGCAAACTGGATGTATGACAAAGTGGCAAGTACGCTCGCAACGGCAATCGCAATTGAAGATGCTGAAAGGCTTATGGTTGATTTGGATTTAAGGGGCTTTAAAAAAAAAACCAAAAACATAAGGATATAAATCTACAGACAAACTAGTGAGACAAGTAATCATAAAAGTATGTACAAAAAAGAAGCATGAAATCAGTTATCTGAACTTGGTTCAAGTTGAGCTTAGGTTTTGTGCTGGAGATGATTACAAAGTGTGTCGGTTAGAAAAAAATTTTTGCAATGAAAAATTTTAAAGAAAGGGAATGCAAAGTTTGTTCAAATATTTTATTTGTTTTCTTCACTCATTGATATTTACAGCTTCATTTATCATTTTTTGTTGAGATATTTACGTTTTTTTTTTCAAACAAATTTTTTCTTCACTTTTTATATTTTGGTGTATTCACAATTCTCAGTTGTACAAATTTTAGTCTTCAACAATGAAGTTCGTTGCTTAAGTCTTTTGAATTTAATAGCAGGAAGTTTGGAATATTTTACATCTAAGAACCGAAAATAGATAAGTTAAGTCGTTGGTAACTTTGTTCTACAAAAGGGATAAGAATTTGAGTTTTTTTCCAACAGTTACTAAAAAAGAAAATGTCCCCTGACAGATATGAAAAAAAATGTCCACTTTATTTCTTAAAAATATGTTGCGATAATTTTTAGTCTGGTTAGCAAAAATCTTCTGTGAAAAATAATTTATAAAACTAAGAAATTTACCTAAATTTTTTTACCACGCGAAATTTTTATTTCTAGCTTTCAAATTGATTTTAGCGTTTCTAGTAGATATATACAAATCTTTTCTGTTTCAACATTTCAATGTTTTTTTAAGTTTACTGGTGTTGATTACAAAAGAGTTAAGAAACGAACTTAATTTTTAGGCTTCAACAATGAAGTTCGTTGCTTAAGTCTTTTGAATTTAATAGCAGGAAGTTTGGAATATTTTACATCAGAGAAACGAAAAAAGATAAGTAACTTTGTTATAAAAAAGTGATACGAATTTGAGTTTTTCCAACAGATATTAAAAAAATGTCCACTTTTTTTGGTAAAAATATTTTGCAATATCTTTAAATCTGGTAAGCAGAAATTGGATTTTGGCAACATAAATATCCTCTGTTAAAAATGTTTTATAAAATTAAGAAATTCCATTAAACTGATTTTAGTTTTGTAGTACAAAGGTTTTCTATTTCAACATTTTAATGTTTTTTTTTCGGTGTTGATAAAAAAGACCTAAGAAAAGAACTTTATTCACAAAGGCCCTAATTGACACATTTTTCGAAAACGACTTTTTCCCATATTCAAGTATGATTTAGTAAAATACACAGTCACTACAAATTTTAAGCAGTTACTAGCAGTAATAACGGAGATATTCCAAATTTACAAAGCAATATTTGCATGCGTTCAATGTAAATTTTTTTTTGTTTTTGCTTCTCCTGTAAAATTTTTTAATGTCATTTAGGGCTTTTGTGAATTACGTTAACGATATGTATTTCAATGTTTTTAAGGTTCCTTGGTGTTGATGACAAAAGACTTAAGAAACGAACCTAATTTTTAGTCTTCATCTATAACGTTCGTTGCTTAAGTCTTTTGAATTAAATAACAGGAAGTTTGGAATATTTTGCATCAGAGACTTCAAAAATATATAGAGTCTCTTGTAACTTTGTCCACTTTCTTTGATAAAAACATGTTGCCATAACTTTAAGAAGTCTGGTTAGCAGAAATATCTTTTGTGAAAAATATTTTACAGAATTGTGATATCTAATCACTTAAATTTTTTTATTGCGCAATATTTTTGTTTCGTTTTTCAACTGATTTTGTCTTTTCTAGAGCAAAAGCTTCTGTCCAACATTTAACATTCGTGGTGTTCCCAAAAATCAGCACTGATATAAAAAAATTTACAGTTGGAATTTTTCAGGGAATAAAAGACATTTTTCATAGCCATTTTTTTCGGTTTTTTTTTCAAATTTTTCAATTTACCTATTTCACATTTTTTTAGGTTGAATTCTAAAAGGAAAAAGTCTCAGAAAAATACTAACAGCTTCAATCTCTAAATAAAAGATTTTCGAAATCGCTTGCAAAATAAGTTGACAGTTATCTTGTATACTCCAAAGTTTATAAAAAATATTTCGAATTATAGTTTCCTTGTTAACTTTTTTTGGTAGAATAAAAAAAATTTACTCTGAATAATCCGAAAAAATTTTAATACTTGCTAAGTTTCGGTGCTTATTAATTTTCAAATTTCTAACTTTTCATAAAAAATTCAAATTAAAATTTAAATTTTAGTTAAATTCTAATTTTCCTTTTTTAGGATTATTAAATTCTATTTCAATTTGTTCAAAATATAAAAAAAAATTTATATATTTCTTAACAAAAGTTTTTCAAAAAAGTCCAATACTTGTAAAAGTGTTGTTGGCAGAAATCAGAAAAAAATTTTATTTCAACACAGAAGAACAATATTTTTTTTATTGTTAATTCCAAAACATTCAAAAGATTCTGGGTTTCGAAATCTATTAAAACATTAATAAAACCACCTCTATGCCCAATTGTCTAAAAAATCTAAAATTGTTGCAGTTTTTCAGAAATCAAACACAAATTTGTTTGAGCACATAAAATATTTTTTTGTTTATAAATTTAGAAATGTTTCTTATCCTTTTATTTTTGTGAAAAAATTTAGAAGTTTATTTAAAAAAAAAAAATATCGAGAAGTTCAACATATGTAGAAAGCCAATAGGTTTATATCTCAACCAAATATTATTTTTTCTGTTTTTTTTCGTATTTTCTTTAAAACTTTCTTGTATAAATCATTTTTCTAAATATTTTTTAAGAATTCAATTTCTTTTGAAATTTTTTTTAGAATTTTATTTCCTTTGAAAAATTTTTAAAAATTAAATTTCTATTGAACAGTTTTTAAGAATTTAATTTCTATTGAAAAGTTTGCAAGAAATTATTTAAAAAAATTTGTTGAATATAAAAAAAAACCGAAGAACTTTTAACAGTATTGAGCAATATTTTTAGTTACTTAAATTTGCTCAGTATTTTTGGCTTTCTTAATTTTTTTGAAGTTTCGAGTTCTTCAAAGCTCACATTTTTCTATTTACACTTTTCTGCTTTTATTTAATTTTGGCAGAATTTTTTTTCTTAGTAATTTTTTTATTTTAAATAATTTTATCGGATTAATTTTTCATAAATTTTTGTCAGAGTATAAAATTTTTTTTTCAGGTCCTTTTCGAATATGCTTAATACATATTTTCCTCAAGTTCGTTACCTAACTTTGAAAAATTCTTTTCTCTCATCAGTTAGTCAAGCATTAACTTCTTTTTTTTTTAATTTAATTCATTATATGCGATCCATTGTTCCACACCACTTTTTGAGAGTAAAAAACCCAAGAAAATATATTTTTGAAGTCCTTCTCGAATATATTTTTAATAAATATATCAGCTTAGATACGCTGAAGCTTCTTTTGTTCATCAGAAAATAAAAAAAACTAATTTTTCCAAAAATTTTTTTTTTACACAAATGCAATTTTTTTAAACAAAATTTTAATAAAAATTGTTAACTCACCATTTCTTTATCGCAATTAAATCCGAATTTAGTACATTCTGTCACCAGCTGGACGCTACTCCACACACACACACAAACAGCGAAGACACAACGCCACGAGTTACAGTCAAATTCAAATCTTTCAAATTTAATTTTTTCTAATTTGTTTTTATTTTTTTTGCGAAATCCAATAACTAACTTTGCTTGAGGTCAGCGCTACAGCGCTTTGCTGGCCAACACACTTGAGCACAAACCGCCTTTGACAGTTGAATGTTGTTTCAGGTTTTTTTCCACTTTTTTTTTGATTTTTAAAAGCAAAATTTCTTTTGCTATGAATTTTTTCCACTTGTGTTACTTTTTGTTTGCTTAAGAATTTTTGTGAATTTGCTTATGAGCAAATAAAAACTTTCACTGCAATTGAGAAAAGGATATGAATTAAAATTTTATTTGCAATTAATTTTTTTTTTTAAATATTTTTTTTTTGCAAATTTTTTTAAACACCAAACACTTTTTAGAGTAATGTAAATTTTTTTTATATTCAGTTGGTTGCATTCGCTAAGCGTGCAGGATTTGCAGTTTGCAAAATTTTACTAAATACAATTTTTATTTTATTCCCCAAAGTAGCTTTGCTTAAAAGAATCTTGATTTTATTTTATTTTTAGTGAACAATTTTTTTCCACTTAAAAAAAAATATATTTTTTTTAAATATTACACAAATCCCTTGCTGAACTTGATTTTATTGCAATTTTTTCAAGTACATATATACTATATGCACATATATATATTGGCAGTATTCAGTACACTTTGTATGACACGCAAACGCAAAACATCCGTTCAAAGCAAAGAGAGAGATCCGCACCGTACGCGCGCTAAAGGCGAACTGAATTTACAAAGCTCTGTGGCACAGCAACGCACCGAAAAGCTAAACCACTGCCAAACTAAAGTTAAGTCAGCCAAGAAGCGCGAGCAAACAGCGCAAACCAACTTCAATCAGATTTAATGTTAGTCAGCAACGCAATTGAGCTGGGCTTAGACATTGATTTTTTGTAAGAAGAGCGCGCTGAGAGTGTTGAGCGCATCTCAAACGTTTGAAATAAAGTTACTTCGTTATAAGAAGCAAGCACAAAAGCAATTGTAAGTATGTTTCTTTGTATGTAAGTGGCAGTGTGTGTGTGTGTGTGTATGTGTGTTGGTGTTAGTCTTGTGTGTGGGTTGTATGGTGTAGATTTCTGCACTTGAGCGCACCTTAAATATATTTTTTTTTCGCTACACACACCTCGACTCTTTACCCAGTCAGCTTAGCACTCTCTCACAAAAAAATGTAAGCTATACCTTCGCACTGCTTTTGTAAGTATTTGTGTTAGCTATTTGAACATTTTTGCTATTAGGCAACACATAAACAATGTTGACTTCTTAGCCTACGCGCTCCGTCAGGCGCTCATCAACCCGCGCGCAACTGAAGCTAACCAAACCAAACCAAACCTGTGGTCCATTTTTGGCCAGTGCCGTCTACGACGACTACCACTTTTTGTAGATTCACCTTTTACAGCGCCCACTGCTTGCCTTAGCTTACTCTAGTCTTTCTGCGTCTCTTCTACTGCTTCTCCCTCTTTTATTTTAAACTAGCTCTTTTTCTGCATTAGCGCGCTAATAAAAGTCAGGAATTTTTTTTTTTTTTTTGGTTTCTTGTATGATTCAAATAAAGTTGCTTGCTAGCTTACAAAGTCTCTATGCCATGTTACTTCTTCTTCTGCTTTACTTCTACATCATATGTATTTTTGTTTGTGTTGGGAATTTTTCGGGTGAATCAAGTTTATTACCGCAATTTCTTAAGTGGAATACACTGCTATAGAGTGAGTTCGTTGTTGTTGTGCCAAGCAAAAGCGGTAAAAAGTAATTTATTAGCGCTACATTTTTGTTCGCTTGAGCGCTTCTTTTTGGCATTTTCTTGGACATCTTCAGTTTGAGTGCGCCCACTTTAAACAGCTACAGTGACACCCACATATCAAAATTTTTGGTGTTGTTATATTATTTATGAAATTTGTCTTTTGCCAAGACAAGTTATAAATGTTTCCAAGAAGATTGTTTTAAAGTGATTTTTGTCAAGTGACTTTCGTTCGCATTACGTAATGGAGGAAATGGCTGCTCAAATTTTTTGCTTTCATTTTCTCATTTTTTTTTTAATGACAGCCAGTGTCTGACACGAAATTAGTAGCCAAAAAATTTGCTGTTTTTTATGATTTATTGCTTCCAAGTTTGAGCAGGAAATTTAATTTTATTCAAACATTTTTCTTGGACTATTTATTGGCGGTAATGACCTAAAGATGCCAGGGGAAGTATATATCGTCGCTTGCTTGCGCTATGCTCCTTTGACTAATCTCTCGTTTCTCTTCGAAAATCCTGGGTTTCCAAAGTACAAAGAACCCCTGGAAATTTGCAATGCCATTTTCATGAATGTGTGTTCAATCTCTGAAAATTGTGCCAGAAAAACTAATGTGTAAATTTTCGTTGAGCCAGAAACATGATTGTATAGCAAAATTGTTACGTATCCGCCATGGTGTCTGTTTTTGAGTGCAACACATTCACATTTCTGGCACAACGAAAATTAAAAAAAATTAAAAAATTCAGTTTTCAAACATTTTTGTTACGCCCGCGGAAATTTGCAATGCCAGCTTCATGAATGTGTAGTTCAATTTCTGAAAATTGTGCCAGAAAAACTAATGTGCTACATTGAATTTCTAACTTTTTTAGATTTTCGTTGAGCCAGAAACACGAATATGCAGCAAAATTGTTACGTATCCGCCATGGTGTCTGTTCTTGAGTGCAACACATTCACGTTTCTGGCAAAACAAAAATTTTAAAAAGTTAAAAAATTCAGATTTTAAAAATTTTTGTTGTGCCATAAACATGAAGGTGCTATCAAATTTGTGGCACAACGAAAATTTAAAATTTTTTTTTTGGAAATTTGTAAAAGATGAATGTACCGAATCTCGAGAAATTAAAGGAATATTAACGTAAAAACTATATCAATAGAAGGAGTATAATTAAAAAATAACCTGCAAATACATATTTATGTCGAAAACTAAAATTTTAAATTTTTTCGAGAGGAATAAACTTTCAAATTCGATTTCCCAAAATTTTAACTTTGGCACATTCATGCTTCTGGCAAACTAGCGACGATATACTCTGATTTAAAGGGGTTGTTTAAGGGTGAGTTGTAGCAGATCCAAATATCTATTCACTCTAGAAAATAGGAAAAATAGGTCAAGTCAAGCGCCTGAAAAAAACTTTATAAATTTATTTGAAAAAAAAAAAAAAATTGTAAACTATGGCAAAATTTTAGGAGTTTAATTTTGACTTATTTTCCGAACTCTAATCAACACATAGGAAAACCAAAAATTTATAAAAAATATATAAAAGATTGTTAAAATTCGAAAAGAAAAAAAATAGTTTATAAAAACGAAAAAAGAGAAAAAAAGCGTAATAAAAATTAAAAGAAGAATAAAAACCTTAAAAAGGGATTAAAAAATTAAGGAAAATAATGTTTATGGAAAAAATAAAAAAAATTTAAAAAATAGACAAAATGTATAAGTCGGTTATAAAAGAAACAAAATTTATGAAAATGCAAATAAACAAAATTTAAAGAAAAAAAATTTGTAGCTCAATTTAAAAAAAAAAAGTATGAAAATAAATTAGAAAAGTATAACTCGATTTTAAAAGAAAGAAAATTTAAAAACAAGGAGAAAAAATTTGTAAGAATTGTTAATAAAAAAAATATATGGAAACGAAAACAAAAAAATTGTATAAAAAAAAAAAATAAAAAAAAAAATTAAAAAAAAATAAAAAAAAAATAAAAAAAAATTAAGGAAAGAGCTAACTTCGTCTGTGTAAGTATGCGCCATATTATTCAAAACATGTGCAAACCATAAAAGACTGACGTTCTAACGCTCACAAATAAAAAATATATGATCCCCCTTAATCGATAAAAACGATTGTATGGGGGCTATGTGAAAAATAACTTCAACCATACTGTTATTCGACATTAAAATTGCACATGAAAAAAGAGCAAAGAGTTACAAAATTTTACGCTCCTTCCTATTTATTTACAGGAATTACAGCCTAAAATCCGTGTATCGGCACCATCGCTTGTATGGGGGCTATGTGAAATATTTATCGTATCTTAATGATTTTCAACATGCATGATTGCACATATAAAAATAGCAATACCTACAAAATTTACCGTTCCTACCTGTTTAACTACAGTAGTTATAGCCCAAAATCCGCTTATCGGTACTATCGATTGTATGGGGGCTATGTGAAATATTTATCCCATCTCAATGATTTTCAACATAGATATTGCACATATTAAAATAGCAATACTTACAAAATTTCACCTTCCTAACTGTTTAATTACAGGTATTATAGCCCAAAATCCGTTTATCGGAACTATCGATTGTTAGGGAGCTATATGTCATATTCCCTAATGTGCAACTCGTAGTTTAACCCATCTGATGGCAAATTTTATTAATCAAGTGGTGACTATGAGAGCCTGGACCTTTATAAATGCATCACCAAAGGCACCACACAATTCAAATCATTTATATTATTTCTTAGAATTTTCAAAGAATTCTCTTTACAGTTACAAAAAAATATCTAAACTCGGCAGTTACAATGTACTAACATTAAATTAATGCATCACTTAATTTAAATGCATCATTTGAATAGCCGTCATAAATAAAGTTAAACTATTGCCTCAACAAAACTATTTTTATCATCACTCAATAGGCAACAAAAGACTTAAGCGACAAACTTGTCATTGGCTGTTGCTTAGGCGAGGCGTTAAATGATATGCAAATGTGCACAGTAGAACAAAACAAAAATAAAAAACGTATTAAAATTTGATACATTTCTATTTATAAAAAGCACCGCTATGTGCGTCAGCTGCTGCGACTACTAGTGTGTCATACTTGTTTGCTGCTATAAGTTGAAGAAAAAAAAAAAATTTTATAAAACTTGTTAAACTGGAAGCGGCGATTTATTGCATCTTTGTGAGCTATTCAGAAATCAAATAAGTAGAATGTGTGTTAGTGAGTGATTTAGAAAAAAAAATTAAAAGAACAGTTTCAAGTATTATAATGAATCTTCAGTTTATTCAGAAGGCCAGTGAATATAATCTCTAATGAAAGATAGTTTGGAGTTTTTGAAATGCACTCAAGTACTCTACTGTTCTTTTTTCTGTTGATGAGCTCGGTTGCTAGTTTCAATGATTTGAGAATATAAGCAGCAAAAAAATACAAAACAACTCTTAAAAATCAAGTTCCATGTTTTTCATGTTCTCTTTACCCAAAAAATTCCAACTAAAACAGCTGCTATTTTTTTGCTTTCAGCTTGTATTAATTTCAACATTATAAAGTCATTGCACCGCCTACTTTCTTTTATGTCATAAAAAGATTGACAATGCAATTTAAACTTCAAAAGATTACAGAATTTTTTACGAAAATTAGTTTTTGTTGGCCAAAGCAGTGTAAGCGCGCTTTCGTTCTCCCACATGGTGTTGCTTCTTCAATATACCACATATGTACATATATAAACAGTATATCTTCCTGTACTACTCAGCGCGACCACAGAGGATATGCACTTCCTTTACACGTCATACAAAAACGTCAAAGTTCCTGCCATGACTATAAATTTCATACGTTCATTTGGACATTTTTCATCCATACATATGTGTGGCAGGTTGCCGTCGTTGTACGTGCCACAAATATGAATTAAATTTTCTTTAAGGTTTACTGCTTCTTGCTGTTTAGGGTCGTTGCTAGTGCGGTAGAAGACAAGAAAATTTTTTTGCAGTCAATCGTTGCATATAAATATGCTAAGTATAATTCTTTTTGTAAACATTTTTAATGAAGCAACAAATTGTGCAAGCGTCAACTACCCTACAAAAACTAATAAAAAAATTGTGCTTATGTATTTAAAGTTTCATTGATACTTTATTGATCGTCAGCCGATAGCACCTAAACGTCTGCTTACCCAAATATTGTGGCATGCCGCATAGTATGAGCAGCGCTGTGCTTTTGTTTGGTTTTGTTTGTTTGTATGACTTTAAACACCCGGCAGTGAAAAGACGCACGTTTGTGCCTGGTACTTGGTGAAAATTAACAAGGCGTAATTAAAAATGTGCAAAACCAATTTGTGCTTTAGAGTGTATCATAAAAAAATTTAAAATATTTTATTTTATTTTTTTTTTATTTTTATTTATTTTATTTTATTTTATTTATTTTTATTTATTTTATTTTAGTTTTTTATTTTATTTTATTTTTTATTTTATTTTATTTTATTTTATTTTATTTTATTTTATTTTATTTTATTTTATTTTATTTTATTTTATTTTATTTTATTTTATTTTATTTTATTTTATTTTATTTTATTTTATTTTATTTTATTTTATTTTATTTTATTTTATTTTATTTTATTTTATTTTATTTTATTTTATTTTATTTTATTTTATTTTATTTTATTTTATTTTATTTTATTTTATTTTATTTTATTTTATTTTATTTTATTTTATTTTATTTTATTTTATTTTATTTTATTTTATTTTATTTTATTTTATTTTATTTTATTTTATTTTATTTTATTTTATTTTATTTTATTTTTTTTTATTTTATTTTATTTTATTTTATTTTATTTTATTTTATTTTATTTTATTTTATTTTATTTTATTTTATCTTATTTTTTTATTTTATTTTATTTTATTTTGTTTTATTTTATTTTATTTTATTATTATTTTATTTTATTTTATTTTTATTTATTTTATTTTATTTTATTTTATTTTATTTTATTTTATTTTATTTTATTTTATTTTATTTTATTTTATTTTATTTTATTTTATTTTATTTTATTTTATTTTATTTTATTTTATTTTATTTTATTTTATTTTATTTTATTTTATTTTATTTTATTTTATTTTATTTTATTTTATTTTATTTTATTTTATTTTATTTTATTTTATTTTATTTTATTTTATTTTATTTTATTTTATTTTATTTTATTTTATTTTATTTTATTTTATTTTATTTTATTTTATTTTATTTTATTTTATTTTATTTTATTTTATTTTATTTTGTTTTATTTTATTTTATTTTATTTTATTTTATTTTATTTTATTTTATTTTATTTTATTTTATTTTTGGGCTTACTATTTGTATCATCAATCTTCCACCATAATCGTTATATGCCCTAATGCGCATGCAGTTCATGTACAGTTGGGGTCAGAGAAAAAGTATCTGACAAAAGCTAAATCTGAGTATTCAAGACAACTTATATTATCAAACTAATCTCAGATTGTTGTTTTCATCAAAGTGAGCCAACAACTTGTTTCTTAGCTTATATGTAGTGCTCCCATTTCCGTGACCCCAGTTGTAACGTAATAAGTCATCCCAAACCTGAACTTTAAATCTCACTGCGTTCCGCTTACTCCATATTTAACCCCTCGCACCCTTATTACTGCTTTGCCTTTTAACCGAAAATGATGCGTTGACGCAATTTTCTTTCTTTGTACCTACTCAGCAAACTCTACATAGTCATGTGCGAGTTCATGCTGGGCGTTTAATTAGCACAAAAGGGTCGTACGCTTGCTCATTTATGTAGCTCATCATTATACTTTTGATGCTTTAATGAAGATATTTATCGAATCGAACATAAAATAAACAAACAAATTAAGCTTTAAGACTTTGTTGAAATAAACGAAATTTATGCGTTGACTATTAATAGCAAAATAAACGTAGCGCATGCGCAGAAATTATTATAACGTTTTGTGTGCTTGAGTAAGCATAGCATGGGCGTGGTGCGCACATGGTGGTGTGTAGAGCGTTTTTAGTGTTGCGAATATTCGCTAATATATGTGATATTTAGGAACTTAAAATAGCTTTTTAAACGATAACAAAATACATTATAAAAGTATCATTGTCAACAAATTTTCATTTTCAATTACACAACTAACTACAATTGCATGTAGGCTATTATGTGGCGTTGGGACTGACGTATTAAAATTTTCCAATCATATCTCTATATCCTTGGCTTCTTGATGTATGGAAGGCATAAATTAACTTTGGGTGCTTAGCTTAAGTTGGTATACAAAAAAAGTTCATAACAATAATCGCATAATTACTCTCTGCCCTTTTCATTAAACTTTTTGTAAATGTATTTAATGAGCTCATTAAACTGATTTATGAAGATAAGCTATTTAAATTCACAGTGCATGTTTGCAACATTGTAGGTTACACGTTTGAAGATGAGCACCACCCATAATTTTACATATTTGCACAAACGTCTGAAACTTACGACTGCTGAGCAACAAAGGGGTTGAGTAAAATTTTGAGATATTAGCACGAGGTTGAAGATGTCAACAGCATGAACTTTGCGTGTTTAAATTATGAACATAACTCAATTTAATTTTTTTTTTTGAAATTTATTTATTTTTTTATACATTTATTTTATTTTATTTTATTTATTATTTATTTCATATCATTTCCTTTAATTTAATTTAATTTTTGTTAATTTTTTTATTTTTTTTAATTATTTTTTTTGTTTTATTTTATTTTATTTTATTTTATCTTATTTTATTTTATTTTATTTTATTTTATTTTATTTTATTTTATTTTATTTTATTTTATTTTATTTTAGTTTATTTTATTTTATTTTATTTTATTTTATTTTATTTTATTTTATTTTATTTTATTATAATTTATTTTATTTTATATTATTTTGTTTATTTTATTTTATATTATTTTATTTTATTTTAATTTATTTTATTTTATTTGATTTTATTTTATTTTATTTTAATTTATTTTACGTTATTTTATATTAATTTATTTTATTTAATTTTATTTAATTTTATTTTGTTTTCTAATTATATTTATTTTATCCTATTGTGTTTTACCTTATTTAATTTTTTTCTTTTATTTTATTTGAATTTTTCCGTTTATTTTATTCTACTTGTTTGATTTTTTTAATTCTCTTTAAGTTTATTTATTTCATATTATTTCCTTTTATTATATTTTATTTTCTTTTACTTTTTTTATTTTAATTCATTTCGTTTTATTTAATTTTATTTTACTTTTTTTATTTTTTTATTTTATTTTTTTATTGTATTTTATTTTATTTTTTTATTGTATTTTATTTTGTTTTATTTTATTGTATTTTATTTTAGTTTATTCTATTTTATTTTATTTTATTTTATTATATTTTATTTTATTTTATTTTATTTTATTTAATTTTATTTTATTTTATTTTATTTTATTTTATTTTATTTTATTTTATTTTATTTTATTTTATTTTATGTTATTTTATTTTATTTTATTTTATTTTATTTTATTTTATTTTATTTTATTTTATTTTATTTTATTTTATTTTATTTTATTTTATTTTATTTTATTTTATTTTATTTTATTTTATTTTATTTTATTTTATTTTATTTTATTTTATTTTATTTTATTTTATTTTATTTTATTTTATTTTATTTTATTTTATTTTATTTTATTTTATTTTATTTTATTTTATTTTATTTTATTTTATTTTATTTTATTTTATTTTATTTTATTTTATTTTATTTTATTTTATTTTATTTTATTTTATTTTATTTTATTTTATTTTATTTTATTTTATTTTATTTTATTTTATTTTATTTTATTTAATTTAGTTTTATTTTATTTTATTTTATTTTATTTTATTTTATTTTATTTTATTTTATTTTATTTTATTTTATTTTATTTTATTTTATTTTATTTTATTTTATTTTATTTTATTTTATTTTATTTAATTTTATTTTATTTTATTTTATTTTATGTTATTTTATTTTATTTTATTTTATTTTATTTTATTTTATTTTATTTTATTTTATTTTATTTTATTTTATTTTATTTTATTTTATTTTATTTTATTTTATTTTATTTTATTTTATTTTATTTTATTTTATTTTATTTTATTTTATTTTATTTTATTTTATTTGTAGGTATGTTATGAATTTGTGGACAAAAGTCCACCAAAGTTTCAAAGATTCTCAAATTAATGACCACAAATTCATAACATACATACATATTAATCGCAGGACACAGCGAAAAAAGCCACCCTGTGAAAATAAGCTGCAGCTGTCAGTAAAATGATCACGGGGTGCACTAAAATCCTTGACACTGCTAGTATAAATGGCGGCCGATTGATGTCGCTCTAGTTGTCGATAAGGTAGTATATAAAAACAAAAAACAAATAAAATGAATACATACTAAGTGAACATGATGGATATAAGCTGGCAATAATTTCAACGCAGCTTGGTGTAAGAGGTACACACTGCGGGCTTAGAAATTCCTAATCCCCTTGGTTCTTGGTTCGATGACCAACAAAAGGTGATGAAAAATTTTTATTTTATTTTATTTTATTTTATTTTATTTTATTTTATTTTATTTTATTTTATTTTATTTTATTTTATTTTATTTTATTTTATTTTATTTTATTTTATTTTATTTTATTTTATTTTATTTTATTTTATTTTATTTTATTTTATTTTATTTTATTTTATTTATTTTAATTTAAATTATTTTTTCTTCCGTTATAAAATTCAAATTTTATTTGCACTTATTTTCCACAACAAATTTGCTCTTACGAATTCAAGTCTCGTCATCAAGGCCAACTACTTCACCTACATTTTCATCACAACGTTTACTACGCCAACGCTTTAGCTAGTGCAGTTGTCAATATGTTGATTATTGCATATATAAACGCTGAGTATATTTGCTGTATATATAAATCTGATTGAAAGCTACATATGAGCTTGTGTTCGCAGAGACATATGTATGAATGAATTAATAGGTGTTCATTCATTTTATTTCATATATTGTTAGCTTTAGTTTCAATAACTAGTTGATTTGAAAATTGTATACTGAATTCATTGATGAGTTAAAAATTTATTAATTAAATATGCAACAGCTGCCACTTTACTACAACAATAACTACAAAACCATCATCGCTTGTATTCTCACTGCTCTCCCTAACTCTACAAAGTAGTGCTCTACTTTTCCGAGTAAATAAGAATTCAAATCTAGATTTGTTGCTGCTTGGGCTGACTTCTTTACCATACTACACACATAATTACATACGTACACTCTTCGATAACTTACTGTATATCATATCTGCCTATTAATTAAGTTTTTATAATGACTTTTATAATTTCGTGCTCATTTCTGACAGAAGCGTGCCACAATAATTTCTTACAATAAATTAAAAATGTAACGTCACTGTTGCTCTATATCATTGTTGTTGTTGCATTACAGTTATGTCATCACGACAACTTTAAATTAACTTTAATAAGTGGTGTGATTTTGTTTTTAGATTTACTTTTAATGAGTTAATTTTTACTTTAAACACTTGCTTGAACGCGAAAAGTAAAAGCGTTACAAATGCAGCAGGTTATTGCACCTGAACAATTCAGGTTTGTCGCTTAACTCTACTGTTTATGAGCTATTTCCTTGCAATTATTAGTTGCGTGCACACATTTCTTATCGTAATAGTTAATTGATATACATACTCGTATTAGTGAAATTCTGAAAATTTTTTTAAATATGTTTTCAAATTACACATTTTATATCGAAAAAACTGTACTTTTAACGATTTTCAAAGGATTTTACATTGTCTTATGATTTTGCTGCATTTGGATACAATTTTGAATATAGACAGTATGATTGATTATAAGGCTATCCACTTGGGGATTGCCACCTGGGGCGGTTTACAGGGTTGCCACCTATCTCAATATTTTTAATTTTGCGGCAAAATATCCCAATATGGGTATCAAATGCAAGGTATTTTCAGCGCCATGCCAACTAAAATATTTGCAAGAAGGGGTGCCACCTTACCGCAGTATGTTTGTATATCCGGACTATCTCGGGAGCAACTTTATCGATTTGAATGAAATTTGGCACAGAGATAGTATGATTGATTATAAAACTATTCACTTGGGGGTTGCCACTTGGGAGGTGTACAGGATTGCCACCTATCTCAATTTTTTTAAATTATGGAGCTGGAGCTGACAATATGGGTATCAAATGAATGGTATTTTCGCTGACATATCAAATAAAATATTTTCAAGTAGGATTGCCGCCCAGGATTACCATTTTACCGTATTCTATTTGTATTGTATATTTTTGGCATCATATTTGGATCATTTTGAGATCATCTAGGGATCACTTTGGGATAAATTTTGGGTCATTTTGGGAACATTTGAGGGTCATTTTGGGACCATTTGAGGGTCGTTTTGGGATCATTTTTGGATAACTTTTAGATCATTTTCGGATAATTTTGGGTAAATTTAAGGGTGTTTTTGGGGTAATTTGGGATTCATTTTTGAGATAATTTTGGGATCATTTTAGGGTCATTTTGGGATTAGTTTGGGATCAAGTTTGGGTTCAATTTCGAATCATTTAAGGCACATTGAAGATTCTCTTTGGGATCATTTTAGGATTATTTTGGAATTATTTTAGATCATTCTGAGATCATTTTTGGTAAGTAAAGTAAGCGCTAAATTGATAGCACCGAGCAAGCTCGGTCACTCAGGTACTAATTACCTAATATGTACTCTTGTATAAATATATATCAATAGATCCATAATTTCCAAAAACAAAAAACAAAACTAGCTTCAAAATTGGGCAATTAGTTGCAATCAATGCCAAATGCAAATTAAGCGCATTTGACAAATTGAACAAAAAAGATGCTCAAATTGAAACTAATGCCCGAATTAAACAGGCATAAAAACGAGTAAAAAGTGCAAAAAACAGCTCCCAAAAATTCGCAAGCACGTAAAATGAACTAACTAACAATGCAGCAAAAAATAGCCAAAAAAGTACACTCAAACAATAAATTCAATAATGAGAGATAAACACAAACAAATTTTTAAACGCAGCAAACGTGCAAATAACAACTGTAGTGGCAAATTAGCAGAATTTTAATTTTAAGGTTTTTTCTCCAACAATCAGTTTTTGTGAAGGCAAAACTATAACAAAGAATTTGAACACATTTGAAATATTAAACGAAGTAATTTTAAATTATCCCAAGTGCCTGTATGGATATATAAAAATAAAGGAAATTGGAGTAAAAAATTTGAGAGAAATATTTAAAGTTATGACCATTATCCTCTTAGTTTTGGTATTTCCAAAGTTTAGAGAGTGATTCGGAAAATAAGTCAGTTGGCGAATATATATGTATATCCCATACCTAAGTGACCTAAGATAGTGTGTTTTGCCACACTAGCCTATCATATCCAAGTTATGATCATCAACTGGAAACTGTCGCAGAATTGGTATCCACAAAAAATCTATCAATATATCATTACCCATACAAATGGTCTTGAGTAAAAATATGAGCTGTTTGCTAACTTTGGGTTTCTTCGAAACCTGAACTATGTATTCGGTTTCAAGGCCGTGCGCCATATGGCGCCACCTAGCGTGTCAATTTTTTGCAAAAAATTTGTCCATTATACATTAAACATATGTGCCAAATATGAATGAAAACGTTCCATAACTTCGGATTTTGTAAACATAGCGACTCCTGCGCCATCTAACGGAAAAAATATATAAATTCTTTAGAGGGAGAATAAGCCGTCAAAACTTGGTAAAAATCTGTTGAGTAGTTTTTGAGTCTATTAATTATAAAAAACAACGGATACATTTTTATATATCGTTCGTGCTTATCAGCGTGCCACCTAGCGGCATTTTGTATTTATACATATCGTATTGTCATCATGTCCTGAGTTGTGTGCTAAGTTTGAAGTCCATAGTTGCCCAGAAAATTAATTGAAGGCCTATCGCAGTATTCCCAATTTCATAAGAGTTTTCCAAACAGCTCATCTGTGCGCCACCTAGCGGAATTCGTTTGACTAAGTATTGGATTGTCAACGGGCTCTGAAGCATGTGTTAAGTTTCAAGTTTCTAGATAACCAAAAGTTACTCGAAAATCGATAGCAAAATTCCCACATTTTTCAAGGAATTTATTGCGAAGGCTGTAGGCTGAAGGCTGTAGGCCTACATTAGTCATTTAGGACTCATTCATGAGTCATTTATGATTTGCCTATCAGTAAATTTTGACACATCCATGAGTCATTTATGATTCGCCTATAAGTATTTTACGACACATCCATGAGTCATTAATAACTCTCCATTATTAATTTATGAATCATCTATAAGCCATTTTTTGTGACTCATCAAGGAGTCATTTATGACTCATCCATGAGTCATTTATGAATCATCCATGAGCTATTTTTGATTCATCAAGGAGTAATTTATGACTCATCCATGAGTAATTTAAGACTTGTCTATGAGTCATTTATGACTCGTCTTTGATTCATATATGTACTACGGTTCTGGGAGGTATATTTGGCTTAAAGGAATTTTTATAAAAGAGATATCAAAAGAAAGAAATAAATGAAAGGATAGCAAAAAGACACACGCCTAATTTTTTGGAAATTTTCTTTTTTCAAATTTTTTGATCCGACTTCCAAGTTTGAAGAATTCAGCACAGTCGACAGTGACTTAAAAATCGCTTGCAAAAAACTCCAATTTGGCACTGAACATGAACAGACAAGCAAGATAGCCGTCTACACAAGGTATAAAACGAAGTGAAAAAACTAGAAAAAAAAAAAACATTTTAATAAACAAATTCAACTACAAGGAAAAAAAATAACATAAAATATTGCTACGTGAATCAATCAAATAAGTAGGCGAAAATTCGAGCTAATACCTCCCAAAAAAGCGAAACAATAGTCCAAACAATTGGGTGAGCCCAAAATGCACGGCGCCAATAAATATAGTTAGCAAAAAAAAAAAAATTGATTTAAAAAAAGTCGAAAAAACGATTAACAAAACAATTGAAATCTACACTAGTAATTACGTAAGCACACATACAAACAAACGCAATTGAGAGCGTATGCAGTATTTATTTAATGCAGCTCGAACGTTTTACGTTGATGTCATACAAGCGAGCTGAAGTGCACGCGTGTGTGTGCAGTATCAAGGTGTGTAATGTAAGAGGCAAAATTCCAGCTAAGAAAAAAATTAGCTAAACAATTGAATTTAGTGCATATTTGCCAAAGTGATTTAATATTTTACTTAAAAATATATTCGAAAAAGAGCACATCGATATATGGACAAACACACACACATACGCATATAAGTTTTAAAATTATCAAAAATGCGCATCACAACCATCTTAATAGTTTGCACAAATAATTTTTAGTTTTATATATAGACGAGTATATATATTTTAATTGTACATCTATACGTACTTTTAGTTAGTACTATTCACACAAATTATTAAAAAAATTTCTAGCTATGCATAGTGCATTAGCACACTCACACGCTCGAACACTTTTTAAGCAGTAATAATTTTCAACAAGAAAAAAAATCCAATAAAAATTGTACTAACACAAGATTTCACCATACAAAATTATTTTATTCACTAACGAAACGTGCGGCTATCTAACATTTTACGCGTACGCGACTCCAAGCAAAGATGAACTGACTTAACCAGCTTAGTCTCAGTTGCTCGTTAGCGTTTGAGCAGTGCCAGTTAGACTCAACAAACTTGGCTTAGATAAAAAAAAATTATTGTTAGATAGATAATAAAGAGTGCTCCGTACATGGCTAATAGTTGAATCAAAAAACGAGTGCAACTGGTTATGCTTTGCAGGTGTGTGTGTGAGATGTTTGCTTATGGTGTGCAATTGAAAGGCATTAGTTGACTTTGTTAGAATTACACGTTATGGGAGAGTGCATTTGGGCTCTTTAGAGAAATATTTTTTTAAATAAACAGACAAGTCAAAGAAAAAAAGCAACATGCAGTCAACAGGTTGCTATTGCAGGGTGAGATAAATCAAAAAAGATAATGCTAAAAGGTATGGAAAAGGCATCAAATGTGAGTGAGAAAAAAGTCAGCTTACCTTGTTATTGCTATCTCGATCAGCTGACTTGGAGAGCGCAGAGCATTTGAATTGAATTAAGGTAAAAAAATTAGCAACAATTGTAAAATTCGATTGTTTTAGCTTTTATAACTGAAACAGCTGCTACATATT
The DNA here is from genome assembly GCA_964058755.1 of Campiglossa producta. Lineage (NCBI taxonomy): Eukaryota > Metazoa > Arthropoda > Insecta > Diptera > Tephritidae > Campiglossa > Campiglossa producta. The sequence continues at coordinate 8,646,262 of CAXKVI010000003.1, forward strand.
CTACCTTAACAAATTTCATATAAATATTATCTATTGCAGATTACTACGTTAGATACAATGAGCGAACCAATACAGTTTAATTGAGCGAATATAACACTTTTTATTTCAACTGTTATACTCTAATACACTGTCAAATTCCTCTTTTATTAATATTCTCTATGAAAATGGCTAATTTGTTGAATTTTCTCTCTCATTAGCTGCATATTTTCTTCTCTGGGAAAACAAATAACTATTTGTGTTTTTTTCATTGATGAACAGGAAAATCCAATTAGCTGTTAGAAGCAGGTTGGATGTGAGAATTTCTGCTACATTTTCAGTTATTTGCTTATTAGTTAGATGTTTCGACTACAAAGAACTACGATGGTAAATAATAAAATGTAGGAATATATCTACACTTATCGAAACATTTTAATTAATTTTTTTTAGTAAAAAACTGAAAGAGAAAATTTAAAGAATTTATATGAAATAAAAAAAAAAAAATAAAATAAAAAATAAAATAAAATTAAAAAAAATCAAATAAAAGGAAATGAAATAAAATAAAATAAAATAAGATAAAATAAAATAAAATAAAATAAAATAAAATAAAATAAATTAAAATAAAATAAAATAAAATAAAATAAAATAAAATAAAATAAAATAAAATAAAATTAAAAAAAATGAAATAAAATAAAATAAAATAAAATAAAATAAAATGAAATAAAATAAAATAAAATAAGATAAAATAAAATAAAATAAAATAAAATAAAATAAAATAAAATAGAAAATTTTTCATGGACTATTTGACCGATCGAATAATTTATTTTCTTAAATTATTCTATTTTTTGTTATTAACGAACAAACTGAGCAACAACTCACAAACAAACAATACCAGCTACCGTGATTGCAATTTCGTTCTTGCTTAAGGAACTAGACGTACGGCTTTGTATTTGTTGTTAGAAATTTTTCATTTTTCCCTTTATAGTGGTCATTGAACCGAGGAGAAATTAGGAATTTCTAACCGCAGCGTGTCATACTAGTTACACCAACACTGCTTGTTTGATTTGCCGTACGTCTAGTTCCTTAAGCAAGAACGAAATTGCAATCACGGTAGCTGGTATTGTTTGTTTGTGAGTTGTTGCTCAGTTAAAGTAAAATAAAATAAAAAAAAATAAAAAAAAAATAAAATAAAATAAAATGAAATAAAATAAAATAAAATAAAATAAAATAAAATAAAATAAAATAAAATAAAATAAAATAAAATAAAATAAAATAAAATAAAATAAAATAAAATAAAATAAAATAAAATAAAATAAAATAAAATAAAATAAAATAAAATAAAATAAAATAAAATAAAATAAAATAAAATAAAATAAAATAAAATAAAATAAAATAAAATAAAATAAAATAAAATAAAATAAAATAAAATAAAATAAAATAAAATAAAATAAAATAAAATAAAATAAAATAAAATAAAATAAAATAAAATAAAATAAAATAAAATAAAATAAAATAAAATAAAATAAAATAAAAAAATAAAAGAAAAAAATAAAAGAAAAAAATAAAATAAGATAAAATAAAATAAAGTAAAGTAAAATAAAAAAAAATAAAAAAAAAATAAAAAAATAAATAAAATAAAATAAAAAAAAAAAAAAAATAAAATAAAAAAATAAAAGAAAAAAAAAAAATAAATTAAATTAAAACAAAAAAAATAACATAATTAAAAGTGAAACTTTCAAATATGCCTCCCTGAAAAGTGGGCGCTGCCACGCCTACTTTTAAAAGTTTTGTCAATAAATCATAATATAATGACTAGGGAGTTCATTCTACCAAACTATATCATTTTAGCCATTTCCGTTACCGTGTTATATCAATTTAGGTGATTTTCAATATCGAGAAAGTGGGTGTGGTTGGAGAGCGATTTTATCCAATTTCATCAGTTATTCGCCCAACGCTACTAGTATGCTTTGTGCCAAATTCCATCATTCTGTCGTAATCAGTTTAAAAGTTACGACCAGTCAAGTTTTCAAAAATGCCTTCCCTAAAATTGGGCGGTGCCACGCCCACTATAAAAAATTTATAGAAAAATCATAAAACGAAATTGTATCATTTTACCCATTTCAGCTAGCGAGATATGTCAATTATTGTGATTTTCGAAAAAGAGGGCGTGGTTATCATCCGATTTCGCCCATCTTCAATAACAAGCTACCATGGCCACAAAGTAACCTGTATATAAAATTTCATGCAAATATCTAAATTTTTACTCAAGTTATCGCGTATACGGACATGCTTTAATGAACTCCTCTTTTCAAGCTAAGAATTTTCATATATGGAACTCTATATCTATTTTTGGCCCTTACGTAGTACCATTATGTGGACAAAATTATAATACCCTTGTACTAGTACTAGTACGCTGGGTATAAAAAATTCTCGAATAGGGGACTTTTCAATCAGTCATTGATTTGCTCCCACTTTTGAAATCCTGTCTAACTAACCCTTACTTAAATGAAAATTTTCACACGATTTTTCAACGCTCATTTTCAATGTTTTATTCTTCTACTTCCGCTAATGAGTTCACAAGCATTTGTATCACCACACGAATGAGTGCAATTATTCTCTCCAACCAATTTTCACTCTAATACTCTAACTTTGCAAAGTCAACCATTATATGCACTTTTATTTATCTTTTGCTCTAGTAACTTATCTGAGAAAAGCTATTGTTGTTGCTCTTGCTACGCTTTTGTTAGTGGATATATGTATACAGCTAAAAGTTACAATATTTTCTTTTATTTCTACTTATGTATGTACAACCGTCTTGGTAACTTTTGGTTGTATTTGATAATTTTTTCTTAAGACTAGAAACTAAAACTAAGTTAAACCTCGCCTATATCCCGTTTCTTCTTTAACCAAGCTGATCGTTAAGTCAGCCGTAAGCTATAGATATTTTCCTGGCTATATTTGTTTTGTGTTTGCTGTTGTGTAGTTTTGTTGTGCCTTTTTGTTGTTGTATTTGTAATATTGCCGTTTCGTGCTTCTTAACTGATGGCGTCATGTTGGCAAAGTCACGTTACGTACGCTTCGTTTTTAGTGTAATTGTTGGCATGTGAATGAAGGGAGGTGCGAGGTAGAGTGGCTAAGCAATATTTTGCTTAGGGGGAATTGTTTGCGTAGCATTTTGTTGGTGTGTTTGCTTGAAAAGTTTTGGTTGGTATAGTATTCGATTAGTTGTTGTTAGAACGCAATTTTGGGTGACAGTAAACGTAAATTTGACCATGACCATAACCGTGACAGATGGTGGAATTGCGATAGACCGTAAAGTACTTGGAATCAAGCCATTGACAATCGTATTGATAACGGTAATGACAGTGATTGTGATAATGAAAGTGTTGGTGATAGTGATTGGCACAGTGATAGTGATAGTGATAGTGGTTGTTGTTGCTGTTGTTGATGTTAACAGCAAAACACACTCCCCGAAGGTTTTGGGCAGTGATGCCGAAATTGACAGTCCTTGACCGGATATGAACCCGGTACGCTGCGGTACTCCCTTGCGGTACTGCCCGACTGTCGTGGTAGCGATTTAGTATGACCAGTGGAACCTTCTAGGTCATGTCATCCCTCCATCCGTGAGGAAGGATAAGATGGGTAATGAGACGTGAGAGGCATCATATCCGTAGATCAACCATCGAGTTAGCACGTCATTAGCTATATGCATATTAGTCGCCTCTTACGACCGCTATACCTACCTAGGGAATATTCTAAACCCCTAACCCGCAGGGCAGTGATAGTGGTAATGATAGTGATAGTTATAATGATAGTGATGTTGATAGTGGTATTGATTGTTATAGTGATAGTGATGGTGATAGTTATAGTGATAGTGATAGTCACAGCGATAGTGCTAGGGATAGTGATAGTGGTAGTGATAGTAATAGTGATAGTGATAGTGATAATTATAGCGACAGTGACATTAATACATAGATAATGATAGTGGTAGTGATGATGATAGTTTCGACTACAGTATAAGTTGGAGATAGTCATGGAACATTTTATATATTTAAAAAAAAAATTAAAAATATCTAATATATGTATAAAAATCTCGTGTCACGGTGTTCCGCTACTTATATCTTCTAAACTGCTGGGTCGATTTCAATGCTCTTGATAATTTTTTATATAATCAGAATATGAGGAAGTTAGAAGTGGAGTTGAAGGAAGATCCCAAAGCATTTTTGAATTTTATTCGGTCCAAGCGTGGTTCTACCAACATACCTATTTGCATGAATTACAATGACCATTGCTCACAGTCTCTAAATGACACTGTAGAACTTTTTGCAGAATTTTTCAAATCTAATTTCGAAGATGAAGTTACTTTTCAAACTAGTCCTCACTCGAGCTCATACCTATTTGAACGCATTGATTTCGGTTCACTTTCACTATCTGTGCATGATGTTAGCAAAGCTATGCGCTCATTATATCCTTCGCTAAAATGTGACCCTGATGGACTTTGTGCATTTGTTCTGAAGCACTGTAGCTCATCCTTATGCATTCCTCTATGCTACATATTTAATTTATCTCTTTCTTCGGGCTTATTTATTGATAGGTGGAAAACAGTGTCAAATCACGCCGATCTTTAAGTCTGGAAACAAAAATGATGTCTCAAATTACAGACCCATTGCTAAGCTTTCAGTTTGCTCTTAGCTTTTTGAAATAATTATTCACGAAAAAATTTTCTTTCTTGTTAAGAGCTCTACAGTCACGAACCTGACATCTTTTTCGGATTTCTGCTTATCAGCCTTCAATGTTGGTTCCCAGGTGGATACCATATATACTGACTTCTCTAAGCATTCGACAAAGTGTCCCATCAGATTCTGCTGATGAAATTGGAGTTATATGGTTTTCACTCGGTGTTCCTATGTTGGTTGAAGTCCTATCTGTCTAATAGATCCCTTTGTGTTGAAATTTAAAACTGTAAGTCGCATACCTTTGTGGCAAATTCTGGGGTTCCCCAGGATAGTCTCCTTGGGCCGCTGTTGTTCGTTCTATTCATCAATGATTGGCGCTTGCTTTCAGTTTTCCAACTTTCTTCTTTATGCTGATGACTTGAAGATCTTTCGCAGGATTGCCAGTCCATCAGATGTTTTACTTTTGCAATGTGACTTGGTTAACCTTGTTGACCGGTGTAATACTTATAAGCTCTTTCTAAACGTTAAAAAATGTTTTCACATGTCTTTCTCGAAGGCCAACAATAATCTTGTTTCACATTACTATTTAGCAGGCAGTCTCTTGAACGCAGTCAACGAGTTTGTGGTTCTAGGTGTCGTCTTTGACACTAATTTTTCTTTCGTTAATCATATCTGCTATGTCCTCCCGAAGGCTTATAGAAATCTTCCATTCTTACGCCGATATGCTAAGGACTTTAATGACCACTATACTAGGAAGGCTTTATATATATCGTTGGTTCGCTCAAAGCTGGAGTATACGTCCATTGTGTGGAACCCAATCTACAGCTGTCATGCGGCTAGAATTGAAAGGGTTCAAAGGAAATTTATTCGGTTTGGGCTTGGTTCACTCAATTTTGATGATCCGTTGCCCTCTTATGTGTCTCGGTGTACATTAATTAATCTACAATCCCTTCAGTCCAGGAGAACTTTGCACCTGCTTATGTTCGTGTATGATCTCGTTGTTGGTTCGGTAAATTGCCTGGACCTTCTCTAGAAAATCACGTTCAATGTTCCTATTAGGTCCCTTCGTTTTTCCCCTCCTTTTTTATCTGAGTTCTATCAGGGTTAACTACGCCCTCTTCGATCCAATATTCCGCTCTCTAGCGGAGTTCAATAAACGTTCGAGTAGGCTAAATATCGATTTCTCTCTGTCCAGGGACGTGTTTAAGTCTCAAATACTAAAATGTGAACAGGTGGGGGTTCCAAGTCCAATGTACGAACCCCCTTCCCAAATTTCGACCAAAATTTATTTATTTATTTTATTTAGTAAGAAAGACTTTGATGAATATTCAGATATTTGCACATATGGATGGATGTACGCCCACTCAAAACTGGTAGATTTTATTTCATAATATTAGCTAATTTCTAAGCAGTAGAACCAATATGAAATGTATGCAGTATAGAACAACTCACATGTATGTATGTAAGTGTTTCAGAACAGGTATTCAAATCATCGAATTGGTATGTGAACGATAAAAAAGGTAAATAATGGTCATAAAAGCTAAATGTTTGTAAGCACATTGCAAATTTAAATATCTTGAATATGTAGTCGTCTGCCAAATGCGGTGAGCAAATATAAAAAGTATAACAAGTTTTTTAAAATTGAAAATAAACTGAGCGTGTATCGCCAAGTCGGTTTCATGTTCGAAAATCATGTTTGTAATCACAAAATCGTTGTATGACTCTTTAAAACAGAGATCGGCACAGAGGGAGCGCTAAAATGTAGCAAAATAATTATATTAAGGTCATTCTAAATATAATATCAAAACAGTTAAAATAACAAATCGTCCAGTCTAATATGCAACATTACTATAAAAAGCAAAAAAAACTACAATTTCGCCAAATAGGTCATGTTATGCTCTTAGAGGAAGTCACCTCAATCCAGAAGATTATCTTATCTTTGCTACACCACGGCCAATGCCATGTTGAAGCGCCAATTAACGATGATATGTTTTGTGTCGTAATTTATGCGGCATAAAATAAATACTAAAAGCCAGTTTTTTTTTTTTTCAAATTACATAAAGTAAATAAGCTACAAAGCTTAATTGGATTTCTACCATAAAATTTCCATAATACACACAATATATCCAGTGATTAGAAAAACAAATACATAATTTCTCAGGTGGAAAATTAAATAACATTTAACAAGCATGCCATATGCGCTTATATAAAACATACATATATTGCCATTGCCATAATCGCCATTCGATGCAAATGCAACCTAAATTTATCAAGCGTAAAAAAACTGACTTATCGCCAATAAATGTGCATTAGAATTTATTTGTTATAAACAAGAAAAGAAGAGAAAAAAAAAAACAACAGATGAAAATCGCAGCGCCATAGCAACAAACAAATGCAACGACAGACGACACGCAATCAAATTTATACCTCACTCTTCTACTCCCCTCTCAACTGAGCTCAGCACACTACCTGGCATCCGTTGCTGCTGCACCAGGTGAATATGCATAAATCCGCTTGTCGTTTGCTGTCGGAGGTGTCGTCGTTGGAGTGCCGGTAAGATGACGACATTAAGCGCATACGCTTGACACGTTCCCGCTTACGCGTACACACACATTAGTTGCAATGTATTCGCGCCCATTCACCTACTCACCCACAGCAGGGTAAAAAAAAGCGGTTGACTGATTGTTGACCTAAAAACGGCATTTGTACATTTCTTTTTATATAACAAAAAGCGCTTCTGTGTGTGTGTGTGTGTGAGTGTGAAAAGTGAGCGAGCGCGATGTCATGAAAAACCGGCAAAAATGACAGCTACTGCAGCGACGCTAACTAACGCCAGTGTCATTTGGGTAGCAACAAAGTGAGAGGTGTAGTTTTAAACACGAGCGGGTGACCGCTGTACAGTGGGAAGTTCTAAAAAAAACTTGGGGCAGAATTAAATGTCTCAATCTTATATCCTCAAGAGAGATGACTTTGAGTTCGGGATAGTATAAAGCTTGTTAACAATCTTAAGTTGATATCTAAGGGTTAAAAAACATCGATCTAAGCATCTATTTAAATTATTTTTATTTTTTTTTCTTTTATTTTATTTTATTTTATTTTATTTTATTTTATTTTATTTTTTTTTTTATTTTTTTTTTATTTTATTTTGTTTTGTTTTAAATTTTTTTTTTTATTTTTTTATTATTATTTTTTATTTTTTTTTATTTTGTTTTATTTTATTGTATTTTATTTTATTTTTTTAATTTTTTTTAATTTTATTCTTTAAAAATTTTATTTTATTTTATTTTTTTTTATTTTATTTTATTTTAGTTTATTTTACTTTATTTCAGGGCTGCACAACGATATAAACGAAAAAATTTCGTTTTGTTAATTATCAAAAAAAATTATCAAAAAGATATTTCGTTTTGATAATTATCAAAAAAAAAAAATTTTTCGTTGCGGATCAACTCAAAAAATAACAAAAAAAATTTTTTCGTTAACGTTTATTCATTTTGCAAATTAGGCTAGGTCGGAAATCCACGATATTTGTATTTATTTGTCAAGTACAAAAATTAATTAATAAGTCAAGGAACACAACAAAAAAACATAGTTACTAAGTACTAAATGGACGCATGTATATTGGGCTCCATTCGAAAATTCATGTTTTTAATTTAATTTGGTAAAAATAAAAATTAATTAATTAACGTTAACAACTTAGTTAAAACGTACTAAATAGACCCAAAACTAGTTAAGACGCAATATTAAAATAGCTTCCGTGAGATTGTCACTTAGAGCTGCCCTGAAATCATTAATAATATATTTTAAAGTAGAAAACGCGCGCTCCACGCTGACTTGGGTAGCGGGAGTTGCGTGGATTATTTGATACAACTGGTATAGAGTACTATGACTAAATCGTTTTGGTTCCCAAAAGTCCTGCAGATTCGTGTTCAAATTAGATGATTCATTGAAGTTTTCAATTATAGAAAATGCTTCATTTCTGCTTGGGACGTCCGTTTCAGAATGTCCTATTTGGCTCATTAAAGTATTCAGTAAATTGTCACCATCTTCGGATGATTCTACGGAATTGGTAGTAAAAGACTCAGGTGTCTGAAAACAAAGACAATTGGTAAATTTAGTGACAAAAAGATATAAAAAAACATACACTATTCCCAGTGCCATGCATCCTCGAGTACAACGCTTTTAAATGAGCAACAGCTACTGGCTTTAAGTTTGCAAACTCCGGAAGCTGAAGCAATCGCCTCAAACGAGGATCGAGGTACATTGCTGCAGCTACAGTTTGGTTTTGCAGCAAGTTATGTTTCCTTTGGTTGAGGGACTGCAATAAAAGTTTGGAAATGTGTGACGTTTCTGAGTCTCTTTTGACATGCAGGTACATTTCTAAATAATATTTGATGAAATCTCCAAACAGCAAATTTTTATTTTGGAGTTGCTCCGTAAGTTTTTTAAAGCAGCTGAAGGTACTTAAAAAACTATCTACAAAAGTCCAGTCGATTTTTGACTCTTTTATATTTTCTAAAATAAATATCTCCAGGTTTCGTAATCTTTTTAGCAGCTCGTAGGAATACGACCAACGAGTCGTACAATCAACTAGGGGTGGCATTAAATTTTGAGAAGATAACAGTCTATACATAGCAGGTGTGCGAAGCTTTTTCATAACGCTGCGGCATTCTTCAAAACGTTGTTTAATTTCCACATTCTTTAAAACATCACTAACACTCAACTGAACGGTGTGCGCCGCGCACCTTAAACATGTCAGAGAGCCTAAAATTAGGAGTTTATTATTGTTAAAGAATATTATCATAACTGGGAGATAGCTTACTAAAATTTTGCGAAATACATATATTAAACTCTTCGTCGTCGAAAATGGTTTCAAAATTTTCAAAAAAGTTATCATCGTTATCTTCATTGGCACTTATTTGTTCAATAGCTTCGCATTCTTCATCCTCTACTTCTTCCATAGCTTCGCGCTGTAAAAGCGTTCCACAGCATACCATATTGCTGCCGTTATCGCTTGTGATACTATATATTTGGTTGATATTTATGTCATACCTAGTGTTTGAATAAATAAAAAATTGGGTTCAATATAGATACACTGTGACACAAAATGAGGGGTCATATCTCCGTAATTGATGAAACCAATTGGAAATGAAACTTTAGCCCTCCCATATCAAAACCTCATACTGGGTTTTTGGCCTATAGGTCTGGAATCTTTTTTATTTTTATTTAAAGTTGGTAACCCTGTACATGGGAAAAATTGATTAAAACTTGATCAAATGAAGCAATTTTAGATGGGTTTTTTTGTATTTCGCTTTTTTTGGATCGAGGAACTCATTTTTGACATTAACTTTTACCTAAGTAAATAATAATAATAATAATAATTTTTTGGATCGATCAAACAAAAACAAAACCCATCTAAAATAGCTTCATTTGATCAAGTTTTATTCATTATACGGATGTCTAAATAGTGGACATAAAGAGAGAAGTTGAAAAGGGAAAACTTTTGAAAATAAAACTTGACAGTTTTTGTTCTCACCTGTGCAGGGTGTCCAAAATAAGGGTCTTTAAATTTTCCGCACTATGTTTCTCTTGCATATTTTTTACAGCTAAAGTTTTTACAATAATTTCACCATCTAATAAATACTGTGCGTTTAAACATACGACGTTTCGGAAAAGCCGACGAGCACTGTCTATTTTTATAGATATAAATCTGTTTTTTAAGACTGTTTTCAAATTATTCACCTCACTATTAAATTGTTTTGCAATTAGTTCACCAATGTTATTACGGTGGATTTTATTCATTTCCACCTGTGCACAAATCGGTCCAAATACCGTTTGGAAACTTTTAGAATTAAAAAATTTTAGTGGTACACCACATTCAGTCACGAAACCGGTACAAACATTGGCAACGTCACCTTTGCTCATATCTAGACACACTTTAACTCTTTTTTCCACCACCTCTCCGGCTTCTGGTGGATTCTAATTTTCTGATAGCGAAAGAAATTGGCGTTTGTGCTTTCGCAACAAATGGCTCTTTTTATTGCCCAAGTGGTCTTTTGCAAATAAAAAATTACAAAATATACACTTATTATCTACAAAACATGACCGCACTGATTCGCCCTCTCTTTTACGACCCATAATAACCGATATTATTTTCAAAAAGTTCAAATATTTCCCGTTAATTGTTTTGATAAAAACCGAAACGAAATTTATTTTGATAATTCTTTTTGATTTTCAACGCAACGATATATTTTTTTGTTGAGCTTTTAATGTTAATATTATTTACAAACAAAACGAAATCAAAAGTTTTTTTCGTTTATTAATAAATTTAACGTTAATTTTCAGCCCTGCTTTATTTTACTTTCTTTTATTTTAATTTATTTTATTTCATTTAATTTTTTATTTTATTTTATTTTTTTAATTTTTTTTAATTTTATTCTTTAAAAATTTTATTTTATTTTATTTTATTTTATTTTGCTTTAATTTTTTTTTATTTTTTATTATTATTTTTTATTTTATTTTATTTTGTTTTATTTTATTTATTTATTTTTTTTTTTTCTTTAAAATTTTTTTTTTTGTAATCTTCATTATTATATTTTATTTTTTTACTTTATTTTATTTTATATAAAACTTTTTAATCTTTTTATTAATTTTTGTTTTTTATTTATTTTTCTATTTGTTGCGTACCATTTTCTCAAATCGCCCACGGTGCATGCAAACAAATTGTTTTTCTACTTTTTGCTTTCGGTAATTTTTATTTTATTGCAAATAGTTGTTGTAAATTTATTACCTATCTGCATACGACTTGGCTAATTTGTATTTTTCAATTTCGTGTGTGACACCTCAAAGCGGGGCGTATTGATTTGTATTACAGTCACAGAGCTATTGTTGCTTGTTGCTGCTTATCTTTATTGGCTAGTAAATCTATTTTTCCAAAGTATAAAGTTTCGTATTTGCTACTGGAAAAAATGTAGCAGTTGAGCCGTTAAAAGTGTGTGTCTGGTCGAAAGTTCATTTGCAATTTAATGAATATTGTTTAAAACATTATATATGGGTCATTCCATACCAAATCGACAAATTTTTTACCTGACCCCCTTCGATTTCTCTAAAATTTGCTATCTTTTTCTACCCCCACCGAATTTTTTCAAATTTTTTTTCCCTAAATCAAAAAATGTTATGAACTTTTAAAAAAACGTGTTTCAGGTCTGGTAAAAAATTTGTCGATTTGGCATGGAATGACCAATATGTAAGGCTTTGTTTAGCATACATATATTTTTTTTGATATTTGAAAAGAGGCTTAAATTGCTGTCTACTATGACACTTAAGTAAGACAAAAGGATTTTCATTACTAAAACTGACTAGCAATCGCGTGAGGTAATACATACAAATTTGGTTATTCATATGCAAAAATATTTTTAAAATTGAAAATTTTGAAATAGAATAAGAAAAATTATTGGCAGTAAAAAAAATCTGAATGTATTTTTAATGCAACTCTACTAATACTATGTCGACTTGATGAAATGAAAAAAAAAAAAAAATGATATAAAAAGAATAAAATATAGTGAAATAAAACCCAAAATTAATAGACAAAAAAAAAATAAAATAAAATAAAAAGAATAAAATATAGTAAAATAAAAAAAAAATTAATAAATAAAATAAAATAAAATAAGATAAAATGAAATAAAAAAATATATAAAACTAAAATGAAAAAAAAAATTAAATATTGTAAAAAAAATAAAATAAAAAAAATAAAGTAAAAGCAAAAAAAAAAAAAAATAAAAACAAAAAATAAAATAAAATAAAATAAAATAATATAAAATAAAATAAAATAAAATAAAACAAAAAAAAATAAATAAAATAAAAAAATTGAAGTCAAGCGAAATAAAATGATGATGCAATGACATATTTATTCATAAAGATGATTAGTTATAGCTTTCTAATCATAGAAGGCATAAACAAAATCTATACGCTAAACAAATTATCCTCATTTATAATTTAAAATTCCTTTTTTCGATTTGTTAAAGACAGAATGAGAACAACAGAGCTGCACATTCACAAAAGCACACATACATACATATGTATTAATATTGATTCGAAATTTGCTCTGCTTTCATATTTCCTCAATTAATAATTTTTTGCTAAAGTGCTGAAAGCGTAAAATTTATGATTAAAGTAAGTGTGTCGCCGCAAAAGTATTTAGAAAGAAGAAAGAGAAATGGACTGCATTCTAGAGGGAAACTAAGAGGATTGCAGAGATGTATAAATGATTGAGGAAATCAGTAAATTGCAACAGAAAGTTAGAGTCGAGCTTGGTACTTGAAAACTGCATAGGAAAGTATATAAAAAATTAAATTCTGAGCAGCGAAAACAACTCCCAAGTGGCTTTGGTTCCTAGGCCATGTATGCAAATGAACAAACAACCTCTGGTCCAAAATAAGTTTCTATCGACAGCCGATTTCGGCAGCAGAACAATATATATTACTTAACATTTCTCTCCAAATAATAAACCTAAGACAGCATTGTGGCCTGATAATTGAAAGCTCAGCGGAAATATAATTGCACAAACATACATACATATGTATCTTCTTACAAGAAATAATTTATCTGTATATATGTATGTTTGTAAAAAGCATTTACAGATATCTGCCTCTGGTCATACGCCATCTTTCAAAAACCTGCCGCCCAACGTTGGGTCATTGGCGTTTGCTCAGTTCGATATATGATTAATGTTCATGTAGTGAGGATTTCTGTTCTTCATATGTAACATACATATATACGTACGATTTGAAAAACATTTCTGTACTTTTAGTATTACAACTTTACTTGTAATATATTACTTAGAAATTGAAAAAAGCTTGCTTTGGGGCGAAAGTGGGGTAAACGCATTCGTAAAACAGTAAAACAATTCGAAAGAAACAATAAAGTGGAGCGCACAATTTCGAATGAATCTCACATTAATCATAAGAACAAATTTGTAAATGCGTAACTGCCCATAAAATACGCCTTTTTCCGAATGTTATTTTTCTTTTAAATTATGTAATTTTAATGATCGATGCCCTATTAATGGATGCCCTTTAGTCCATATGTGGTTAATGTATCTAGAAGTTATGTAATTGGTTGAGCATCTAAGTAAGTATGTGTGTGTGAATGTTTGTACTAAGTTTTTACTTCCCTGGAGTGCCGTCTGGTTTAGATTTAATTATTCTGTGGTGTTTGTAGAAAATTAATTATGCAAAATTATTCAAAATTTTGTGTAAAAGGTGTAAAATAACTGTAGTTAACAGAGGCTTTCCAAGTTAATATTTTGAAAGTCCAATACTACAGCGGGATAGTTTTTCAAGATATTTATCATTTTGTTAAATTTTCTTTTATATTATTTTAATTTATTTTATTTTATTTTATTTTATTTTATTTTATTTTATTTTATTTTATTTTATTTTATTTTATTTTATTTTATTTTATTTTATTTTATTTTATTTTATTTTATTTTATTTTATTTTATTTTATTTTATTTTATTTTATTTTATTTTATTTTATTTTATTTTATTTTATTTATTATTATTTTATTTTATTTTATTTTATTTTATTTTATTTTATTTTATTTTATTTTATTTTATTTTATTTTATTTTATTTTATTTTATTTTATTTTATTTTATTTTATTTTATTTTATTTTATTTTATTTTATTTTATTTTATTTTATTTTATTTTATTTTATTTTATTTTATTTTATTTTATTTTATTTTATTTTATTTTATTTTATTTTATTTTATTTTATTTTATTTTATTTTATTTTATTTTATTTTATTTTATTTTATTTTATTTTATTTTATTTTATTTTATTTTATTTTATTTTATTTTATTTTATTTTATTTTATTTTATTTTATTTTATTTTATTTTATTTTATTTTATTTTATTTTATTTTATTTTATTTTGTTTTATTTTATTTTATTTTATTTTATTTTATTTTATTTTATTTTATTTTATTTTATTTTATTTTATTTTATTTTATTTTATTTTATTTTATTTTATTTTATTTTATTTTATTTTATTTTATTTTATTTTATTTTATTTTATTTTATTTTATTTTATTTTATTTTATTTTATTTTATTTTATTTTATTTTATTTTATTTTATTTTATTTTATTTTATTTTATTTTATTTTATTTTATTTTATTTTATTTTATTTTATTTTATTTTATTTTATTTTATTTTATTTTATTTTATTTTATTTTATTTTATTTTATTTTATTTTATTTTATTTTGTTTTATTTTATTTTATTTTATTTTATTTTGTTTTGTTTTATTTTATTTAATTTTTATTTACAGAAAAATAGAGATTACTTTGAAAGTCGATTTGTATATATATCTTGCAAGAATCGATACTATATCCATTAGCAAGTAATTAAATTAGGAAACCTCATTAAACGAGAGCCCCAGGATGATTAAAAAAAAAATTAAATAAAAAATTCACTTACATACATTTCTTTTTAGCGCTAGGCTATTTTCATTTCATGAACCGTTACAACTAAGAAAACTTCAACAATCCATTTAAATGCACCACAAAAACTTCATAGCGCGCTTGTATTTAAATCAGTTGCAGCGTCGTTAGTACTGCAAAGCATTTAAGCACAAAAACAAAAAAAAAATACCTAAGAAAAATGGTTGCCATTCACTTACAAACATTCTTTCACTAGAACAAAACTAATTTACAAATTACTTGACCACAACATCTGCCAGCTTGTCTTCATCTGATTTTATATATATTCATTACCATAAGGGATAACCGGCTAAGTTCTATGATTTAGCTTTGTATTTAGACGGTTATCGCTTATGACCATAGGCAATGTGAGAGTTTTTCACACACCATATTTCATTACAAGCGGTGCTTTTTGTTGTTTCTTTGGTCTTTTTTTCGACATACATATAGCTCATAACTACTCATTTGTAATGGAAATGCTTTCTGAAGCATAACAGTGCTCGTTGCTGTAATAATTGTTGACGCCAACTTGCGGCATACAAGCACGTATGTATGTATATAGGTTATTTGCTAGTGCTTTAGTTTTAGCTTTAATT
Organism: Campiglossa producta; assembly: GCA_964058755.1. Lineage (NCBI taxonomy): Eukaryota > Metazoa > Arthropoda > Insecta > Diptera > Tephritidae > Campiglossa > Campiglossa producta. The sequence goes on from CAXKVI010000003.1 coordinate 8,661,987, forward strand.
GCTTACCATAAGAAATTTGTACTTAGTACATAATATTAAGCATCATACCGATTGTAATTATTCAGGCATTATAATTCTTTGTTATTGAAATAGCGGGTAGTTCCATATCATTTTTTATGCATTTTACTGTATTTAAATTTTTTATGTGTCAGATTTTTGAAAGAAATAACCTTATTTTCTAATATTTTATTATATGTTTCTTTGTTTTATTTTATTTAATTTTATTTTTTTTATTTAATTTAATTATATTCTTAAAACTTTACTTTAATTTTTTTTAATTTAATTTTATCTTATTTTATTCTATTTTTAATTTTTTAATTTGATTTAATTTATTTTTTTTTTTTTTTTATTTTTTTTTATTTTATTTGATTTTATTTATTTTATTTTATTTTATTTTATTTTATTTTATTTTTTTTTTTTTAAATTTAATTTAATTATATTCTTAAAACTTTATTTTAATTTTTTTTAATTTAATTTTATCTTATTTTATTCTATTTTTAATTTTTTATTTATTTTTTTTTTATTTTATTTTGTTTATTTTATTTTATTTTATTTTATTTTATTTAATTTTATTTTATTTTATTTTATTTTATTTTATTTTATTTTATTTTATTTTATTTTATTTTATTTTATTTTATTTTATTTTATTTTATTTTATTTTATTTTATTTTATTTTATTTTATTTTATTTTATTTTATTTTATTTTATTTTATTTTATTTTTTTTTTATTTTTTTTTATTTTATTTTATTTTATTTTATTTTATTTTATTTTATTTTATTTTATTTTATGTTATTTTATTTTATTTTTTTATTTTATTTTATTTTATTTTATTTTATTTTATTTTATTTTATTTTATTTTATTTTATTTTATTTTATTTTATTTTATTTTATTTTATTTTATTTTATTTTATTTTATTTTATTTTATTTTATTTTATTTTATTTTATTTTATTTTATTTTATTTTATTTTATTTTATTCTATTTTATTTTATTTTATTTTATTTTATTCTATTTTATTTTATTTTATTTTATTTTTTATTTTATTTTATTTTATTTTATTTTATTTTATTTTATTTTATTTTATTTTATTTTATTTTATTTTATTTTATTTTATTTTATTTTATTTTATTTTATTCTATTTTATTTGATTTTATTTATTTTATTTTATTTTATTTTATTTTATTTTATTTTTTTTTTTTTAAATTTAATTTAATTATATTCTTAAAACTTTATTTTAATTTTTTTTAATTTAATTTTATCTTATTTTATTCTATTTTTAATTTTTTATTTATTTTTTTTTTATTTTATTTTGTTTATTTTATTTTATTTTATTTTATTTTATTTAATTTTATTTTATTTTATTTTATTTTATTTTATTTTATTTTATTTTATTTTATTTTATTTTATTTTATTTTATTTTATTTTATTTTATTTTATTTTATTTTATTTTATTTTATTTTATTTTATTTTATTTTATTTTATTTTATTTTATTTTATTTTATTTTATTTTTTTTTTATTTTTTTTTATTTTATTTTATTTTATTTTATTTTATTTTATTTTATTTTATTTTATGTTATTTTATTTTATTTTTTTATTTTATTTTATTTTATTTTATTTTATTTTATTTTATTTTATTTTATTTTATTTTATTTTATTTTATTTTATTTTATTTTATTTTATTTTATTTTATTTTATTTTATTTTATTTTATTTTATTTTATTTTATTTTATTTTATTTTATTTTATTTTATTTTATTTTATTTTATTTTATTTTATTTTATTTTATTTTATTCTATTTTATTTTATTTTATTTTATTTTTTATTTTATTTTATTTTATTTTATTTTATTTTATTTTATTTTATTTTATTTTATTTTATTTTATTTTATTTTATTTTATTTTATTTTATTTTATTTTATTTTATTTTATTTTATTTTATTTTATTTTATTCTATTTTATTTTATTTTATTTTATTTTTTATTTTATTTTATTTTATTTTATTTTATTTTATTTTAGTTAAAATTTTGTTTATCTCATCAGCTACAGTCAATGACCCTATTCGTCTAGCTGACATATTGCAAGCTGTGTGATGGAATAGTGAGCTTGCGGGGAACGAAAAACTATTAGCTCATCATTGCAGTGGCAGCTGTAGCTTTGAAACATAAAAACCAAGTGAGTGACTTTAAAGAGTTTCGTTTCGTCTAGTTTGATGATAGTTAGATAATCGCATATGCCTTACTCTCTGATGAAAAGGTGAACGAATTGCACTGACCTCGAAGAGATTTTTTGTTTGTGTGAAATATTTAGGTTGTTCAACAGGAAGAGAGTAAAGAAAAATTAGTTAACTCTTTTCTGCTCATTGATTGCTTTTAATGTGGTTACATTACAGTTTAACTGTTTTTAGTACTTCTAAGGGATACAGTTTTCTGTTAACTTACGTTTTTTTTTATCGACATTTTACCAATCTTTCTCGGTATTTTCGTATTAAAATCGATTCTTTGTTTTTTTTTCTATTTGTTTAAGATTTTATTTCAAAAAGTTTTCATCGATTTTAACAATTTTGCTTTAAATTTCAACTTGAATGATGCCAATATTTCGATTCGCTCTTGCCTTGACAGGGTTATACCTCATCGCCACTAATATGACAACAAATCGTGATAGCTGATTTTTCATAGCGCTGCAAGAGAGCCAGCAGGAATAATTGACTTTGTGTTTTCTTTGGCCAGACGAAACCGCTGAAATTTTTGCAGCGAAACAAAGTAAAAGCAAAGCAAAAGAATTCGCAAGAAATGGCGGCAAAAAACCAAACGGTCTATACGGAAAGCGCCTATTTTTATTTAAACATACACATGACATGGTACAATGTACCTTCAGAAGAGAATAAGCGTGTAAGCTGACATACATATAAACACAGGTATTTTCTGTGCGCTGGCTGAAAACAGCTTTTGCGTTGCATTGCTGTTGCTGACCAACAAAGTATTTGCTATTACCTATTATTATTTTTTATTCTGTTGTGTTTCTTGTATCTTGCTTGTAGGAAAAAAAGAAAGCCGCGCAGTCGTCGCAGCCACCGCCGCGTGGCATGCAACATAGTAACATTTTGTGAACCACTCAATTTATCTGATTTGCGCGCAGGCGCAATGCAGTGCAATGTCAAAGATGAGGAAAAAAAAAATTGAAAATATCTAAAAATAAGCAGCAGCATAACAAATACGCGTATACATGTATACACACAGATGATGTGAAACGCAGTCGACGTAACAGAATCACCCGACTAAGTATGAGAAGAGGAAATTCCTTTGCTATTTGGTTTCTGCAGAATAAGAAAAACTATGGTTTTAAGTTTATATTCAAAAATGAAACTTGTATGAAAAATATGAGACCAGTTCCAGCTAGAAATTCAAAGCTTCGAAGTATCGCGAAGTTCCTGTAGTCTAAAAAAAAAAACAAACGAAGGGATCTACATCGAAGTACTCCATCATCCAACTTTGAACATATTATTCAGCGAGCTTTATGACACGATGATCTGCCAACTCTCTAGAGACGACATCGCGAAAAAAAGGAGATTCGAAAAAATATACAGGATAGAGCTGGGTGACAAGATCACCTGGGACGCTTCCAAACGGGGAAGATTCCACCAGGACAGGGAGCTGGTATGGTACACAGATGGGTCAAAGACCCCTGAGAATTGGAAGCAGGTATAACAGGCCCCGCACCAACGCGCCTAAACCTCTTGGAGAATACCCGAGTGTAGTCCAGGCGCAAGTAGCTGCGATAAGCATATGTGCAGATATAAATCTGCAGCGCGGATATTTTAATGAGAGCATAACGATATTTATCGATAGTCAGGTGGCACTCAACGCCATCTGGGCATGCGAAAGAAGATCTCTACTGGTACTTGAGTGCGTAGACAGACTGAAAAAGCTGGCATTGCGCAACATGGTCCGACTAGCCTGGGTTCCGGACCACGCCGTGGTGGAACCAAGCCCATAGGCCCATAACCCTTCCTTGGCATCTGTCCACATAACATAAAGAAGAGACTTAGGAAAGAAGAGCTAGATTTGAGATAAAAGCACTGGCGCCATGCCACCGGGCTGCGTCAGGCGAAAGCAATGGTGGGCGGTTACAATGCTAAGCGTTTCGAAGCTGTAATCGGTCTGTCCAAGAACAACCTTAGGATCATCACAGTATTCCTTACAGGCCACTGCAGGCTCATGGTTCGGGTATCGCATCCAGCAGCCTGTGCCGCTTATGTGATTACGAGGACGAAACCTCGGAGCACATAGTGTGGAAATGCGATGCGCTATCTCTAGAAGAAGGCTAAGGATCCTAGGATCTACGACTCTAGAGGGCAAGCACATACATCAACTAGGGCCGACCTTGATTCTGGATTTCCTGAGGGTGATCGGCTTGGAAGATGTGCTATGAGCATATGAGGGCACAATAGATGTAAAGGTCGCAGTACATCACCTAAATCAATTATTGTAATTATTATGCTAGTGGTATAATTGTCCGAAAATCTGAGAATCGAACTCACACAGATTATTAGACTCATTGCTTAGTTAGAGGCTTCTCGAACAATGACATTGTTGCAGTGGCTCACTTGCAATCCACGACTCATCAACATACGCTGCTGCCTAGTGAGCGAGGGAGCAAACTCAGATAAAAAAGTTTCATTGGTGCGATGGCCGCTCTTTCACTAATACTCCCTCACTTTCATTTCTGCCGGGCTCTTTCATAAAGGCAATTTACGTTTGGATGTGGCTGTCTTTATTAGGGTACGATACTAAAAACACGTATGCGAGAAGCCCGTGATTGATCCAGGCATTTACAAGATTTTAGCACTTCTTGGTAGTTTTTAATTTTTTTTATACATTTAGAAGCTCAAGTTCCTGTATGAATTTTTTCATAATATCTACTTCCGCTTTTTTGATTATAAATATTTTCATCATATTTATATTCTTGATTATTGTTGTAATAATAGTAATATTAATGACTAATAAAAGTTCTTAGTTTACAGTAGCCAAAGGGAAAACTAGAGCACCAGAAAAAAAATCAGAAGACAGAAAAAAAAGTTCACACACAAACCTACGAGTACGCGTATATAGATGTATGTAGCTGTATAAGGGCAAGGACGAATCCATCTCAGACAGTCTACCCATTTAGATGTTTTGCTACAAAGTAACTTGGCTACATTCTGCAACACAATATACACAAACTGTTTATAGATTTTTGTTCACATACTTAGTGCAATAAGCTGAAGTCAACGGACAAAAAAAAAAAAAAATCAAACGAATACCAACGCACAAGGAGTAGACGAAAAGTGGGCTGTGAACTTTGGATAAGTAATAATAGTAATATTGGTAAATAATATGTTGTAATAATCATGATAAAAATACAGAATTTTGCGTTGAAAGCGTATACGAAACCGCTGTCTAAATGGCGACAGTGTTGCTAAGTTAATATAAAATTCCATACATTTTTTGAACCATATTTTAAAACTTTTTGTGGATAGGAAATTCTTCTTCGTCCTACTAGTGAGCCTACAAAACTCAAGAACTCTAAGAGTATGTGAATGTCTGGCTCCTTAGATTTTTGCGAGCGATATAGCGTGGCTTCATTAATATTTTATTATGAAAAAGTATTCAAATTTTTCAGTACGATTGATTTTTCCACTAACTCATTTAGTTAACAACTTATCGAAACATAAAAATATTTTTATTGCTTTCAAAGAAGATATTTTTATGCTTTTAAATAAAATTATTATTTGCATGTACTTAAATTTTTTAAATGCGAAAATCATTTTTAATGTCGCGAAATTTGAAATGATAAAGAAATAAAACGACTGCGATATCCATCTGAGTAAGTATGTGGCTCCTATTTGCACTTATTGTAGCCGGTGGTGGATCCAGAATTCCGGGAAGAGGGGCTCAAATTTTTTCTTTTAAATTCGGGTACAGTTTTCATTCACAGTTTCCTTAAAGCTGGCCTCTTGCTTGTTTTTCAAAAAATATATACCTATTTACATACATTTGTTAGTATGGGCATTGTTAGATTCAAGGTATCACTTACATATGTAAATCATTTAAAAAGTTACCGAATGTGTATTACGTAAACGCAAAAATATGAGTTGGCAGTTTGATGTCAGTTTTACTATTTTTTTGTGTGTATTTTTTCATGTATTTTTTGCGTCATTTTTACTATATTTTTTGTGTAGTTTTCACTATATTTTTGGCGTCATTTTTATTTTTTTGCGTAATTTTTAAAATATTTTTTGTAACTTTTACTATATTTTTTGTGTAATTTTTGCTTTATTTTTTGCATGACTTTTACTGTATTTTTTGGGCAATTTTTTACTATATTTTTAGCGTTTACCATAATTTTTGTGTAATTTTTGCTATATTTTTAATGAAAATTTTACTAAATTTTTTGTGTAAATTTAACTATTTTTTGTGTGTTAATTTTTATATTTTTTTGCGTAATTTTTACTATATTTTTGGGTGATATTTTTCTATATTTTTTGTGTAATTTTTACTGTATTTTTTATGTATTTTCCCATAATTTTTCCTATATTTTTAACGTAAATTTTACTAAATTTTTTGTACAAATCTTTCTATTTTTTGCGTAATTTTTACTATATTTTTTGGGTAATTTTTTTACTATTTTTTTGTTTTTGTAATTTTTACTGTATTTTTTGTGTATTTTCCCATAATTTTTGCTATATTTTGAATGCAAATTTTACTACATTTTTTTGTGTTAACTTTATTCAATTTTTATGTAGCTTTTACTATATTTTTTGTTTAATTTCTACTATATTTTTTGTGTAATTTTTACTTTATTTTTTCGAGTGACTTACTATAATTTTACTATTTTTTACCTATTCTTGTGTAAATTTTACTGCGTGACTTTTACTGTATTTTTGTCTAACTCTTTTACTATATTTTTTTGCGTTGTTTTATATATTTTTTGTTTGTAATTTTTTACTATTTTTTTGGCGTATTTTTACTATAATTTTCGTGTTATTGTTGCTGTATTTTTAATGTAAATTTTACTAAATTTTTTTTGCAAATTAAACTATTTTTTGTGTTAATTTTTCTATTTTTTTGAGTAATTTTGACTATATAAATATACAAATTTCCCATAATTTTTGCTGTATTTTGAATGCAAAATTTACTACATTTTTTGTGTTAATTTTTATTAATTTTTTGTATAGTTTTTACAATATTTTTGTGTAATTTTTACTATATTTTTACTATTTTTTCGCGTATTTTTTTACTACATTTTTGTTTAATTTCTGCTATATTTTTTGTGTAGTTTCTTACTAAAAGTTTGAACCTGAAAACCCCACCCGTGGATCCACCCCTGATTGCAACTAACCAAGATGCACACTTTTGCTATTTTGAATACTTTTTGCACTCATTAGTTTTCAGCTCACTTTAATATAAAATTTATAACCGCATAAGTGCTTTTAATAGGAGAAGGTGTCATCGTTTAAGTGATTCAGAATTTTATACCATTTTTATAGCACGTGACTGAGCTTATTAAGTTGACTTTAAGGTAGAGATTTTCTGATGCTCTGCAAGCTTTTAGTAAAATCGTAAAATTTTACAATAGCCTAGAAGCATAAATGTCTTTCTCACCTTACCGCTGCACACAAGTAAGATATGTCTTTATTTGGAAAGAGAGAAAAAAAAAATAAATGATATAAAAACTAAGGCAAAGGAAAATTATGCTTTGAAAGAAATTAATTAGGCAACGCTGTTTGTTACGCTCGACTGTGCTTGTTAATGAAACAGCTGCAAGCCTGCTCTTAGTTATCTTCTTCTTGTTTCTATTTCCTCTTTTTTGAACGCTTTTATATTTTTTCCATTTATAAATTCCTGCATGAATGCGCTTTGAAGGAAATTATAGAGTCCAGATAATTGAATTTATAGCAGCAATTGGTTTTTACCCACCGCAGTGTTACGCGTTATGCTGGATGGTCATAGAAGTCATAAATTGCAACACCTCTGATGCAACTTTGTGTTGTTACTTTTATAATTCTAAGCGATTATTTTTCCCTGGGTCGCAGGAGTGCACTTACTTCCTGCGGTTATTTTCATGTTACATAGGATTGGTGCAATCACACTAGCTGATATGTAATGATGACACGTACTGTAACCGCAGCACAATAGCAACTGCTGTAATTTTGTTGCATTTTTGCAAAAGACAATTGGAATAGCAGGGATTTGGGCGCAAGGAAAAAAAGTACTCAAAGGGGGTATTAGGAAAAAAATATAATGGATTTAAAAAACAAACCGAAGAATAAAATAAAATAAAATAAAATAAAATAAAATAAAATAAAACAAAATAAAATAAAATAAAATAAAATAAAATAAAATAAAATAAAATAAAATAAAATAAAATAAAATAAAATAAAATAAAATAAAATAAAATAAAATAAAATAAAATAAAATAAAATAAAATAAAATAAAATAAAATAAAATAAAATAAAATAAAATAACATAAAATAAAATAAAATAAAATAAAATAAAATAAAATAAAATAAAATAAAATAACATAAAATAAAATAAAATAAAATAAAATAAAATAAAATAAAATAAAATAAAATAAAATAAAATAAAATAAAATAAAATAAAATAAAACAAAATAAAATAAAATAAAATAAAATAAAATAAAATAAAATAAAATAAAATAAAATAAAATAAAATAAAATAAAATAAAATAAAATAAAATAAAATAAAATAAAATAAAATAAAATAAAATAAAATAAAATAATATAAAATAAAATAAAATAAAATAAAATAAAATTAAATAAAATAAAATAAAATTAAATTAAATAAAGTAAAATAAAATAAATTAAAAAGGATCAGGAAATGTATTAAAAAAAATTGGAAAAAATTATTAAATCATTATCTACCAATATTGTGAAATCGTCAAAGTTGAATCATGCTAAGTGCAGCTGACCAAATCAACTAAAAATTTATAATTTTCGCGTATACTGCGTTTCGCACAGTATTTGTTTTGGCGATTTCGAGATGCCTTTTAGGGTAACTTGTTAGCCTCCTTAACAGTAATGTGGTGTATAACTGTATAATAACAGTAATCGACTTCTTTCTGTTTATTGTTGCTGGATTAAAAATGTTGGCTTGTTGTAGCTTTTATCTTAAACACTTTTTCTTTTATTTTTTTGTAATATCTTAATCAACTTTTTAAACAAAAAATTTATCTATACCTACTTTACGGCTGTTCAATTGAAACCAGTTAATTATTAATCCTTTCTCCTCAGTACCTTGTTGACTGAGAAATAATGTTTAGTATATAGGTGTTTAGGTATTCATCACATTATTGCCAAGTGAATTTATGCAAGTTTTGGTTGACATAGTTTGCAATTTTTTTTGGTTTCATTGCTACTGATTTCGATTTCACCACATGACGCAATCGCTGCATTTTGATTTCTACGCAGAAAGATTTGCAAGCACAGATGGTTTTGGTGGATAAGAGAGCGTGGGTTGATACAGTTTTTACATAAGTATGTGTATAGGTTTTTTTAGTCACTTTTAATTTTTGTATAAGTAAGTTTAATTTTTGAATATTGCACTTTCTATTTTAGTATTCCTTAGTAAGGTTTTGCTTTTTAAGCTCTCAATAGATTGGATTTCAAAAAGATTGAAAACAAGTATATTACAAAATGAAAGACTTAAGATACGAACTTTTTTTTTTAGTATATTTCAAAAGACTTAAGAAGCGAACTTCTTTTCTTCAATATAAGGATACTTAAGTCCAGACTTAACTCTCAATTTTTTCATGTTGCGTTTCAGTTCAAACTGTCTGCAATACAAGTTTTTGTTAACGAAATAGATAGTTCCAACAAAGATTTTTAAAATGTGTTACTAATTTTTCCGGTCTAAGAGTTTTTAAAATGTCACTTTACCATTTATAAATAACGAGCTAATATTACTTAATTATCTAAAGCCAAATATTTAAGGCGGATTACGCCTACAAGCAACAAAACGAGTATTAATAGCACATGGTAGCAAACGAAAAGCAAAACGCTAACGTTAAAAATTAAAAAAAAAAAATATATTTATTGCTGCATATTTTTTTTTCGAGTATCGAATATTAATTATTACTAAAATCAGAAATCGATTTGTTACTAGCTTAATATATTTATTAAAAAAGAATAAGAGAAAGAAATGCGCTAAAATTTCTAAAAAATCATTGGGCTCAACTGGTTGACCTTGAACTGAAAGCCGATCGTTTAATAAGAATAAGATGAGTAAAATATTACTGTTAACCAGTTTCAATTGAAAACGTATAACTTCAAAATGTGACACTCAAGGCATTTGATTTATATTCATATGAGCTAAAAAGCTTTAATTTTTTTAACATACAATTTAATTAATTGAACTTTTTATTAATTATTATTAAAAAAAAAAATAAGTTTCACGAAAGACGAAGTAAAATCCCCTGAAAAATTTGAAGAAAATTATATAAAAAAACTGTATATATAAACAGTTGCATACTTAAATGTCTTCACTCTCCTCAGCTTGTAAAACTGAACAGAATACAATTGTTTTTTTTTTTTTCAATTTCGATAAATTGCGCTACTTTGCTTTGCTTTCTTGGGAGTGCATCGCTTTATAAGTCAGACATTTCCATCCATTATAAAGCATAAGTGATTTACCATTTAGGTCTTTCTCATTACCAATTAAAGTTCAAAATTATGCAATAATTAAATTTTATATGATCATTAAATTTTTGCTTCAACACATTTTCGAAAATGTCTTAATGTGCTAATAGCCATAAATCGCGTATCGCAACCTATATGTAGAACAGAAAAACGGTTGTCTCTCGTGTTTTTTACGCGTTTTGAAACAGTTAAATTATTTCAGGTGCTTTTGACAGATTTTATGAGCGCAGGTTGCGCCGTTCGCCCTGTTACGCACTCTCCTACTTAAGTAGCGTTTGTGTGTGATATTTTGTAGTCACTGACTTACTTGGTATATATTTTTTTTAAACTTTTTTTTGTAAGATTGTACAAAAATATTTGCAAGGAGGTAAAGGCCAAGCTTCTGGAATATTTGTGCCTCCTGTTTAGTGGCATGACAACGGTCCTTTTAAAACTGGCCTAAGTATGCCTCTGCGGCAGCCACTTGAACATAACCTTTTTACACTATGTACATATGTAGGTATGTATGTGTGTACATATGTATGTATGTATATCCAAAAAAATCCTGTGTATACAAATTTTAAATATTTACTGTGTTTTCTTTGCCTGTAGAATGTAATGTATGCGTGATGAAAAATTTTCTATGAACATAAAATGACTCAAAAATCATTCCGAAATGGTTACGGAAAAGTCCCGAACACAATGCACTAAAAGACCCCGAAAAAGTCCAAAAATTATCCCGAAATTATCCAAGAACAATTCCGAAAAAGTCCCAAAAAATCCCAAAATTATCCCGAAATGATTGAAAAACAATCCCGGAAAAGGCCCGAAGTAATCCCGAAAACAATCCCGAAGAAGTTTTAATGAAAATCCCGAAAAGTCTTGAAAACAATCTCGAAATGGTCCGAAAATTATTGAAATGCCCCCTTAAAAGGTCCTTCACATCCCTGCACAAGAACAATCCCGAAAAAGTCCCAAAAAATCCGAAAAATATCCCGAAATGATTGAAAAACAATCCCGAAAAACCCCGAAAAGAATCACGAAATTTTCCGAAAACAATCCCCGAAAAAATCCCGAAGATAATCCCGAAAAGTCTTGAAAACAATTTCGAAATGGTGCCGAAAACAGTTCCAAAATAGTCCCGAAAAATTATTGAAATTCCCCCTTAAAAGGTCCTTCATATCCTTGAACAAATCCTAGAAGTCCCATCAAAAGATTTTTTTTGGTTCACATTCCTGTGAAGGCATTATTGTCTTTTCTCAACAACATTCCCCTACAAAAATGCAAAAAGGCAAAATTGTTTGCCGTCGCTTCCACAGATGGTGCGGATAATTGCCCTTTCAATCAGCAAATAAAAAAATTTGGGTTTGTTTTGGCATCATTTTTGGGGTTATTTTGGGGTCATTTTGTTGTCATTTTCGGATCAGTATGGGGTAATTTTTGGATCATTTTCGGGTCATTTTGGGATCATTTTAAGATTATTTTGGGATAATTTTTGGGTAATTTTGGGATCATTTTAGGGTAATTTGGGGTAATTTTGGTATCATTTTAGGATCATTTTGGGATCATATTGGGATCATTTTGAGATCTGGGTAATTTTGGGATCATTTTAGGGTTATTTCGGGATCATTTTGGAGTCCTTTTGGGGTAATTTTGGGATCATTTTAGGGTTATTTTGGGTAATTTTGGTATCATTTTAGGATCATTTTGGGATCATATTGGGATCATTTTGAGATCTGGGTAATTTTGGGATCATTTTAGGGTTATTTCGGGATCATTTTGGAGTCCTTTCGGGGTCATTTTGGGATAATTTTGGATAATTTTTGGATCGTTTTGTAGTAATTTGATCCAAAAAAAAAACCCCAAAATGGTCACAAAATTACCCCAAAATGACCCCAAAATGATCCTAAAACGACCCCAAAATAGTCCAAATATGACATCAAAATGATCCCAAGATGGGCCCAAAATGATTTCAAAATGCTCCAAAAATGTCCCCAAAATTACCTCAAATTGAACCACAAAGCGAACCTCAAATTACCCCAAACTGATGCCACAATAACCCCTGAATGATTCCAAAATGATTGGCGCGAAGGAAGTAACAGATGTGAGGAAAACAGCTGATTACGTGACAGGGTTACAATTTTTGTTCGAAAACGCCTTAACTTAATTAAAGAACGTGCAATAACTCGAGGTCTAATAGTGCTCCTAAACAATTTTAATTTTTCCTTTTCATAATCTTAGTACGTATGCAATTGTGTTCCAATAACTCTCTTAACCACTGCAATTAGTTATCAAGATATATCAACCACAGCTCATCCTTAAAGGTTCTTTATTATCCCATATATATATTATCTTCATACAGCAAAATAATTATTTAATAAAACAAATTTTAATTTCAAGTAATTCGTGTCAAACCTTCGTTTTACAATATTTAACTTGTTCAAACAATAAGAAGCCACAAGTGGTCGGTCAACTGGCATTGCCTTCATATGTACGTAGTTAAATATATATATCTGTTAACTATTTTTTAAATTTTTCGCATACCTCATACAAACATATTTACTAGCCCATCACTAAAGTTGACTGGTATAGCGAGTATGATTATTTTTAATATTGATTTGTTATGTAGTTTGACTTATGTATTTCTGGTTCTGTGTTTGTCTCCATTCAAGCAAAACCGTAATGCTGCCTGACCACCAAGGTTTTTTATCGAGCTGAACAAAAGGTAAATGCTACACGTAAAACAACATGCTGTTTTTAATTGAAAAAATATCGAAAATTAATTAAATTAAATAGTTGTTGATATTTGTAGATGAGTTGAGCGGAAGAAGTTGTTTTGTTTTTTTTTAGAATTTGTGAATAATTAGTTAAATGTTTTTAAATTGCTAAATGGTTAAAAACGTGTTAACTATTTAAATTGAATTTTTAAGGTTTATTGGTGGTTTTTATAGTCAGTTTTTAAATTAGATAGATTTTAATTTTTTTTCTTGAGGACAACATAATTTGGGGTAGATTTTTTGACTTGAAATAAGTCCTAGTACCAGTGATGTCTTCTTGTGATGTTGGCTCAATTTCCGACAGAGAGGCTGTTTTGACCCCAAACAAACGAAGAGTTGTAGATTTCTATAGCGCCTTCAGGCAGATATTATTTACAGTAGGTATATACTAGCGATAATCCTTCATGCGTTCAAAGACTGGAGACGAAGCCAGAAGTCTGTCGAAACGTTTTTCTGTTTATAAGTCGGAATAATAATTTTTTTTAGTTTTAACTATTTTACTAAAAATTACAAATAACTGAAGACTTAAGACACAAACTTGGGTCGGAAAATTAAATTTGCTAAAATAAGCTAGGACATTACTTCAGCACATTTACTTTTCCGATGCAAGTTTGTGTCTTAAGTCTTCAGTTATTGGTTTTGATGGCTTGCTCATGCACTGTATGTAGGCTCATATCAAATACCTACTGCTATTCTGCTTCAAACCTTTACTAACTTACTTACTTACCTTAAATAGCCTTTAACCGCTTAGGCGATCAAACCTTTGCTTATACTAAGTAATTAAGTTGTCTAACGCATTAAAAGTAAAAAATAGATCAAATAAGCGCAAGCCCTTGAATGCGTTTCAGCACTTCAAAACCTATCATCCATCAAATCATGCAAGCACAATAAACCATTTCTCATGCGAATATTTCCAATCATAATTAAATTAGTATGCCAAATGGCGTTGAAGTTCACACCTCCAGCGGTAGGTGAAGATGATATTTTGCCTCATTTACTTAACTACCAATGCACTCAAAATCATTTAAGCATAAACACAATTTGTATTTGTATACCTAAACATACTTGGACATATTGAAAACCAAAATTAACCTTCCTCTTTAATATTCTTCAAAGCAAACATAAATTTATTTGTTAATCATAATAATTCATTGCAAATAAATCAATTTAGCTACCGCAGCAAACAATTAGACAAACAAACAACAATATTTACATACACAAAAACATGCAAACAACACAAAATTGATTGTTAAAAATAAATACAAAAAAAGTTAAACTAATGTCAGCTTTGCTTGACACCAGCAGTTTCTTTAAATACATATGTGTATATATTTTATATTATTCTTTTTTCAAACAACAATAAATGTTTTAAATGCCAGTTTAAATGATGATATCATCAGCTTACCGATCATCACCAATGACTGCTTAAGTACGAAAATCGCAGATGATTGCCGTCATCAGCAGTGCGCAAACGGCAGTACCAGGTAGAAGATGATAACTTATACGAGAATGGAGGTATGTTTGTTAGCGTAAATGGATGTATAAAATTAGAAAAAAACTTGCTTTATAAGCTGGTGTTGAAAATTTGAATATACTCGTATTTATTAAGGCAAAAAAGTCAACAAAATGTTAGCAAAACTATGTTAAGGGTCAAAAGATTGAATTTTTTTTAAAAGAGCTGGATAAAGTCGACATTTTTTTACCAGATCCCTAACACGTAATGAGTTCTGAAAAATATATCAACAGCTTAAGAGATTTTAGGACTTCACACATAGGTTCAACGGTTCCCCTGAATTTTTTCTAATTTTGAAACAACCCCAAATGAATTAATCTTTGTATTAACAAATCAATATATCCTTATAATATCAGGGTATATTAAATCCAAAAGCCTATCTTAAACCCTAGTGTAACATCTTCTTCGTTTGTTGTTTTGCCTACCTAAGCAACATGAGCCCCACTTTCGAATCATTTATATTGATATTTTTAGCAGTAATTCACTTTATTGAAACTTAATACTGACTAAGCATGAAAAATAACGATAAATATAACAAAATATCGCATTCGTCATCGGCTTAAAACAATGAAATGAAATACATTGCCATTCCACATTTAAAATTTTTGACTTTTATGCGCCACAGTACAAAAGACTCAAGCTGCGAACTTGATTTAATGATTTTTGCTGGTTAATGTTTGTCAAATACAATAAAAGCACATACTTCTTTACTTGAAATGCAGGACACATTCATTTCACATGCATCCTACATTGACAGTAACACCAAAACTCTTAGAAAAAAATATTTTATTATTAAATTCATATAATTTTTATTTTAAATTTAAAGTGACAAATTTTGAGCTACTGAAAATTGTTGTAGCAGTGAAGAAGCTTTATAGGACACTATTTTTTGGGCGATTTTCAGCACTTCCCGCTTAAGCAAAATTGTATAAATCCTAAATAGTATAATTAAAAAAATATATGAAAAAATTCAAAATTATGAAATTTTTTCTCAGAAATTTTAGATTTTTTTGTAATTTTGGAGTCCATTTAATTTTAGTAAAAAAAGGTTTTTAAGCCTAACTTCGTAAAATATTTCACTGATTTTTGGCAATTTTTTTTAAACATGATTAAGTATTCCCAGCAAACATTTAGGCTTGAGTTACGTTAGATCTAAAGTTGAGAACTAAGGGGCTTCTCAAACCTCAATCGTTGTTTCTCAACAGAAAAATCACTTGAGAAATTTGATTTGAATATTAGAAGCTGGAGATTGGAAAATATGTTGGATATCAACTTGAGAACTACAAAGTTATCAAAATATCTCCTAAGGTTGGATAATACTTGGAGAATGCTGTTGGATATCAACTTGAGAACTATAAAGTTATCGGAGGTTGGAGAAAAATTGGAGAATTGTGCTGGATATCAACTTGAGGACTATACAGTTTTTCAAAGGTTGGAGAAAACGTTGAGCCATGTTTGCTGGGGTTTCTTCCATACAACGAAAATTAGTTTCATCAATTTATATCATATTTTGATTGCATATTCGTAGAAGTTTTCCGCACACACAAACATTGAAACAAAACAAAAATGAAAGTGCAAGCATTTGTATGTAGTTAGCAGAACCATAGCATAGGTTATATGCTCATGAAGATGAACGACAAGAAGAACGTTCTTACATAGATTCAAGAATGCAATTGAGAATGATCCGCGAATTTAAAATTTCAAATAAAATATTTTTGAATTCATATTTAAGTATCAAATATTTACCTGAAATTTTCCGTTGCTCATGTCTTCTTAAAAAAATTGTACTATTGCCAAAATTTTTTGTTCACTAATTTTTTTCTTTTTCTTTTTACAAATTTTGTTGTTTATATATTTTTTTTAATTATTTGCAATTATTTCTTAATAATTAAGCACCATTTATTGCAAATTCAAAATTGCTTAATGTTTTGTTGTAATTAATTTGCGCTGCTGCATATTAATAAAATCTTTCATTTGCCGCGTTTTATAATGATTGAAAAAGATTTATTTTTGCTGAATTCAATGACTTAAAAAGCAGTTAATTAACCAAACTTTCTCCTGATTATCGATATCTGAAAAGTAAACAAAAAGAAAAAAAAACATTATTTAGATAGATAGCTAAAACGTTTGCTCATAGTTAAAAGCAAGTAAAAAAAAAAAACAAATATTTTTTTGCTAAATTCTTTGTAAAATTTTTAGTAAATTTGTGTACAAAAAAATAGAGGCAAAATTAAAATTCGAAAATATTCTATGGATCATGATTTTTTTTTTTGGTGAAATAGAGAACGCCATTGAATGGAGGCATGCAAATTTTTATAGTAATATCCTACCATAAATGGCATAAACATAAATTTCATTTATTTATTAATTTTTTAACCACTAAAACAATTCTCTAAAAAGTTCGTTTCTTAAGTCTTTCCTTTAGTATGCAAATGTGTCATTCCATGCCAAATCGAAAATTTTTTTACCTGACCCCCTTAGATTTCGCTAAGAATTTTCTATCTTTTTCTACCCCCCAAAAGACATTTTTCAGAATTTTTCAATTTTTTTTCCCCAAATAAAAAAAAGTTGTGAACTCAAAAAAAACGTTTTTTTTTAAATGCTGTAACATTTTCAAAAATCAACCGTTTGGGATCATTTTTTTATTTTTAATTTTTGTTTTTAAATGTAGTTTTCGGAAAAAAAATAAAATTTTTCAAAGCCCAGATATATAATTTTTTTTTTTTCCAAAACAAAGTCCGACCCTCTTTCTATTTTTATTATTTTTTTTTAAACTCCAACTAATTCCCGCTAATAATAAGATGTGCCGACAATCGCTACTATTTTTTTTTATTGAAAAAAATTTCATTAAAAAATTATATAAAATGAGCCAAAATTGAAATTATTTTTTTTTTTCAATCAAAAAAAAAAAAAAACTAGAAGGGATTGTCGTCGCATCTTGTGATATAAATGAGCCAAGTTTAAAAAAAAGAATTTTTCAAACAAAAAAAAAAATAGAAGCTATTGTCGGCACATCTTGGGGATTAGGGAAAAATTAGTTGGAGATTACAAAAAAAATAAAAATAAAAAAAGGTCGGACTTTTTTTTTTCAAAAAAAAAAAAAAAAAAAAATTATATATCTGGGCTTTTAAAAATTTTTTTTTTGTAAACTACATTTAAAAACAAAAATCAGCTTTTAAAAAAACGTTTTTTTAAAAGTTCATAACTTTTTTTGATTTGGGGAAAAAAATTTGAAAAAATTCTGAGAAATGTTTCGAGGGGTAGAAAAAGATAACCAATTTTTAGCGAAATCGAAGGTGGGCAGGTAAAAAATTTGTCGATTTGGCATGGAATCACCCATTTCCATACTAAAGGAAAGACTTAAGAAACGAACTTTTTAGAGAATTGTCTTAGTGCTTAAAAAATTAATAAATAAATGAAATTTAAAAATTTTCGGAAAACTTTCAAATACAAATACTAGTTATAAGGTACATATTCAAACATCATCAGTCAAAAACATGCATAAGGAACGAACTTGTTAGAGACATAACCCAGTACTCCTTAAATGAATGGGTTATTCCCAATTTCTCGGCAACTTTGGAATATTTGAACAAAACTGGTATCAAATGGAAGTGGAATACAATATATTTCATTTGGACTTTGGTTCTTTTGGATACATTTATCGATAACAAAGTTATCGGTCAAAATCTGGTTGCGCATAAACTTGCAAATATTCGCACAAACGAAAGGGAAGACAGCCGCTTTCGTCTTGATTTTCATTTATTTCGATATATTTATCGATAACAGAGTTATCGGTCATGTTTTCATATGAACTCCAAAAATGAATATGTAAAAAACTAACTCTTAATATTTACCCGACTAACAAATAAATATAACTTCATAGAAACATTTGTTATTTTGCACACTTCCTCCATGCGGGCGTGCATATTAGGGTGTTCCAAAAAATATTTCTTTAAAATTTTCAAGCAATTCTGAAAATTTTTTATTCACTTCTCATCACTCACATCAGCACTTACACATGTTTACATACAGCACTTACCACCTTCACGGTGCAACCAACAAATTAGTATAAATGAACAGACTACGCAAACATAATTTTTACGCAAATAAACCCCTAAGGCAATAACGCAAAAAAGTGAAGGGATTGGCCACATTGTGGTCTAGTCAGATGATCGGGCTTATCAGCAGCTTACGCATCATTGCTAAGCCAATAACAACTATAAAAACTATAAAGATATAACAAAGAACATAGTGATGCACAGCAGACGAAGCAAACCTTCACACCCGCTAAACCACAAACAAATAAGTGCGGTCACAAAAAATGTTGCGCCGATTTCATACAGGGCAGATTGGATTAAAAAATTATTTTTTGACTTTAAACCACAAACTAGATATTCTTCTTTAATTTGATGGCTGCCGTTATTATTATTATTTTTATTTTGATTTTTTTTGTTTTCGTTTTCATATAGGTACAAGCGCAGATAATGGGATATGCATTAACGCAGGCAGCTAAGCACAATCAAGTTCACAATAATTTTGTGTATCAGCAGCGCTATCAGAAATTGGCGTGCGTTCGCCTCCAATGCAAAGAGCTGCGGCTTACTTTAACCTTTTCGCGTTTTTGCACGCTCTACTGGGAGTCATTAGCTTTAGTGGGGGGTTTTTTTTTTTTTTGCCTACCTCCATCAGCAATATTCAATATCCGGTTCTATGTAATAGGCACTTGCGCCACGCAAAGATTTGTGCTATATATAGGCTTTTAATGGGGGCGCGCTTACATGCAAAATACTAAAATGTAGTATGAAACAAAAAAAAATATTAACCCATTAAAAGTAAAATAGCTGAGCGCTGTTATGCCTGCTTGCGCCGGATAAGTTGCATGGATTATAACAGCGGCATCCTTTGTGTGAAGAAATTTTCGCTCACAGCATGTTTTTGAGTAAGTAGTTGGGGATTTTGTTGTTGGTATAAGAATGATGATAATAGATATTTTGAAAACTAGTTTACGGTCAGTCTTTCATGTGTTACCCATAAAATTCGTCACGATATAAAGTAACACTAATTGGTTTTACTTTTTGCTACTGGAGTGTCATCTTTTTTTAAAAAAAACGAATGCCTATAAAAAAATATATCTATTAAAACTAAAATAACAAAAAATCGAAAACAACATCGGTGAAATAATTAAAAGATTTATTGCCTCTATATATGAACGCAAATGACAAAATGGTTTATGCAATTTAAGTATTTATACAAATCTGGCATGAAATTGCATAGCCATAAATTGCAAGGTGACAACATTTATTTATTACCTTAGTTTTTGAATTCAATTTGTAAAATAATGACATCTTTGGAGCAGGCAGAATTGGCATAGCGTTTGAGATATGCAAGGGCATTTAGCATTTGTAATAAAAAATATATTTAATTAAGAAGTTGGTAAGGGCAGGACAGGTTTTGTACGAGTAAAGTCAGACACTGATATCTTGTTACTAGATATATGCTCAAAGAAAGTAAAAACTCATACCTGAGGATTCGGTTATTTGAAAGGGCAAACATTTTGTAAAAAAAAACGGCCAAAATGGCCTAGGCGGTTAAAGGCTATTTTAAGTAAGTAAGTAAACATTTTGTAATTTTTCAGTCGCTATTGTAGTGATTTTAGAAGTTTATACATATTTTTTTAAATTTATCTTATTTTACTTCACTTCAATAAAATTTATTTTAATTTGATAATTCTTTTTCATTT
The DNA here is from genome assembly GCA_964058755.1 of Campiglossa producta. Taxonomy (NCBI): domain Eukaryota; kingdom Metazoa; phylum Arthropoda; class Insecta; order Diptera; family Tephritidae; genus Campiglossa; species Campiglossa producta. Next base: position 8,682,688 of record CAXKVI010000003.1, read on the forward strand.
AATTTAATTTTATTTTATTCAATTTTTTATTTTATTTTATTTTATTTTATTTTATTTTATTTTATTTTATTTTATTTTATTTTATTTTATTTTATTTTATTTTATTTTATTTTATTTTATTTTATTTTATTTTATTTTATTTTATTTTATTTTATTTTATTTTATTTTATTTTATTTTATTTTATTTTATTTTATTTTATTTTATTTTATTTTATTTTATTTTATTTTATTTTATTTTATTTTATTTTATTTTATTTTATTTTATTTTATTTTATTTTATTTTATTTTATTTTATTTTATTTTATTTTATTTTATTTTATTTTATTTTATTTTATTTTATTTTATTTTATTTTATTTTATTTTATTTTATTTTATTTTAGTTTATTTTATTTTAGTTTATTTTATTTTATTATATTATATTATCTTATATTTTATTTTATTTTATTTTATTTTACTTTATTTTATTTTATTTTATTTTATTTTATTTTATTTTATTTTATTTTATTTTATTTTATTTTATTTTATTTTATTTTATTTTATTATATTTTATTTTATTTTATTTTATTTTATTTTATTTTTTTAAATTTTATTTTAGTTTATTTTATTTTATTTTAGTTTATTTTATTTTATTATATTATATTACCTTATATTTTATTTTATTTTATTTTATTTTATTTTATTTTATTTTATTTTATTTTATTTTATTTTATTTTATTTTATTTTATTTTATTTTATTTTATTTTATTTTATTTTATTTTATTTTATTTTATTTTATTTTATTTTATTTTATTTTATTTTATTTTATTTTATTTTATTTTATTTTATTTTATTTTATTTTATTTTATTTTATTTTATTTTATTTTATTTTATTTTATTTTATTTTATTTTATTTTATTTTATTTTATTTTATTTTATTTTATTTTATTATATTTATTTTATTTTATTTTATTTTATTTTATTTTATTTTATTTTATTTTATTTTATTTTATTTTATTTTATTTTATTTTATTGTATTTTATTTTATTTTATTTTATTTTATTTTATTTTATTTTATTTTATTTTATTTTATTTTATTTTATTTTATTTTATTTTATTTTATTTTATTTTATTTTATTTTATTTTATTTTATTTTATTTTATTTTATTTTATTTTATTTTATTTTATTTTATTTTATTTTATTTTATTTTATTTTATTTTATTTTATTTTATTTTATTTTATTTTATTTTATTTTATTTTATTTTATTTTATTTTATTTTATTTTATTTTATTTTATTTTATTTTATTTTATTTTATTTTATTTTATTTTATTTTATTTTATTTTATTTTATTTTATTTTATTTTATTTTATTTTATTTTATTTTATTTTATTTTATTTTATTTTATTTTATTTTATTTTATTTTATTTTATTTTACTTTATTTTATTTTACTTTATTTTATTTTTTTATTTTATTTTATTTTATTTTATTTTATTTTATTTTATTTTATTTTATTTACGCTTACATCTATTGTATCAGATCCGAAGCAAGTCTGATATAAGACGATGGTAAGCATTTCTGCTCGTAATATAAACAAACACCCGCACTCACTCTCACCTTCCTTTTTCACCTCAAACAAACAATTTTTGCATATATAATCCCCATAAATGCTCTGGTTGTTATTTTTCTAAGGCTTGCATAGGTGTGAAACTATTCGCTATCAACGTCTGCTCAGATATCGTGATTGTGAAACCTACGCGACTTTTCCATCAGAGTTATGGCAAACGAAAAGAAGAAAATTCTAATAAAACAAACACTAAGCCGTAGTATAACCGACCGACCATGTGAAAATTTCACAGTTGATTGCGTTAGAAAGAGATAGCACTAGTAACATGCGGCAAGAAGCGATTAAAATATTCCTTCCCAACTTCTCGCTCACCAAATTATATTTCTCTTCACTGTACTTTGTTTGTTATTAATACCTGTGATCTCGACAGCCTCCTTGTGGGTGTAAGCAGGCGGGAGTCACAGCACAGTTTCACAAAAATACGAGCACGATAAGCTACTCACGAGTTACACTAACCAAAAACTTGTAACACACTCAAAGTGCAGAGAATGACTGAGTTGTATTTTTGCGAAATGCGACTAATATAAACTGGTCAAATTGATGTGACTTAGTCATGGTCAGGGTCACCCCACTAACTGCATTTGGTAGTGATGGGAATAGTTTTGTTTGTAAATTCACCATGCTTTGAGAATATTAGACAAGCCATTGCATTTTTAAATTTGGCCAATAAAGAAACTCACCACTTCAATCCAAATGCAGCGTCACTGTCAAGAATGGTCGAATGCAAGCGCAATGTGGCAGCGGCGATGATAGCCGCATGCGACGCTAAAAAGTTGGCGTTGACAACATCAGCCGGTTGTCGAGATGCGCTCAGATCTACTCACCGGGTGTTGTGTGCCTGCTGCGCTCTCACTAGATATCTCTCTGATTATTGTTAGCTTACACATGTAAACACCGTAGATATAACTTCCAGTGTAAAACTGACAGCTGGAATAAGTCTGCCAGCCCCTTCTCCACACCCAAGCCTACCCAATTCGTATGCGCTCTTGCTTGTTTTCTACCAGTTGCTTGCTGCGTCCTCAACACTGCTACTCTAGCTATAGCTTATACTTGTTGTTGCTTTCAAAAATTCACGTGGCTTCGCTTACTCACTGTTTTGTTTTGATTATTGCTTCGTTCTTGCTTTGCTGATATAATTTTTGCTTATCTCTTGATTTTATGTTTTGTTTTATTTTTTATTCATGTCGCTTAACCGGCAACTGTTGCTTTTTGTTTATATGTGTGACGTCATTATTTAGGCTATAGTGCTGGTTTAGTTGAGGTGTAATTCGTACAAGACAACTCTCATGGTGAGATTGTTGGTAACTCACCTTTGCCTTAGCAAAATCGAAAGACTGCACAAACGAACTTTATTACCATATAAATTAAATAGTTGTAAATTCTATTAAGATTTGTTACTAGGAGTTTCATAGACTTGTGAAATTGTAATTTTTTTGTGGTTGAGGTGTGATGTAGCTTAGGTTTGTTAATGATTTAAAAATAAATATTATATACCGTAAATAATTTATTTGGTTACATCAAAATTTGTAGCCATCAGCAATGCAATGGAATTGTGTGTGATTATCAAATATTTATTTTTAGACTCTTATACTGTCAGAAAGATGACTAAGAAAATTTAATGGAATTTAAAGTAACAACATTTCAATGCTTATGTTAACAATAAGCAGTATTTATACCACATTACTACTTTTGCAAGCAGTATTTAGCCACTTAAAATCAGAATTTTTGACGCTAAGAGGTTTGCAACTGAAAAAAAGAAGAAAAATACGAAAGCTTTCCAAACCACACCAAAAATAATTTTTTTTAGTCAGAAGAAAAATATCGAATTTCGCCACGATGTTGAACAGCATCCAGGTGTGGCTGCGTCTTATCTCTTGAGTAATTGATTTTTTTGTGTTTCAGTAATTTTATGCCACAAATTGGCAAGTGAGTGTCATTTGCACGCTGGGTGTTCCATCATACTGAGAAGGGACAAAGAATAGTAAATGAAAGAGTGTTTGAATATAGAGTGTGTTCGTTAGAGTAGAAGAATCTGTAAACTTTGTATCCAAGAAACGCATAACAAATAGTGATTTGGAACGATATGAATAAGAAATGATGAGATTAAGACAGAAATTCTCTTTTTATTTGTGAAGTGCTGCTTCTAATTTTTTCATCTTACATCTTACATGTTACAACTTACATCTCACATCTTACACCTTACATCTTACATCTTATATCTTATACCTAACACCTTACATCTGAAACCTTACATCTTACACCTTACATCTTACCCCTTATATCTTACACCTTACATCTTACATCTAACACGTCATACCTTACAACTTACATCTTACACCTTACATCTTACATCTTACATCTAACACCTTATACCTTACAACTAAAATCTTACACCTTCCATCTTACACCTTACATCTTACACCTTACATCTTACACCTTACATCTTACACCTTACATCTTACACCTTACATCTTACACCATACATCTTCCCCTTATATCTTACACCTTACATCTTACACCTTACATCTTACACCTTACATCTTACACCTTACATCTTACATCTTATATCTTACATCTTACACCTTACATCTTACACCTTACATCTTACACCTTACATCTTACATCTTACATCTTACACATTACATCTTACACCTTACATCTTACACCTTGCATCTTACACCTTACATCTTACACCTTACATCTGAAACCTTACATATTACCCCTTATATCTTACACCTTACATCTTACACCTTACATCTTACACCTTACATCTCACACCTTACATATTACACCTTACATCTTACACCTTACATCTTACGCCTTACATCTTACACCTTACATCTTACACCTTAAATCTTATACCTTACATCTTACACCTTACATCTTACACCTTACATATTACACCTTACATCTTATATCTTACACCTTACATCTTACATCTTACACCTTATATCTCACACTTACATGTAAGAGCGTAACTTTCTTGGGTGATCCCCAGCGCAAAGGTGGTTATACATCAAAAATCAAACCATTTTTGATATAGTAGAACCCTCGAACACAGCTGCGTGAAATTTGAGGAAAGCAATTTCACTTTGGTCACTGAATCAAAGTTGAATACAAATCTCTCAGCCTAATGCAAATGCAAACATTTGTATATGTAAGCCTTAAATATTGACTTTATAACCGATCTTGACCTGCAATCAGTTGCGTAAGGTTCAACCGAAAGATAAGTTCATCTCAGTTTATGTCAACATAGGTTTTTATATGCAAGAAAATTATACGAATACATATATTGGCATTAGGGGTCACCTCGTGTGAGTGGCGGCAGTCTCATAGGAATGTTTGGTTTTCATAAAAACGCTGTCTTCAACTTCTTGAATAAGGCTCACCCGAATAAACAAATAAACGTACACAATTCCAAGCATTATTTGTTTTCATTTCGCGCATCCGTTAGTATTTATTGAAGACATCTTTTCTTTGCTTTGCAATGTTCTCATGTTTGCAATGTGTACAGACATTCAAAAGTATCAATTCTTGAAAAATCTCGCAGTAAGCCGATGCAATCATGCAAGCTCAAATATTGACAAAAGCTTAAGAGATTTTCGTTGGAAATTTTAGCTTGATTTTATGAAATTTGTTGATTTGGATACTTTTATGAAATCCTCCAATATTTGGGCATGAGGTAGAATCAAGTATTAATGAAGCAAATAATTCACAAAAAACACAGAGACGAATTCATGTATAGAGTAAGCACAAAAAAAAGAGGTTTAAAGTATGTAAGTATCTTTATGCAGAAACACATTACAAAATTCAAATCTTAAAGTCTGCTTACTTTTTGCATTGAGTTAGTTTTATGAAATTTGGCAATCTTCAAGTGCGATTTAAATGCTTTTTTGCTCACTTCCTATACTTAGTTCTATATTTTCCTTTCATTGCTTATTTACTTCTACTACTATAAGTACAAATTTGCATTTGCATTTACTACCTCAACTCATTCTAAACATGTCATTCATCAAAGTCAGTGCGCATGCAAATCACTCTTAATTACTAAGCATTTTCTACCAAAAGTTAATGAATAAATTTGGCAATCGGAAATGGTTTAAACACTTCGCTAAGCGCATGCTGAACAATCGCTTTCAGTTGTGTAACAACAATGCGCAATGCGATTTTGTTAAAGTGCAAGCATCCGACATTTTTGGCAATGAATAAATTAGTTAGGTATAGCTTAGAATTTGTTAGTAAAGAATAGGATGTAGTGACTTACTTACGTTCTTAAATAATATGCTTATTTGTGACTACTGTTTATGAAAAATTATTTTGTGCCAGCGCATAAAAAAAGGTAATTTATTTTAATTTATTTAGTTATTGTATTTTTATATGAATTTTATTTAATTTTAGTTTTTTTTGGAATTCATTTTACCTTTTAATTTTTGATTGTTTTATTTTATTTTAGTCATTTTTGTTTTATTTTTATTTTTATTATTATTATTTTAATTTATTTTATTTTTTTAGCTTTTTTTGTTTTCCTTATATATAATATTTTGGTTTACTTTTATGTTATATAATTATTTTTTTGATATTTTGCTTTATTTTGTTTTATTTTTGTTTTTATTTTTATTGCTTTTTTTTGTGTTGTTTGATTATATTTTATTTAATTTTGATTTATTTTATTTTATTACATTTTTCGTTTTTTTTTTTTTAATTAACCAATATTTTTATTTTTATTTTTGCCTTTCCTTTTTTATTTTATTTTATTTTATTTTATTTTATTTTATTTTATTTTATTTTATTTTATTTTATTTTATTTTATTTTATTTTATTTTATTTTATTTTATTTTATTTTATTTTATTTTATTTTATTTTATTTTATTTTATTTTATTTTATTTTATTTTATTTTATTTTATTTTATTTTATTTTATTTTATTTTATTTTATTTTATTTTATTTTATTTTATTTTATTTTATTTTATTTTATTTTATTTTATTTTATATTATTTTCTTTTATTTTATTTTATTTTTATTTTATTTTATTTTATTTTATTTTATTTTATTTTATTTTATTTTATATTTTTTTATTTTATTTTATTTTGTTTTATTTTATTTTATTTTATTTTATTTTATTTTATTTTATTTTATTTTATTTTATTTTATTTTATTTTATTTTATTTTATTTTATTTTATTTTATTTTATTTTATTTTATTTTATTTTATTTTATTTTATTTTATTTTATTTTATTTTATTTTATTTTATTTTGTTTTATTTTATTTTATTTTATTTTATCTTATTTTATTTTATTTTATTTTATTTTAATTTATTTTACTTTATTTTATTTTATCTAATTTTATTTCACGTTATTTTATTTTAATTTATTTTATTGTACAAACAGTTTTAGGTCCCTGGACTTTTTTTGTTTCATATAAATAAGTATAGGTCCACTCAGTGAGTTGCATATATTAAGTTCAAATAAATGCATCAAAATTGTTCCTTCGTTTCCATTAAATTATGTACTAGTTCCTACTGTGCTATTGTGGCATTGTGACAGTGCAAACCAAAGTACAATGCTTGCGAAACTGTTAAGAAAATTATTTTTAAATACTTTTGATATATTTAGACTTTTAACAAAACATACCTGATATGTAACTAGTAGTTACCAACTACCCTACATACAAAACAATCACATATCACTCGCGATTCATCGAAAAGGAAGTCTTATCCCCATACCTTCATATTCACATTTATCAACGTATTCAAGCGTATGACAGCCACAGCGCCAGCAAAAGAAGCCGAAGCTGCTATGAAATGTCAAAACTGTCAGTTGCAATGATAGACGCGATGTTGTGAAGTAATATTTATTAAGATTGTAATTGAAGAAGGTTAAATTAATTTAAATGAATGCTTGATTTAACAGGGTGTTCTTGCTGGTATTTGATGTGGGACTGAGGTCGGCACTGAGTTTCTTTCTAGAAAACAGAATTTGAAAAATGCAAAAAGAAATCATCGCCGTTGAAAACCTTTTTTATTTTTCAGCGCCCTAACAAATATTCTCCAGAAACCCCACAAGGAAGTTTTTAAAATGCTTCCCAAGATTCTGTGGCTTGGTGCTAATCTTAAAAAAATCGCAATCATTTTCCATTTCTGACAAAGATTTATTGTTTTCTACTTTTAATTATAATATTTAATGGCTCTTTCCGTTTCTATTATATTTTTCTGAGTCTGTACAGGAAAGTTTTTTGTAAAACTTGTTATGTTTACGACCTGAGCTATGACCTTGCATGAAAATGGCAGACTAAATAAATATACCCCTTCTTACCTTATCCCAAAATGAAATTTTTTGGTTCACGCTAGAGTGACTTTATCTCTTCCTTGTTCTACGCACAGACAAAGCTCACCAGCAATGTGTAAGAACTAAATTTTAATTATAGCTTTCCGTTTCATACAGTGAAGGTGTTGTTAATTTTTTCTTATTTTAAATTATTTATTTTTAACACTGCTGTAGTTAGCTTTCTGGATTTGGTGGGTTGGCTCAAAAGATTTTCTGCTGTTGCCGCATCGTAATTTTTGTACTTAATTGAATTCCGACGTACGAGTGCGTGAAACTAAACTAAACAATCTCTTCTGGGGGCGCATAGCTTGCCAGTTGCCAAGTTGAGTGCCACTGTGGGATCTATGCATGCACCTATACACGTATATTCTCCTCCTCTTTAATGAACATTTCAACTTTTTTGAGTTGTGAGAATCTATTTTGCTACAATTTTCACTCTGCTTGCCCGAAAATCGCAAATCCAAGCGCTGTACTTGAAGCTTCAAGCTGACGGGATGGATTAGTGTTGTGGTAATTATTTAAACTGTTGTAGTTAATACAAAATTTCAGTTTGTTTTGTTGTTGTTTAGCTAGGCAGAAGTCTGAGGGCATGCCATTATATTACATGCGTGTGTGTGGTCCTGCGAAAATTGATTTGTTCGCTACTCTACATTTCAACTTTGTTTTTTTTTTTCATTTTTTATCTATTTGTTGTTGTTGTTTACTTGCAATTTGCCACGAATCACTTGGTTTTCGATCTTGCATGTTTACAGTTACTAAATTGAATTGTTGCCTTGTACGTGCATGCCCTGAATTGTGAGTGACTTTGATGTGCGGTCTGAAATGTAATTACTCACTGTAAACTGTTGTTGTTTCTTCATGTAAAGCACGAATAGTTTTGCGACGCATGCAACACACGAGTTTTTTTTTTTTTGTTTTGTATTAAGACTGAGGAATTAGCAATTTGCTACGTTTGGCCGCAAGTATGCTGTGGGTGTTGCAATTATGTTAATGTGTATTCCCGCTAGAGGCCCTAAATTGTAGCAGACACGAAATACTTAGGGAACGAACTTGCTGGACAATGTTTTTTTTTTGTTTCTTATGAGAAACTAAGATATCAAAATAGTGCACTGGTGTACTAGATGGAAGGTTAATAGTTTATAAGCTGCGGTGACGCAAAGGAAATTTTTCCCATTTAAATAATAATACTTTATTACATTTTATTTAATTTTATTTATTTTCTTTATTTCACTTTATTTTATTTTATTTTATTTTATTTTATTTTATTTTATTTTATTTTATTTTATTTTATTTTATTTTATTTTATTTTATTTTATTTTATTTTATTTTATTTTATTTTATTTTATTTTATTTTATTTTATTTTATTTTATTTTATTTTATTTTATTTTATTTTATTTTATTTTATTTCATTTATTATATAATTTTTTATTTTTATTTTTTTAATTTTTTTTGTTTCATTTAGTTCAAATACCTTATAACGCTATAAGTTTTAGTCGCTAGCCCCATGATGTCCGCCTTGATCAGAGAAAATATACGCTTATAAGACCTATTCTATAGCAGACACGAAAAACTTAGGAAACGAACTTGCTGGAAAAAATTTTTTTTAAATTTTTTTATTTTAATTTATTTTATTTTATATATATTTTTTCTTTTAATTTAATTTAGTTTACTTTTATTTTATTTTATTTTATTTGATTTTATTTTATTTTATTTTATTTTATTTTATTTTATTTTATTTTATTTTATTTTATTTTATTTTATTTTATTTTATTTTATTTTATTTTATTTTATTTTATTTTATTTTATTTTATTTTATTTTATTTTATTTTATTTTATTTTATTTTATTTTATTTTATTTTATTTTATTTTATTTTATTTTATTTTATTTCATTTATTATATAATTTGTTATTTTTATTTTTTTAATTTTTTTTGTTTCATTTAGTTCAAATACCTTATAACGCTATAAGTTTTAGTCGCTAGCCCCATGATGTCCGCCTTGATCAGAGAAAATATACGCTTATAAGACCTATTCTATAGCAGACACGAAAAACTTAGGAAACGAACTTGCTGGAAAAAATTTTTTTTAAATTTTTTTATTTTAATTTATTTTATTTTATATATATTTTTTCTTTTAATTTAATTTAGTTTACTTTTATTTTATTTTATTTTATTTGATTTTATTTTATTTTATTTTATTTTATTTTATTTTATTTTATTTTATTTTATTTTATTTAATTTAATTTAATTTTATTTTTTTTTATTTTATTTTATTTTATTTTATTTTATTTTTTTTATTTTATTTTATTTTATTTTATTTTATTTTATTTTATTTTATTTTATTTTATTTTATTTTATTTTATTTTATTTTATTTTATTTTATTTTATTTTATTTTATTTTATTTTATTTTATTTTATTTTATTTTATTTTATTTTATTTTATTTTATTTTATTTTATTTTATTTTATTTTATTTTATTTTATTTTATTTTATTTTATTTTATTTTATTTTATTTTATTTTATTTTATTTTATTTTATTTTATTTTATTTTATTTTTTTTAATTTAATTTTATTTTATTTTATTTAATTTCTTTTATTTTAGTTTATTTTAGTGTCTTTGATTTGATTTGATTTGCTTTTTTTTATTTTATTAAAATTTTTTTTTAGTTCTCGGTACTGTCTTTAAATTAATATACTTTTAACCTAATTGGGAAGTAAATGCATATTTAAAAAATAAATATCATGCAGTGAGAGGAAACTACTTTAAATTACTTCTTGCACTCCAACGAAAATGAGGCAACTGTGCTATTTCAGCGTAACTAACTGGAAAGTGATAAAAAAGAATGGACATTTTTTCGCATAGAGAATATACTCGCACAACAACAATAAACGAGGCCAAAGCATAGTGACACAATTCGTTGCAATGAAAATGTATAAAATTAAACAATCAATTTTGAGCCGAAAGCAATCACGAAATTATACGCTTAGGATTTTTTATAAAAATTAGACGTCGCTATAAATGAGGTGGTGAATGTGCAACCGGTTAGAGACAGAGAGTGTCATTTTACACACAACACACATGTGTGCGAATAAATTTTTATAGATGCAAAAGTGGCCACGACTAAAAAAGGAGTATTAAAATACGAAATGCATTTGCAATAAAATTAGCGAAATTGCCAAAAGTGAATGTCAAGTTCAAGTCAAGAAATATAAATTCACACAAAGCAACCTCAAAAGCTGTGGTACTTACCACCGCATATCAAACATATGGGTATGATATGTGTGTGTGCGCATGTGAAACTTTTTTAGTGGCAAGTAAAAGTGGCGCAATAGATTGCCTTTGGTTCTTCGGTAATATGTGCCATCGTAGTTGGCTAATGTAAACATGCCACATAATGGTGCAAGGCTAATACATTTCTACTTGTTTGTATACATTTTTCCTTACTTCTTTACATCAAACATATATCTGCAGCATTAAAAGACTGCTAAATATATATCTCTATAAATATGAAATCAAGAATACTGCTAACTATTTCGCATTGCTACACATGAGATCGCTTCACCGGGCATACAACCTGGTGTTGCATGTGACATTGCAAATCGTTTTAAATGAAGACATTAATCTTTGCGGAAGTGCTAGGTATAAGTACACATGAACACCAGCAAAGAATGGTCTACACAACACTTATTTTTTATTTTCACATATCTACGCATGTGGCTTACAATGCTAAAGGTCTTAGAAGTGTATATTTTCTCTCATCAAGGCGAACATGATGGGGCTAACGCGCTTCTCTCCTCGAAATCGTAAAATGTTGGTACTAAACTTTATAGCGTTATAAGGTATTTGAAATAAATAAAATAAAATAAAACAAAATAAAAATAAATAAAATAAAATAAAATAAAATAAAATAAAATAAAATAAAATAAAATAAAATAAAATAAAATAAAATAAAATAAAATAAAATAAAATAAAATAAAATAAAATAAAATAAAATAAAATAAAATAAAATAAAATAAAATAAAATAAAATAAAATAAAATAAAATAAAATAAAATAAAATAAAATAATATAAATTAAAAAAAAAAACAATAAAAAAAATAAAAAAAGTAAAATAAAATAAAAAAAATAAAAAAAAGAAAAAATAAAATAAAATTAAACCAACTAAATAACATGAATTCATATAGAGTTTGGCGAACATTTAAAGGCAATCGAAAATTATATCCTCTCTAGAAAATAATCTGTCCCACCACTGAGCGCATTAATCTGCGACAGCTTTTAAGTGTTTCATTATGACAGTCAAAGAATAGCAGAAATCGTCTAATGTTGCTAAGCTTATATAACGCAAAAAATAGGAATGGCGCCACAAGTGTACATCATGCTAAAATCTTTTGAAATACATATATCCATACACACATACATAGCTAACTCATAAGAACACATTCACCTGCACTGCATGCATAAAATAAAATATAGGTACTCATATCAAATGACTGTCATTTTGTCGGTTGGAAAGCTCTTAATATGCTTTCTTAACTATATATCTATTTATTAGATTTTATTTTTCACGCGTTTCTAAGTCGCACAATTATTAACTTGCATATATGTATATGTGCATAAAGAGGAAAGGGAAATTGAAATGTTGTACAAAGCTGTTATACATCCTCAGATTGTGGCTAGTTTGTCTCTATTTTATTCTGGTGCATTGCACTTCTAATACCTCGCATGTCTGAAATGAAGTACTTAGTATGCTTACTATTCTTACATTGTATGTGGATATGTATGCAGATATGTATGTTTATGGAGATTATATACAAATTAGCTTGACACTGAGCTGAAGTTTATTACCCATTGAAGGATGTTGATAAGTGAGGAGAAGCTAGTATGGATTCAAATGCTGGGAAAAGAATTTTGCTGGGAATCATTTTAATAGCATTTTACTTATCATTTGCGTTCTTCTAGTGGACACTCAACCAATGCGTTTGAGGTGAAATATGGAAAAAGTGATATATGTCATAAAACTGATTATAATCCCTTATCCCTCAACTAAGGAAATAATGAAAAAGCTACATATATCTATACGGTGCTAGGAACTAAGGTATGTAGAAATAATCTAGTTTATTGAGCAGTCTGTGCTAGAGCCAGGTAAAATAAAATAAAATAAAATAAAATAAAATAAAATAAAATAAAATAAAATAAAATAAAATAAAATAAAATAAAATAAAATAAAATAAAATAAAATAAAATAAAATAAAATAAAATAAAATAAAATAAAGTAAAATACAATAAAATAAAATAAAATAAAATAGAATAAAATAGAATAAAATAGAATAAAATAGAATAAAATAAAATAAAATAAAATAAAATAAAATAAAATAAAATAAAATAAAATAAAATAAAATAAAATAAAATAAAATAAAATAAAATAAAATAAAATAAAATAAAATAAAATAAAATAAAATAAATAAAAATAAAATAAAATAAAAGAAAATAAAATAAAATAAAATAAAATAAAATAAAATAAAATAAAATAAAATAAAATAAAATAAAATAAAATAAAATAAAATAAAATAAAATAAAATAAAATAAAATAAAATAAAATAAAATAAAATAAAATAAAATAAAATAAAATAAAATAAAATAAAATAAAATAAAATAAAATAAAATAAAATAAAATAAAATAAAATAAAATAAAATAAAATAAAATAAAATAAAATAAAATAAATTAAAATAAAATAAAATAAAATAAAATAAAATAAAATAAAATAAAATAAAATAAAATAAAATAAAATAAAATAAAATAAAATAAAATAAAATAAAATAAAATAAAATAAAATAAAATAAAATAAAATAAAATAAAATAAAATAAAATAAAATAAAATAAAATAAAATAAAAAATATAAAATAAAAAAATAAAATAAAATAAAATAAAATAAAAGAAATAAAAATAAAATAAAATATAAAATAATAAATATATAAATAAAATAAAATAACGTAAAATAAAATAAAATAATTGAATGCAAAATTTTTAATTACAAAATTAGCGTATAAATATATACATTGGATTCAATCCACAAATAAAACTTCATAAAATAAAATAAAATAAAAAAATAAAATAAAATAAAAGAAATAAAAATAAAATAAAATATAAAAAAAAATTTAAATTAAAAAAAATACATCAAAATAAAATTAAATTAATTAAAAGAAAATAAAATAAAATAAAATAAAGTAAAAATAAAAAAAGATAAAAAAAAGATTACATAAAATCCTTCCGCTGCTGCTATCATCTCATATTACCACATTCTTGTCAACAAAGCGATATCTCATGCATCACACGAATAGACAAATTTTATGTCATGCGCCACATGAAGCTGTCGTTAAGCTAAAATCTTAGCTTTAAAATCTCACGTTAAATAACTCAACGACATATCATCAACGGGAAGAGCATCGCATGCATAAAACAAAAGCCACGTGAGAAACTAAAATCGTACATGTCACTTTTAAAACAGCAATAAATCAATGTCATTTGTTGTTTTTTTTTTTTTTTGTTCTTGCCATTAAAAACCAAAAATAGTTGTGTTGTAGAAAAATCTAACATCTTCGTTCTTGAAAATTGACGATATTTGTCAGAAAAAGTCATCATAAGTTCGTCAGACAGCAGACTACAGACAGAGTGGGCATGAACTAAGCTGCTATATATGGAGTAATTATGCAATACTAAAAATTAACAAATGAGGCATATGAAGTCATGAATATAGAAGGAAAAATAAAAAGACAAAGAAATGGAACAATATTATAAAACCGCGTGGGTGAGTAAGCTTAAATATTGACTTTTCGCATTATTGTGAAATAGTCAGCATATTACGAAAATTTTGTGAATTATTTTTCTTATCTTGTTCGAAACTACTAATTTAAAAAAAATTTTTTTTTTTTCACTTTTTCAAAGGCTGCATCTCTTGTGCACCATATCAATTACACAGCAGCGGTGTGAAAGAAAACTCAATGCAAATTTGTACTTTAAATCTGACAGCTAACGCAAAACAGTAGCTCATATGTAATACAGAAGCGACAACTCTAACGCAAAACACAGAAGACACCAGCATTCCATTAGGCAGCAAACTAATCAAGGTCTATGTCATGTGTGAAGAAATACAGAACTAAACCGAGGGTTAGTTAGCAGCTGCCAGAACTAGATAAGCCTTAGCTCTTTTCGCAGCTCAAAGCTTAGGCAAGGGCCAGTTGTTTGACGTTTGCTAGTTGAGCGAGCATTCTTCTCCTGATTATTCAGAAGCAAAAAGTAGGCACCAGAGTGGTCGTCAAACTCATTAGAAGCATATCATTTGCAGACGGCTTAAGGTAGCGTACGTTGGTGACGCTACTTCAACTAGACAGTTAGTCTGCAAGACTGCTAGACAGCCAGCTAACCAGTAGCTTTATGATGATGATGCTTATCTTTTGCAAATACTTGACAGCACGCACGAGAGGTTTGCTCAGTATTCTTGGAAAATTTGTTCCGGGTACCTAGTGAAATATTTGAATTTTTCTTCTTCTTCTTTGAATTTTTTTTCACACAAATAATTTTTAACTGTCAATAAAATGTTAGTAAATAAAATAAGCTTTACATTTTTTAAATGGGTGTACTTGAAAGGGTGTGCCAAAGTAAAGTTAAGATGCGTGCTTTTTGGACTGGTATACGGCTTTGGGAGTATTCGAGAGAAAAATTCTTCGAAAAATTTATGGACTCATAAAAGTTGGCGATGGCGAATACCGAAGAAGATATAATGATGACCTGTTGAAGCTTTATGTAGACGTCGGCATAGTTCAGCGAATTAAAATCCAGCGACTCCGCTGGCTAGGACACGTAATGCGAAAGGACGAAGACGCTCCAGCCATGAAGTTATTCTTATCGGCACGGTGGAAGTAGAGAAAGAGGGAGACCACCTCTACGATGGCAGGACCAGGTGGACAAATCTAAGAACATGAGGAGTCTCCAATTGGCGCCAGTTGGCTCAACAAAGAACCGACTGGCGGAATATGTTGGACGGCCAAAATTTAAGTCTTTGAAAGTCGCACCGGGTATCTTAACGGTTTCTGAAGCTTTTGGGTGTTCTGAATCCGAGTCTGAAGTCAGATTTTTGGGGTCACCCTAGGTTTCGCTCGAGGGTGGTTTGTGAATCGATCGGTAGTTGTAAAAACAATTTTTTTTTAATAATTTACTTTGTGCATACAGTTGTTCGATAGTTAAAAAAATTGGAGTATAGTAAGTTATTAAGAAAAAAAAAAAAAAACATAAAAAAAAAAAAAAAAATTTCTACCGATTTTTGAACAAAGCACCCTCTGGAGAGAAAACCTAGGGTGATCCGAAAAATATGATTTCAGATTCGGATTCACCAAACCCAAAATCGTTAGAAACCGATGAGAAATCCGCTGGAACTTTCAAAAACTTAAATTTTGTTGTACAGTGTGATTATTCTTAAGGTATGTATGTATGTATGTATGTATGTATAGATACACTTGCAGTGGATATCTCTGAGAGATGGTCACAGGCTAAATCTCTACATATAATAAAATTGTAAAAGGTCGATGTCTGTACATGACAGATATCAACAAAAAATTGATTGTGGGAAGCATTATTAAGCGAGTAGAATCCAAATCAACCATTTTAAAAATTTGTGTTGTGTCTGTCTGTCTATCTGTCCGTATGTTTGTGGCCGTATCACTCTGAAAGTAATGAATGGAATTGAATGAAACTTTTTTCGTTGGATTATTCGACGCTCAACTTAAAATTTAAGATATTACTTTTTTCGATATCTCCACCGGTTCTGGAGTTATCGCCCAATATGTGGACCATGTTTGTTTGTATGTTTGTGGTCGTAACACTCTAAAAGTACTGAATGGAATTGAATCTTTGGATTGCTAGACGCTCAACTTAAAGTTCAAGATATTATATTTTGCGACATCTCAACGAGTTTTGGGGTTATCGCCCAATATGTGGACCAGGGGTGACCAAAAATGTCTTAGTACAATATGGGTGTTAAACGAAAGGTGTCAATGAGTGCTATAATATGCGATGTGATTCATTGAAATATCTGAGATGGTTTGGGAGATATATTGAAATTTCGATAGCTCGACCGGTTTCGGAGGTATCGACGAATATATCCACAAAAATTTGTTAGTACATTATGGGTATCAAACAAAAGGTGTTTATGAATGCTGTCATAAACCATTTGATTAATTTCAATACCTAAGCTACTCCGAAGATATCTCATAAAATGTGGGGTAGTTTTTTTTATTAAACCTTAAGCTTTATCAGTCCGATGAAAACATTTTTTGTGAACGAAATTTGGGTTTATCGAGCAGACAAACTTTAAAGCTTACATGACAACACGACCCTTAAGCGCTGAACTCCAGTCTTTTTGTTGGATTTTATACTTTGCTAACCCCTAAAGCTGCAAAAAAAAAAAAACAGAAATTATATGCATACGAAGGCGCGGGCACCAGCTAGTGTTTCTATATACATGGGGCGTGGCACCTCCTATACAAATGAAATTTTTCATAGTCCGTATCTCTAGAAGTATTTAGTTTAGATCACTGAATTTTGGAGAGTAGTTATATAAGATTAATCCCTACCACCTCCAAAAAAGCTGGGGATAACGAAAAATGTAGTTTGGCACCTCCCATACGAATGAAATATTTCATAGATTTCATAGTCCATATCTCTGTGTAGTCAATGTCAAATAAGTATACATTTCAAATAAAAATAATTTTATTACACTTAAGCTCCATAAGATTCTCCTGTGGTGTTTGGTGGCCGTCTGGCGATTTCAATGAACATCCTCTACTACAATGACCTCTTTTATGACATTTTTATAACTACGACACCCTAGACGCGTGCTCCTATTAAAAAATATACCTTTGCTAGTATTTGACATAGCTTTGATTGTGTGTGTGTGTGTGTGTGTGTGCATGTGTGTATGTTTGTTATGATGCATTTTACAAAGTCGTCACAGTCGCATGCGTGTATTTATGCGATTTTAATGCCAAAAAGAATGCATTTTTACGTGTCTCTACAAATGTTTATTGCGACAGCCTTCGTTAGTTGTCGCTAGACACAGAGTCATCAAATTCGCAGCAAACGTTTTATGACGGCTGCCTATAATAAAAAAAAATTGATTGCCAACAAGTTGTTTACTTTTGAAGGATATTTATAATGAATGATAGCTGTTGTTCAGGAAGCGATAGGATTAAACGAGTAAGAGAGGTATACCAATAAAGATGTAAAGAAATTATGGTTTTTCATTGCTGTGGGGTATATGCGATTCTTTGATGAATGCTTCAATGTCGAAATCTAGTTAATCATAATGAAGTTGTAAATTTTGTATTAGTAAGCGTTTTTGAATTTTGAGGTAAATATTTTTGATGTACCAGCACCTTCTATCTCTAAAAAAACAACAATTTTCTATGTGTTCACTTGTCTACTTCACATGACTACTTCGACTTATCATTCTTACATAATAGCTTTCATCTAATTCTAAGTAAAATACTAAGTTGCACCATGTTCATTCCCAATTAGTCCTTACATTATAGTTTAACACCATAAATGCTTTACATATAATTATTTGCCCTTAACTGTCACAATATTATTTTAAATCGCATATCATAAAACTGCATAAGAACCATTAACCAAATATGTATGTAATACTTACAAAACACTTATTCTACCACGCTTGTTCTAGTCCAAGTTAGTCTACCAGCCGAAACATGCAAATATGCTTGTAAGTGGTGCATGTTGCTTGCATGGTACATGATTTCGAAATGACTTCCTGCATGCCTTCTATGCATTTGAAGCACTTAGAAAATATGCTACCATTTTAAGTAGACAGCAACAAATTGCTTTAGTACCTAATGGAATCGAGCAGATGTTTCGCCAAAGATGACAAAGTCATTTACTAAAATGTGATTGTCCAAAGCACCAAGGCATGTAAGTGTGTAGCAATAGAAAAAAGTGATGGAAATGCAACAATTAGTACAGTTAAAGGAATGCTAATAAAATGTTTGACAAATGTAACATGACACAAACAATGCTGCATATATGTATAGGTACACATGGGCGTCTATTGATAGCAAACAATATCGTATTTTATTTTATTTTATATTACTTTATTTTTATTATTTTATACTGATTTGTTTTAATTTATTTTACTTTATTTTATTTTATTTTATTTTATTTTATTTTATTTTATTTTATTTTATTTTATCTTATTTTATTTTATTTTATTTTATTTTATTTTATTTTATTTTATTTTATTTTATTTTATTTTATTTTATTTTATTTTATTTTATTTTATTTTATTTTATTTTATTTTATTTTATTTTATTTTATTTTATTTTATTTTATTTTATTTTATTTTATTTTATTTTATTTTATTTTATTTTATTTTATTTTATTTTATTTTATTTTATTTTATTTTATTTTATTTTATTTTATTTTATTTTATTTTATTTTATTTTATTTTATTTTATTTTATTTTATTTTATTTTATTTTATTTTATTTTATTTTATTTTATTTTATTTTATTTTATTTTATTTTATTTTATTTTATTTTATTTTATTTTATTTTATTTTATTTTATTTTATTTTATTTTATTTTATTTTATTTTATTTTATTTTATTTTATTTTATTTTATTTTATTTTATTTTATTTTATTTTATTTTATTTTATTTTATTTTATTTTATTTTATTTTATTTTATTTTATTTTATTTTATTTTATTTTACTTTATTTTATTTTATTTTATTTTATTTTATTTTATTTTATTTTATTTTATTTTATTTTATTTTATTTTATTTTATTTTATTTTATTTTGGCGACGCCCCTGCACAAACCCACCGCCAAGCTTTCAAAAGCAACGCCAATTGTGGATAATTCGATACTAATTACAGATCTTACATAGTTACCTTGGTTGCAACTTCAAAGCAGACATACACTTGTGAAGTTGGCTGAGGTCTCTACCACGTCTACTACAAAACGCAATGGGCCGACAATTGACTTTTACTCTAGTTGCTTGTTAAACTTGCAATAGGATTCTAAGTGCTTTTGACCATAAAATAGCGGCGTCGACGTTGATGTCAGTAACAAATATCGACAGCAAAAATGAAATGTGCACCTGACGTTAGAAATATTGTTTCCCCTTAGGCTGTAGTTATAAACTAAACTAGTCAGGTATCCTACTACTTTGTAACTAGGAGTTTTTAGACTTTGAACGAAATTGTCTTGAAGAGACTAAAGCTATATCCTACTCACTATATTTAACCAACATTTTTGAGGGTCAATTTTGAACTACTTAGTTAGTACTACCAAGTTTCTGTCGAAAATTTGACTTTAGCAATTAGTTCTGGACGGCATCGCAATCCTAACCAATTGAAAACTAGTATTTGTTACTTTAACAAACGGTTAGTTTCTGCTTGTTTTGCTAAGCTCCCGCCACAACAAATCTAATATACTTAAGGCTATGCCGCTTAGTCCACATTTTTTAACGTTCCGCAAAGTAGCCAACTGTTGTTACACTATTGCTTTACAAGTCGAATTGAAGTTCGTTTTGCTTTTGTTGCTGTTGCCATGCTACAACATAACAAATATTGTCCAACATGTTGCAGCAAAATTTAAAGCTTCCGTTTTCAGCATGTTGCACTACATTGCTCTTAATCCAGTATTTGGACACAAGCCAGTTATTGTTGCAGAGTTATAAGCTATGACTGTTGTGGTTATTTTTACTGCTGCCACAAATCACCAGTAGCATTAACAAGAATGCTTGCTCTGTTATAGTTCATTATTCATTTGTAGCTGCATGTTTTACAACATTTCATAACTGTTTGAATGGTTTTTGCCAATTTCAATTTCAATTGAGTTATCTATAAAAGGGACATTTGTGGTTGGTGATCAATTAAGAGCTACAGTGTTTATGGTATGGTAGTTACTGTTGTTACAAGTGCAGTGATTCCTATTAAATGTTTTTTAGTTATGGAATCCATTTAAGAGCAGTCGGCGCTTTTATCTGATTTAATTTATTAGAAGGTTAGTAATCATACAAAAGACTTAAGAACCGAACCTGACTTTGAACAACTATTTTATGCATGTATGTATAAATGTTACAATTTAAATGGAAGTTTTAATCTCTCTATCCTTAAAGCTACCAGAGATTACATTGACTTTAAGTAGACTAAACAGCCCAACACAGAAGGGAACAATGCAATGACTCCGATACAATTTTAGCAGCAATGATTTCGAAGCCTATTCTATCGAGCTCCAAAAACATGGCAAGGGTGACTGTTTTAAGTTAAGATTTCAGTGGTGCGTCTATGAAATAACCCACAAGCACATATAACAACAAATCAAGCACAAGTATTTCGGGTTGAGTAACAAGGTAAGGTCAAGGCATGAAGAAAGCAACCTTCGCTAGAAAAAAAAAAAAATTGCAAAAGCATACAAATAGCTAATTTAACAAAAGCAAGGCAAAATACTTACACAAACGAGCTTTTTCTCAACTGTAACAACGTTAACAACAATAACAACTCCAATTACTCTAACAAGCGTAAAAGATATTATCTAGTCAGTGAGTATTGTCCGCCCACTTTTGTGCCACAAAAATTCTTGTTCAAGTATAATTCAAGCTTGTTGCAAGTAAACTCCCACTCTTAAATACCGCCAGGTAAATAAATTTTCAAACGCAACCCAAAATTTTGTATAGCTTGGCCTAGAATTACAGCAGTAGTGAAGAAGTGAATTAAGGCAGCAACGATAACTTTCCACTTGCCACATGCCACTTCTTGTTGCTGCAAACAATTGCGGAAATCTGTGTAAACAAATATCTAACAGTATTTTTATTGTATGTATATCGTTTAAAATCAAATCTCTAGCTTTAAATTTTTGTATCTCTGTTATTTTTGCTTGTTGAGAAATTTATTTTCAATGCAACCGCCCAAAGTGCCTGGAGGTTTACTTGATGCAACAGCCGATAGAGGGGTTACAGTTATGTAGTTGTTAGTGTTGCTACTCTGCTGTTAAAGCTAACTAAGCTAGAACGAATCATACAAATCCCCAGTTCTCTTTGTGACCTTCAGCAAACTGTTTCCGCTTTCATGCTACATTTTATATAACATAAAATTGCAAAGCTCAATACATAGATCGATGCAGTCCAGCAAAAGGTCGGACTTGGCATGAGTTGACTTCATTGAATTATTTGTAAAGTAAATAAAAATAAAAAAAAAATATAAAAAAATAAAATAAAAACAAAATAAAATAAAATAAAATTAAAAAAAATTAAAAAAAATAAAATAAAATAAAAAAGTAAAAAAAACATAAAAAATATAAAATCAAATAAAAAATAAAAAAATAAAAAAATTAAAAAAAAAAAAACAAATATTAAAATAAAATAAGATTAAAAAAAATAAAATGAAATAAAATAAAATAAAATAAAGTAAAATAAAATAAAATAAAATAAAATAAAATAAAATAAAATAAAATAAAATAAAATAAAATAAAATAAAATAAAGTAAAATAAAATAAAATAAAATAAAATGAAATAAAATAAAAAAAAATAAAATAAAGTAAAATAAAATAAATTAAAATAAAATAAAAAAAAATAAAATAAAATATAATAAAATAAAACTAAATAAAATAAAAAAAAAATAAAAAATAAAAAAAAAAATAAAATAAAATAAAATAAAATAAAATAAAATAAAATAAAATAAAATAAAATAAAATAAATAAAATAAAATAAAATGAAATAAAAAATAAATAAAAAAATTTATCAAAA
>CAXKVI010000003.1:8710426-8720426 GCA_964058755.1 Campiglossa producta
TATCCGGTACCATCCCGGGAACAGCTTGACGGATTTGGATGGAATTTGACAAAGAGATAGTATGATTGATGCTAAGACTATCTTCTTGGGGGTTGCCACTTGGGGGGTTACAGGGTTGCCATCTATCTAAATTTTTTTAAATCATGGAGCGAGATATGCCAATATGGGTATTAAAATTAATTTATTTTCGCCGACATACCAACTAAAATATTTTTAAGTAGGGTTGCCGCCCAGGGTTACCATTTTACCGTGTAGTATTTGTATTGTCTAATTTTAGGATCATATTTGCATTATTTTAGGATCATTTAGGGATCATTAAGGGGTTACTTTAGGATAATTTTGGGGTTCTTTTGAGATCATTTTGACATCAATTTTGGATTAATTGGGACAATTTTGAGGTAATTTTGGGACATCTTAGATATGGGGATAATTTTTGCGTCATTTTAGGTTCACTTTTTTATCCTGTTGGGAATATTTGAGGGTCTTTTTGGGTTCGCTTTGAGATTCTTTTAGGGTCATTTTGGGATAATTTTTGGATAATTTTGTGGTCATTTTCGGATCATTTTGGGTACATTTAAGGGTCATTTTGGAATCATTTTGTGGCCATTTCGGAATCACTTTTGGATCTGTTGGGGTTATTTTGGGATAATTTTGGGATCATTTTTTGGTCGTTTTGGGTTCAGTTTCGGAACATTTAAGGGTCTTTTTGGTGTCGTTTTAAGACTATTTTGGGATTATTTTAGGGTCATTTTGGGATCATTTTGGGCAAGTAAATTTAGCGCTAAAGTGATAGCACCGAGCAAGCTCGGTCACCCATGTACTAAGTGATTTATGACACATCCATGAGTCCTTTATGACAGATCCATGAGTCGTTTATGACACATCCATGAGTCATTTATGACTCATCCGTGATTCATTTATGAAATATCCCTGAGTCATTTATGACTCATCCATGAGTTATTTTTGACTCATTCATGAGTAATTTTTGACTCATGCATGAGCCATTTTTGACTCATAAAAAAAATGGTTACTCATCCATGAGTCATTTATGACTTATGACTATTGGACATAATTTTCAACGAGTGGCCGTGTGCGATATATCATGCGTTTTCTTAACTTAACTCAACCTAATCTCATGATTTTTATCTTTATCTATTTTGCGATCCTTACAGCTCGCTCTAACCAGCCCAGGTGCAAGCGAAATTAAAATACCCTGTGTCCTAATAAAAATTATAGCTTTGCTAAAAATATCTGCCTTTTGTGCCACATTTCAACTAGCTATCATATCAATTGGCCAAGAAAAAAAAATCAATCGTGCCACTATTTTGCTCAGAAACATTAAAAGCTCTCCCAACATAGTAATTTTGCACAGCACAATAATCCAATTTAATGCCAAACCAAAGTAAACAAACGAAATTTTTGCAATTGCCTTGATGCTCTAATTTCAGTGTTGTTACCAATTTGTGATGGTCAATCAATATGATGGTGATGTTGCTGGTGATGTACCAAAGTCGACACCACCACTAGAAAATGAATGTTGGTTGCTCATTAAAGTGAAATAGTAAACCAAAAGCGCATAGCTTTGTGGCTACAAAATTAGCAATTCAGCGTTAACAATAGCAAATTCAATAAAATATAGTGCAGCATAACAGGATTTCAAGTACAATGTAGCAACAGAAACAACAACAAATGCAAAACGCAAAAGTGGCACAACCAAAGCAAATTGCCACATCGAGCGGGCGGCAAATAACGCAAAAGCTGTAATTGTGACAGAAACACACTTACCATCAACACACAAACATCAAAAAACAAATATGCAAACACTCACTCTCAATATGTAAGCCATAAGCTACAACTTATTGTAAATAGAGGCACGGTTACGGCGCGTTTTACTCAGTCACAGTTGTGGCATGAATTTGTGGCATGCAGCGAGCGCGAATTGGCACAGGAATGAAATAATTTGCATTTAATGGCGATTGCAGTGTCCGATTGCATAAACACACACACAAACAAACATAGCAACGTAATGCGCAAGTCAAGTCGAAAGAAAATGAAGACAACATACAAGAATCGCATTCGCTGGTTCACATTGGTGTGCCACACAAAATGTGGCACAGTTGTCAGTCGGTTTGATGACCACAAGGCTAACAAAGATTTGCGCAAACGCTCGTCAGTTTGTGGGTTGTGTACATTACGCTTATCATTTGCTTTCTGTTGCATTTCACATGGAAAACATTAACGGTTAGTAGCGCAAGCGTGGTCTTCACTTCGTATCGTCAATTAGTAAGTTGAGGTT
Source organism: Campiglossa producta (assembly GCA_964058755.1). Classification (NCBI taxonomy): domain Eukaryota; kingdom Metazoa; phylum Arthropoda; class Insecta; order Diptera; family Tephritidae; genus Campiglossa; species Campiglossa producta. Next base: position 8,712,723 of record CAXKVI010000003.1, read on the forward strand.
TTTCTACGTAGCTACGATGACGGCTGCATGTACGCAGCAGAATTGTGGGTTGATTGTAGGCGGATGTAGCCATGAAAGGTCAGCAGTTGCAGTGTGAGCAAGCGAAGTGATCTGTTATTTCATATTAATTATTGACTCGTCAAAATCTTACTAAGCTGCCATCAAAATTTTGATTAGAAATTAAAGGGGCCGCACAGTGTACCATATAATCCCTTAACAAATAATCAAAACAGCCAAAAGCTGGCGTTAACGATTTAACACGCAACGACATGGTCAAAATTCACAAAGCAGTGGCGCGATAGTATTTGATACATAGCCATAGGCCGATTAATGTTATATAAAATATAATTTATTTTACTTTATTTAGCTTTATTTTATTAATTTTTTGTTTAAGTTTTTTATAGTATTTTAATTAATTTTTATTTATTTTTTGTTTTATCTTATTTGATTTAATTTAATTTTGTTTTGTTTTGTTTTATTTTATTTTATTTTAATTTATTTTATTTTATTTTATTTTTTTTATTTGATTTTATTTTAATTTAAATTATTTTATTTTATTTTATTTTATTTTATTTTATTTTATTTTATTTTATTTTATTTTATTTTATTTTATTTTATTTTATTTTATTTTATTTTATTTTATTTTATTTTATTTTATTTTATTTTATTTTATTTTATTTTATTTTATTTTATTTTATTTTATTTTATTTTATTTTATTTTATTTTATTTTATTTTATTTTATTTTATTTTATTTTATTTTATTTTATTTTATTTTATTTTATTTTATTTTATTTTATTTTATTTTATTTTATTTTATTTTATTTTATTTTATTTTATTTTATTTTATTTTATTTTATTTTATTTTATTTTATTTTATTTTATTTTATTTTATTTTATTTTATTTTATTTTATTTTATTTTATTTTATTTTATTTATTTTATTTTATTTTATTTATTTTATTTTATTTTATTTTATTTTATTTTATTTTATTTTATTTTATTTTATTTTATTTTATTTTATTTTATTTTATTTTATTTTATTTTATTTTATTTTATTTTATTTTATTTTATTTTATTTTATTTTATTTTATTTTATTTTATTTTATTTTATTTTATTTTATTTTATTTTATTTTATTTTATTTTATTTTATTTTATTTTATTTTATTTTATTTTATTTTATTTTATTTATTTTATTTTATTTTATTTTATTTTATTTTATTTTATTTTATTTTATTTTATTTTATTTTATTTTATTTTATTTTATTTTATTTTATTTTATTTTATTTTATTTTATTTTATTTTATTTTATTTTATTTTATTTTATTTTATTTTATTTTATTTTATTTTATTTTATTTTATTTTATTTTATTTTATTTTATTTATTTTCTTATTATCGAATCAAATTATATTACGTGTTTGCCAATTTCTTGTCATATAAGTGAGAACTCACAGATCAGCCACTCAGAACGACCGTCATCATAAAACTTTTTTGTTCTTCCAATTAGCGTGGGCGTCTTGTCATAACCATACTTAAAAATTAAGTCGTCAATCTAGTTGGAGCAGAAAATAAAAATAGCAAAACGAAAGAACACCTCAGTATTCATCCATCGGCAATACAAAAAGATTAATTAAGCAGCATAAATTATGCGTGACACACACTTTTTCGCACATGTTCGACAAGTTACGCAACACCAAAACGACGTGTACACAACACAGCCTACACGCTTAATTTGCATATAACAAATTTGGCAAAACGCACAATTAACCATTTCTATTTGATTGACAAAATTATTGAAGCACACTTCCCATTGGTCATTGAACTGTGCGTTATTAAGCTGACAAGAATTTTTCCTAACTTAGATAATGGAAAAAAGAAGTTCAAACTTTGTCTTTATTGACGAAGATTAATTGGAAGTGTTGGTTTTTCAGCTAAAGATATATTAGATTTACTAAACAAGCGTCTAATTCATCTGTCGAATGCCTTTCGGGTTTCGGGAAAATTTGTCATTTTTGTTGTTATAAGCGAGCATAGTTTCTTGAACTATTTTTAGTTTATGTGGGTAGATGGGCTTGAGACTTATGACTATGGGTCAAGACGCCTACACAACAGTATATATAAGCAGAAACCTCGTTCCTTATAAAAGTATCTACAAAAAAAGTTTATAACAGCCTAAGTCAATTTTTACTCTTTACACGGTAAAAAATTTGAGCTTTCAAAAACCATTTATTGGTTTACGCATTACGAGACGCACTGCAGCTTGCTGAAACGGCCACAAAAATTACACAATGGATAGGACTTTATTGGTTGCGAGTCTGATGTGAATGAACTATTCGTATATAAACACAGTAATTTTGCTTGAATTCGACAGTTTTTCTACGCATGATTTGCTGAAAAACTATTCCAGTCACTCATCTTAACAATGGATTTTAATATCGACTTCCTATTGCCAAAGCGTGAGTGCCAATTTTCTACTCATTACAGCACAATTAATAGTTACCTTTGTAAAAAATGCCTATTCATAAATTATTAAAAATCGATGCGTAATACCAAATAAACTTTAGAATTCATAAATAAATAATTATTTGCAAACAATTAGCTTGGTACCAACATTTTATTTGCTCAAATTACTAAAAACGGATTTATTCATATTCATGAAAACCATAGCTTATTCCGAGTGCTTCATTTTATATTACCTTTTAATTTCTTTAACGGCTATTTGTTTTCCCCTTACCCCTTTTCTTCTTGTATAAATTAACACCGTTGGCATTCTGTTGTCTTTGGATTACTATTAAAAAGCCATCAACCAGTTCATTCCCCTCAATCAACGTCATCCGGTGCAAAATTTCAAAAAGGCGGAGTTCTATGAATAGCTGTTTAAATGTAGATGTAAGTGTACATGTGTATCTAGGTTTAAATAAACATTCATTTTACTACTGAAATAACAGTTATATAGCTGCCGGATTTGCTGATTGGTTTCGTAGTATTTTGATGTGGGAAAATAGTTCTGAGAGCCAGTTGTTGATTATTTAATGCATTAATAAGGAGGACTTATAATTTAAACATTGTAAAGAACTAATGAAATGAAGTATTATAAAGATTCTTTTAGAAGTGTATAAAAAAAATTAGTAAACATTGTCAGAGGTAAGTCATTATTGATTGTCATGGCGTGTTTTGCAAAAAGCTATGATTTCTTAGCGGAAGCAATTTCTTTTCTCACAGTGCAGGGGAGTAACCTAAGCCTTTCTCAAATGAGAATGAGAAGAAGCGAAATAACAGTCTGATAATAATAAAATGAACAAAAAATATGAATGAAAATAAAAAACAAAGAAAAATAGAAGATATATGAAGAAAAAAAATATCAAAAAATAAAATAAAAAGAAATGAAATAAAACTAAATTTATCTAAATAAGATAAAATAACAAAAAAATAAAAAAAATAAAATAAAATACAATAAAATAAAAAAAAATAAAATAAAATAAAATAAAATAAAATAAAATAAAATAAAATAAAATAAAATAAAATAAAATAAAATAAAATAAAATAAAATAAAATAAAATAAAATAAAATAAAATAAAATAAAATAAAATAAAATAAAATAAAATAAAATAAAATAAAATAAAATAAAATAAAATAAAATAAAATAAAATAAAATAAAATAAAACAAAATAAAATAAAATAAAATAAAATAAAATAAAATAAAATAAAATAAAATAAAATAAAATAAAATAAAATAAAATAAAATAAAATAAAATAAAATAAAATAAAATAAAATAAAATAAAATAAAAGAAAATAAAAGAAAATAAAATAAAATGAAATAAAATAAAATAAAATAAAATAAAATAAAATAAAATAAAATAAAATAAAATAAAATAAAATAAAATAAAATAAAATAAAATAAAATAAAATAAAATAAAATAAAATAAAATAAAATAAAATAAAATAAAATAAAATAAAATAAAATAAAATAAAATAAAATAAAATAAAATAAAATAAAATAAAATAAAATAGATTAAAATAGATAAAAATAATATTAGATAAAAAAAATTAAATTAAAATAAAATTAAATAAAAAAGAATAAAATAAAATAAAATAGAATAAAATTAAAAAATAAAATTAAATAAAAAAATGTGAAATAAAATAAAATAAAATAAAATAAAATAAAATAAAATAAAATAAAATAAAATAAAATAAAATAAAATAAAATAAAATAAAATAAAATAAAATAAAATAAAATAAAATAAAATAAAATAAAATAAAATAAAATAAAATAAAATAAAATAAAATAAAATAAAATAAAATAAAATAAAATAAAATAAAATAAAATAAAATAAAATAAAATAAAATAAAATAAAATAAAATAAAATAAAATAAAATAAAATAAAATAAAATAAAATAAAATAAAATTAAAAAAAAAAAAAATAAATTAAAATAAAATTAAAAACCAAAATTTTCTATACAAAAAAAAGAAAATGTTTTTAGCGGAAAAATAAATTTTAATGTTTACTTTAAAAACAGCCCTAAAGCTAGAAAATGTGTTTTTTTTTTCAACATTCCTCAGGAGACTTCAGCTGCCTCACAAAGAATATTGTGTTGACCACCTTTTCAACACTTTCCAACATATTCCTTAATTCGATTTTCTGTTCCTACCTTCAGTCCGGCATTTCAATTTTCAACCTTATTTGCTTCTTAAAAAAAAAAAAGTTCCGCCTGCTGTGTCATTCACTGCTACTTGCTTTTCAATTAATCCAACAGATATTTTTATTACTTGTACGTATTAAGTATATCGTATAAATCTACCTGATTCTGCCAAACAGCAGCCAATATTAGTTCAACAAGATTGCTGCAATGTTGCAAAACAAATAAAAAAATCGAACGAAAAAAAATTGTGAGTGATAAAGTGTGTAAGAGGTGTCGAAAGTTATCGCACGTTAAGTGCATTGCGTATGTTAGTTACACGCATTCGAAATTGCTTTTAAGTCTTGTCGACAGCACACTTGTACGTGTAAAAAGAAATGATTTTTATACCAACCATATTAAATGCACTTATGTACTCCTGGAGAGTCTGGCTGTCTGCAATGGCGAATTTTTATTAGTTTGCTTGGGCAAGGTTTTGCATTCAGGCAATTAACCGTCAATGACAGCTGAAGATAGGTAAATTTAGTTTACTGATACATACATAATTTGTACATTTTGCTTGCAGGTGATAAGTGTTATTAGTTGGCGGTGGGTGGTGGTGTAGGTACTATGTACGTGTAATGGAAATCTTCAACATAATCCCTACATTGTACGATATCCGGTTTTTAAATTGGTTTTTATGTTTTTTTTTTTGGTTTGAGAATTGAAGATGGCGCTTTGAGTGGTTCTTCCTGTGGTTACAACTAATAGCTAACAAAGTGATTTTTTTATATTCAAAAAGCGTAAAAGGTAACAATACCAGGGACTTGAGATGAACTTGAAATTTTTATGTGGCAACCCTAAGTGGCAACCCACGAAAATACCTTTCATTTGATACCCATATTAGCATATCTAGCTCTATATTAAAAAAATTGGGATAGGTGGCAACCCTGTAAGCCGCCATAAGAGGCAACACCTGTGTATATAATCTTAGAATGAATCAAATTATCTATGTGCCAAATTTGATCCAAATCGTCAAGCAGTTCCCGAAATATACAAAAAAATAAACAAATTGCATTTAGATGGCAACCCTAAGTAGCAAACCTGCTTGAAACTATCCTATTTGGAATACGGTCGAAAATACCTTTCATTTGATGCCCATATTGGCATATCTGGCTCTATATTAAAACAAAATTGGGATAGGTGGCAACTCTGTAATCCGCCCTAAGTGGAAACCCATATGTATATAATCTTAGAATGAATAAAATTTTCTTTATGCCCAATTTAATCCAAAGCGGTCCAGCAGTTCCCGTGATATACGAAAAAATAAATAAATTGCAGTTAGGTGGCAACCCTAAGTGGAAACCCTGCTTGAACTTATCTTATTTGGAATGCGGTGAAAAGTATCTTTAATTTGATAGCCATATTGGTATATCTAGATCTATATTAAATGAATATTGGGGTAGGTGGCAACTCTGTAAACCGCCCTAAGTGGCAACACCCATGAATTATGCTCGGCCTAACTATTACAATTTGTACAATGTTAGCTAGATCCTAGAATTTCACCTCCTATTTGATTTGCAGAGCTAAACATCGTGGTGAAAATCGCCTACGCCTGCAAGTCTGCAACATACGCCTGAAAGTCGGCTACAATTTCTATTTCCGTTGCATAATTTCCGTTGCATCATCAGCACTTTTCTCAAATTTTACTCTCAATCTAAACTTCATATTGCCGCCTAAGAAGTTAACTTAAAAAAAAAAAAAAATCAATAGAAAAAGCAATGCATGACAAAACTACTATCTACTTTATTTTTGAACAACTACTTCAATGCAAGGTGACACAATGTGTGATAATTCTAATGATTTTCATAAAAAACCAAGTACATAATTAAATAACAAAACGTTTGTACTAAATATAATATACTCAGCTATTTATTTGCATTTAAATACAAAGTGCGACCTAACATGCACACATGATGCTGCCGATATTCAATGCAAACAGAGAGGCATACTTTAAAAATACAAAAAGTAACTAAATATTCAAGCTTTTAAGGTAACTAAAGAATATAATATTCTCATCCAAAACATCAGCAGCAAAACAAAAATAGGTACGAAAAAAACACTGCAATAAATAAATCTAGTTGGTATGCGCATGCGCAGCTCACATACGTACAACTAAGCAATCATACATTAAAGTATTTTGTTAGTTCTCTCCTCCGTGCTGGCTGTCAAAATGTGCATGCCGTTGAGTGAATTAACGCTCGAAGTCGCAAGTTTTGATAGCCCTTTTATGTTCACTTGAAAGCAAGAGTGCTGCGCGAAAGCTATGCTATGAATGTTTTCCTACTAATACTCCACCCAAACTCAACCAACTATCACCCATAAATACTTTCGTATGTAAGCGAATTTGTGCGTTCATGTCAAATGCACATAAATTCTATGCTTTGCTATTTATTGCCAGTATATGCGTTTAACACTGTTTGTTGCGCATGCGCATCACTTAAGTACAGGCAAAATGTCTATAAATGGTCAAAACTAAAATATTTATTTCAGCACATTATGCGCTGTATTGACGTTTAGCTGTGCCCAGCTATATATTTCTAAGCGGACGTCTATTTATACCTTCATACATACAAGCTCTTAGTATGCAGAGTATGCAAGCAGAGAAATGAAGCAATTAGTCATTGTAGTGCATTAACTTGACTAAGGTCAATAAATATTACCAGAATACTTCAAAATATCCTTGTTTTATTTTATTTTATTTTATTTAATTTAATTAAATTTTTTTTATTTTACTAGAATTCGCCCAGTGATTGAAATTCAACAAAACCTAATTTTATTTTCCTACCTTTTTGATATTTCTTAAATTTTCCTTTCTTTTCCATATTTTTTATATTTTTGGTTTCTATACATCCCTATTAATTTTGCCTTTTCCTTCCTCCCTCTTTACACCATTCAGTAATATAATTTCAATGTTGATAATTATTTATTCTTCTTAGGTTGTCTTCATACGTATTTCTTTCCTTTCCTTTCCTTCAGTTTTTTTTTTGCTTTTATTTCCTTTCCTCTCCTTTCATCTCAATTTAT
>CAXKVI010000003.1:8732926-8737042 GCA_964058755.1 Campiglossa producta
GCGATTATATTATGCATTTAAATGCATACATAGATACATTTAAGCTAATCAGCAATTCACCTCACTTTCTGCTCTTACCATTTTGCGTCCCTTGTGATATAAACTTAGTCTTTTCCTATCACTGCTTTGTGACTACCTTCCTTCTAGTTTTACGTGCCTTAGCATATTCCCTGCAGTAGTTGGCATATCATTTGAATTGAATTGTTTATATCAACATATATGTATATTTTGCATAATATCCATTTGTTATTTAAGTATTTCGTATTTATTTATTTTATTATTATTTTTTACTACTTTTTTGCATTTAATAAAATTTTATTAAGTCATAAAAATCTTTAACAACGCGCATGCATGCAGAATATATGCGCTTGCAGTGTTCTGATTATGCTTAGCGGCCAGTCTGTCGGGACGTGCTTCTACATATGCGAATTTTATGCCTTTGATATCTTCACTCGTCTGAAAGTAAATGCATTTGAAAGTTATGCTAAAATACTAGAATAGATTTGGTCTTCACTTGCTGTCGACAATGGTTAGTCAGGTGTGTGTGTGTAGCTGTGTATGTGAGTAAAGGTAACATTTCTACATGCAAAATGGACTGTGTGGTTGAACCAGGAAGCTATTTAGTGGCGTTTGTTGAAAGCTATAATTTTTTTTTTTTTTTTAAGTACAAAAAAACTTAATTCCTAAGGGATGAAGAGGAATATTTAATAGACTTATTAAGAACCTTTCTTATACTATTAAAATAAGTTCGAATTCAGTTTTACATATCAAGAGACCAACGTGCGGGTGTTCAGATGATTTTGATTCTTAAGTAGTTGGATAAAGTCGAGCGGGAAATACGCTTGGCATTTTCATTGCTGCTTTGTCGCTCAACTTCATATTAAATCTCCTGCAGGCTGAACACAACAGTCTAGTGATGGAGTGTAGGCTTCATTGCCAGTTGTCATATTGCACAACTGAGTATATAAAATTTGACTTTATTACACCTTGGATTTCCTTACTTCATATTTTCTTGATATTTGATTCCTTGCACATCCATAGCACGCTTAAGTCAATCAAGTACTAGGCGTCTACATTTGTGGACAGTTTCGCTGAGCTTTGATTTATTTGCCTGCGTTTTTTCATTAATATGCACTAAGCAGATCGGACGTTTAACAAAGTGACATATAACGGATTAGAAGAAAATGAGATATGCAAAAGTTATCATCTAAACGTGCAGAAAATTTAATTTAAAGTGATAAAATATTTTATTTTATTTTATTTTATTTTATTTTATTTTATTTCATTTTATTTTATTTTATTTTATTTTATTTTATTTTATTTTATTTTATTTTATTTTATTTTATTTTATTTTATTTTATTTTATTTTATTTTATTTTATTTTATTTTATTTTATTTTATTTTATTTTATTTTATTTTATTTTATTTTATTTTATTTTATTTTATTTTATTTTATTTTATTTTATTTTATTTTATTTTATTTTATTTTATTTTATTTTATTTTATTTTATTTTATTTTATTTTATTTTATTTTATTTTATTTTATTTTATTTTATTTTACTTTATTTTATTTTATTTTATTTTATTTTATTTTATTTTATTTTATTTTATTTTTTTTTTTATTTTATTTTATTTTTTTTTTTTATTTTATTTTATTTTATTTTATTTTATTTTATTTTATTTTATTTTATTTTATTTTATTTATTTTATTTTATTTTATTTTATTTTATTTTATTTTATTTTATTTTATTTTATTTTATTTTATTTTATTTTATTTTATTTTATTTTATTTTATTTTATTTTATTTTATTTTATTTTATTTTATTTTATTTTATTTTATTTTATTTTATTTTTATTTTATTTTATTTTATTTTATTTTATTTTATTTTATTTTATTTATTTTATTTTATTTTATTTTATTTTATTTTATTTTATTTTATTTTATTTTATTTTATTTTATTTTATTTATTTTCTTTTATTTCATTTTATTTTATTTATTTTATTTTATTTTTTTTTATTTTTTTAATTTACTTTAATTTAATTTAATTTATTATTATTTTTTTGTAATTTAGTTGTTATTATTGGTCATTATATTCTGAACTTTGAAAATTTTTGTGGACTTTTGACCTGTCGAATAATTTTTATCAAATTATTCTTCTGAGTTTTTTGGCGAAAACAAGTTGAAAAATGCTACATACAATACCAACTACGATGATTGCAATTTCGATCTTGTTGAAGGATCTTGTCAAACCGCTTTGTATTGTTGCTTTTTTTTTAGAAATTTTAGCATCACCTTTTTACTGGTCATCGAACCAAGGAGATTAGGAATTTTCTAAAAACCGCAGTGTGTAACCATTACACCAAACCCTGCTTAGAGTGCCTGCAGGCAAATTGCAACTATATTCTCGCACATTTTTTTTTTTGTTGTTATTATACCTTTCATGAACATGAAATGGTATTATAACTTTGGTCCGATGTTTGTAAATATGAGAAGAAGAAGAGATAGACCCATCAATAAGTATACCGAAATGATCAGGATGACGAGATGAGTTGATTTAGCCATGTCCGTCTGTCCGTCTGTCCGTCTGTCTGTTTGAACGCAAACTAGTCCTCAATTTTTGAGATATCTGGCTGAAATTTTGTATGTGGCCACCATTTTGTAATATAGGAATCATTTGTCAGAACTGACAAGATCGGACCAGTATAACATATAGCCCCCATACAACCGATTGTTCAGATATAAGTTTTTTTGACCAAAACTTCTGCAATTAAAAAGTTAGGAACGTAAAATTTTGCATCTCGAGTACTTTCTATTTATGTAGTGTATATAGCGAAAATCAAAAAGATCGGGCAAATGTAACATATAGCCCCCATACAACCGATTGTTCAGATATAAGTTTTTTGGCCAAAACTTCTGCAATTAAAAAGTTAGGAACGTAAAATTTTGCATCTCGAGTACTTTCTATTTATGTAGTGTATATAGTGAAAATCAAAAAGATCGGGCAAATGTAACATATAGCCCCCATACAACCGATTGTTCAGATATAAGGTTTTTTGACCAAAACTTCTGCAATTAAAAAGTTAGGAACGTAAAATTTTGCATCTCGAGTACTTTCTATTTATGTAGTGTATATAGTGAAAATCAAAAAGATCGGGCAAATGTAACATATAGCCCCCATACAACCGATTGTTCAGATATAAGTTTTTTGGCCAAAACTTCTGCAATTAAAAAGTTAGGAACATAAAATTTTGCAACTTGAGTACTTTCAATTTATGTAGTGTGTAGAGGAAAATCAAGAAGATCGGGTAAATATAACATATAGCCCCATACAACCGGTTGTTCCGATATAAGGTTTTTTGGCCAATACTTCCGCATTTAAAAAGTTAGGAACGTAAAATATTGCTCCTTTAGTACTTTCTACATATGTAATGTGTATAGTGTAAGTCAGTACAATTGAACACGTATAATATATAGCCTCCATACAATCGATTGTTCCGATAACTCGGATCCTATTATTTTGTAAGTTTTTTTTAAATTATAACAAAGATGTGTAATGTGTATAGTAAATATAGTTAAATTGACACAGGCTGTACTGGGGATCGAACAGTGAAAATCGTGACGCTTATTCATGAAAGGTATATAGCCTTCGGCACAGCCGAAGACAGCTTTCCTTACTTGTTTTATTTAACAATGTTATTTCTTACCTAAAGCACATACCCAAAGCGACATTCTGTTGCTATTAAGTTTGGCTTAGGATTTTTGTTGCACGCATCAGCCAAGCCTTAGCTTATTGATGGTACATTTTTTGCCCGTGTCCCGGCTTTATTATAATTTAGTTGTTATTATTGGTCATTATATTCTGAACTTTGAAAATTTTTGTGGACTTTTGACCTGTCGAATAATTTTTATCAAATTATTCTTCTGAGTTTTTTGGCGAAAACAAGTTGAAAAATGCTACATACAATACCAACTACGATGATTGTAATTTCGATCTTGTTGAAGGATCTTGTCAAACCGCTTTGTATTGTTGCTTTTTTTTTAGAAATTTTAGCATCACCTTTTTACTGGTCATCGAACCAAGGAGATTAGGAATTTTCTAAAAACCGCAGTGTGTA
>CAXKVI010000003.1:8737242-8762328 GCA_964058755.1 Campiglossa producta
TATCACATAGAATAACACTCTAAAACACATTAGGAAAACCACGACTAGAAAAAAAGATTTTATGACCTCCCACATTTCTGCCATCACTAACCTATTCTACGTCAAAATATTTTCCAGAAAAAAACACTTCAAAGCAATTTGTTCTTCACAATAGGCGATAAAAATTAGAGAAAGTTGCTTAGCTTCAATTTTTTGTTACTCCTTCATATTCATCTAAAAACAGATAATGATAAAGTCATAAAAAAATTGTGGGTGTCTGAGCATGCTGATGGAATTATGTGAAATAAGTACTTAACAAAACATTCTTATAGAGCCATTAAGTGGCGAGTAATCATTGAGCCAAATTTGCGGTGCAGTGAAATAAGTCCCAAATGAAATAACTCCCATGAAATAACTCCCAATGAAATAAGTCCCAATAAAAATGAAATAACTCCCAACTTTATTAAATGAAATAACTCCCGAAGAAGGAAATGCAATAACTCCCAATATTTGGCAGTTATTTCATAGTGAAACCACAAGTCCCAAAAAAAATGAAATAACTCCCAAATGAAATAAGTCCCAAAAAAAATGAAATAAATCCCAAATCCAAATTTGAAATGGTATCTTTATACTATATAATCAGTTACAATGAGATTTGAAAAATACAGGAAATTATTATGTTCATAGATGGGTGAATGTAACAATTACATGAAAACCTGAATTTTGAATCTAAAAATTAAGCTTTAATAGCCCTCCTTAGGCTCGCTTCATTTAAGTTCAAAAAATTTGAATTTATGTAGTTGAATAAATGTGTACAGCATTTTGTTGACTTTTTATTTGTTATTTAATAAAAAATACTGGAAAAACCTAGTAAAAGTAAAACGGAATTATTTTGCAACCTTATTAATTGATATATAAAAAATGGTGAGGAAGGGGGTGGGCGGCGCTGCCCCGGCGCGAGCGCGTAACAGGCCGCGCGGCGGTGCGCTTGATAGCTTGCCATTAGAGGTGATGAAACAACTACAGAAAGTAGCCAAGCTTTTATGTTTTGTTTATGGATAATTTTTGTTCTTTTTCTTATTTCATTGTTTGATGATCGATAGCTTACGGCACGTTGACCTATTTATTCGCTTTGATGGGGTATGTAAAAATTGCAAATTTAATTCAATTACCCTCTAAAGCGGTCCAACTTGAAAGTGTTGTAATGTGAGGCGCGTTTGAAGTGCTAATGAGCACTTAATGCATGAGATAAAAATTGATGGTAAGAACTGCTTACCAATTAGGTGAGCAATGGAGAATGATTGTGAGTTAAATATACTTGGATGTAATAGTGCAAAAGGTGGAGGAGACTTGAGAAAGTTCTTGAATGTTACTTTTTAGAAAAAAAAATTTAAATCAAATAAAATAAAATAAAATAAAATAAAATAAAATAAAATGAAATAAAATAAAATAAAATAAAATAAAATAAAATAAAATAAAATAAAATAAAATAAAATAAAATAAAATAAAATAAAATAAAATAAAATAAAATAAAATAAAATAAAATAAAATAAAATAAAATAAAATAAAATAAAATAAAATAAAATAAAATAAAATAAAATAAAATAAAATAAAATAAAATAAAATAAAATAAAATAAAATAAAATAAAATAAAATAAAATAAAATAAAATAAAATAAAATAAAATAAAATAAAATAAAATAAAATAAAATAAAATAAAATAAAATAAAATAAAATAAAATAAAATAAAATAAAATAAAATAAAATAAAATAAAATAAAATAAAATAAAATAAAATGAAATAAAATAAAATAAAATAAAATGAAATAAAATAAAATAAAATAAAATAAAATAAAATAAAATAAAATAAAATAAAATAAAATAAAATAAAATAAAATAAAATAAAATAAATAAAATAAAATAAAATAAAATAAAATAAAATAAAATAAAATAAAATAAAATAAAATAAAATAAAATAAAATAAAATAAAATAAAATAAAATAAAATAAAATAAAATAAAATAAAATAAAATAAAATAAAATAAAATAAAATAAAATAAAATAAAATAAAATAAAATAAAATAAAATAAAATAAAATAAAATAAAATAAAATAAAATAAAATAAAATAAAATAAAATAAAATAAAGCAAAATAAAATAAAATAAAATAAATAAAATAAAATGAAATAAAATAAAATAAAATAAAATAAAATAAAATAAAATAAAATAAAATAAAATAAAATAAAATAAAATAAAATAAAATAAAATAAAATAAAATAAAATAAAATAAAATAAAATAAAATTAAAAAAAATTAAACGGAAAAAAGGATATAAAATAAAGTTAAAAAAAAAAATTAAAAATAGAAAAAAAAAAATAAAATAAAAAAAAAAAAAATAAAAAAAAAATCTATACATTTGTTTAACTACATACTTAGAAAGTCACAGAACATTAAATAGCAAAATTTGTAAGAATTACCGCATCTACACCCACATACCATTTAGTGCAACTAACCGACACTTCTGCATTGTAAGACTTCTCACGAATCGAAACACAAAGCAAAGCGATCAGACTGCGTAAAAAAACGTCTTGTTTCGAAACCTTTTTTTTTGAAGAACTTTCGTGAGGTTTTGCGATTTGCGAAAAGAAAATGGAGACAAGTGATGCTTCACTTAACCCGAAAAAGTCCGATCTGTTTTGAATTAGTCCCGAAAAAGTTCGGAAACATTTACAAAAATCAAGTTCCCAAATAGTAATGAGAATAGTCATGAGACTCTCTCTACCAATTTTTTCCGAAAAAATTGTGTTCTGAAATTAATTTTAAAAGATTCCTAACGTAGATCCGAATTATTCATAAAAGTTTCAAAAAAAGGTTTAAAAGCTCATTGGTCTAAGAAAAAAGTGTCCCAAAGGTAATCGCGGGAAATAACTCCTAAATTATAATAAGCCGAACTTCTCAAAAATAGTGGAAAATTAAGCCGAACTCATTTCGGAAAAAATAGGAACGTATACCGAAAAAAATTCGGAAGGTATCTACTTCGAAAGCAGAGTTCTTCGATTATCCATGGTGGGCAGATTCTATACTAAAAAGTGAATAGATGAATGTTTCTTTGCAAGTGATTGCACGAGTAATGCACGTCACATCCATCAGCCACCCAAACAACAACAAATCACCAAACAAACCAACCATAACAAACATTCATCCAAGTATGCACAATGTTTTTTGTCCTTTCCAGAATGACGCTCAGTAGTATGGAAGACATATCAAAGTGGAGACAAAAGCATATGAACTGACGTCTAAGGCTAAGATAGCTACAATCACTAACCCATTGATGCCATCTGCCGCCTAATTTTTTTTCTAAACATTTTTGTTGTCGCCATCAATTTAGTTGTTGCGTCGTACTAAGGTTGTGTTGTGTTGTGTGAAAACTATGTTGCGCTTTTTTGGGCTGTAGCGAAGATCGAGAGGTGTTTGAGTTGTCGTTTCGCGCTACTTCTAAGTTTGCCGCCGTCACAAAGTGAAATGGAAGAAAATGAGCTAATAAAACCACTCATTGTAGCAGCAAAAAATGTTTAAAGTTAGGAGTTTGAAGTGCGCACGCCGCTTTTCTCGGTTGTGTGTTTTTATTTTTTATTTTTTTTTAATTTTTTTTTATCTTTGGTTGTGTCCATTGCTATGCTTATCGCACCCGCTTTTGGCACTCGTATTACCTTACCTTGTTTGGTGGTGATTTTGCATGCTTATTTTTTCGTGAGAATTTCGCACGCTTTTCATTGTTATCGGTGTCGGCGTCTAATTGACTATTTTTTGTCTTTTTTTTGTTGTTGTTGGTATTTGCTGAGTGTCTTATTAGCCTTAGCGTGTTAAGAACAGTTTGTACTACAAAGTTGCCTTTTAAAGTTCTTAAGACCCTAAGCATTGCTGTTTGAGTTGTTGTTGTTGCAATTTTTATTCTTGTTTACTGTTGTTGTCTTTGTTGTTGTTATGGGGTATATTACAGCGCTTGCATGTTTATTGCTGTGAAATTAGAAATGTGAACACACGCCTCAGCCACAACTCTTTCCAGTCGGTCAGTTTTCGTTTGGTTTGAGATTTCGATTTTACGGTCACTTTGGATTCGGTCGACACGTATCAGCACACAGAATTTGCACTGGCCAAGTTAAACTAACCTTTTACATATCGAAAGTGGGCGTGGTTGGGAAGCGATTTCGTCCAATTTCATCAAGTATACTGCCAACGATACCAGTATGCTTTGTGCCAAATTTCATCGTTCTATCGTAACACATTCGTGTTTCTAGCACAACGAAAACTTAAAAAAAATTTTCTTTGGAAAAAATTAAGTATATACTATAGTTTCCATGCCCGTTTTCCCATACCTCAATTTTTTTAAGCTATTGCATAGATTTTATCGCAGGCCCTGGCGGTGGAAGTGAAATGAAAAAAATGTTAATGTTAAAAAAGTTCGTAACGGACTTTTTTCAATGTTAAAAGGTTCGGCGTTAGCAACATAACTTGACAAAAATAAATATAAGCGTTGCCTACATTTAGGCGTATGACGTTGTACTAATGTTAGCAACAGGCGTATGACGTTGTACTAATGTTAGCAACAGGCCGATTACACAAAATTGGATCTGTACATTACATTACATTAAAATTGGATCTGTAAGCGTTGCCTACATTTAGGCTATACTACTAACAGTGTGACATTGTACTGATATTAGCAGCAGGCCGATTACATAAAATTGTAGCTGTATAGGCTATACTGTTAACAAGTTAAGGCTGTTCTGCTCTAAAGTCATACATTTGCTCATTGAGTTTTCATAAATAGCTTTACCGTGGCAGTCCCCAAGTGCCACACGTCCTTTTTTTTGAAAGTATGTATTGTAATGATATCATATATCTATTTACAAATTTCCAGGTACCTACCATGACCCCTTTTAGAGACAATCAGCATGAAAAGCTAGGTTTATACGGGAGGTGTCGTGCCACGTTTTGATAAAAAACATTTTTTAAGGAACATTTAATACCTCGGAAACGTCCAGGGTCACATGTATTCCACATTTAGGACAATATCTCGGAACCGGGTTCGCATCGAACTAAAAACCACACCCTGTTAAAACCGTGATCAACATCTTTCCACATTTTGATAGATATTTCGGCATCGGGTTCGTACATGGTTCAGAGAACTACTCCCATTTAAAACACTCACCAATACGTTTACACTTTCTAGTATGTGCCTGGTGCACATTTTCGTCAATATCTCGGAACCGGGTTTGTATATGGGACTAAGAAACACACCCTGTTAAAACCCTCATCAATAGCTTTCATTTGGTATCCACATTGCTCAAACACTTTCATGGTCACACGTGGTCTATATTTAGGTCGTTATTACGACAACGGATTTCCATATTCCTAGGGTCACACTCGGTCCACATCTATGTCCATATCTGGAAACCGGGTTCGCATAGGAAACCACACCCTGTTAAAACCCTCATCAAAACCTTTTATACCTTACCCATATTGTCCAAACACTTTATAGGCCACACCTGGTCATTGGGACTTGAAGCGAACTCCTGATAAGACTCTTAAGAACACCTTTCATTTGTACCGATATTATCCAAACACTTTCTAGGGTCCCGGTCCACATTTGGTCGATATCTCGGAAACTTGTTCCTACTTCAAACAAATTCCCCTTAAAACTGTAATTAACACCTCTCATGTGATACCCGTATCGCAGATAAACCTTCAAGGGGTGCAGCGGGGTCACATTTTGTTTCAGGATCCTAATTACTCGAGAATATGAAATATACTTTAAGACCTATTTCCATATCCCCCAAATATTCATAAAAATTTCAAAAAAATCGTATTTGATAAAGCAGAATTTTGTTTTTAGAATTTTGTACATACAGAATTTCGACACCAACCCTTCTCCTCTCACTCATCTCGCTTTCAATAAATACTAAACAGCTCTTACTAAATTAAAGGGACACTTTTATGGCTATTTGTATACATCTAACTCATTATGAGCCTGAGGTAATGAAGCTTTTGTAAACGTACTTACGTACAAACACACTTCCATACATCATAGTCCCACCGTATGCCCAAGTGCTTAAGTTGGTGCAAATTTATTTACCTGCGCTTAAGTTAAACATAACTTATGATGTTTATTAAAAAATTGCAACGCCTTGATGAGCTGGTCCTAAGATATGAGTATACTTAAGTATGAAGCAACAGCCTCTGAGTTATGTGACAAGCGTGTTGTTATCTGATGGATGTGTAAAATACTTTGTTGTTGCCAGGATAGCGACAACGTGCATCTTTATTAATTTGAAGCCTGTAGCGATATGTAAACTTCGGAGAAGAGAAGCTAGTATAAGCGCTATCCTTTTATGGGCGAAGATGTTGTTGGCTCAAAGGGGTAATATAATAAAGGGTTCATGTACTTCGTATGATTGTATGTTTGGACTATTATTTTTTTATTTTATTTTTTATCTATTTTTTATTTTATTTTATTTTATTTTATTTTATTTTATTTTATTTTATTTTATTTTATTTTATTTTATTTTATTTATTTTTTATTTTATTTATTTTATTTTATTTTATTTTATTTTATTTTATTTTATTTTATTTTATTTTATTTTATTTTATTTTATTTTATTTTATTTTATTTTATTTTATTTTATTTTATTTTATTTTATTTTATTTTATTTTATTTTATTTTATTTTATTTTATTTTATTTTATTTTATTTTATTTTATTTTATTTTATTTTATTTTATTTTATTTTATTTTATTTTATTTTATTTTATTTTATTTTATTTTATTTTATTTTATTTTATTTTATTTTATTTTATTTTATTTTATTTTATTTTATTTTATTTTATTTTATTTTATTTTGTTTTATTTTATTTTATTTTATTTTATTTTGTTTTACTTTATTTTATTTTATTTCATTTTATTTTATTTTATTTTATTTTATTTTATTTTATTTTATTTTATTTTATTTTATTTTATTTTATTTTATTTTATTTTTTTTTTTATTTTATTATATTTTGCTTTATTTTATTTTATTTTATTTTTTTTTTTATTTTAGTTTCTTTTATTTTATTTCATTTATTTATTTTTATTTTATTTTATTTTTTATTATATTTTATTTTATTTTTTTTATTTTATTTTATTTTATTTTATTTTATTTTATTTTATTTTATTTTATTTTATTTTATTTTATTTTATTTTATTTTATTTTATTTTATTTTATTTTATTTTATTTTATTTTATTTTATTTTATTTTATTTTATTTTATTTTATTTTATTTTATTTTATTTTATTTTATATTATTTTATTTTATTTTATTTTTTTTTATTTTATTTTATCTTATTTTATTTTATTTTATTTTTTTTATTTTATTTTATTTTATTTTATTTTATTTTATTTTATTTTATTTTATTTTATTTAATTTTATTTTATTTTATTTTATTTTATTTTATTTTATTTTATTTTATTTTATTTTATTTTATTTTATTTTATTTTATTTTGTTTTATTTTATTTTATTTTATTTTATTTTATTTTATTTTATTTTGTTTTATTTTATTTTATTTTATTTTATTTTATTTTATTTTATTTTGCTTTATTTTATTTTATTTTATTTTATTTTATTTTATTTTATTTAACTTTATTTTATACAGGAAGTAAAATATTTAAAATCGCATATTCATCCTAGCCAATTATGTCACAAAAGCGGATCCAAATCTA
This sequence comes from Campiglossa producta, assembly GCA_964058755.1. Taxonomy (NCBI): domain Eukaryota; kingdom Metazoa; phylum Arthropoda; class Insecta; order Diptera; family Tephritidae; genus Campiglossa; species Campiglossa producta. Next base: position 8,744,969 of record CAXKVI010000003.1, read on the forward strand.
TTACTTCGCCACAAATGAAAAAGTCACTTAGTTTAAATTCTAAATTCCAATAACTAAATCAAATTCAAAAGAAAATCTTAATCTGCATAAACGTTGCAAACTTTTTTCACTACTCTAGGTAGTTAAATAGTAGCTAGCCAATCAATTTAAAAATTCTCTAGCTTTATAAACAAAAAAAAAAAAAATTAAAAAATCTTAGACAAAAAAATTGACATTTGCATGAAATAGAAATGAAGCAGCACCATAGCCAATATGCTGTACAGCAAGTTCGTTTTCTAAGTCTAACGTTTTTCGTGTTCATTTCGTACCAGTTTTGCTTTCCATGGAAACATCAATTAGTGATGACGTGCTGTAGAAGCAGAACTATAATCTAGCCGAATGTTGATGATGATGGCATGTATTTACATATGCAAGCAAGAATTTATGTGGCTGTGTGTTTGTGTGGGTTCATTTTCCCAACTATCACCAGAGTAAGTAGCGAGTAGACGAACAAGCATTACTTCCTTGATGCTATCCTCCTTTGCTGTGGTGAGTACGTGGTTTTTGTATGCATGGATTCAGCTAATATTAAATTCTTCGTATGCACATCTACGTGCTCATATATTAGTTTGTAAAGTAGAAACCGCTTTCGTTGTCACAGTTATTTGCATTGATTTGTTCGTTAGACTGTTATGCTATTTTCACGCTATACTTTTTCTATTTTCTGACCAAAGTTTATTTAATGCTGGCCACAGATGCAAGAACCAGCTTGAAAGAATAACTCAAGTTGTTTGAGGGCAAAGAGATTATACCCAGTAACTAGTAATTAAATTCAGTTTAAATTTATTTATTAATTTTAATTTTATTTTATCTCAGTTTATTTTATGTTATGTTATATTAGGATTTGTTAGGTTATGTTATGTTATGTTATGTCGTGTTATGTTATGTCGTGTTATGTTATGTAGTGTTATGTTATGTTATGTTATGCTATGTTATGTTATGTAATGTTATGTTATGTTATGTTATGTAAAGTTATGTTATGTAATGTTATGTTATATTAATTTATTTAATTTTATTTTACAATTTTTATTTTATTTGATTTTAGTTTCTTTTATTTCATTTCTTGTTTTATTCTATTTAATTTTCCACATCACTCATGACATATTGCAGTACCGTTGGGTATAAAAAACTGCAGACTCAATGCGCAATGTCCAGTTCGTTGCATACACATTTCTATGTGCATTCTACATTTCTTGATCAAATTTTTGCATTTCCATTTCAATAGAATTTTTTCTATTCCCATAATTTATAGTATTTGCTTTATGCTTCTGCTCAACCTGTTCTTTTCGTTTATTTGTGTGCACCGAAAAGACATTTTAATATTTGTTTTGCGTATGTAAAATGCTTTTAAGAGGCATCTAAATGCCTCACCTGCTTCCCCTGTTCCATTGTCTTCCGGCAAAATTGCTCGCAAATATTGCATTTGGCTTTGCTTTCTTTCAAATTTTGCGGTTGCCAACATGACATTTGCACATTTGCGCTCGCACATACGAGTACTTATCTCAAGCAGCAAACATATGCGAGCGAGGACATCATTGACCACCAAAGGCGATGCTACAAAGCGCAAATGCAATGCCCATTTGCAATGACTTTGTGGTTATAGGATTTAGTTTTTGGTTTCATGCTAACATTTTTGTTTCAACTACCTTTATATAAGGTTGCTGAGCTTGAATTTATTTTATTTAGTTTTATTAAATTATATTTTATTTTATTTTATTTTATTTTATTTTATTTTATTTTATTTTATTTTATTTTATTTTATTTTATTTTATTTTATTTTATTTTATTTTATTTTATTTTATTTTATTTTATTTTATTTTATTTTATTTTATTTTATTTTATTTTACTTTACTTTACTTTACTTTATTTTATTTCATTTTATTTTATTTTATTTTATTTTATTTTATTTTATTTTATTTTATTTTATTTTATTTTATTTTATTTTATTTTATTTTATTTTATTTTATTTTATTTTATTTTATTTTATTTTATTTTATTTTATTTTATTTTATTTTATTTTGTTTTATTTTATTTTATTTTATTTTATTTTATTTTATTTTATTTTATTTTATTTTATTTTATTTTATTTTATTTTATTTTATTTTATTTTATTTTATTTTATTTTATTTTATTTTATTTTATTTTATTTTATTTTATTTTATTTTATTTTATTTTATTTTATTTTATTTTATTTTATTTTATTTTATTTTATTTTATTTTATTTTATTTTATTTTATTTTATTTTATTTTATTTTATTTTATTTTATTTTATTTTATTTTATTTTATTTTATTTTATTTTATTTTATTTTATTTTATTTTATTTTATTTTATTTTATTTTATTTTATTTTATTTTATTTTATTTTATTTTATTTTATTTTATTTTATTTTATTTTATTTTATTTTATTTTATTTTATTTTATTTTATTTTATTTTATTTTATTTTATTTTATTTTATTTTATTTTATTTTATTTTATTTTATTTTATTTTATTTTATTTTACTTTATTTTATTTATTTTTATTTTATTTTATTTTATTTTATTTTATTTTATTTTACTTTATTTTATTTATTTTTATTTTATTTTATTTTATTTTTAATTTTATTTTATTTTAATTTATTTAATTCAATTCAAACGAGATAATACATTTTGGGCCTTCTTTGATATAGGTAGAGTTATACTATTATGTCTTCAATATTTTTTCTTTAATTTTTACCTATTCAAAAAATCTTAAGCAAACTTGTTCTGCCTTCTAATGCCTTCTTCTTGATTTTAAGTACCAAAAACTTTTAGTCGCATAACCATTGCTTTTGTTGTTCGCTGATTTGTTGTTATTGTTATGGTGTATCATCGGTGGGTGTCGTAGCAGTTTGCAATTTCCAAAGCTATTTTCTTTGCTAATTTGCTTGTGTTTACCTTGGCGTAGGACACACGCTTTTAGTGAAGAACTTTTATTTTCATTGCCTTTTATGTCTTCACATATGCGTATTCATTTGTTCATTTATTTTTGTACATAATTGTTTTTTCTTTTTTCATTGTGTATTCGGATCGCCCAACCAGCAGAAACCAGCATAATCGTGGTGTTCTTGTGCGGGTCATGTTGGCCATGTTGCAAGCAATTAGGAAAATTGTTCACAGCTGGTAATTTATGCGCAACAGCTGTAAGCAGCCACTTCCTGTTAAATTTTGGTTAATTTAAACATGGAAATAGTTATAATGAGAAAATAATTCTGCACTTGAAAATACCAACAACCCCCACATGGCATGGTTATAGTATGGTTATGGTATGGTTATGGTATGGTTATGGTATGGTTATGGTATGGTTATGGTATGGTTATGGTATGGTTATGGTATGGTTATGGTATGGTTATGGTATGGTTATGGTATGGTTATGGTATGGTTATGGTATGGTTAGGTATGGTTATGGTATGGTTATGGTATGGTTATGGTATGGTTATGGTATGGTTATGGTATGGTTATGGTATGGTTATGGTATGGTTATGGTATGGTTATGGTATGGTTATGGTATGGTTATGGTATGGTTATGGTATGGTTATGGTATGGTTATGGTATGGTTATGGTATGGTTATGGTATGGTTATGGTATGGTTATGGTATGGTTATGGTATGGTTATGGTATGGTTATGGTATGGTTATGGTATGGTTATGGTATGGTTATGGTATGGTTATGGTATGGTTATGGTATGGTTATGGTATGGTTATGGTATGGTTATGGTATGGTTATGGTATGGTTATGGTATGGTTATGGTATGGTTATGGTATGGTTATGGTATGGTTATGGTATGGTTATGGTATGGTTATGGTATGGTTATGGTATGGTTATGGTATGGTTATGGTATGGTTATGGTATGGTTATGGTATGGTTATGGTATGGTTATGGTTTTTGGATTTATTTGGTATTTTCTTACCGTCCACCTAGTTAGTAAAAAAATAATCCTCGACTCAAAAAAAATTTCTTCCGTTTCCCTCTCCATTTATACATATTATCGCGCCTTGAAATTCTTTTCATATCAAACGACCTTAAAGTTCATTTGATCGCATTTGCGTTCCCGCCCATATCATTCGCGCCAAATTCCAATCATTTCAAAGCACATTCTACTCGACCACATGATCCCACACAAATATATATTTAAGCCACTCATTTAAACCTCAGTGACTGACACTGCGCAAATCAAGCTACATCTGCTTTTTCTTCCTTTTCAGATTTGTGTTTTGCACAGGTATTTTCCGTAATCGTAATCGCTGACAGCGCCCTTAGCCTTTAGCCACATTTTACTCAACACCCGCACCCAGTTTGCATTGCTGCTCAAGTCAAAGCAGCTAACGCAACTCACTACAAACACAACATCTCCCCCGCCTCTCTTCAGCTGCAACTTCAAACTCTTTTTATTCGCATTTCTATTACATTTTTTGTTTTTCTTTCCAGTTCCTCTTTTTTTTGTTTGTTTGTTTACATTTTCGCATGCCAGAGGTCGAATTGCTGATGTTTCATTCCAAGAAAGTTTGTGGTTGCAGCTTCTATGCTATGCAATAGCATGACCAACTGCCGCCATTCGTTGTCTAGTCTGTAAGTCAAGTAGAGAAATATCAGCAAACAGCAACAACAATAGCAACAGCATTAGCGTTAGTATAACTGCACGAAGGTTCATTGACTGCTTTTCTTGTTTGGTTTGCTCTTCTTCCGCTGTTCTCATTGACTGCCGTATTGCGGTTGACGTTGCGTGCTTGTCTCATTCCACTCAATGTCGTAATACTTCTTTGATTTCATAACTTTTTTCTATATTTTATTCTAACATTTTTCTTTATAAATTTATAATCTGCCCAGCTGCCCATTTCCTTTAAATATATTTTTTTCTTTTTTTTCTTTGCAGTGGGCGGTCAAGGAAGACTTTCGTTAATGGCATACAATATGCTAAACGAGTTTATTGATGATCTAATTTATTTATTTTGTATTTTCTATTTTTATTTTTGCAGTCGAATGCAAGGTACCTACATACGCAGCTAAAAGCTCGCTTGGTAATATTTGCATGCAAATGCTCAACAAAATTTTAACGTTTGTTCTTTTAGTAGTTTCCAATTTAACCCTACGGCTATAGGCGCGCTTTTGACATTAGTTATATATTGTTAGCGAGCAATTGGTAAAAGAAATTTCGCAACTTGTAGTTTGTCTATTTATTATAGTATTTATTTGTTTTCGTATTGCTATAATGGACAAGTGGAATTTTTCATAGCAAAAGTTCGTGTCTTAAATCTTTTGAATTAGTTTGATTTTTCTGCCTGTAGTATTTTGTTAGAATGCTTAATGTAGGTTGCAAAGAGAAGTAAAAAGGAATGAAAATTTAGTAATCGCATACTGCAGGAAAAAACCGAACACCAACAACAAGCACAAGTATGCACTGAGACCTTATGAAATATTTTTATACCTTTCATGAACATGAAATGGTATTATAACTTTGGTCCGATGTTTGTAAATATGAGAAGAAGAAGAGATAGACCCATCAATAAGTATACCGAAATGATCAGGATGACGAGATGAGTTGATTTAGCCATGTCCGTCTGTCCGTCTGTCCGTCTGTCTGTCTGTCTGTCTGTCTGTCTGTCTGTCTGTCTGTCTGTTTGAACGCAAACTAGTCCCTCAGTTTTTGAGATATTTGGCTGAAATTTGGTATGCGGCCACCATTTTTCAATATAGGAATCATTTGTCGGAACCAGCAAGATCGGACCAATATAACATATAGCTCCCATACAACCGATTATTCCGATAAACGGATTTTGGGCTATAACTCCTGTAATTAAACACGAAGGAACGTGAAATTTTATAAGTGTTGCTATTTTTATATGTGAAATATCGATGCTGAAAATCATAGAGATGGGATAAATATTTCACATAGCTCCCATACAATCGATTATTCCGATAAACGGATTTTGGCCTATAACTCCTGTAATTAAACACGTAGGAACGTGAAATTTTGGACTTATTGATATTTTTATATGTGAAATATCGATGTTGAAAATCATCGAGATTGGATAAATATTTCACATAGCCCCCATACAATCGATTGTTCCGATAAACGGATTTTGGTAGATAACTCCTGTAATTATATAGGTAGGAACGTTAAATTTCGGAAGTATCGCTATTTTTATATGCGAAATATCGACGTTGAAAATCATTGAGATGGCATAAATATTTCACATAGCTCCCATACAATCGATTATTCCGATAAGCGGATTTTGGGCTATAAGTCCTGTAATTAAACACATAGGAACGTGAAATTTTGTAAGTATTTCTATTTTTATATGTAAAATATCGATGTTGAAAATCATTGAAATGGGATAAATATTTCACATAGCCCCCATACAATCGATTGTTCCGATAAACGGATTTTGGTAGATAACTCCTGTAATTATATCGGTAGGAACGTGAAATTTCGTAAATGTTGCTATTTTAGAATGTGGAATGTCGATGTTAAAAATCAATGAGATTGGACCAATATAACACATCGTCCCCATATAATCGATAGCTCCGATAATTTCGGTATGAGCTAAAGTTAAATTCACACAGGCTGTACTGGGGATCAAACAGTGAAAATCGTGACGCTTATTCATGAAAGGTATTTAGCCTTCGGCACAGCCGAAGACAGCTTTCCTTACTTGTTTTTTTTTTTGTTTTTTGGTTTTCTATACATCATTAATTTACTCTTAATTGAAGCTTTTAACTATGTTTCGATGTAATGATAAAAAATAGTTATTAATAGAGTCTAATCAGCAATATTAAATGCCAAGTCATTAGAGGTGCCATAATTTATGCAATAGAGCTCATTATACAATATCTCAATATTATCAATGAAAAATGTCATGCCTGCTATGCACACCAATACCTTTATTGTTAAAAAACATAAATATTTATGCACATAAGAAGACAGACTTTAACTAACAACAAACATTATCTAATGAGAATCATTTAATGCATGTGCTAAACTGCATTTAAGTGCACATTTTTATGTTGCCATATAAGTATTCTTGGCAGATATTCATCAATATGAAGTTTTCGCCTTTTTTTCATTCTAGTTAGTATTATTATATAAACAAAAAAAGCATAAACAATGTATGCATTAACTTCATACATATTTTATGTTATCTTAAAGCTTTTTAAATTGTAAGCCAGTGATTATTTTCTATACGCTTCAACAACAACTATTTGTGGTCATTAAGCTTGTGTGACTGAATAGAGCTCATCAATTTTATTTGTTTTCGATTATGGAAAACAATTTTTCTCATTTATGCCGCTTTGACCGTTTGGCATGCAAATAAGTTTTCAATTAAGTTTGCCTAACTATTCTAATGTCAACTCAGACGTGCGCATATACAGTGCCGATAAAAGTTAAATAGTTGCGTGCAATGATTTGCAGTTTATGCAAAAAAATCGTTCTTCGAATTTTCATTACTTTGAATAAAAAAACTAATTAATTGCGAAATCGATATATCATTAGAGTTCAATATAATCTACTTGAACTTTCAGTTATTAAAGTTTTTTATGTTGCTCTTTGAACAATTTTACAAACGCTATTATAATAATGATCTTATAGCATTGATATACTGCTGAAACTTAACCAAGTGATGCGTAGTGTAGACAAGTGGATGAACGATCACGGCCTCCAGCTGGCTACAGCCAAAACAGAGATCGTGATCCTAACGAAAAGAAGGATTTCCACAATCATTAACATGACTGTTGGGGATCAACAGATAGAAACGCGTCTTTCTACGAAATATCTAGGGGTAGAGTTGGACAACAAGCTGACCTTCTCAGAGCATTTAAGAAGCTCCTGGCTGTAAAAACCATCGCAAGTCTGAGTCGAAGCCATCCATATGAAAGCTGCTGGCATCCGCCTCAGATTCTATATAGTTGTACGGTGCAAAAGTCTGGGCGGATGCAATGAAATTTCGGAAGTACCAGGCCGCTATCACCTAGATTCAATGCTGAGGGTCCTGAGAATCGCCTCAGCATACCACAAGGTCTCCGCAGAGGCTGATCTGGCCATTGCGGGGACGTACTCGATATATAACCTCGCTGAGGAAAGACAAATTATGTAAGACACTCGTGCAGAGGTACCTACATAGAGACGTTGCTGTAACCCAGAAGCGAGGTGAATCGATCCGGTGGTGGCAACTACAATGGAGCAGCAGTACTGCATGGAGAAGTCGACTTTTACCTGACTCAATTCATAACCGGACACGGTTATCTCCGTGACTACCTCCACAGAATGAGCAAGGTTCAAACCCCAAACTGTACCTACTGTTGAGCCAAAGACGACGTACGCCACACCTTTTTTCGAATGCGAGCAATTAGCTCAAGGAAGGAGGCGGGTGGAAGAGACAATTGGTGAGCTTTCCCCGGGCAGTGTCATTCGCAAGATGATCTCCGAAAATGCCAGATGGGTTATAGTCAGGCGACACGCGAGAACGTCCTCCTTGCGAAACGGAAAGATGGTTGTCTAGCCAGTTAGCGTGAAGTAGCCATAGGGCTCACGTAATGCGCTTCCTTAAGTGAGGTAATGCGCAGGCCGTGGGAGGTTAGGTTTAGAGAAGGGTCCTGCTACTAGAGCATCGAGGGCTTAAACCCAGTTAGTGTATAACGCATTTCCTCCTCCCGCGAACACAAAAAAAAGGAAAATGGCATTGATGCATTATAATTTTTTGACCCCATAATCAATCATTAGTCATCAAAAACTTTCATATTCTGATGATGAAACAAACACGCATGTAGTGTGAACTTGCTTACTTATGAGTTGAGTTGAGTTTAGTTGAGTTGAGCTGTATTGAGCTGTATTGAGTTGAGTTGTGTTGAGATAAGTAGAGTTGATCTGAGTTGTGTAGAGTTGCGTTGGGTTCAGATGAAGTGAGCCGAGTTGTGTTGAGTTGATTTGAGTGGAGAAGAGTGAAGTTGAGTTGAGATGAGTACAATTAAGTAAACTTGAGTTGAGTTGAGTTAAGGTAACTTAATGAGTTGACATGAGTAGACTGGAGTTAGGTTAGTTAAGCTGAGTTGTGTTGAGATGAGTAGAGTTGATGTATGTTAAGTTAAGTTGAGTTGAGTAGAGTTGAGTTGAGTTGGGTTGAGTTGAGTTGAGTTGAGTTGAGTTGAGTTGAGTTGAGTTGAGTTGAGTTAAGGTAACTTAAGTTGAGTCAAGTTAAATTAAAATGAAGTTGAGCTGAGTTGATTTGAGTTGAGTTGAGTTGAGTTGAGTTGAGTTGAGTTGAGTTGAGTTGAGTTGAGTTGAGTTGAGTTGAGATGAGTTGGGTTGAGTTGAGTTGAGTTGAGTTGAGTTGAGTTGAGTTGAGTTGAGTTGAGTTGAGTTGAGTTGAGTTGAGTTGGGTTGAGTTGATTTGATTTGAGTTGAGTTGAGTTGAGTTTAGTTGAGTTGAGCTGTATTGAGCTGTATTGAGTTGAGTTGTGTTGAGATAAGTAGAGTTGATCTGAGTTGTGTAGAGTTGCGTTGGGTTCAGATGAAGTGAGCCGAGTTGTGTTGAGTTGATTTGAGTGGAGAAGAGTGAAGTTGAGTTGAGATGAGTACAATTAAGTAAACTTGAGTTGAGTTGAGTTAAGGTAACTTAATGAGTTGACATGAGTAGACTGGAGTAAGGTTAGTTAAGCTGAGTTGTGTTGAGATGAGTAGAGTTGATGTATGTTAAGTTAAGTTGAGTTGAGTAGAGTTGATTTGGGTTGAGTTGAGTTGAGTTGAGTTGAGTTGAGTTGAGTTGAGTTGAGTTGAGTTGAGTTGAGTTGAGTTGAGTTGAGTTGGGTTGAGTTGATTTGAGTGGAGAAATGTGGAGTTGAGTTGAGATGAGTACAGTTGAGTTAACTTGAGTTGAGTTAAGTTAAGGTAACTTAAGTTGAGTCAAGTTAAATTAAAATGAAGTTGAGCTGAGTTGATTTGAGTTGAGTTGAGTTGAGTTGAGTTGAGTTGAGTTGAGTTGAGTTGAGTTGAGTTGGGTTGAGTTGAGTTGAGTTGAGTTGAGTTGAGTTGAGTTGAGTTGAGTTGAGTTGAGTTGAGTTGAGTTGAGATGAGTTGGGTTGAGTTGAGTTGAGTTGGGTTGAGTTGAGTTGAGTTGAGTTGAGTTGAGTTGAGTTGAGTTGGGTTGAGTTGAGTTGAGTTGAGTTGAGTTGAGTTGAGTTGGGTTGAGTTGATTTGAGTTGAGTTGAGTTGAGTTGAGTTGAGTTGAGATGAGTTGGGTTGAGTTGAGTTGAGTTGGGTTGAGTTGAGTTGAGTTGAGTTGAGTTGAGTTGAGTTGAGTTGAGTTGGGTTGAGTTGAGTTGAGTTGAGTTGAGTTGAGTTGAGTTGAGTTGAGTTGGGTTGAGTTGATTTGATTTGAGTTGAGTTGAGTTGAGTTGAGTTGAGTTGAGTTGAGTTGAGTTGAGTTGAGTTGAGTTGAGTTGAGTTGAGTTAAGGTAACTTAAGTTGAGTCAAGTTAAATTAAAATGAAGTTGAGCTGAGTTGATTTGAGTTGAGTTGAGTTGAGTTGAGTTGAGTTGAGTTGAGTTGAGTTGAGTTGAGTTGAGTTGAGATGAGTTGGGTTGAGTTGAGTTGAGTTGAGTTGAGTTGAGTTGAGTTGAGTTGAGTTTAGTTGAGTTGAGCTGTATTGAGCTGTATTGAGTTGAGTTGTGTTGAGATAAGTAGAGTTGATCTGAGTTGTGTAGAGTTGCGTTGGGTTCAGATGAAGTGAGCCGAGTTGTGTTGAGTTGATTTGAGTGGAGAAGAGTGAAGTTGAGTTGAGATGAGTACAATTAAGTAAACTTGAGTTGAGTTGAGTTAAGGTAACTTAATGAGTTGACATGAGTAGACTGGAGTAAGGTTAGTTAAGCTGAGTTGTGTTGAGATGAGTAGAGTTGATGTATGTTAAGTTAAGTTGAGTTGAGTAGAGTTGATTTGGGTTGAGTTGAGTTGAGTTGAGTTGAGTTGAGTTGAGTTGAGTTGAGTTGAGTTGAGTTGAGTTGAGTTGAGTTGAGTTGGGTTGAGTTGATTTGAGTGGAGAAATGTGGAGTTGAGTTGAGATGAGTACAGTTGAGTTAACTTGAGTTGAGTTAAGTTAAGGTAACTTAAGTTGAGTCAAGTTAAATTAAAATGAAGTTGAGCTGAGTTGATTTGAGTTGGGTTGAGTTGAGTTGAGTTGAGTTGAGTTGAGTTGAGTTGAGTTGAGTTGAGTTGAGTTAAGGTAACTTAAGTTGAGTCAAGTTAAATTAAAATGAAGTTGAGCTGAGTTGATTTGAGTTGAGTTGAGTTGAGTTGAGTTGAGTTGGGTTGGGTTGATTTGAGTTGAGTTGAGTTGAGTTGAGTTGAGTTGAGATGAGTTGGGTTGAGTTGAGTTGAGTTGAGTTGAGTTGAGTTGAGTTGAGTTGAGTTGAGTTGAGTTGAGTTGGGTTGAGTTGATTTGATTTGAGTTGAGTTGAGTTGAGTTGAGTTGAGTTGAGTTGAGTTGAGTTGAGTTGAGTTGAGTTGGGTTGAGTTAAGGTAACTTAAGTTGAGTCAAGTTAAATTAAAATGAAGTTGAGCTGAGTTGATTTGAGTTGAGTTGAGTTGGGTTGAGTTGATTTGAGTTGAGTTGAGCTGAGTTGAGTTGAGATGAGTGGGGTTGAGTTGAGTTGAGTTGAGTTGAGTTGAGTTGAGTTGAGTTGAGTTGAGTTGAGTTGAGTTGGGTTGAGTTGATTTGATTTGAGTTGAGTTGAGTTGAGTTGAGTTGAGTTGAGTTGAGTTGAGTTGAGTTGAGTTGAGTTGAGTTGAGTTGAGTTGAGTTGAGTTGAGTTGAGTTGAGTTGAGTTGAGTTGAGTTGAGTTGAGTTGAGTTGAGTAGAGTTGAGTTGAGTTGAGTTGAGTTGAGTTGAGTTGAGTTGAGTTGAGTTGAGTTGAGTTGAGTTGAGTTGAGTTGAGTTGAGTTGAGTTGAGTTGAGTTGAGTTGAGTTGAGTTGAGTTGAGTTGAGTTGGGTTGAGTTGGGTTGAGTTGATTTGAGTGGAGAAGAGTGGAGTTGAGTTGAGATGAGTACAGTTGAGTTAACTTGAGTTGAGTTGAGTTAAGGTAACTTAGGGGTCGTGCATATATGACGTCACGCTCTTTGAGGGGGGGAGGGGTCTGCGATTTGTGACGAAATGTGACATGGGGGGAGGGGGAGAGTAGCACTTACGTGATGTCACGTTATTTTTTGCATGTTTTCTAGCGTGCAACGTCCATGAACGTTTTCAAATTTGGCATGTTTTCATTCTTTCGATTGGCAAATATTATTTAATAATTAATATAAACATTCTAAATATGTATCAGATTTTATGTCAAATAAATATTGAATTTATATTTATTAAGGGTGTGGTGTGACATTCGCGGGGAGGGGGGGTCTGGAGTTTGTGACTGGGTGTGACATGGGGGGAGGGGGGGTCGAAAACTACCAAAAATCGCGTGACGTCATATATGCACGACCCCTTAAGTTGAGTCAAGTTAAATTAAAATGAAGTTGAGCTGTGTTGATTTGAGTTGAGTTGAGTTGAGTTGAGTTGAGTTGAGTTGAGTTGAGTTGAGTTGAGTTGAGTTGAGTTGAGTTGAGTTGAGTTAAATTAAAATGAAGTTGAGCTGAGTTGATTTGAGTTGAGTTGAGTTGAGTTGAGTTGAGATGAGTACAGTTGAGTTAACTTGAGTTGAGTTGAGTTAAGGTAACTTAAGTTGAGTCAAGTTAAATTAAAATGAAGTTGAGCTGAGTTGAGTTGAGTTGAGTTGAGTTGAGTTGAGTTGAGTTGAGTTGGGTTGAGTTGAGTTGAGTTGAGTTGAGTTGAGTTGAGTTGAGTTGAGTTGAGTTGAGTTGAGTTGAGTTGAGTTGAGTTGAGTTGAGTTGAGTTGAGTTGAGTTAAGGTAACTTAAGTTGAGTCAAGTTAAATTAAAATGAAGTTGAGCTGAGTTGAGTTGAGTTGAGTTGAGTTGAGTTGAGTTGGGTTGAGTTGAGTTGGGTTGAGTTGAGTTGAGTTGAGTTGAGTTGAGTTGAGTCAAGTTAAATTATAATGAAGTTGAGCTGTGTTGAGTTGAGTTGAGTTGAGTTGAGTTGAGTTGAGTTGAGCTGAGTTGAGTTGAGCTGAGTTGATTTGAGTTGAGTTGAGTTGAGTTGAGTTGAGTTGAGTTGAGTTGAGTTGAGTTGAGTTGAGTTGAGTTGAGTTGGGTTGAGTTGAGTTGAGTTGAGTTGGGTTGAGTTGAGTTGAGTTGAGTTGAGTTGAGTTGAGTTGAGTTGGGTTGAGTTGAGTTGAGTTGAGTTGAGTTGAGTTGGGTTGAGTTGAGTTGAGTTGAGTTGAGTTGAGTTGAGTTGAGTTGAGTTGAGTTGAGTTGGGTTGAGTTGAGTTGAGTTGAGTTGAGTTGAGTTGAGTTGAGTTGAGTTGAGTTGGGTTGAGTTGAGTTGAGTTGAGTTGAGTTGAGTTGAGTTGAGTTGAGTTGAGTTGAGTTGAGTTGAGTTGAGTTGAGTTGAGGTAACTTAAGTTGAGTCAAGTTAAATTAAAATGAAGTTGAGCTGAGTTGATTTGAGTTGAGTTGAGTTGAGTTGAGTTGAGTTGAGTTGAGATGAGTACAGTTGAGTTAACTTGAGTTGAGTTGAGTTAAGGTAACTTAAGTTGAGTCAAGTTAAATTAAAATGAAGTTGAGCTGAGTTGATTTGAGTTGAGTTGAGTTGAGTTGAGTTGAGTTGAGTTGAGTTGAGTTGAGTTGAGTTGAGTTGAGTTGAGTTGAGTTGAGTTGAGTTGAGTTGAGTTGAGTTAAGGTAACTTAAGTTGAGTCAAGTTAAATTAAAATGAAGTTGAGCTGAGTTGATTTGAGTTGAGTTGAGTTGAGTTGAGTTGAGATGAGTACAGTTGAGTTAACTTGAGTTGAGTTGAGTTAAGGTAACTTAAGTTGAGTCAAGTTAAATTAAAATGAAGTTGAGCTGAGTTGAGTTGAGTTGAGTTGAGTTGAGTTGAGTTGAGTTGAGTTGGGTTGAGTTGAGTTGAGTTGAGTTGAGTTGAGTTGAGTTGAGTTGAGTTGAGTTGAGTTGAGTTGAGTTGAGTTGCGTTGAGTTGAGTTGAGTTGAGTTGAGTTTAGTTGGGTTGAGTTGATTTGAGTGGAGAAGAGTGGAGTTGAGTTGAGATGAGTACAGTTGAGTTAACTTGAGTTGAGTTGAGTTAAGGTAACTTAATTTGAGTCAAGTTAAATTAAAATGAAGTTGAGCTGAGTTGATTTGAGTTGAGTTGAGTTGAGTTGAGTTGAGATGAGTTGGGTTGAGTTGAGTTGAGTTGAGTTGAGTTGAGTTGAGTTGAGTTGAGTTGAGTTGAGTTGAGTTGAGTTGAGTTGAGTTGAGTTGAGTTGAGTTGAGTTGAGTTGAGTTGAGTTGAGTTGAGTTGAGTTGAGTTGAGTTGAGTTGAGTTGAGTTGAGTTGAGTTGAGTTGAGTTGAGTTGAGTTGAGTTGAGTTGAGTTGAGTTGAGTTGAGTTGAGTTGAGTTGAGTTGAGTTGGGTTGAGTTGATTTGAGTTGAGTTGAGTTGAGTTGAGATGAGTACAGTTGAGTTAACTTGAGTTGAGTTGAGTTAAGGTAACTTAAGTTGAGTCAAGTTAAATTAAAATGAAGTTGAGCTGAGTTGATTTGAGTTGTCCAACTTCTGCTAGAACTAGACAGACATACTAAATCTTCGAATTACTCGAGTTTTGGGTGAATTACAATGGAGCTTTATATTTTCCAAGTGAACCTCTTCTTAAAGGGATTGCTGCCCCAAACTAGACTAGCTTAACTTGTCTTTGTTCGTCGTATTGTTTTATTCCTTTCTGTAGCTTTGTACTTACTTACATAAATGGAATGAAAATGCAAATTTTAGTATGAAAATTCATTTTTCGCCCATAAAAGTCTTTTGTAAATTGAATAACCATACTCTAAAAAGATAAATGCATCATCATAAATCAATCATTGTAAATGGTTAAATGTCTAAGCATTGTTTTAGAAATATATTGAATTATACAAAAATGTAAAATAACTTATTTTAAATGAAACAAAATGCACAAGTCAAAAATATAAAAGCGGTAATTAGAATTATGTGCAAAGCTTCCCCATAATTTTTAAACACTTAACCATAGCTTCTTATTTAAATATATGGAAAACATAAAAATATATTTTGTTGATATTTAATTGCAAGAACATGTGCTGCATATTTAAGAAGAAAATTTAGTTATACAAAGTAAGTAAGTATTAATTTGCATTAATGACAAATAAGTCACATGTTCATTACGATGCGAGAGCGGCAACTACCAGCCACCTGTCTGTTAGCTTACCAGCTACGTTCCTACTTAACTACCTATGAGCAAATTGATTTATGCGCAAACGAATGAGGTGGTGTTGTGTAGCCGTTTTATTTCTTATTTTAGCGAATTTCCAACATTGCCCCGCGCGCAAGGTCGTTTACCGCTCCAGCCTCAATCTTTGACATTTTGTTGCGTTTTATTTTTTTTTAAATATTGGACATAAATAGTTGGAGCTAGCACAGCTGGGTGTGTTAATTGGTATTGTAGTGGCACGTAAGCTGACACAAATCATCCTCCCTAAAACCGCGAGAAGGGAAAGTTACTGATTGATGAGCTCATCAATGGGTTTGAGGTAATGGGGACTTGGTTCGTTAGTAACTTATTGGTGACGGCATACATGTAATTATATTCACATGTATGTAAGTGTGTATGATGGTTGTACTATTGTGTATAACATATGTCTGAGTCTCGTAAGGCGCAAGTGTAAATGCAATGCAATTAATAATTTCTATTAATAGTTTGTGTTTATCCTATAATCGGTTGTTAGACATGATGTAGTAGGTATTTGACAGTTAGTTAGTAGTTTCGTAAATACCTATGCCATTTGAATTCAAGCTGATATCACAATGGACAGGGGACTTTGTTCGACCCAGAAGGTACTTCTAAAGAGAGATGATTATAGTACTTTGACTGTAAGTTCAGAGGGAAACGTCCGGTTGGGTCGCAGGTACTACTGAACCCTCCAATATTCTGGGATCTTACAGTTTTCTCCCTCTGAGCACAAATCGTTGTGCCACCAAACAACAGTCGAAGATAGATGCTTCACAATAAACATTCCCAGCAGGGAAGACTGGGAAAGGGCGGAGCGGTGCTACTAATGGCGGCATTTCTATTTACAAAGACGGCTCGAAGTTAGACGGAAGAGTTGAAAGAGTTGAATTCTCCTTCAGACTACCTGATAACTGCGGTGTCTTCCAGGCTGAAGAGAGGTCAACACACTATCGGACAGGATATTGTTATTATCAGCGACAGCCAAGCGGACATCAAAGCTCTTGGCTCTTACTCGTTCAACTCTGAACTGACGCTCAGCTGTCGTCGATCTCTTCAAGAGATGACCCAACAGAATCACGTGAACCCCACATGGGTCCCGGGAGACAGGGAAACTTTAGGCAGACGAACTTGCCAGGCAGGGCACAACCGCGCAGGTTCTTCGGGATAAAGAGCGCTTAGGTATGCCGTTTGCCACATGCAAGCTAATGCTGAAGGAGTACACACTCTGTCAAGCCAAAGAGAGATGGCAATAATGCCCATGGTACCGGATATCCAAACAAACCTGACCACAATGGGATCATAAAATGTCTAAATACATTCACGCCCAAAAGCCTAGATGTGCCTTACCGAAGATGCTGTAGGAGTTACAAAGATGATGAGGAGGAGGAAACGGTGAATCCCCTCATCTGCAACTGCGCGGTTCTAAGCGGCGCGAGAACGCGCTTTTTTGGAGTTCCCTTCCTGGATAGCCTACGCTAGATCGCGGAGCTGGACTTAAAGGACTTGATGGCCTTCATAAAGTCATCTAAGTTGTTCGAGGAGGAGTAAAGGTGTCGGATTAGGAGTGTCAGTTCTCTGCTATGTGGAGAATCCCAACAACTGAGGGATTTTTCATATGTCCGGGTCCCAGGATTGACTTTCCTAGCGTTGATGGTCTCACAACGGGTCTTTCAAAAAAGGAAGATCCAATGCTCCACTCTTTGCCTCATATGACCATCTTTTGATCCCCATGAAGACAAACTCAAAATTTCTAAACTCTTTGAGAGAGTACGGCAAAAAAATCTACACAAAGACCCCATTCTGTAAAATCTCATGGCTACTCTGTGACAACCAAAAATTCTCAATTTGCTTCACTACATACTCTCAAACTTTTCACAGCTTCTTTCATGCGGAACAAAAAATTAAACCAAAGTTTTGGCACAATGTCAACGAACCAAAAAAGGTTTCACAACTTTTTTTTTTTATTTTTTT
>CAXKVI010000003.1:8762528-8825028 GCA_964058755.1 Campiglossa producta
CAAACAATAATAAGAATAATAATACGAACACATTTTTCATACATATTTATATAGCGACCGTGTTGAAAGAAGACTTTTTCATATTTTAGCGACAATTAGAAAAGTGCTGCCGTTGCGAAATACACAAGAAAAGGGGGAAATTACTAAATCAATAATAAATTAAATATTCTTAATATTTCCATGTATATCCCTGTGTGCCTTTAATGGATTATTACATGTTGCTTGTTCTTAGTTTTGTTTATTATTTTGGCTCAAAATTTGTACAAAAACGCATATTCCAACAAGAAAAACTAAATTTTGCAACTAGTTTGTCTATGGAATTTGGGGCCTAAAAGGGGTAAATACGGCCACTTTAGTGAAGAACGGCAGCATTTGGTATAAAATCAAGGCTGCTCTGCTACTGCGATTTACTTTTGGGCAGCGAATTACGAATTGTTCTTCTTCTTCAGAAAGTAAAAACGGGTCCACCGTCGTCATCTAAGATTGCAAATCTGCACAAAACGTAAACTGCGCAAATTGGCTTGGAACCTGTACAAATTTATATGAAAAATGTATTTCAGCTTATATTAGGATAATTCTTTTTAAGCATTATGTCTATATATGACTCGAACTTAGGTTTCTGCCCAAAGCTTGTTCTTTTTTGTTTAAATTTTTGTAAAATTTTTCCTATATATTTTACCTATATATGCTTATAATTATTTAGTTAACTTGTTTCGGTAGTTGGACGTGGGACCTTCGGTAATGTGGGTCAGCATTCAATCCAACATACAACACAGGTTGTGTTGAAAAGTACCTAAATGTGTAGTTTTTAAATAAAATAGATTGCGCAATTTAGCGAGTTGTACGTCACTTTACACTTTACTAAAAAAACGAATACCCCTAAAATGATTGAAGTTGGAAATCAAGATTTTGTTAAATTTTAATTTTTGTCGATTTGTTGGAGAGCTATGTTGCCAAATTTCATCTCAAGTCCATCGACAAAAATTATGAATGAATTTGTTATTGTTGCATTTATCATGGTAGATTTGTAAAGATATTTCGCGTGAATGTATGTAGGAATGTTTTTGTAGCTTGTGGACAATACAAGCATCAGGGGGATGGCGCGGTGCAGTGAAGGTAGGAGTATTGACTTATGTGTGGTTGTGCGCATAATTTTGTGTTTTGATTATTTGAGGTAGGTCGTTGGTATTTGCATTTGGGCTTGAGGTAGGTCATGGTATGGCGTGTAGGTACATACTTACTTTACTTTTACTACGAACTCAATAAATTAAAAGAAGTTTAAGTATATAAGTTTTGTAATTTATTTTTTTATTTAATTAGTTAGTAAGTAGGTTCATACACATGTACATACATTTATAAAAAACCTGAAACGAAAGAAAAGCTGAAATTGGAAAACGGAAAATTTAAATTAAAATTGGGCTAACAAACATTTTTTAATAACCTGAAAGAAATTATGTATTAAAAACCTGAAACAAACCTGAAACATTCATACAAAATCAGAAAAAAGTTCAATCAGCTGGTCTGATAAGACAATTCTCTCTGGTGTTTGCTTGCAAAAATAACAACACCTATGTACATACCGCCGGTCCAAAGTAAACAGCTGTACGTATTTACTTTTTAAAATTTTTGGGAAAACAGCATTTCAAACTTTTATTTTTTCATAGAACTCAATTGTAAATAATTTTACTTTGGAGCCGGCGCTATATACATATCTATGGGCAGGTGAAGTGGACATCAGCTGTGGGAGTAATATAAGTTAGAAACACACGATTATTATACCTACATTAACAATAAAAACCAATGAATAATTAATTAAAATTAATAAGTTATGTTTATTTATTGCAAATTAATTTAAAAAAAAAAAAATTAAAATTACAATCAAATACATATACATAATTTTTTAATTACATAATTTTCATATCATACAGATGTATAAAACTATTACCTAATGATATCACATTGGTTGAATATGACATTCTCTATGTTAGTAAAATAATTCACTGCTGGTTCTCTTGTAAGCTCATGAATTCTGTTGTTAACGCCGATTCCCTATGCAGGTACAAGAACTCTGTTAGCATGCTGTTAAATAAAAATTGCTCGGCGAATTCCTTACCCGCGGTTTGATAGCTTACTTCTTCACACCATTCGTCGTGTTGGCGCTTCTCTGTATTATACGTTCTCTGGCTGTTTCAGAGAACGTATAATACATGTATTTTGACATTTCCTCATAAAAAATTTTCACCGATTTTTTGTTGTTATTTGCTGTTGAAAAATCCAATTGCTCATCGCTCGTAGTTTTTCCGTGCGTGAAAATTGTGAAAATGGTGATTGCGAAAGAAATTTTAACAGAATACAAAGAAGTCTACGAAAAGGCTATAAAATACGTGAATGAAGAAAGTAAAAATGATCCGCCAACAGATCCATTTCGGTCGCATTACATTGCACGCGATTTGCTGCTCGAATTGAAGGAAAATCTGAAAAACGCATTAGCATCAGTGATTGCAGAAGAGGCAGACGATGGACATGATGATTTCACCTACACCGTATTACAGGCGTTCATATATCGTGACCTTGGTCGTATCTATGTATTCACCGAAGAAATATCTACCGGCGAACGCATCTTGCAGGATAGTCTGGAATTGGTCGAAGAACACAAAATGAAACCTGAGGCTATTATTCCATATGTGGGTGCGCTCAATGAAATAGGCATAGTGCAAGCAAATCGCACCGATTACAAGGAAGCATTAGAAACGTTACAAAAATCGGAGCAAGCTTACAAAGCTTTTCTTGAGACGGGCGCCAAAGCTATATGCATCACTGACCTTTTCGGCACACCCGATGAAATTGAAGAGGGCAAGGGACCCAAAGAGCTAGAAAGTTTATACACTTTGTGTACATTTTATTTGGCTCAAGTCTATGGGCATTTGGGTGAGCTGCAGAGGTCGGCAGAGTATTGTCATTTGACGTTGCGACGCCAGCTGAATCCCAAGTCATATGAACCTATTGATTTTGCTTTGAATGCTGCAACGTTGTCACAGTATTTCATTGGTAATAATATGTTTAAAGAGGCGCGCCATCATTTGGCTGCTGCCACGCATATTCTGGCAGAATATGATGCGACTATGTACACGTCAGAGATGACGGAGCAGCAGCGCGCTGACACCAAAGAAACTTTTAAGCATCGTTATGCAGATGTGGCACGTTGTTGGGCCAAATATGGTTTGGCGTTGCTAAGCGCGTCCAAGGAGCGTTTGTACAATGATGACGATGAGCAAGTAACCAAAGGTGAGTATGTTTTTCTACTATTTGTTCCTTTTTGTTTTAGAGTATTACTTGAATTCAATGCAGACCTGCTATTATATTCTTTAACCTGTTCTTATTCCTATTGATCTACCTTTCCGTCCCCTTCTCTGCCTTCCATATTCCTAAATATATCCCAATCCCTATCACTATCAATATCCCCTTTCATATTCGTATTAGAGATCCTATTACTATACAGATCAGTATCCCTGTCCGTGTCCATATCCCTAACCCTATCTTTAGTCCCATCCATATCCATATCAAATTCGTAATCACAATCTTTCCACAGCCCTATCACTATCCTTACAACTATCCGCCTCCCTATCACTTTTCTTATTCCTATCCTTATCCTCATCCCTTTCCCTATCCCTATCCCTTTCACATCCCTATCTCAATCAATATCCATATCCATATCACAACCCCTAACATTAGTTTTAATAGAAAAAAAGGGCGTTATTGAAACTCAGACCTCAAAAACATGTAGACCTTGAATTGCCATTAAACTGTTCCCACTATTATATAACCCAATTCTCTTTCCCCCTTTCAGATGTCAAACGTTTGAGCGTGGATCCGAACAAGTATCTTTTTCCTGGACTAAAAATCGATTTATATGAAAATCGTGTCACTGCCGATTATTGCTTAACTTTTGACGATGCCAAGCTGGTCTACCATTATGTCATTGACTGGCTGGATCAGGCCAAAGAATACTATAAGCCCGATATTGAAGCTACTGAATATGCAAAAATCATTAAAGATTATGCCGAACTCTATCAGCATATAGCATTCTTCGAAGAAGATCCCAATAATCAAGCCAAAATGCAAAAGCGACGCGCGAAATATTATGAAGATTTATTGGAGTTACTCAATCCCGTCTTTTATATGGGTATTTGTCGTGAGTGTTGGTATGGCGCAGGGCTATCATACTGTGCCATTTTAGATATTAAATTAGATGTGATGAAAGAGCGTCACACACCACAACCACAAGATTTACAAAAAATTAATCAAACCTGCCAAAAAGCTATCAAGAATTTTGAAGAATTTGTCAAATCATATATGGATAAAGATGGTGCTACAATTAAGCCAAATACGGATGCCGAAGAGCAACGTAATGTGCTCTATGCCTATTTTCATTTGGGACGCTTACATTTTAAAATGATAACGCCAGATTTGAATTTACAGCTGGCTAATATGAATAATAGCCTTAAATATTATAAATTATTTACAGATGAGTGTGCAGCGCGTAAAGGGGTAGCCGAAACGTTGCAAGCGGAAGTGGGAGTTTGTCGTGAAATGGTTAATTTGTTACCATTAAAAATTGCCAATATAAAGAAGCGTTTGCCAAAGTAGATGGTGGAAAATTCTGTTGATAATTTCATATTTGACTAACTTATTTATTGCATTTACATTGTAGTTGAACCACTTCTTTTATTTCTTCTGAATTACTGATTGTTTTATATATATATAAGTTAAGCGGCTTTGGAAACAATCGATTATGTATATGCCTCAAACAAATGTGATTAATAATGTTTATGAATTGAAATTTATAGCTCAACCTATGCTTAGATATTTAAATGTTCTATGTTGGATAGTGCTAAAAGCCAATGTAGCCAGATCTGCGCATTGAGAACTTTTAGCACGAAATCTAACCCGTTAGAATTTCATATTTAACTGAAAATTTATTAAAAATCACATACACTCTACATTAATGTTGAATATCACCACTTTCTTGATTCCTTCACATTGTCAATAAATCGATGGCTGCGTAAAAACCATGCTATTTCAAAATATTTTTCAAAAACGTGCCACATAAGAATTTGTTTCAGTAACGCCGTATCTCAGAATAAGTTTCAAAAACACCCATCTCAACCGAAATTCAATACATTTCCAGCTGAAATAGGGGGTTGTTGAAAAAGGGCGGCCTTTAGGGATGTGATCTCGAGTCGGAAAATCGATTAATCGACTTTTAAGAAAAATAATCGATTTGTGAAATAACATTTTCTAAAGATAATAATCGATTCGTAAAATTTAAATTTTTAAAGAAAATAATCGATTTTGAAGGAAAACAATCGATTTATAAGAAATCGGGTTAAATAAAAAATCGATTTGTAAGAAATTTATTTTGAAAGAAAATAATTGTGAAAATCGATTTTTGAATAAAGCCGTCGCCTTGTTTGTTCAAAAAATAATCGATTACTGAAAACCCGATTAAAAATAACGGGTCTTAAGAAGTCAATTGATTAGTATAAAAAACGTTTTTTAAATCATGTTATCGATTTGTTTATTCAAACAAATCAATTTAAAAAAAAAAGTATTTGTGAAAAAAATCGATTTTTCACGAAAATAATCGATTTGTGAAACATCGGCCTTTGCAAGAAAATAATCGATTTTTTAGGAAAATAATCGATTTATAAAAAATCGTTTTTAAATAAAAAATCGATTTGAGAGAAATTTATTTTTAAAGAAATAATAAATAAGTGAAAGGTCGATTTTCGAATAAAGTCATCGACTTGTTTGTTCAAAAAGTAATCGATTTAAAAAAAAAAACGGATTTAAGAAAACAATTTATTAGTAAAAAAACGATTTTTAAATCATGTTATCGAATCGAATTAAAAAAAATCGATTTTCCATGAAAATAATCGATTTGTGAAAAAATCGGCTTTTCGACAATATAATCGGTTTTTGAAAAATTGGGCTTAAAAAATTTCATGTTCAATAGCAGCTTTTAAAGAAAACTATATTTTTAGAAAATATTCGATTTCTGAAAATTTGATTTTAAAAAATAATAATTTGTGAGAAATCTGTTTTGTAATCTGTATGCAAAAAATGCCTATTCAATGTATCAGAAACTGCATTTCTCATATAAAATAAAATTAAATAATAATAGATACATAGGAAACACAAGTAGTTTAACATTCTATAGAACAACTTGTTTGCAATTTAGTACAGATCGATTTAAAAAAATCGAACATATTTTCACTTCCCTAGCGTTCTGCAAACAAATTCTGAATTATCGAAATTATAGGAAAAATTTAAAGATAGGTCGTCTTCGAAAAATAGTTTGAAATAGTGCGATCTTACACTCAGCGTAAGTTTGCTTGTGGAGATTTTTGAACTTCGGCTATAAAAAAAAAATGTTTAACTGTAAATTTAAGAGCGCACTTTTCTGTCTTTTTCTGTCATTCATTTGTATGTATTCCCAAACCTTCTTTCTAGTCATAATCTAACCGTAAAATTATAAGCAATAAATAAAATTTCGCTTAGAAACTATGCGCCCAAAAGAATTATTTTCTAACTCGATTCAAAGTAAAACTTTTTGGAACTTGGGAACAACTTTTTTTTAACAGATTAAGACATAAGTAAAAAAATGGCGTTCCTCGTTTTTCGAAGTTAGCCTCCAAAATTTAGTTACGCGCTTTCGAAGTTGGATGTTCGAAAGGCGTTTTCTAATTGTCTTGTTTAAAAAATTTAAAAAGGCAAAATGTGAGCACGGCCTGCTTGTCTCTCTTGAATGATTGGTGTCCTTTTTTTCATTTGAAAGTGTATGTAAAAGTGCTGTACAGGGCTAAAGTGAGATCTTCGAAAAAATCAAAAACCGTATATTTTTAATTATATAATATTTCTTTCTACATACACTTTCAAATTAAAAAAAAGTACACCAATCAAGTAAGAGGAGCAAAAAGGACACGCCCACATTTAACCTTTTTCAATTTTTTAAACAAAACAATTAGAAAAACAAATCTTCGAAGGGCAAAACTTCGAACTTCGAAATAATTTCTTGTGTTTTTTACGAAAAAATTTTATCAATAAATAATTAAAGTAAAGATTGCTTTAAATAAATATATTTCCAATGAAACAACAACAAAGTAAAAGAAATGTTTTGTAATCAGCATTAGGGTGGGTTAAAAAACGAATTATGTTTAGCATGGGGAAGGATTTTTTACTTTATAAAAAAGAAAATATTTAATTAAAAAAATATTTTTTCAAAAAAGAAAGTTTCAGGAAAAGTGTTTTAGAATCTGTAAAATGTCAACTCGAAAGCCCAAAGTGAGGCGGATGTTGAAAAAGTTGTGTTGAAACCAACTAAAAATTTTTTAGATTTGCAATTTCAGCAAAGAATCCAAAAAGTCGACTTAAAAATCATATTTTGTCGAGAGTTTTTGCCATTTTGAACCAATAAAGTTTTATTTACCTATTCAAAAACCGGATTCAGAGATTTGAGTAAATTTTTTTCTAAAGCACAAATCTACCCTCAAGCTAAACGAAAAAAAAAAATGATTTCAAACCCACCCTAATAAGCATATACTGAATAGTTACATTTTTGTTAGCTTTGCCAGCGCTGACATTCTTCTCGCTGGCTCCAATGTACATTTGATTGAAATAGAACCCGCTTTCAACGTTCTCAATTCCTTATACAAATTCTCAGCTAAACGTCTAATTGGCATTCCCGTTATACCGTCAAGTAAATTCTCACGTGCATATTTCACTGTCTTCTCTGCCAGATCATCAACATTTATACAACGTGAATCAATTTTCGGATCATCGCCGAGCAATTGCATAAGCAGACGTGTCGTTTTTTCACTTTTGAACTCTTCCAATGGTAACAACTCAATCAATTGTTCGAATAGCCGTAACATTACAAATTGTGTTGGATTCAAGAGGGACACTGTCCGATCACGTTCGTTCGCCACTTGCTGATATATACCATTTAAGAGTTCTTCGGTACTCACTTCGGATGTTTGATAATCGTAGGCGATGAGCACATCACGAAACATTTTCGCTAAATCATCTTTGGACATATGTATGAGATACTTTTTGGGCATCATCGATTCCAAACCTTGTGTTATACAATCCAATATACGTTCGGTTATTTTACCCTCGAAAGTGTAGGCGGCTTGCGCGAGGTAACGTGTCACCTTTTTTGCATGTTTACGTACATTGTCGGTAGTGGTGAGTCGGTGAAACCATTGTGCAAAATATTTTTGTACAACTTTTTTGATGCGTTCTATGGTGAATGGATCGGGTTCGCTACGTTGTAGGAAGGCATCGGGTGCTAATACTTTCGAACTCCTTGTATCGACATCTACTTCGATTTGTCGATCGAATGTGTCCTCTTTGATGACGTCATGGAAGAGTTGTAGCGGTTTGGATTTCATGCGTAATGTACAGATTTCACGTTCCAAGCACTATGAAGGGGAGGAAGAAAGTCGAGGTGAGAAGAAAAGTTCTTATTGTTTAACTATTTGATGATAGGATGCCAGGATAAATTTTTCCACAATTTCGAAAAGGTGGCAACTCTTCCATGCTCATATAGGTATAAAATTATCCCAAAGTAACCCCTAACTGATCCTAAAATAATCCAAATATGATCCCAAAATATACAAATACAATACGGTAAAATGGTAACCCTGGGCGGCAACCCTACTTGAAAATATTTTAGTGGACAGTCTTCCAAATTTCTTCCCAAATCGGTCAAGCGGTTCCCGAGACAGTACCGGATATACGAGTACAAATATACAAGTTTAGCTCGTTTAAAGTTACAAGATTAGATAGGTGGCAACCCCAGCATCCTGAAGCCAACTGCAATGGGAAAATTAGTTGGATATATCCGGATTTATGACTCGGCAGACTGAGTCATTTGCTGGAGGAGTCTGATAACCTTTTTGTATGTGTATTCTGGGACACCGAGGGCCGGAGGGGGCGAACGTTCAAACGGTTTCTTAAAACTTGGTACCACGGGAGCTCGCTCCAACCCGCTTATTAGGAAAGATCCTTTTGAACAATTGACGTTCTCAGTTCGAGATTTCCGGAAACCTTGCTCCACCGTGGCATGGAAAATAGGCTAAATATGTTTAAAGCATGCGTTTAAAACCTCCACCTCAGCTTGTGTACCTAAAAATGGGCTCTTTCAACCGAGGTATTGACTAAACGTCTTCGCTAGCAGAAACTCTTGTCTAAGTCTAGTCTGAAGCATTGTACAGGCGGGACATATCGAAAAAAGCTGTCCACGTTCCTAGTTAAACCTTCTCAGAAGCCTAAGCATCTCAAGTCCCGGACCTGCGACCTATCAAATAAATTCGCTGAGATGAAAAACTTCCCTCCCTTAGATGATCCAACACACAGCTCTTTATCGTGCGAGGCTCTGTCCCTGAAAACCGCAAGCTTAGCAGTGATTCAAGTGACTCTGAAAAAAACATTCTCAACAATATAATTTCTCGTAAAACCTGCGAAGCGCACCCTGTCGTCCCCCATTCATTCATCTTTCCAGTTTCTGCTTACCTCTATCGTTTGTTTTTGTTCTTTATGTATCTGCGTAAGCTTTTCCACATCACGATCCAGATTCACCTTATGTGGCTGCATCCATTTCTCAAAGTTGGTCTCTTGAGCTTTTAAAATTCTGAGTAAAAAGTTGCGTTCTTCATTTAAAACTGTTAAAATATTAAATTTTTCTGCGCTCAGTTTCGTCTCGCGTATCAGTTCTTCCTCGTAACGCGCCAGCTCCAACTAAAATGGAAAAAGATTTGTGTACATCTCCAGAAAGGGTTCAATGAATTCAGTCCGATGTTTTACCTTCTTCCGCTCTATTTCCCTATCAATCGCCTTAAGCTCCTCCTCAGCGGATGTTTCCAAATCGAATACATAACGTCGCAATACCTCTTCTTCCAATTCATCCAAATTTACAACCATACCAAATTTTTTAACCATCTCTTGCTTAATGTCGCCCTCCAATCTGCTGATCTCACTGCGCATGAAAGAGATGTCGGTATTCATGCGACGCAAATGTACCACATTGATGCGGTGTAGACGGCGAGTTTCGAGCGTTTCTTCGTTAAGTGATGACACACGCTCATTGAGCGCATTCAAACGATTCGCATCGAAGAGAATGGCGCGACTTAAATCCAAATAGTCTTCGCCCTCTTTGAAATGTTGCAGCTGCTCCATCGAAAGCACTACGGAGATATTGATTTTATTCAACTCCTGCTGGCGTTTGCGCTGTAAGAAAAGAGATATGGTTTTTCAAAGGCTCACGAGTTCACATAGAAGATCGCAAACTTACACGAAACACCAACAGCGTCTGTTTTTCTTGCGCATAAATCTCTTCATGATATTTCATTTTCTTTTGCAGCTCTGCTACGTCTAAGCGTCGCTGCTCAATTGACTTTTGTGTCTCCAATAGCAGTTTTTCCAGAACATGCCTTTCAGAGCGTAGTGTAAAAGCCAATTCGTACGTATTACGTTCCAGTCCAGTGGGACAATGACTTTCATCCAAGCGTATGGTTGTCATATCAGTGGAATCGATACTTTTAGCATCGGCATTCTCATCTTCACTCGACGATTCATCGCTCGATGAAGATTCGGAAGACTCTGCGGAGAGAAAAAATTGAGATAAAGATGTATTGAATAGCAATTCATAACTGACATTAGCCCGGAAGGGTTCAGACGAGAATATGATGGTCTCACGAAGGTCATTGGTGGTAGAAATAAAAATGTTAGGCTTCCCAACTAGGTAGCTCGGAGTATCTTTTTATGCATTTTTCAATTAACAATACTTTGCAGAAGCTCGCATTGATATGGTCAGGTTTGATGCATGCGTCAACGAAAGAACTTGCTAGCTCTTTTTCTCATTTTGCCAGTGTATATTTTTTATGCCTAAACTTGGTCCGAGGGATGATCATGTGTCTGTTCGGAACTTCCCCTACTGTGTTTTAGGTCTAACACTTCTGATCCACCCTGGCCTGTAGGCCGCTAGACGACTTTGACTTCAGAGGAATAATTTTTTTTCGAGATCCCCGAAAAGGGAGTCCGGAAGAGTAAAATATATCGTTCTCATCCGCCGAGACGTTATACCATTAAGCCTGGACGTTTAAAAGGGGCCATCCTCGCCTTTGGGGTCTATCAGCTACTCACGAAATTTCCTACCGAGTTCCGATATACATCGGGCTTCTGTCAAGGTTCCCGTCCCTGTTCCAGCAATGATAAACTCAGCGCAAAACTCGGATAAGACCAGTTTTTTAACCCTAACTAACGCCAATTGGAAGTATCAAAGGAGTTGATGTCATCCTGAACCTGGTTTTTCCCATCTCAATCGAGGGTGCCCCTTTCCAATGTAGCGGATTTGGGTATCCATAGAAAAACGTTCTAGGTAGAAGCTTCCTTGGCACAGCAGGACCTAGTCAGCGGAGCCTCTAAGCTTTAAGTCTGCTCATCGTAGCTCTTTCCCCGGAACTCACCACGCAAAAAGAATTTTAAACCTCTCGAAGAACTTTTTTATCTAATACTTAAAGAAAGACCCTATCCTCCTCCTTCACTGTCCATTATTAAGTATATGGAGTATCTATCGAGTTTCATTTCATTTCATATCTTTATTAAGTCCAATGGTTCCACACCTTACTGACTAGATTACTTGAAACGATTACAAAATCGATACTTTTCATTCGACAACATGTCGTCCCTACTCCCTCTACTTACCATCATCGGCTTTCTGTCGCTTTGGTGGACGCCATCGCTTCTTGAATATACGTCTCAAAAAATCGAAAAACTTATGACCCTTACAAGTGCTCATAAACTTTTGTTGTACCGACAATATTTGTTCATTCAATTTATCGATATTCTTTTTACTTTCCTCAATTTGACGATTTTTCGAATTTATCACCGCTTGCATTTCATTACGCGTCTTCATGGCTTCATCGGCATTGAAGAGCAACTGATTTTCAATTTCCTCGCTGTCACGCAATATATTCAATTCTTGATTCAATGTTATCATATAAGTCTGCATATACTCAGCTTCGTATAAACAACGACAACGTACCGCTATCATTTCCTCCAAATCCTTATCGAACTCTTCAACACGATTCTTAACCTTCATCACAATGCCATTTTGTTCATCGCACAAATCGATTAACCACTGATAGCGTGCTACCGATAACCACGGTACAAAACCATCTTCCGTTCTTTCGAAAAATTCTGGTTCATTATATAAGGGATAACTATCGAGTTCTTCTAGTATGTGGCTTATTTTAGGTAAATCATCGATTTCGAAAACATGCAACGATTTGTATAGACCCTGCTCGGTTTTGTCACGCGCTGAGGTGCTCGTGTGGAATAAAGTCGAATTTGATGGTGGCAAAAAATCATCAACTCTTTTCTCTAAGTAGAGTATATCCTCGATTTCAATACCACAACCCGGTTTGCAGGTCTCCTGCAAATTATGTTCCGGATATTCTGCATTCATATTAATCTCACGTATCGGTATCAAATACTCTCGATTGGTATCGGGCAAATATCTCTGCAATTGTTGCAAACGTTTACGTCCCTTCTCTATATACTTGTAGATCTCCCATTTACGTTTACGTAATTGAAAGAGTTCTTTGTTGAAACGATCCAATATGAGGAAATGTTGTTGTCTTGCATTCGCCACCTCAATATATTTGTAGGTTAGATTTTCATTGACGCGTGGCTCATAATCATAACCGATTTTTAATTTATAATCACCAAGATTTTTTTCTGCATCAGCAATTTTTTGTTCATCATCGGGATGATTTTTATTTGGATCGGGTTTATGTCGTTCCATACGTTCCCAATTGTACATGCGTTCAATTTCGTAACGTTGACGTGAACGATAACGACGTAATAGACGTAACATTTTCTTGCTAAAGCGTGGTATAATGAAGTTTGGATCGCGTCCAAAAAAGAAATTCTCTTCGCCCGGCGCGGGCATACTGAGCTCCTTCTCATCGGCTACGATGGGTTCAATGTATCTGTGGGTTAACGTAATTTCGATTAGTAATAGGTAGTTATTGAAAAGGAGCTAATTTGTGAGATGTGCAGCCTTTGAGACTATAAAAGCTCAACCGCTGTATTAGATATAGGAAGGCCGTCCCATCCGTCTATTTTGCGGTGTTGTTCATTACGACCACTACAGACAAAATGATTGACAAGATGACCAGAAAAATTGATATATACCAGAAATAAAGACCCATCTCAATGAGTGGAACGTCAATGTATAGCGAAACAGGATTGAAAACCTTAATTTCAGCCCAAGCCAAACCTATTGCAGCGATCAAACCTAATTTATCCCAATCGATTTAAGGCTTTAACCCAAGAAACCATGAAGCTAGATTTCGATTGGAGATACATTCGAGAACTAGCCCCATTCTCTAATCTCTAACGTTAGAGGACAAGTCGATAAACACTCGAGAATCACAGCGTTCTCGAACAAAATGGGACATAGTTCTCATATCGAGAAAACTTTAGTTTTCGAGTCGAGTTCTAATGTCATTCTGTAATCGTACGGTATCTTCGAAGATGCTAAAGCTAATGCAGAAATAAAGTAGCTTTTAGTTGCGTTTAACTTTCAAAATTGTATGGAAAAAATGCTGCACTTTGGGCTAAGTGCTAAAATGCAAAATGCAGGCTCAGCATGGACAGCACATAAGTAAGTAAAGACGAACATTTCTCTAACGTTAGAGACTGTGTTTGTTGGGAAGTTGTTGCTGTGGCTGGGACAAAAATACTCCCCGAAGGTTTTGGGGAGTGAGGTCGAAATTGACAGTCCTTGGCCGGATATGAACCCGGTACGCCCCGGTACTCCCTTGCGGTACTGCCCAACTGTCTCGGGAGTGGTCTCGTATGACCTTTGGAACCTTCTAGGACAAGTCATCCCTTCATCCGTAAGGAATGAGAAGATGAGTAGTGAGAGGCATCATATCCGTAGATCAACCAACGAGTTAGCACGTCATTACCTATGTGCATATTATTCGCCTCTTACGACCGGCATGACTACCTCGGGCATATTCTAAACCCCTAACCCGCGGGGGCAGCTCTAATTCGCAGGCATCTGCTCGTATCGCATAAATCTAGATCTAAAATCACTGATCCTATGGAACCTTGGTTAAAGCTATTGTGCACAAAAAAAATCAAAACTCTTACTCAATTGGCACTGGTAGTTCCGTTTCCTCGTTGCTTGGTTAGCATTAAAAAATAAATTTAAAAAAGATGTATTTTTTTAAGACGTATTTTACTTGAATTTCGAACTGAAGCTAAAAAAAGTAATTTTCGAAAGTTCGAAAATATTTATTTATTCCATATTCGCGTATGAAAGAGTTCGTAAGAATACTTACCTACGCTTGGCTGCCTCGAGTTTTAGGCGCTCTTCGATCTCATCTTTGATTCTTTCAAATTCTTCACCTAGTCTTTCCGTACGAAATGAGCTCACCTTAATTTCTTTATCGCTAAAATATCAAATAATAATAATATCATAACGATTTTAAGCTCAAAATATTATACCCACCCTATGCTAGTAACAGTGATGGGCACATGATCGAGTTTCTTCAAAAAATGATTAAACAATTTAGTTTTGCCCACCTCTGCCACTTCCAAATCGTAAGCCAAATCATCACGCACATCATCCAATTCCGCTTGCAGTTCTTCCTTAATTTGCTTCGTAATACGCTCATCAAGCGATAGATTACGTATCGGTATCATGAGCTCTTCATCTAATGTTTCCATAACCGATTTGATATCATCAAATTTCCTCTGTAGCTCACCAATTTCTCCCAAAACTTTCCGATCGTGCGCCGCAGCTGCTTCTTCTTTGCGTTTTTGTTCAGCATAAATTTTCTCCTGTTCCAGCGATGGATATGCGGGATCATCAATATCTTCGGCATGAAAATCTTTCAAGTATGCATACATGACAACATCCAGCGGACCACCAGTCACCACTTTGGGTCCAAACCAATTGTAACAAAAAATATTGCCATCATGTCCCACGCTAAATATATATTGACCATCATAGCTGCTTAAAAGACGCGTTATCACCCCGTTGAATGAATCGTGCATTGTGAATAGGCGATATTCGCTTAAATCTGTGAAATCGTCTGGATTCTTGCGATTGATGCGAAGTTTGCCATCCACCAAACCGAATATCAGGTAATCTTCGCTGTAAAGAAGGGGAAATAAAATTTAGAACGACAGATTGAAACGAGGACCTATACAACTCTTCTAGTTCTTTATATTTGGGTCTTCCGGGAAATTATTTTGTATGCTATCAACATTCGACTACCGTCATCGTATTTTTGTTGTAAGAGGCGACTAAAATCCACTTCGACGTTTCCAAGTTAGTCGCGATAGAACCACAAGTCGCTGCTTACCGGAACGTTCCGAATTCATAATGGGCGAAGGCAAGGGCGGATCCCCGTGCCCCACCCGTAAATCCGCCCTTGAAGAAGGACTTTCGGACCACTCTTCCACTGCCGCCAAATGTCCCTACCAATGAAAGGATCGCTTGATCATGGTCGGCGGCGGTGAGAGCGTATATTCAACCTCAGTTTAACCTTGTTTGGTCCTTCATGTCCCATTTTATGAATGGTCCAACAACAACAACATCCTGAAAACCTTTTGAGATGGAGCTCCTTTTTTCATTTGAATAACTTGACCCAGTCGGTCAATACTTGTAGTTGGCATCGCTGGAATGACTAGAGGACTTCCACAGAATTTTTCTCTCGAATACGCCAAGGGTAATTTGCAAGTTGCAGCTGCGGCACGAGGTATTGTGTTCCATAACCATCTGTGCCGCATGCTGCCTTTGATAAGTCCCAGAGGTGCACGGACCACTTCGCCTTCGAGACCAGACCCCTTCGCCTCCGCAGATCGAAAAAGATCATCGGTTATCTCGTTTTCCTTTTAATTCGACCTTCAGGCTTATCGTCCAATCCCAGAATTGGCCATCGGAGCCCAATGTTCCGAAAGCTCGAAGATCCGCCTGTCTGTCAGAGAACACTGATATCCAATTACCGGTAATGTCCGCCCAGGGTAATACCCTGTATGCCTCGTGGATGTTGTAGATCTCGGATAGAAACACACTCAACTATTCTGGGAGACGGATAGGTAAGGGCATGGCCGGAAAGCTGCATAAATATCAGATCCCACTCCAAAGACCACTTATAGAGCGGGTTCTTTACGCCCCCAAAGAAGAACTTTACTTCTAAATTGCCTACTTAGTCCAAAGTAGTACTACTTAGTTGCAAAGCGTAAGCAAAAACTTCCGGTTGCTCTCGTTCTTCTCCTCTCCAGGTCAATGACTTTTGGGATGGTGGGTGTTGATTCCCTTATGATCACCTCCAAGCATTTGGTGTATTTCGAAGGTCTGGTCGATTGTAGGATTACCAGGTCCGAAGTTACACTGAAATCAGCCTCTCGAGAATGGGTTTCGCAAAATACTGTAAATAGAACGTTGCATGCGATATTACGGAGGCAGGGCTTTTTTTGTATATTTTTTTAGCCGGGATATTGCCAACTTCGGGTAATAGGACATTTTTCCATCATCAATAGTTGAAGTATCTGGTTCGCCATCGCTATCGCCATCTCCTTTGCAATTTAGCAATGATGAAAAGTCTCTTCATTATACCTTAAGTCCCTTCGGTTACCGGGACTCCATTATTACCCATGCAGAAATAAGCCCTGGTCTTCAGAATTTCCGTCGTCCTCACGATCTCTTAACTAGAACGTAGAACTTTAGGACTTTATTCCGGTCAGCCCGCCCCCTAACCTCCTCAGCTCTCTCTCAAGGAATCCCGATAGGCATCCTTCTTCTCTGAGGCCGAGCAACACTCCGTATTACACCATTTGAGGAGCTCCAAACCAAAACGCAATAAGTATACACTGAATCAGTATACATTTATTGCGTTTTGGTTTGAAGCTCCTCATTTATTTTTTGGAGATTTGCGGAGACCCTATAGTCTGCTCAACGTCGGTACGTCCCTAGGACAAAGGTTTCGCTCAAAGAGCCCATCGGACTGGTCCGAGAGCCGAGTGTCGAGTGC
This sequence comes from Campiglossa producta, assembly GCA_964058755.1. Classification (NCBI taxonomy): domain Eukaryota; kingdom Metazoa; phylum Arthropoda; class Insecta; order Diptera; family Tephritidae; genus Campiglossa; species Campiglossa producta. The sequence continues at coordinate 8,779,646 of CAXKVI010000003.1, forward strand.
AGCCTCTCGACGTCGAATATTTCTTGAGTTACGGTGCTCAATTTCTTCACCTATTGTGCCCCTCAGTGCACAGCCAGGTGGCTTGCTGGAATCGGGAGTCGCGTCGAAGTTAATCAACCTAATCCGACTGAATTTTCAACTTACATTGTCAAGTAGGAGTGTACCTCGCAGTCATCTCCATCAGCAATAACGGTACATTTATAGGGCTCCGCATAACCAAAGATTAACTCATAAATGTAGCCGGCATCGAAACCACCCATCGAAGCCCACATTGTGCCATCGCGAGTATAACGAATCCAAAGCACAGGATTCGGTATAGCTGGGATATGTAAAGGCTCTTCCTCTTCGTCGGGTTCCGAATCAGCTAATGGTTTTTAAGAAAGGCAGAGAAATTAGTTGTAAATTTGAGGTATCCACCCTTTAAGAACATACCCAACGCTGTCTCCATATCAATTTGTAATCCCGGATTGGCAGCTTTCAATTTCTCAACTTCTGCCATTTTCCGTTGTTTCTTTTTCTCTTTGCGACGTTTAATCTTTTCACGTTTCTGATCACGTCTTATGCGACTCTTTACTGATACAAAACGAGTTACCTTGACCCTATTCTTATCGGTAATGTTGTAAGAAAGATAGGTTTGTTCGTCGGTAACGCGTCCGGGAATTTGATATTCGAATACCTCACCAGTTTTACAACCCAGCAAAACTGTTGAGGGCTGTGAATAGAAAGATGGGATAGATATTTTCAGCGTTAAGATGCATCCGAACTCTAGTCAGCCTACTCACCTCTTCATTTTTCCAATTCACACAATTCACCACAGCATTGAGTACGACAAATCCCATCGGTTTCAATAATATCATATTATTCTCTTTATGCTTAATGTTATAGATAAATATGGACTTATCGGCCGAGGCTACCACCAGATATGTCTGCTTTGGATTAACCGTTAACTTTGTAATCGCACCAATATGACCCTTTATTGCGTGCACCAAATGCAGTTCCGCTTTTCTCTCATTGCGTACGTCCAAAACTAACTGCCTCAAGATACCATCCTCGAAACCGGCCACCAAATCCATACCTGTACTGGAAGCTTTGGTCGTGAACCAAAGTAAATCGCTACCGCGTGCAATAAATCGTTTTTCCAACAATAAAGTGTTCTTTACATAGTCGTAGAGAAATATTTTTCCATCCTCGCCGAGTGTCATTAGATGTGTAGAGACTGGGCTGGTTTGTGCAGCGATCACTTTGCCACCATGACAGGTGTAGAGCTTTTTAGGTTTATTGGGTACGTCGCGGGTATTGAGATCGCAATACCAAATGCCACCGTTGCCGTCCTGCAAGAAGAAGTTGAAGCAGTATGTCGGGAAAAATTGTTGAGCTACTAGAAAAGAGGTTGCAGTTGGGAATTCGGGAAGACGAACCTATCAAGGGAACCACGAATCGTCAGCCGAAAAAGCAGCCGGGAATTCCTTTTTCCCGCTTGGGCCGACTAATAAGGTCTTAGTTAACGACCTTCCTGTGAAAAGCGAGATCATGTCCTGAAGTACGGCCTTGAGTCATGGACATTGTCGCATGAGGATGGGAAGAATCTTGGACTCCTCCAGAGAAAAGTTCCCCAAAAAGTATATGGTACTTTCCGTGATGTTTTTTCAGGTCCAACGGCTCCTCTGTCTGGGTACAAATGAAGAAATAAGTTTGAGTCCAGACGGGTTTCTATCGACACCCGAACAAGGGTTAGACTTCGACTCAGATGAAAAAAACAGGTGTAGTATACTCTGGTTTCCTTGGTGCTTCCATTGGGCATCAGTTGTTGCTGAAAAAGTACAGCGGCCGAAAAAATAATGGTGATGGTAGGAAGTTATTGAGAGGCTCTGAGTAACTTCGATTAGAAGCGCGTACTAAGGCCTAAGATGAGAAGGATGCTCAGTATATGAAGCTAAAACAGGTTTTTCGGTGATACCGATAGGTCGAGGGACCGGCCCTACTCTGTGATAGCACGGACTGGTGGCCAGAACTCAAAACCCATCCAACAAAGTACGGAGAACTCCCGGGTGTTTTCGGATTTTATTGAAAAGAGGACCTTCTGGATAACCGGAGGTAGTGTTTTGGGATTCCGTGAACGCACCTTTGAGAAGGCACTTGTCTTCGTGTGATACGCTTCTTTGGACGCTTCTTACGAGCCTCCCTGGGATGGTGAGCATGCTCCATAAAGAGTCCTAAAGGACCACCATATGGATATCTGAGAAAGAAGTCTTATTCGGACGTCTTCAGACCTTATGACCCTATTTTCGACACCTCACAACCTGCTAGCTCCCTCATCCCTCCCGTAAAAATACATACCTGAGCATAGTAACCATAATCGGTGCTATCGAACGGTTTAATCTTTTGCAAACCACGTATCTCGCAATCACCCACTTTAAACTCATAAATCGGTTCAATTTCGACAAAACGATCTTCATCCGGTGGATCTGCCAAATCGACTGTTTCCCAATACCAAATACGCACATAACCATCCATACCCACAGTCATCACTTCACCTTCCTCCATGGTGATGCGTGTAATCGGCTTAGCGTGACACGGCTTACGTCCCTTACGCGTTATCTCGAACTTAATCAAACCCGCCTCCCACAACAGCATATTACCCCATTCACAACCCGATATGACATTCTCATCGGACAGCATATAGATGGCATAGATGTCACTAAAATCAGTTTTGCCAAAACGACCCAAATCTCCCTTCAACTTCAGCCCCGTGAAAGTGTTGGCCATTTTCCAAAATTTGATATGACTGAGACCGCATGAGGCGAGCAATATCGGATTGTAGTTTGAGAAGTGTACATGTAGTACATTATTTTGAAACGATTTGGAGCGTAGTACGACATGGCCGACTTGCCAACGCCAAATTGTCAACATAAAATCAGGATAGCCGGCTTGGGATGCGAACAGTTCGCCGGTGGAATTGTACGAACCGCAGGTAAAACAAGTTTTGGCCGCTTTCTCTAGCTTGATGCGTATATTGTGAGAGGGGTATTCATAAATGAAGATGGTTGGTGTTGGTCCATTCTCGGCTACCGTGAGTAGCCCAGTAAAATCGGGATGTTCATTGCGCTGAAATGGCAAATGGAGAGTTTTAATGATCCCGACTTAGTGTGGGTATGATATTGCACAAGTCATATACCGCTATAAATCCAATACCACCACCAAATTGCGTCTTACGAAATGTAACCGTGCCCGTTGGTATGTCAAAATAATGCAAATAATCTCCCGAAGCGAAAACCAAGGTGGTATCGTCGATGAGCACCAAATTGAAGAAACGCTTGCAATCGTAGCCGAATGAGTGGCTGTGAATTTTAATATTTTTAAATACCGATATTTGAAAAAAAAAAAATTTAATTTTTGTCTCCTTCCTCACCGCAATTTTATAATATCCGCTCCAAATGTGGGCTCGTTTTGCTTTACTACTGCAGTCTCAGAGTCCTCCTCCTTTACTTCTTCCTCAGACATTTTGAAAAACCTTGTTTGGTATTTTTAATGCTATTTTATTCCAAGATATTTTTCAATTTATCTTGGGACGATATTTTTTCAGAATGAAAAATATTTTCTAATATTTTTTGACACTGAATGAAAGTAACTACAAAACTGATAAGAACTCCGAAAATGGAGCAGGGATACTTTGTTTATGCGTTGCCAAGCTAATTTTTCAGATGTTGTGAAGTCGGTTTTTTTCGGTGTCTTACCCGTAACCGGAACGTTAATAATAAATGCATTCGTCTAGCTCCAGAATGGAGTAGTCTCTCTTCTGACGCCAATGGGAAACTCAAAGGAAGTTCGGACTTTCACTGAGGGTCAATAAGACTCGGTCAGACTTCTGTTGTTGTTTTTGTTGTAAGAGCAAAAACACTCCCCGAAGGTTTTGGGAAGTGATGCCGAAATTTACAGTCCTTGGCAGGATACGAACTCGGTACACTACGGTACTCCCTTGCGGTGCTGCCCGACCGTCGTGGTAACGATTTGGTATGACCGGTGGATCCTTCTAGGTCATGTCATCCCTCCATCCCTAAGGGTAAGAGGCATCATATCCATAGATCAACCATCGAGTTAGTACGTCATTACCCTCCGCAGGGGGTAACCCTGTATTGCTTTCGGGAAGGCATCGGCAAGCTTGTCCAATGATGGTACATTGGATGTATAATTTGATCAACAATCCGACATTCTTCTGTTCTAATGGAGAACTACTGTGAGCCGACACCGGGCTCTCATCCTCTCTTTGTTTATATGACCTGAGGTAGTAGCGTGTTGAGCTTGTTTACGAATCCAAGCTGAACTGGAGAACTGGGGTCGCTGTATTCCGTCAAGAGCTCGAAATCAGTCGAATATTTTGGAAGGCTAACCACTGCAGCGTCTTCCAGGCGAGGATCTCCGCTATCAAGGGCGCAATATATGCGTGCTATCCAGAACGGGAGTTAAAAACGTTGACCTGAGCCATGCTGAAGTCGAGGGTTGGCAGGGAGTGTCTGACTACTGTAGTGGTTGTTTTGGACATCTTTTCGGTTCCGGGGCATAGTAACATACCAGAAAATTTCCATTCACATCTCATGGTACTAGCGGACTTTGGCGAATCAAACGTGGCTGTGTATGTGGACTTTGCATTACGCTGACAACTTGTAGTCTACTTCTGGGCAGGTGGGCCTCGAGTCAATTAAGCAAGTGCTGAGCTTATACCTGTACTTGACATGTGGTTAAAGCGCATTTACACGGCTCCATTTTCTGGTCGATTTTTTGTCGTTCCACATTGTAAAGGATGATTTACACGGATCGATTTTCTGATCGATTTTTGTCGTTCCACTTCGTTCTACCTTCATATAAAAGGTGTGAATCGATCGAATTGCTATTTACACGGTGGAACGGCAAAAATCGACCCGTGTAAATCAGCCTTAAATAGCAGTTCGATCGATTCACACCTTGTATTTGATGGTTGAATAAAAAATCGACCAGAAAATTGACTAGAAAATCGACCCGTGTAAATCAGCCTTTAGGTCCTTCTGACCAGCGGATACGGTTTCCAGTTATGAAAAAGAAAACGGTTATGTAACGGGTTAAGAGTAAACGGTTTAGAGTTTGTAAATGAAACGGTTAGAACGGTTACGATTTTTGTTCTAACCAATTTAGCGAATACGGTCTCGGTTTGTTTTCAAAAAGTTCGTGTTTTGAAAAGCAAAACTGTTACGATTTTTTTTGAAAAATTTTACGATTTCATTTTTGGTTTTTAGATACGGTTCCGAGCTTTGAAAAACGGCTCTTATTGCAGTTTTCAACTAAATCGAGTTATAAAAAGTGAAATAGTAATAACGGTTATTTTTTTTCTGAACAATATAACGATTTCGTTTTTTAAAAGTTTACCGGTTTTGTTTTAAAAAATGTTTTAGTTATGGAAAATAAAAGGTTTTGACCGGTTACGACTTCTATTTGGAACAATTAACCGATTTCTAGGGAATATCATTTCGGTTTCTGGTTTGAAAATTTTCGTATTTTGATAAATCAAACGGTCATAACGGTTACTATCGGCTTGGAACAATTTACTGGCCAGTTCTAAATAATGTTTCACTGCGAACCGTTTCATCTCACAAATTATATGCGAGTGACAAAATTTGCGGATTTGAAAAAAATTTTTAGAATTACATAAGATTCCAGTTTTTAGCGATTTCTATTGAAAAAAAAAAATTAAATTTCGTTTTGGAAAAAGTTACCGATTTTCAGAAAATACGGGTTCTAATTTAAAAAATATATAAGCGTTATGGTTAAGATTTAACGGGTTTTCGAAGATACGATTCCGAGTTTTGAAAAAGACAAGGTTAGGGTTTCTGTTTCAAAAAAATTTTGAGGTATGAAAATACGGTTATATCGGTTAAGTAATCGGTTAAGAAAACGGTTTTAACAGCATAAGGTTAACAGCTACTACTTGCAGATTGAAAAAGATAGGTTTTCGTGGTTTTTGTAAATGAAACGATTTAAAAGGATTGCAGAGGCAGTTCTAACGCTTAGTTTAATAATTAATAAGATAATGATTTCAACATTAGTTTGTAATTTATTTCATGACAGAAGACAAATAATTCTCTCCTGCGTAGGAATATAAAACGCCAATTTCAAATTTCATGCATTTTCAGCAACTAGGCTAACAACAGTTTTAACAAAGAAATAAATTTTTATTTTAATATGTAAGTCAAAAGTTCGCACCATGATCGAATCATGTGTCAGCACAGCAAATCTTTAAAAGCATCATCATCGTCATCCTTAAAAAAGTCTTCAATATTCTCTAGCTCTTTGCTTAAATCTAAGTTGGTGACTGAGGTATTTATTGTATTCTCCGTGGCGTTTTCTTTGGTATGCGAGGCAGACTGCAGTTGATTCTCGTTTTTTGTTGGCGAGAAAAATGTCTCAATTTTATGTGACTGAAAGAGAGAAGTTGCAAATTATTTTTTTTTTTTTTGATATGTGAAAAATGGCTCATTTACTAACCCCCGTTGGTGCTGCAGTATGCGTAGCGTCTTGCAAATTTTCACAAAAGAGTCCAGCTTTATTTAAAATATCCTGCTTATTTTTTAACATATTCCAAATGACATCATCAGCCGTTTTAGCAGCCATTAAATAACGACAAGTAATCGCTTTATTTTGGCCAATGCGATGTGCGCGACTTTCAGCTTGAGCTAAGGTCTGAAAAGGTGATGTAAAAATTTGTCATATTATTATAAGTAAAGTTAAAATTAAAATTAAAATTAATTTAAATTAAAATTAAAATTAAAATTAAAATTAAAATTAGAATTAAAACTGAAATTAAAATTAAAGTTAAAATTGAAATTAAAATTAAAAGTAAAATTAAAATTAAAATTAAAATTAAAATTAAAATTAAAATTAAAATTAAAATTAAAATTAAAATTAAAATTAAAATTAAAATTAAAATTAAAATTAAAATTAAAATTAAAATTAAAATTAAAATTAAAATTAAAATTAAAATTAAAATTAAAATTAAAATTAAAAGTGAAATTGAAATTAAAATTTAAACCAAAATTAAAATTAATATTAAAATTAAAACTAATATTAAAGTTAAAATAAAAATAAACATTAAAATTAAAATTAAATTAAAGTTAAAATTAGAACTAAAATTAAAATTCAAATTAAACTTAAAAGTAAAGTTAAAATTCAAATTAAAATTAAAATTAAATTAAATTGATCAAATAAAATAAACTTAATAGCATAAAAGAAAATCAAATAAAATAAAAATGAAGTAAAATAGGTAAATCCAAATTTAAACTAAATAAAAATGATTAAAATAAAATTGGATTAAATAAAATAAAAATTAAATTCAATTCAATTAAATCAAATAAAATTAAAACCAATTAAATAATAATAATAAAATAGGAAAAATATAATATCGGAAAGTGAAGAGACAGCCCATAAACAGCCAATAAATTTTTATGTTTGAATTTCAACCTCTAGACGAAGTCTAGCAATTATAATAGTCGTTTACAATTTAACCAATTCAACATACACTTGGATTCCAGTCTAGTTCAGCGAATACAATCATTTCAGCAGCCGTTAATGTAATGCCAGCATTACAAGCGCGCAACGATAACACAGCAACTTTGCATGAAGATTTTGTTTGAAATGTATTTATATACTCCTGTACAAATGAGATGATTATTATTTCCATAGACTTACATTTGAAAAGCATACTTACTCCTCTACTTTCATTTTTAGTGCTGCCATCAATACGTATAAAATTAACATTTAACTTATTCAAACAATCAGTAATGGCATCGAGCATAATGCGATGATGCGCAAACACAATGAATTTTCTATCTTCCTTAACTAAGTTTTTCAAATAGGCACTACAAGTTTTTGAAAAGAGAAACAAACGTATTTTTTAGTTCAATTTGTTTTTTAAGGATTTGACAGAGCAATGAGTGCAACTCACCACACGGCACGCGTTTTCACCTCAGCGGTTGTTGAATAGAATTTTAGTAGGATTTCCTCACGTTCACGTCCTTTGCTTGAGGAGAAATCTTTAGAGAGCTCAGCTAAGCTATCATTCGTATCGTTATTGGATGTGATGAGCGCAGGATCTAGGACAACAGTTTCTCTGTAAAAGATTAATAGAAAATTGTTCAGGAATTATCAAATGATTTTTCCGATGGGGGATTGATTTAAGATCACTGTTAAAAACCTTTCCAATCCGCCAACCTGATTTTTCCCAGTTTATTTTATTTTATTTTACTCTGTTTAATGTTTTTATATTATTTTATTTTTTTTTATTTTATATTATTTTTTTATTAATTTATTTTATTTTATTTTATTTTATTATTTTTTATTATTTTATTTTGTTTTATTTTTTTTTATATTATTTTTTTATTATTTTATTTTATTGTTATATTAATTAATTTTTTTATTTTATTATTTTATTTTATTTTTTATTTTATTTTTTTATTTTATTATTTTATTTTATTTTTTATTTTATTTTATTTTTTTTTATTTTAATTTACTTTATTTAATTTTATTTTTTTATTATTTTATTTTATTTTTATTTTATTTTATTTTTATATTATTTTATTTTTATATTATTTTATTTTATTTTTATTTTATTTTTATATTATTTTATTTTGTTTTATTTTATTTTATTTTTATAATTTTTTTATTTTATTTTTTATTTTATTTTGTTTTATGTTATTTTATTTTTTATTTTATTTTATTTTATTTTGTTTTATTTGATTTTATTTTATTTTATTTTTTTATTATTTTATTTTATTTTATTTTTATATTATTTTACTTTATTTTATTTGTTTTTATTTTTTTATATTCTTTTATTTTATGAATTTATTTTATTTTATTTTTTTATTTAATTTAATTTTATTTTATTTTTATATTATTTTATTTTATTTTATTTTATATTATTTTTATATTATTTTATTTTGTGTTATTTTATTTTGTTTTATATTATTTTATTTTTATTTTATTTTATTTATTTAATCTCCTTTTATTCTATTTTTTTATTTTGCTCAATTTGGGTTTCTTATGGCCACGAAATCTCACCTATGCTTTTCAGCTAATTGTGGCAGCACAGCTTCTTTTGTACGACGTATCATAAATTTCAACTCCAACACTACTCTGAGTTCTTCCAGATTCGATTGACCCGAAGCATCCCAACCAAAATTATTTTGCTTGCCATCACAGTAACGCGAAGCTATTGCAATAATAAAATTAAAAAGTAATTAGCATCATAAACTCTTCATTTTTATACCATTCTACAAAACATACTAAATTCCACATAGGTCATAAATTTGCGATCAATCATATGCAGCTGCGTAAACAACTCCAAAGGACGCGATAACGCAGGCGTGCCAGACAATAAAATCACATGACGCGCTTGTTGCGTTATCCGTTCAGCAACCATAGCGCATTTACTTTTTGAATTTTTTAAAGTATGCGATTCATCGAATATAACAAAACCAAATCGATGTTTTAACAATTTCTCAACATGACGATCCATCATATTATAACTAGTAATTACGACTTTGGCATCATCGAAAAACTGCTGGGCGCTGGTAAGTACTTGTACATAATGTACTGGTATGCTGGGTAAAAGTTCGCGCACATGATTTGACCAAGACTCTCTGCAGCGAGAAGGAAAAACAATGATGAATTAAGATGAAACGTATAGTTAGAGCAGCATATTTAAGCCTACCTGATAGAGGCAGTGGTACAGATTAGCAGCGGCCACGATTCTCTATAGAAGTCGGCAACAGCTAGAGCTTGATATGTTTTGCCAAGACCCATTTCATCACATATCATGAGACGACCATGCTGAGCTATAGCAAAGCTAAAGAAAAGTAGGTTTAAAAGGTTGGTCAAAATACTTGACATTGCTTGCATTTACCAAACTCCTTCTTGCTGAAAAGGTAACAGCTTTTGTGCCAACTTAGGTTCTATGGAAGAGAGACATGAACGTTCAAGCTCAACAGCTGGCGCACGACAAAGTGAAATGACACTTCTCGGTAGCGTGCCAATAACAATTTCGGGTTTCATGCCCTCTATCACTTCTTGTAGGCGTTCATAATCGACTAAGCCAAAACTCCAAGTTGCTTTGGCATGATCTAAAAGTAAACAAAACGTAATAAGCTCTTCTACTCATTATTAAAATTCAAATTTGAGCTACAAACCGTAATATTTGGATGGCATGCGCTTAAAAACTTCAATCAATTTAGCATGAAAACACGAAGGTTGCACAACAAAGCGCGTCTTAGTTATCATATATAGTCTACAATTTACTTTGGTGACGAAAACTGGTGCTAATTGTTGTTGTCCATTATTGGCCGTCGTGGCTGCTGCAGCAGAATTTGGTTTGTTATTGTATCCATTACGTTGATAAGGATGCGTTGATTCACGCGCGCTCCTACCATAGCTACCGATATTAGAACGTTTCAAATCATTGAGGAAACTTATAGCAGCTGCTGAGGGCGTAGACTTTGCTTGTGTCTGGTGATTTATGGCTGCAGTTGAACGCGCTGGCATGCTGTTTTGTTGTTTGTTAAAGAAGGCACTTGTTGGTATTGCACCGGTTCGCTGTGGTTGTTGTTGTTGTTGAGCCGCGGGTACCTTTTGTATTTCAGTTGCTAACGTGTTGGACAAGCGTTGTTTTTTAGCTGCAAGTTTTTCTAAAGCAATGCGTCGTTTTTCTGCAATTTCTGCTGCACTGCAAACTGACATTTTTTTATTTATAGTTTGATTCTAACGTAATTAAAATAATTTAGTGCAATTGCTGCAAAATTTGGAGCGCGAGGACGGCACAATAAACACAAATTCAAATTTACAGCTGTTTAGTTGCTTTATACCGCGTCCACACAAAGCGATTCCAAGCAGTTGGAAGTGTTTAGGAGTCGGCTATCTTTAACCCTTAACTACTTTGTTTTGCACCTGCACATACCGCATCGTTAGCTGTATAGCGTATAAAGAAAAATTTTTACTGTAAAAAAAATTAAAATAAATAAATCACAAAAAATTAAAAATAAAAATTAACTTGAGAAAATATCAAAAAAAAATTGAATAAAATAAAAACAAAATCTGAAAAGTCATTTACATTGATCGATTTTTCATACAATTTCTTGTTGATTCTGAAAATAAACTCTTGTAAACGGGCCCAGCAAAATTGCATGCAACAAAGTTGGTGGTCAGCCGACTTTGGTTCAACTTAGCAATCAACTTTTGTACACCCCTTGGTTTGTTTACGAATGTCAGATTTTGATGTACAATTAGTAAATAACACAATTGCATCTTTTTTATTTAGCATGAATCTGCCTAGGAATTGTTTGTCTTAAGGGGCGTTTAGATTGATCGATTTTTCATACAATTTCTTGTTTATTCTGAAAGTTGACGCGTGTAAACGGATCTAGCAAAATTCCATGCAACAAAGTTGTTCAACTTAGCACTCAACTTTTGTATAACCCTGGGTTTGTTTACGAATGTCAGTTTTTGATGTAAAATTTTGTAAATAAAATTTAAATTCATTTTATTTAGAAAATTGTTCATAAAAAAATTGTATCTCTTTTTATTTGGCATGCATCCGCCTAGAAATTTTTTGCTTTATTCAACGCCTACACCCAGAGTAAAACCAGTGTAGAAGAGTCTGCAATGTGCTCCGTTTGGAATCCATGCGCGATGCGCTCACCCAGCCAGGCAGACTCGGACTCATCAAAGGTGCGTTTACGTAGTCCAAAAACACTTCCTCAGATATAAAAAAAAAGTGTTCCTCTGAGACACACTTCCTCATATATTCTAGAAAGCCTTCTTTCCATTAAATCACTAGACGCTCCCATTAGGACCCCCTCAAGAGAGTTTTGATGGAGTTCCTTTTCGCTCCTTTTTTGGCAGCGCTCCGTACTTTGTTGGCTTTGATTCGAAAAGCATTTCCTAGCCAGAATGCCCGATAATTTTGTATCCGCTGGAATAGATCTCTATTTCCTTTGTTGTTGTTGTTGTTTTTTTTTTTTTTAGCGAAACGTAGCGCCCAGACGCAATGTTTTTTGCTGTAACTGTCATCAAGATCTTCTAAAAGGATTCCAATGAAAAAAGCAGTTTCAATAGGGTTGGGTCAAAGTGAGATTAGTGTTAGAAGAGCATGCTGATAGGAGCAGAAGTGAATAAGTGGTTAGCATCGAGAGGAGAACAGCATTCCGAGCAAACATTGGGGACTTCGGTGTACAGCCGTCTTGGTAAGAGCTTCGCCCATTAACTTGGAGTTACCCAGATCGGAGTTGAACGAGAGTGTCTCTGGTCTCTCTCGGGAGATCGCATTCCTCTGCAGGAACAGTTGGTGCTTGCTTTAACAGGACGAAATTCGCCGGACGGGAGCTGGCAAAGGTCTTCACCGCACCTAAGTAGTTGCTGTTGAGGACGGGACTGACAAAGGGCTTCGTCGTCCCTATGTAGAAGCTGTTGAGAACCTGTCTGTGGACCCGCGGGTCAAACGGCTTTGTTATAGCCATTTTCCCATTTTCATTTAATTTTTTTCAATGACATAAACAACCATCAAATAGTTTTCACAAAAATTTACTAATATAAACGGGTAGTCAATTCAATTTGGAATCAACTATACATGCAACGAAAATTGATTCCAAAATTTAAAACTGTAAAAAGCCATTAAGCTGTATAGCGTATAGAGAAAAACTAAAGGGTCAGTTACATAAAGCTTTATTTTTACTTTACCTCAAACTTTGACTTTGACAGAAAGGTTCAGTATACGTATTTAAATGAAGCATAGCAAATTGGAGACCTCAAAGTTGAAGCACGGTTCAAATTTGGCAAACTCTCAAATATTGCTTGCTTTGCTTGCTTTGACAATCAGATGTTGATGACTTTGCTTTAATTAAAGAATAAAAAGTAATAATAATGATTAATTAATTTTTTCTCTATTAAATTAATAAATTAACCAAAATACTCTGAATGCAAAGAAATAAAAAACGAAAACAACTGTATAAAAGAGAAGCGTCAAGGCGTTCATTGTAGCATACCTCTGAAGTTGGACGCAAAGTTTTGAGGTAGCAAATGTCAGGCGAGGTTAACAAAGCTTTATGTATTCGACCCTTTATGTATATGTTTTCTTTAGGGGTCAACTGCAAAAAATTAGATAAAATTATACGAAAGGGTTCGAAAGTCGCTTTTTGGCCCAGCATCATGAATCCGGAACTAGACTCCTTTTTTTGTGTTCTTCTTCATACATGTCACCCTGCACCATATCAGCTGTTGTTTTTGTGTATTCGCAATCAAAATAAAAAACAAGGAAACGTTGAAAACATAATAGGGAAACCATTCAAGTAAAATTGATAATTTTCCATGAATTCGCACCACAATATCGTGAAATCAAATAAAATCGCAGTATAAAGACATCCAAACATTTGATAAGACGCAAAAACCGTAACAACAAAGTATGAGTAGCCTACAGACCGAAGAGAATCATTTAGCTGCCATGGCATTTGCACTACCCACAGACGACGAGTCAACAACGCCAATGCAAATCACATTATTCGATATAAGCTGGCAGGATGTGCTCATACCAATCGTAACAGAGTTCCTCAGTCTCAAAGACTTATTTAATTTGCGTTGTTGCTCCCAAACTGCCAAACGATTTGTTGAATCGTCATTTGAGTTGCGCAAGGACATTAATTTGGCTGGAAATAATAGTCGTAATGTTGAGTTAGCATTCGCTGTACTGGGCAAGTGTTGTCGACGCGTTGAAAATTTGCATTTAGCACGTTGCCATTGGTTAACAGATGAATATTTGCTACCAATTTTAGCTGAAAATACACGACTGCGTGTCGTGAATCTAAATGAATGTGTCAATATAACACCACTAGCGCTGCAACCGATCATTATTGAATGTAAGGAGTTGCGCGTTTTAAAACTTTCAAAATGTCAATGGCTCACAACGGGTGCAGTGGATGCGCTTACTTTGCATCATAGCAATTTAGTGGAATTTGATATATCACATTGCACCGCAATTGGAGAACGTTGTTTGATTATATTTTTCCGCAAGTTGAACAAATTGAATGTGCTGTCGTTGGCCAATACACCAAGTGTTACCGATCAAGTGCTCATACAAATTGCCAATTATTGTCGCGGTTTGGAGCATATCAATTTAGTTGGATGCGCTGCCATTTCGGATTATGGGATACAGTAAGTAGATGATTTTAATTGGTAACAAGCAAACGTACGTTTCGATCATACGCGCTTTTAGAAGTGAAACTTCTTAGGGAAGTATGGAAAAGTTACGGGGTGCTTTGAACATCATATACCAAAATATGTGAGTAATTCCATGTCAAATCGTCAACTGTTTGAAATCCAACCCTTTCGATGTGAATGAGTTTTGGCGAGGTGTTTTCTTTATCATAAAAAGAATTTCCTTTTTTTCATAAGCTAACGAAATTTGCTTCCTGTTTATAAAGTTTTTTTTTAAATATCGTAAATTACTGTGTTTATAAATATCTAAAACTAAAAGCACTTTTAAAAAAGGTACCTAAGAAGTGTAAAAAAAAAAAAATTATTTCAAAAAATATTTTGAAAAAAAATTAAATTAATTGGAAAAAAGTTTAAAAAATCTTCTAACAAATTTTTGAAACCGTAAAAATTACGGTTAAAAAACCATAAGCACTTTTGAAAAGTATACTTAGAGACATGAAAAAATTTTTTTGAAAAAAAATATTTAAAAAAACTTTAGAAAATTGAATGCCAGAAATTTTTCAAATTTTTAAAATCGTAAAAGTTTAAGTTCGCCTTTAATATTATACCTCTGCCTTTAAAAAATTGTATATTTGGAAAACTTTTGAAATTTTTTTTTAAGAAAACAGCCCACCAAAAATCATTCAAATCGGCAGTGGTGACCTACAACAAAAGTACTTGCGAAGTAGTTTAAAAAAAAAATAAAAAATTGGAAAAAAGTTTAAAAAATCTTCTAACAAATTTTTGAAATCGTAAAAATTACGGTTAAAAAACCATTAACACTTTTGAAAGGGAGACATGAAAAATATTCTTTTTAAAAAAATGTATTTAAAAAAAATTTTGAAAATCGAATGCCAGAAATTTTTCCGTTGGCCTCACTGACTCTCACTGAAGTTTAAACTTGCACTGAAAACCCAGGTCTTAAAAGTAATAAAAAAATTATTTTGAGAAAAAAATTATTTTGAAAAAAAAAAATATTTTGAAAAAAAGTATTTGCAAAAAAGTATTAAAGAAAAAAAAATAATTGAAAAAAATTTAGAAAATCTTCCAAAGCAAGAATTATTTCAAATTTTCAAAATCGTAAAAATTAAGGTTCGCCTTTTTTTAAAAAATATTTAAATTTGAATCTTGTAAAGAAAATACTTTCGTTTTTTTTAGTTTCTTGTAGAGTTAAGTTATTTAAACACAAAATTACTAAATTTTTAGCACTGCAGCCTTTAAAAACCGAAAAAATGAAAAATTAATAAAATTTTAAATTTGGAAAACCTTTTGAAAATTTTTTTAAAGAAAACAACCCACCAAATTCATTCAAATCGGCACTGGTTAACTCCAACTATTTAACTATTTGACATGGAATGGCTTATGTACCCCATTAATTTGTTATAAAACGAGCTCTCGTAGCCGGTAAGCCTTGTTCCCAACAAACACTGAAGTTAGATGTCGATTAGATAACTAGACTCATTCTTCTAACCTAAAATTTGAGGATGACTCGAGAAACAAAATTGGACATAATTCTCAAATCGAGTAAGTCATAGTTCTCCAATCGGGATCTAATGCGATTCTCTAACGGGATTCTAATGTGAATTAAATTTTCTTTTTTTTTTTTGTAATCATTCTCGAATCGTTTTCTAGTGAAGTTATCTAGCATCTTTTTCGACTCGAGAGTAACACTAGTTCTCCAATGTATCAATGAAAATTTCTCTAACTTTAGAGACGGTGTTTGTTGGTTTAAGAAGTTTCACTTCAAAAAATGTAGAAATTGTGCATTATTTGTATTTAATTTTTTAAATAAATTACAAAAATGAAATAAATTAAAAATAGTCGATTGAAAAAAAAAAAAAAAATATAAAAAAAGGTAAAAAAAAAATTAAAAAAAAAATAAATAAAAAAAAATTAAAAAAATTTAAAAAAAAATTAAACAAAAAAACATTTTTTAAATAATAAACAAATAAAAGAAAAAAATTTAAAAAAATATTGAACAAAAAAATTTTTAAAATAATAAATAAATAAAAGAAAAAAAAATTAAAAAAATATTAAACAAATAAAAGAAAAAAAAATGAACAAAAAGAAAAAAAAAATTTTTGATTAGGAAAAAAATTAAAAATATAAAATAAAACAAAATTGAAGGAAACACATATAAAGTAAAGTAAAATAAAATAGACTTAAAAAAATCGTCACATTTCCAGAAGATTAAAAAAAGGGTAGAAACTGTGCATCATTATTTTACTTTCGTCCACCCAGAAATCTCCTTCTTCACCCACATATGTACATATATCAAGTGCTTCACATTTTTTGCTCATCAAAGCATTTATTTTTTCTTTTTTTTTGTTTCTATTTACAGTGCAATTGCGACACATTGCACTCAGCTACGTTCACTGCAAATACAACGTTGTCCGCGTGTTACGGAGCGTTCACTAGCACCGTTACGCAAACGCGCGTACATCGATCGTCATAATCAATTAGACATGTATCTAAATGATTTCTATCCTAGTGATTTTTTAATTTACTAATTTTTTTTTTTTGAAATTTTGCTTAGCTGATTTTCGCTTAACTGCTTTACATAAACGTGTCATGAAATAGATAAATTTTATAATTTTAACCGGTTTAAACGTTTTTGTTGCCATTCTGCTATACGATTCGATTTATAATTACAGCGCTCTAATCACAGCATGTCAACAACTACAATCGCTAATGGTGCATCGTTGTCCAAACGTGACAGAGCGTGTATTGGCGCCATTGCGCGGGCGCATCTTTATCGATCGACCGCAGCAGGGTTATCATGTGCCAGCTTTACCGGGTTTAGTTAATTGCCTATATTTACAAGTTTAAATTTTATAGAAATATAGAAAAATGAATTATTTAAGACTTATGTATTTGTGTGATTCTCTTTAGTCATATATTTTTTAGACTAGTTTTAATTTTATGTGATTTATTATATATTTACAAAATATCGTTGAATACAAATTAATACTACATATTAAAAAAAAGGAAAATATTTGTGCTTTTGTTATTTAAAATAGTTGTTCGTTAAACGTAATTTAAGTTTCTTTTTTTACTCCATTATTAATGGCGACGACGATTGAGTAAAAGATTAAGCTATCCCCAAATGCTTTTCAAAAATGCTCTATCTCAGAATTTTTTTCAAAACCTCTCAATTTAGAATTTGGTTGAGGAACGCTCAATCTCGAAATGTTTTCCAACAATGCCTATCTCATTAGTTGTTTCAAAAACGCCCTATCTCTCCTGAAAATGTATTGGATTTTCGTTCATAAATTTCGTTTTCGAAGCTCATTCTAAGTTAGGGCTTTCTTGAACCCGATTCTGAAAAAAACCGTTATTCTAAAAAATTCAAAGCTGGAAATTTCTTCACAAAATTTTGAGATAGGACGTTTTTTAAATGTATTAAGCTAAGCTGATCCTTTATTCAGCTGTCGTTGTATTCTAAAATAGTAGAAATGTGACACAATTTTTTTTTCTTTGTTCTAGCCATATAATCATTCATTAGCAGGCATAATTATTAAGTATAGGAAAGGCCTTATTGACTAGCAATAAAAAGTTAGTTTCTTGGCAAATTATAGCTCTGATCCCTTACTTTTCTGACTAAATCTAGTAGAACTGTCAAAATTAGAAAATCCGCTCTCAGCGCCAATAACAAGGAGTACGGGATCGCAAAAATGGTAGAACTGTCAAACTTGGTCGCTTGACAGTTCTACAACAAGTAGTCAGAATTTACCAGCAAAAAATCTGCTGACAAAATCCTGCAACTCTCTGACTGGAGAGAGCTAAATTTTTTGCTCTCACTAGTCAGAAAAGTGGCGTACCGGATCACTTTCCTGTAGTTCGTGACTGTTTCTGACTATTTCTGACTGTCAAATTGGAGTACGGGATCAGAGCTTATATAAACTTGTAGGAAGTTTCAATTCTGATGATAATACCGAAAATTATATACCCAGCTGTCGCTGCAAGCAACATGAAGACTGATGGACTTTGATAACTTCCATATGAAGCTTACAACAGCAACAAGTACATTCATAAATGGGCCATTCCATATGAAATCGTTAAAAAATAAAGTATTTTTTTTATATGTTTTACTTCTTTCGTTTTTTAAATAGCATTTTTTCAGTATTCAAATAAGAATAAGAAAAAGTTTCCAATAAAAGTTAAAACTAATTAGCTCTATCAGAAAAAATATAATAATTTACTCAAAGTCATATTAAAAAAAAAAATTATTAAAATTACAAAAGTGTGTTAATTTAATGCCGACCTTTAATTTTTACGATTTCCAAAACTGAACATTTTATGATATTCAAATTTTTTTAAATTTGTTTAAAAATATTTTTTCAATCTAAGTAAATTTTTTGAAAGTGAAAGAATTTTTTTACAAAGTAGTTTAAAGAAACTGAATAAAGTAAACTTAAAAAAAAACAGTAAGTAAAATTTTGAAGTTGAAGTACCTACTATGGAAAAAAAAAATTCAAATTGTTTCTTTAGCTGAAGTTCGTAAAAAAGTAAACTCCTCGCCAAAATTCATTCAAATCCGAAGTTGCCATTTCAACCGTTTCATAATTTCTTGTTGCAGTTACATAATTATGCACACTAGTACAACTGGGTATAAAAATGCTTTAAGATAATGTACGTACGTACATATTTTGTTACAATAATTTGTACATGCAAAACATTGCAGCTTATAATCTTAATTACAAAAATTATTACTTTTTTATACAGCGAGCAAATCACGAGTGCAGCCTTTTGCACACAAAGCATTCCCTTAAAACAAAAAATAAAAAAAACCTTCCAGCTTAATTTATATTTAAAAATATTTCTTTAAAATGAAAAAAATGCGCATTATTGTGCTTACAATATAAGCGGCGAGGTATCGTTTGTTCTATCTCCATCATCATCATTGTTCAATTTTCGCATGGACGTTGTTGCTACTATTGTTCTCTGCTCTTTACTAACAAACCTATCATCTGTTGCATCATTTTGCCATTTACTATGTAGCACTTTCAGTCGCTGATAAGCACGCATTGAAATATTTAAACTTGGCATAACTTCCATTAGACCAGGTTCACGCATAAAAGCCAAACCGCATAAGCCAAAGTAGGTATGAAATGGATCGGTTGTTGATTGCGGCCATTTAGCGAAACCACCCACAATTGTATCTTGTGTCTCCATAATGTATGCACGATTTTCATCATAATCAATTAATTCAAAGGCACCTAGTATACGTAGCGCAGCACCAATCCAAAATGAATAGCAGGTATCGACTGTTTTATTTGGACGTCCTTGAAAGCCAGTAACCTGTTTGAAGAAATTTAGGTATTAATTTTTGGAAAATTTGTAGAATATACTACTATCCCCCACCTGTCGAAAAATTAGCCAACGTATTATATTTTCTTTCGTTGTCTCATCCAAACGTCCTAGCTGGCCACTCAAGTCAAGCGCTGCTAAAGCGCAAAATGTTGTACCACCGTGAGCTTCACCTTCCAAATACTGACTGAAGCCGTTATCATAGCGCTATATAGAGTGTGAAAAGAATATTATTTTTTTAACAAATTTTTACGGTATTAAACTATATGCGTATTTCCATGTCAATCCAAGCATTTGATTATACTATTAAACTCTTAACACGTACCAGTGAGCTCATAATGAATTCGTACATTTTCTCTTTATTAACATTGCCCCAATAGTCGAGCATATGGCAAATAGATGCAGCACAAAATACGAAACGCATATCACTTTCACTGCCATTAATGCAAGCGCTAAAGCTGCCGTCAGGACGTTGTACTGCAGCCACGCCTAGTCGTTGAAAAAAAATTGAATAGGAATTATTAAAATTGGTAATACAATTGTCTAGCAGCCTACTCACCATCGACAATACTCTTTCGATCCAAACGACTCAAATCATCGCCTAGTGTCGCCAAAATGCCAATGGCAGTATACGTCATAGCCAGATGACCCCATTGGTAGCATTTGATATTGGCAAGTAATTGTTCATCATTGGATATGATATTTACACAACGCGAACCCTGAAGAGAGAGAGAGATGTTATAAATAAGAGAGAAAAATGAGAATACGAATATTAGACCCTATAGACGATTATCTACTCGAAAATTAGAATATGTATCCCCTTTTTCTCTTAGTGCAGTATCTCAGGATTAGAGGAAGAAGTATAGATCCATCACTTTGATTTTCGATGCGTAGTATTGCCTACAAGGCGACTCGGTTTTCTGGAAGCACACTTTCTCGAGAGTCTAGCGAAAGAGAGGAAAGTGGAGTTTTTGCTCCTTATCAAGGTAATATAGGAAAGTAAAAATTGTATCCGAGTGGAAGTGTTGGATATCCTATGAGTGCTTTTTTATCCTAATCTTCACTATGATAGCCGTTACAGTCTTTAAAAAGGCTTTATTAAATATAGCAAGAGTGACAATGCTTTTGCAAGTGTGCATCACTGTGGAGCGATTTGATATGACCACGTATAACCTTATACGTTTTCAGACCACCACCTGCAATCGCTGGAGCTTCGTGTGCCGTAAACCCATATACTTGGCTGAGAGTTGAGCTGAATTCAATTCAAATTTATTGCATTTTTTCTTAACACGCGTTATAACAGGCTATAAGCTGCGACCTTGAACCCTTTGTATTCCTAATTATTAAAGTATTGTTTTCGAGCTAAAGCGTCAGCGAAAAACTTTTATCGAGAATTGTTTTGCTGCCTTTGCAGTTAAGTTGCTATCTACCTAACGCCAGAAAAATCTGATTCAATGTCGGTAAGATAGTTATCAACATAATTAATTTACTTAAGTGAAAAGTGATGTATACTAAAGTTGATGTTTAAGCTCGATAAAAGATAACAGCTGCCTTTATACCTTTTTATGTTAGCAGCAGCTTTGTTTGTTTTAAGAAACAAGCAGAGTGCTTTTGTCATGCAATTTGAAAAGGGAAAACAGTATCTGAAAAATATTACGCATGTATGCTTATGCATTAGTAAAGTGCTTCAAGCAGATAATCTAATATATGTACATATACTACGTGCCTAAAGCACTTCAAGAATTACATATCTGATTTTTTAAGCCCGTAAATCCATACTGTCGTCTTATAAGATAACAACTCGATGTAAATATTTACTTCAACATGTACGTGATAAACGCGCTACTACATATATATTCACCTGAAAGCCGCTTGCTTGCGGTTCTCCATCTGCTGATGTAACTAAGCCGCCATAAATCCATTCTATAATATCCTTTTGCATTTGTGGCGTTAGCAGTGGCAAGGAGTTGAGCACGTCCAGACCGCATACAGCAAAGAAGGCAATAGTACCCCTAAAAAATGGTGAAATTTAGTAAGTATTGAGTGTTTATGCATGGTTCCAGCCAACTTACCTGGTAGAGTCATGTGAGGCTAGACGTGCTGGTAACAAATTTAAAAAGCGCACAAAAAATTTGGCATGCTTTTTTAACAGTGCGGGTTCCTGTTTTTCACTTTCAATTGTTAATGTGGCGTGGGACATTTTCCCTTCACTTTAAATTCAAACTATCTATTAATTAATTGCTCCAACTAATTACCATATAATATGTGGGCACTTATAAATCAAATTCCTGTTTGACCGCTGATCGTTTAATACCACCAACAATTTCTTACGTATTTATCACACTCTATCGTTAATGACTAATTAACAATCAGCTTTTTTAATGTTAAATGCTTTTACTGATAAAATTATAGGCGCCGCGTTTTGTTGCGTGCATCAATCAGTCCCATCAGCAGCAGCAGCAGCCAAACACCTTTACTACCAACACCTTTTTTGTTTTGGAACAATAGTCCGCTAATTATGACAACACTCTTTGCTATTCACTGTGCGATTGTTTGGATTTGATTGTTTTATATATTTTAAGTTGAATTTGCATATTCCCTTGAGTTTTGTTTATTCAGTTTTATGTAGAAAAATGTATAAAATTTACTTTGCAATGACAAATGCAAATGTGAACAGCTGATCGACGAAGGGTTGCCATCATGTTTTTGCAGTGAAAGCAAATTTGTGCTAAATGTATTCGGATCGCACTTGATTAGGGTACTAGGTACAATTCCGATACCGTATCCCGGGGCTCCCGCTTCAAGTATTTGTCCGGAAATCTCGGGCTTATAATTACGCATTTGTTTCCTTTAGGGGTCAACAGCTAACAAATTAGCTAACACATGCGAGAGAGTTCAGAAGAATTGGCCTCAGAATCACGAATCCGGAAACGTTTTTTTAAATTTGTTTGTTTCTGTGAAAAGGTATTTGCATTCAAAGTTGCGAAAACACATAAGGCCGTCCCTAAAAACGTGCAAAAAAGTTTTTTGCGCAGAAATACTGGGCATGGTGTAGCCGGTGTTGGACCGGCTAAGGGTTCTTTTGTATAAGCGCAGCCGAAGGCCGCCAACTCAAAATGGTGTTCTGCACACAAATACCATGGATTCCACCCCCAAATTGGGGTCAGACCCGTGTCATTTAGCGTTTTTTTTTAAAGCGCTTCCGGATTCATAGCCCTGAGGCCAAATCACTTTTTTTGAACCCTCTCCCATAATTTATGCTAATTTATTACCAGTTGACCCCTAAAACGAAACAAAAACCTATAATTATTCAAATCTTAGGCTTTCGGGATCCCGGGGTGAAAATAAAAAAAATACCACAAAACTGCTGAAACGCGTCCAAAAATGTCGAGAGAGGTATCAAAGGACTCGTTTTTCCCTCAATATCAATAATTCGAAGGCAAAAACAAAAATTTTTGTTTCAGTGGCCAAAAATCAATAGTTTTACCGTGTCCGATCCTGATATTAGGGAGTGTCTCTTGACAGAAATAATTTACGGAGTCTTCATTTACGAGTTATTTATATCGGTCTTATACAGAGGCCAAAACGCACACTTTGATACCTCACGCTACCTTTCTGAATGGTTTCTGAGATAATTTCAAAAAAATAACGGAACCCCGGGATTGTCAGTTTAATATAGCGAAATCTCGGCATTGTCAAAATCCTTCGGTATTCGATGCAGGGCTGGGTTATCCCGAAAGCAATAGCAGAAAAACATAGTAGAACGTCCCCTGCGGGTTAGAGGTTTGGAATATGCCCGAGGTAGGCATATCGGACGTAAGAGGCGACTAATATGATGGCTCTCACCTCTCATTAACCATCTTATCCTTCCTCACGAATGGAGGGATGACATGACCTAGAAGGGTCCACTGGTCATACCAAATCGCTACCACGACAGTCGGGAACAACAACATGACACCTGTAAACACTCACGGCAGACTTGTTTAGTTTGAGACGGCAAGCTAATATTTTTTTCTTTCTAAAGGTGGCGCTATGTACCTTGATGCTTGCGAATTATCCATAAAAATTCGTTATCTCGCAGGTGTGCTCTCCCAATCGCGGTCGCTCCGAGTTGCGCGACTCAATATGGTCCATTTCGGAATGCTTTCTGATAATCTTATTAGCTGTTGCGTTTCCACCAATACTACTGTGTCCGGAAACCCACCAAATAGAATTGTAGATATTGTCATGAAATTCGGCACCTTGGCAGCATGTCGGACTTTATGACGTTAAATAGGTCGCTGGTACTATACTCTCCGGCAGCAATTTATGGGTCTTCTCTAAGCAATAGATATCGGATTGAATGTCACTGCATGAGTCAAAGAATCGATATGCCAGTCCGGATTGCATATCCTCAAATTATTCCCCAGCGGGCTAGGGGTGTAGAATATGCCCGAGGTAGGTACGAGGGTCGTAAGAGACGACTAAAATCTACTTCGACCCTGCTTGCGTGGTCTTAGGGGAGGAGGTGGGGGGGAGGGAATATAAGCCTAAACGTTAAGGCTGATTTACACGGGCCGATTTTTCTAGCCGATTTTTTATTTTTTATTTTTTTCACCGTGTAAGTAGCAGTTCGATCGATTCACATCCTGTATTTGAAGGTAGAGCGCAGTGGATTGAAAAAAGTCGGCCAAAACAATCGATGCTGTATACTAGAAAAAAAAATATTATACGTAACGGACTGACCATAAAGTACTGTTACTACAAGAACAACAACAACACCAACAATAACCACAACAAAGTGATACTCTATTTGTTAATATAAGCTTTGTTTCTTGAAATCTCCAGCAAAGAACTGTCAGCAGAAGAAAGTCTTGGAAAAAGCTGTCAAAATCTCATTTCTGCTAATTTTTCGACGAACAGGAATCAGTAGAAACTTGCAGACAAAACAGCGGTTACGTTTCTGATTGGCTAACAATTTGAATTTACATTTTTTGTTGTTGTTTTGCAATGTCACCGATCAGCTGTTCCTGCTTGCTAGTTTCTGCTGGACGAAAAATCTCCAGCAATAACTTGCAGCGAATTGGCGTTCTCTCTCACAATTAAATGTCAAAAAGCTGCTGAAATCGCTGCTATTTTTGTTCAAGAATTGCTTTTTCAGGAATAATTATTCATAATTCTTGATAATTAGCAGGAAAGAAACAGAGCTATACTCTCTTTGGTTTTAGCCCAATGTTGTGTGAGACAGAAATATTTTCCATTTCACAAATCAAAAAACGGAGTAGAAAACGGACTAGAAAATTTCCTAGAGGTTGCCAAGTTTTTCAAAACGGAGTAGAAAATTTGCGCGCCCTCTAGTGAAGAGTCCTGCACATAACTTGCCGCACATGGCTCATCATGTGTTGAAATATTTTCATCGCATCAATTTGCAAACGCATCAAGTTGTCAACAAGCAGCTGTTTTTCTACAAACTTGGGAATTGCATGCGCATTTCTTCATCGCAATCGGATTGATTTTATAACTCATAAATAAGCAGACAAAAATGAGGCTCACACAATTTCTAAGAAGTAAATTAAAGGAGTTCTCAAACTTTCCCAAAGAGTATATCGAAAGGAGTAAAAGGCAGGTGCGTAGTTGGAGTAGAAGCCGGCCAATGGCACTGCTATGATTATGTGAACTTGTTTTTTACATAGATATATTCACTAAAATTTTGTAATTTTTTCAATTAAAGGTGTATTGGAAAACACCTTCGGGTGTGCCAAACTATCTACAGCGCACGGTGGAACGTAAGCGTTTTCGTTATACAACCAATCGACCATGGACGGGACAATTCCGACAACAAAATATGCCAGGCACAATACGCAAGAAAGTGTTTCTCAATCCAGTTGGTATGTAGGAATTGTATTTGTAAAAATCTTGAAATTCATTACTATCCTCCTTGTAATAGATGAATGGAGCTTCTTCCGTGGCGATCGTATTGAAGTGCTTGTTGGCAAAGATAAGGGCAAACAAGGTATCGTGTCACAAGTTATACCCGAACGTAATTGGGTGATTGTTGAAGGTTTGAATTGTCATATGCGCACAGTGGGTGGCGAAAAGGGTTATCCGGGTGTATTGATTAAATCTGAAGCGCCACTAGATGTGAGTCACAGCTAACCATTTTCAAAGATTTTGTATTAAAAAAAAAACAAAACGAAATCATTCAATTGTAGGTCACAAAGGATATACGTTTGGTGGATCCCTCTGATTTACAAGGTACTGACTTTGAGTGGCGCTACACTGAAGAGGGCGAAAAAGTGCGCGTGTCGATGCGTACGAGCCGCATAATACCAATACCTGAGACAAATAACCAAACATATGACTATAAAACACCAAGCGCGTATATTGAGCGTGAAAAGGATACGCCTGGTATGATTGTTTTTGTTTTAAATAAATTATGTTGCTTAATGAGTGTCTTCTCTTCTTAGGTACCGTTGTTGGTGAAATTACATTCAAACCCAAATTAGCTACATTTGAAATGGACATTATGGAAGAAATGGGTATCGTAGAAGAACGTGAGCCGAAAAAGAGCTATTGGTATTAATTACTTAAGCAATTGTTTTATTAAATCTTTATTGTAATTTGTATAACAAATAGAAACTATTTACAAAATATGTTGAAAAAAAATGCTTAAAAATCTTACAATAGGTTAGATAGTATTTACTTATTTAAATTACAATGCCATGCCAAATCGTCGAATGGTAGCAATTGACCCTTTACGATTAAGGAGGTTTTTAATTTTTTTCCAACCATATTTCATTCGTCTCGGAGGGGTTCAATTGCAACCATTCGACGATTTGACATATGGAAACACATAAGCAATAAAATGAGCTTGACAGTCTAGAGATCAAGCTGATGCTGAACCCGCATACCAGTCTTGGCAGAGTTTTGTTCGAAACCCACCAACATCATGAGAGTGAGGAGAAAAAATTGCAGCAGATTTTCGATCTAAGCATGAGTAAATCTCTCAGACTAACCAGGCTTATTCTTCTTGCTATGCACAACCGCCTGTTCTAGGAGCTCTACAACTATTTCCGCGCAGCCGTGAAAATCTCCTTCCTATGCTCTCTTAAGCTTCTCGCCAGATTGCTGACTGTCTCCTCAGCTTTGTCGAAATCTTGACGCAAAGTTTTGTTAAACATTTCATATAACCACATAGACGCCTTGGATATACAACTCTCAAAGCTAGTGAATACCTTAGTTGTATGCTGATATCTATTAATGAAAAGAAACCAGTTTAAGACGTGCAATCAACGCGTCCCTCAATCGACTCTACTACTCACCTCGCAGTATCTGCAATATCGGTTATCATATACGTATTACAATGTTTAACTGCCAGCAACTGTCTATTGCTTATATGTTTAATTTCCACATGCGGCAAAGCCAATTGCGCACACTCCACGGATATCAAGGATGCTTGAATGGCGGTACGACAACCCAATGCCAGTTGGATTTGTAGTTTTTGATCACTACAAATGAACGAATTGGTTAGGAGCAAGTCTATAATCAATTTGTATTTCTTCATTTACCTCGCCTTAGCTAAAAGCTGCCATTGTTGCAACGCTTGCGTGGCCGAACTTGCACTTGTACGCAACAACATGCCACAGATACGCCATTGTTCCAACGCGCTGCCTAATTTATCGCGTATATCACGCGCCGCTTCTAGCTGCGTGTCTAAACTCTCTTCCAAGCGTGTCATATAAGTGCCGCCACTAATGAAGGCTAAATGAGATGATAAGTAAGGGCTGGGAATTATATATGTATTGGAAGGCTTACCTATTATGCCATCGTGTTGCACGTAAAGTTCATTCAATTCATTGTAACTCGTAGTTAAGGTTTTCAGTCGCACCCTTGTGTGTTCCAATATTTCGCTATAGTATCGTATTGATGTTAGGTATAGTGCAGATTCGCTGAGGTTGGCAAAAAAGTCCTCGTGTGTGGAAGCTTTATTTACATCACCAACGACACCCAAGTTTAAGGCGAGCTGGAGAGAGGAAAAAGATATTTATAGAAAATCGAATCTTTTCACTGATAGTAGGTAAGAACATGATTCATAATATAAACTTGAGTCCCTCCCAGTGCTTAACAGATTGTTCACTAAATTGACCTACAGTGCGTATGAGTAACATTTTCAAATTTGCTGGCACTCGCAGGTAGTTATGTGAACTCGAGTTCGAGAAATCAATTGAATAATAACACAGCCCCACCCTTTCCCTATGTATTTTGACGCGCTAAACACGAATCTGGTGTCCGTTTTAGTTCAGCACGTCTCGACTTTTTCTAACCTCAAAAAAAAAAGTCAAATGTTTAGTGGTATACGCATTTTTTTAAGGTTAGAAAAAATTCTAAAAAAAAAAACAAGTAAACAAAAACGAGTTCAGAACTGTCAACGCCGATCCATGATGAGAGGTTTTAGAGGAACGACAACACTTGTCAGCCATTATACATATGTATGTATTTATTGGGGGTTTCCCGTTCTTTTCGTTCAACTAACAGCCCATCTAAAATCAAATCTATAATTAAGGACAGTGATTGGTTTAGCTAATAGGTTCACGATGGCAAGGTCGTAATATTCGTGACGCAATTATGTAAAGAAGCAATACAGGGCGTATGAGTAATTAAATACTTTAACCAAATTAACGCAATCAGCTAAGCTGTACAGTGTTGGGAAAAAAGTAGGCAATATCAACGGATAATAAAATAAATTGAAAAAAAAAAAAATTAAATTAATTAAAATAAATGGAAATAAAATAAAATTAAATTAAATAAAAAAATTAAAAATAAAATTAAATGAAATAAAATAAAATAAAAAAATTAAATAAAGTA
The DNA here is from genome assembly GCA_964058755.1 of Campiglossa producta. Classification (NCBI taxonomy): domain Eukaryota; kingdom Metazoa; phylum Arthropoda; class Insecta; order Diptera; family Tephritidae; genus Campiglossa; species Campiglossa producta. The sequence goes on from CAXKVI010000003.1 coordinate 8,808,059, forward strand.
AAAAATAGTATAAAATAAAATAAAAATAAATAAAACTAAGTAAAAAAAATAAAAGAAAAAAATGTTAAATTAAAAAAATATAAAAAAAATTTTATAAAATAAATTAGATAAAGTAAAAAAATATAGTAAAATAAAATTAAATAAAACAAAAGAAAAATAACATAAAGTCAAATGAAAAACATAAAATTAAATAAAAAGACTAAATAAAATAAACCAAAAAAATCAAAATTAAATTAAGTTATTAAAAAAAAAACAAAAACAAAAATAAATAAAAAACAAAAAAAAAAATAAACTCTTTGTTGCTTTTGACTTGTAGTCTATTGCTGTAAGTACCGACGGTATTGTGAAGCAATTTTCGGGATTGTATGAAAATGTGTTTTTTGAGAAAAATTAAAAAAAAAAAATAATATAAAAAATTAAATAAAGTAAAAAGTAATACAAAATAAGTGAAAAAAATATTAAATAATAAAAAAAATTTAGTAAAATAAAATAAAGTAAAACAAAAAATATATGTATGTAGTAAAATAAAATTAAATAGAACAAAAAAAAAAATGAAAAAAAAAAAATTTAAAATTGAATTAACTAAATTTACTTAAGTAAAAAGAAAAAAAAATAAAATATAAAAATAATAATTAAGGTCAAACAAAGAAAAATTAAATAAAGTAAAATAATATAAAATAAAACAAAAAATATCTAAATTAAATTAAATTAATTAAAATAAAATAAAATAAAGTAAAATTAAATAAAAAAGTAATAAATTAGATAAAATAAAATTAAAAAAAAAAGAAATAAAAAACGAAAATAATAAAATAAAATAAATTAATATTTAAATTATTAAATCTACTTAAAGGATAATAACAGTAAAATCATCTCATTGTTTAATTTTGTATTTTTTTTTAGCTGGAACGAACCAGAACTTTTTAACATCGCGTAGCCTCAATACTTAGTAAAACTGCTCTTCTCTAGCACAACACTGTACGTACTACATTACTATTGGTTAATTAAATATGTATGCAATTGCTCACAAAAAAACAACAACACCATTTACACCAAAAGGGTCGTCGTTTTTAACCAACCGTTCGTTAATTAACTGTCAATTACCGGCATGTAGAAAACGTAAAATAGTACTAACAACAAAGGTCATCATAAGTAATCAAACCCGTACATCAAGGTATTTACGTATGTACATATGTCCTTATAGATTTATGCTAACATATTCAAACATACAACCACAGCTATCTAAGCAAAGGTCAAGATTTCGTAAAAACAACGGAAGGAGAAAGAGGAAATAAAAAGAGAGTAGGTACTGGCACAACACGACAGGCCATAGAAAGGCGAAGCATATCTTAGCTGATAGGTGTAAATATTTTAACTGGGGATGTATCAAGTTCAGGAAAAAAAAAAATTAAAAAAAAAAAAATTTAAAAAAAAAAAAATTTAAAAAATGGAAAATTAAAAAAAATAAAAAACGTAAAGAGAATAAAAAAAAAAAAAACAAATAAAAAAAAAATAAAAAACTTAAAAAATAAAAAACAGTTAAATAAATAAAAACTAGAAAAAAAACAAGTAAGGAAAGCTGTCTTCGGCTGTGCCGAAGGCTAAATACCTTTCATGAATAAGCGTCACGATTTTCACAAATTGATCCCCAGTACAGCCTGTGTGAATTTAACTTTAGCTCATACCGAAATTATCGCAGCTATCGATTATATGGGGACGATGTGTTATATTGGTCCAATCTCATTGATTTTTAACATCGACATTCCACATTCTAAAATAGCAACATTTACGAAATTTCACGTTCCTACCGATATAATTACAGGAGTTATCTACCAAAATCCGTTTATCGGAACAATCGATTGTATGGGGGCTATGTGAAATATTTATCCAATCTCGATGATTTTCAACATCGATATTTCACATATAAAAATAGCAATACTTACAAAATTTCACGTTCCTACGTGTTTAATTACAGGAGTTATAGCCCAAAATCCGTTTATCGGAATAATCGATTGTATGGGAGCTATGTGAAATATTTATCCCATTTCAATGATTTTCAACATCGATATTTTACATATAAAAATAGCGATGCTTCCAAAATTTCGCGTTCCTATGTGTTTAATTACAGGACTTATAGCCCAAAATCCGCTTATCGGAATAATGGATTGTATGGGAGCTATGTGAAATATTTATGCCATCTCAATGATTTTCATCATCGATATTTCGCATATAAAAATAGCGATACTTCCAAAATTTCACGTTCCTACCTATATAATTACAGGAGTTATCTACCAAAATCCGTTTATCGGAACAATCGATTGTATGGGGGCTATGTGAAATATTTATCCAATCTCGATGATTTTCAACATCGATATTTCACATATAAAAATAGCAATACTTACAAAATTTCACGTTCCTACGTGTTTAATTACAGGAGTTATAGCCCAAAATCCGTTTATCGGAATAATCGATTGTATGGGAGCTATGTGAAATATTTATCCCATCTCTATGAGTTTCAACATCGATATTTCACATATAAAAATAGCAATACTTACAAAATTTCACGTTCCTACGTGTTTAATTACAGGAGTTATAGCCCAAAATCCGTTTATCGGAATAATCGGTTGTATGAGAGCTATATGTTATATTGGTCCGATCGTACTGGTTCCGACAAATGATTCCTATATTGGAAAATGGTGGCCGCATACCAAATTTCAGCCAAATATCTCAAAAACTGAGGGACTAGTTTGCGTTCAAACAGACAGACAGACGGACAGACGGACATGGCTAAATCAAATCATCTCGTCATCCTGATCATTTCGGTATACTTATTGATGGGTCTATCTCTTCTTCTTCTCATATTTACAAACATCGGACCAAAGTTATAATACCATTTCATGTTCATGAAAGGTATAAAAATAAATACATATCTAATTTGATACAAGTTCAGGAAAAAAAAATGGAAAATTAAAATAAAAAAAATAAAAAAAGTTGAAAAATTAAAAAAAAATAAAAAACTAAAAAAACAATAAATTAAAAAAAAATAAAAAACTTAAAAAAAATAAATAATAAAAAATAAAAAAACTTTAAACAAAATAAATTAAAAAAAAAAAATAAAGAAAAAATAAAAAAAATCCGTCAAAAAATGGAAAATTAAAAAAAATAAAAAACCTCAAAAAACAAAAAAAAAAAATAAAATAAAATAAAATAAAAAACTTAAAAAAAAAAATAAAATTAAATTAAATTTAATAAATTAATAAAAAAATATAAAACAAAATAAATACATATCTAATTTGATACAAGTTCAGGAAAAAAAAATTGGAAAATTAAAAAAAAAAATAAAAAAAATTGGAAAATTAAAAAAAAAATAAAAAACTAAACAAACAATAAATTAAAAAAAAAAAAAATAAAAAATAAAAACAATATAAATAAAAAAAAATAAAAAACTTTTAACAAAATAAATTAAAAAAAAATAAATAAAAAAAATAAAGAAAAAAAAAATCCGTCAAAAAATGGAAAATTAAAAAAAATAAAAAAACCTAAAAAAACAAAAAAAAACATAAAAAAAAATTAAATAAATAAAAAAAAAATGAAAAAAAAATTAAAAATTAAAAAAAAAAAATGTAAAAAAATAAAAAAAAAATGTAAAAAAATTAAAAAAAAAATAAAATAAAATTAAATTAAATAAATTAATAAAAAAATATAAAATAAAATAAATACATATCTAATTTAATACAAGTTCAGTAAAAAAAATATAAAAAAAAACAAAAAAAAAAATTGGAAAATTAAAAAAAAAAACTTAAAAAAAAAAAATTTAAAAAAAAATATAAAAAAATTTAAAAAAAAATTAAAAAAAAATAAAAAACTTAAAATAAAATAAATTAAAAAAAAATAAAAAAAAATAAAAAAAAAATAAAAAAATTAAAAATAAAAAATAAAAAAAAATTAAAAAAAAAATAAAAAAATTCGTCAAAAAATGGAAAATTAAAAAAAAAATAAAGAAACAAAAAAAAAATTAAAAAACTTGAAAAAAAAAATTAAAAATTAAAAAAAAATTAAAAAAAAAAAAAATAAAATAAAATTAAATTAAATAAATTAATAAAAAAATATAAAATAAAATAAATACATACATATCTAATATCTTGGCGGCCGCCGTGGTGTAGCGGTTAAGTGTTCGACCTTCTACACCAAGTCGTGGCGGTTCGATGCCCGGCAAAAGTAACATCAAAAATTATTTAGAAAAATAATTTTTCTAAAACGGGGTCGCCCCTCGGCAGTAGTTTGGCAAACTCTCCGGGTGTATTTCTGCCATGAGAAGCTTCTCAGCAAAAAATTCATTTGCTTTGCAAGTGCCGTTCGGAGTCGGCAAAAAACTGTAGGTCCCGCCAACTTGTAGGAAAAACTCTAAAGCAACACACCACAAGTTGGAAAGAGAAGCTCGGCTAAAAATCTCGTTAGAGGTTATGATAACCTGTTGGTACATATCTAATTTAATACAAGTTCAAAAAAAAAAAATAAAAACAAACAAAGAAAAAAAAAATTGGAAAATTAAAAAAAAAAAATAAAAAAAAAAATAAATTAAAAAAAATATAAAAAACTTAAAAAAAATAAATTAAAAAAAATAAAAAACTTAAAATAAAATAAATTAAAAAAAAAAAAATTAAAAATAAAATTAAAAAAACAAAAACCAAAATTTGTCGCAAAGCTCTTCCATTCTAATTCCATTTTAATTGAGAAAAGCAATAACATTGCTACAATGTTCTTCTCTAAAGTAAATGTTAAGTATGCACTTAATTGCATTTTCTAAATAACCGCCCTGTCCTTCAATTCAACACAAACACAAACAACTTACATTTGCCAAATCCTGTGTGGGTGTATTCGCAACGACATTGTTATTATTATTGTTATTGTTAGTTTGTCGTGTCGCTACGCGTTTACCGTTTGTTGTGGCGCCATTCATACGACCAAATGCGCCGCCATTCATGAAATTATCGCGCGTTGGTAGCATTGTTCTTGTTGTTATTCTGGTGGTCGGTGCAGCAAGGCTTAACGGTTGTAAGGGTGGTTGGTGTATGGATGGTGGGGTGGCTGGATCAATCTCATTTAATGTTAATATTTCACTGTTTAATTGTTGTTGTTGTTGTGGTTGTAACAGCTGTTGTTCTTGTTGTTCTCGTTGTAACATCTCGTGCTGTTTAAAAGATAAACCATCGACACCAAGTAGCGAATCGCGTTGTGTTTGTAAATGTTCAACCCATGCTTCGGCGGTGGCCATGCGAGGCCCCGGACATGTGGCCTCCAATTTGCTAATGCGCTCGTCCAAACGTACAAATTCACCAATGACAGCGGCGGGATCCTGGAGGAATTTCGGGTGTGGTTGGAGGGGGGAAAAAATTGTTTTTCTTTTTTACATTTTATTTGAATTGAATGAAATTTACTTTAATCTAGATTGATTTTTATCTTATTTTATTTTATTTACTTAAGTTTATTTTATTTTATTATTTGGGGTCATAGTTGGTCTCACTTTTAGGTAATTTTTGGATCATTTTGGGCTAATTATGGAATAATTTTGGGGTCAATTTAGGGTAATTATGGGATCGTTTTAGGGAATCTTGGAAAATTTTGGGTCAATTTAGGGTCATTTCGGGATAATTTTGGGGTCAATTTGGAGTAATTTCGAAATCATATTAAGATATTTTTCGGTCATATTGGGATAATTTTGGGGTCAATTTGGAGTAATTTCGGGATCATATTAAGATATTTTTCGGTCATATTGGGATAATTTTGGGGTCAACTTGGGATGCTTTTGGATCATATTGGGGTAATTTTGGGGTCATATTGGGATCATTTTGCGTCCATTTAAGGATCGTTTTGGGGTCAAATTGGGCCAATTTTGGGATAATTTTTTTTATAATTTTGGGCTCATTTCAGATCATTTTGGGGCCGTTTTGTAATCATTTTGGCGCCATATTAGGGTTAATTTTGGATCATATTAGGATAATTTCGAAGTCATTTTGCAATTCCTTCGAAGGAAATACGTATAATAATAATACTGTACATCAGCCAAAAAACCCCTTTTGGGTGTGCTGAATCCGAATCTGAAGTCAGAAGGTTTTCGCTCCAGAGGGTAGTTTGTTCAGAGATCGGTAACCTAGGCTGCCAAGTCAATGCTGTCTAAGATGTTTGTTTTCCCAGTTGCTATTGGCGACCGCCGTGGTGTAGTGGTTAAGTGTTCGGCCTTCTACACCAAGTCGTTGCGGTTCGATGCACGGCAAAAGTAACATCAAAAATTATTTAGAAAAATAATTTTTCTAAACGGGGTCGCCCCTCGGCAGTAGTTTTTTGCAAACTCTCCGGGTGTATTTCTGCCATGAGAAGCTTCTCGGCAAAAAATTCATTTGCTTTGCAAGTGCCGTTCGGAGTCGGCAAAAAACTGTAGGTCCCGCCAACTTGTAGAAAAAAACTCAAAAGCAACACAACACAAGTTGGAAAAAGAAGCTCGGCAAAAATCTCGTTAGAGGTTATGATAACCTGTTGGTATATCGCCGCCATTAGTTTATGGTCTCCGTTACGTGAAGGCCTTAAAATGCTCTTAGAGCACCTAGTTTTGAAAAGTGATCATGCCCTTCACGCCCTGGGATTCAACCTAACAAAACTTTGTTTTTGGCTACCAGATCATTAGAGACTGTGACGCACTTATCAAAAAGCTTCGACAACTTCAAAGTATGTAGGGCGGCCTGACTGTGCGACATAGTGTAGATTAGCCTATAAGATAGTCCTTTCCAAAGACATTCTCTACCATCACAGATTTCTATTGCATGGATTACCGCTTGGAAGATAGTGGGGTAGCTACCCATTGGTACCGATTTTTTGTAGTTCGGTCCATAGACACCAGCTCTCGTTTTACCATCTTCCAGCTTCGATCAATCCGTATACCAAATCTCCGAATCGGATTCAGCATAAGGGTTCGCTGTTTCCCAGAGCACTTGATCTACGATTGAAACCTCAAAGTTTCGCGTGATCCTGAGTGTAGGAGTATTGTATCACCTAACTGCAATATAGAACTATTGTTGAAGTTCTTGACAATCTTCATAATATGTCCTGTCACATATCCGATTTTTAGATCAGACATATTTCGAAGTGTTAATCCAGCAAGTGTGGTCTCCTTCTCCATCAGAATGGGGGAGAGAGGTATTTCCGCAAAGGGCACTTAAAACATCAGCAGGGGACGTTCCCATTGCAACTCTTATACCGAGACAGACTAGCTGATGCAGCTTACTTAATTTAGTTGAGGCTGTTCTTTGTGCAGTGTTAGGACAATAGGCTAGGGAAGCTCAGGTGACCATAGGTTTCACAGCTGTATAAAATGACCAGTACGTCATTTTGGGACTACGGTCCACGACAGAGAGGAAAGTACACCTCCTTGGGGCATTGTCTAGTAGTACATAGCTACGAGTGAGTCAGCACTCCCTCCGAGTAATCATTGGGATTACGTCCTTGCTAATCTTGGCTTCCTCAAAGGGCTATGTTTTTAGACTCAATGGCCTTTTCAATTTTTCTAGTAAGGCAATGGATAGCAGTCTCCGTAGATTTCCCGGGTTGATACGCCAATTGGTTTTTACATAGAAGAAGCTTCTTTAAGTTTACTTCCCTGATCTGCTGATGCAAAATTTTTTTTATTCCCTTAGGGAGAAAAGAACTGAGACTTATTTGCCGATACGATGATAGCAACCTCCCGACCTGTCCATCTGTTAGGAATGTGTCCTAATAGCAGGGATGCTCTGTATAAATTGGATAAGGCTGGCACTGTATAGTCAATTCCTTACGGCAGCAAAAAAGGGTAGACCCCATCTGGTTCGGGGTTGATTTGCAGGGGCTGAAAGCAGTTAAAGCCCATTGCACTCTCTCAACAGTGGTTGAGCTTTGTTGCCCGGCCTCTTTTATCTTCCACTAATTGTCGGTAGATCGTATATTAGGGGAGTGTTGGTAAACTGGTATACAGTCCGAAAAGTGAATAGCGAGCAAAAGTCTGAATGCGTCTTCCGGCTACTTGGTATAGCTCCTATCTGGGTTCTGTAAAGTGAAAATGACGTTGAAATGCCTCTCGCAAAGGCTTTTTGGAGCCTCACTGCCGTAAGGAGATCTTTAATATTTTCCCAATGTTCTCCCCAGGTTGTCCTCTCAGATTTTCCAAGTCTCCCGTGTTTTTAGCTGTAGTGAACAACCTTCTGGCTTGACATCTTAATTGTGCAAGTTTTTTGTTCCACTAAGGAGCATCACGTCTTTTTGCCTGGGGACAGCTGTCGCGGAAAGCTGGTGTAATACTGGTGTAAACTGTTCAGTTTCTGACCGCGTTTGTAAGTATGAGAAGAAGAAGAGATAGACCCACCAATAAGTATACCAATATGATCAGGACAATAAGCTGAGTTAATTTAGCCATGTCCGTCTGTCCGTCCGTCTGTGTGTTTGAACGCAAACTAGTCCTTCAATTTTTGAGATATCTGAATGAAACTTGGTGAGCTTGTGTCATTTTGTCGGAACTAACAAGATCGGACCAACATTACATATAGCTTCCATACAATCGACAGTTCCGGTAAACGGATTTTGGACTACAACTCCTGTAATAAAATAGGTAGGAACGTGAAACTTTGTAGCTAAGGCTCTTTTTGTATGAGAAATATCGATTTTGAAACTCGTTCAGACTTATTATTATTATATTAATTAACACATATTTTATTTCATTTTATTTTTATTTATTTTTTTATTTTTTTTTATGTTGATTTAATTTTAATTTTTTCATATTATTTTGTTTTATATTATTTTATTCTTATTTAATTTTTTTTATTTAGATATTTTTTTATATCAGTAAAACTTAATGTTTTTTTCTTTATTTTTGGAAAATTAATTTACCATATCACCCTGCTGCCAACGCTGCAAACTTTGTATGGGCTCGTCAATTACACTAGTCGTATCCATTGAGGAACCGCCACATCCCATCATTTGTACAGAATTTTAATAAAAATATACATATTGGTCAATAACGGTTAAATCGATTTTGGAAAACAAGCCCTCGTAAATACTTTTAGGTTATGGTGAAAAATTCAATTATCAATTTTATGTTTATTTTGTTGTTGTAATAATTAATTAAGTTTGGTTAAATAATTATTTACGTTGCTTTTTATATTTCACTGCTCATTTCACACTTTCTGTAATTGTATATAGTACTCTGTTTTTTCGCGGCGCTAGCACAAGTTTTGATTAATTTCGTTACTCATTCGATTGACCGACAATTTCTGAATGAAATTCGTTTGCTTCCAACAAGGCTGCATATTCACTCAACAAATGGCAAAAATGGTTCGTTGAGCTTCGTCCCGCCTAACTGCACTTTCATTTTTCCATCATAAATAATATTTACCTCATTATTCAAATAAATACCGTTACACATGCACATATGAATGTAGGGCTAAGGATGGAAAGATTAATCAAATAAAAAATAAAGTCAATCGATTACCCTTTTTAGGAGAGCGATTTAATCGAATACAATTTCTTATTATACAAAAATTATCGAATCATAAATCGTTGAGTCAGTTTCTTTTCCGATCCAATATCGGCTGCAGCTCGACTTTGGTTTTGAATCTAGTCTTCCATCGACTTTTCCGAAGTCTATGTTTCGGGTTTGGTTACGTTTTTGGCTTCGATTTCGGTTTCGTTTCCATGTCAGGTTTCGGTTCTAGTCTCAGCTAACTTCCATTTTCGATTTTGTACCATTTCGATTTTGGTTTCCGTACAGTACCGAATTTTGTTTTTATTATAATTTCGAATCCAATTTCGTTTCCGCTTTTCGACTTTAGTTCTGGCCTAATTTAACTTTCAGTTCCGGTTTCGGTTTCGGTTTCTATCAGTTTGAATTTTACATATGATATCTATTTTCAATTTCTTTTACCATTCGAAATACATGTCTGTTTCGTTTCCCGTTCCAGTTTCAGTTCAGTTTTGGTCTCGTTCGGGTTTCGTTTCTGATCTAGTTTTGTTTGCGCTTTCGATTTTTATCTCATTAACGTTAAAGTTTCGGTTACTATTCCGATTCGGGTTAGATTACGATCCAGTTTTAGTTTCCCTCCTGCTTTTCAGTCTTGTTTTTCATTCCTGTTTAGGTAATGTATTCGATATCGTTTCTGTTTCGTTTTAGGTTCTATTTCTAGTTTTGTTTCAAGTTACGATTTCTGTTTCAGCCACATTCCAGTTTTGGTTCGACTTTCAGTTCCAGACTACCTCTAGTTCCAGTTTACTTTCCGGTTTCGTTCGATTTTATGTTATCTTTTAATATCCCGTTTCTGATCCGTTCCAGTTTATGTTCAGTTCAAGTTTCTGTTCCGTTACAGCTTATGTTCAGCGTCAGTTTATGTTCACTTTCAGTTTCTGCTTCGTTCCAGTTTCTGTTTCGTTCCAGTTCATGTTCAGTTTCAGTTTATGTTCAGTTTAAGTTTCCGTATCGTTCTAGCTTCTGTTCCGTTCAGTTTCTGCTTCGTTCCAGTTCCTGTTTCGTTCAAGTTTTTGCTTCGTTCAGTTTCTGTTCCGTTCCAGTTCCTGTTCGTTCCAGTTTCTGTTCCGTTCCAGTTTTTGCTTCGTTCCAGTTTCTGTTCCGTTCTAGTTTCTGCTCCGTTCTAGTTTCTGTTCCGTTCCAGTTTCTGTTCCGTTGCAGTTTGTTTTCCGTTCTAGTTTCTGTTCCGTTGCAGTTTGTTTTCCGTTCTAGTTTCTGTTCCTTTCTAGTTTCTGTTGCGTTCCAGTTTCTGTTCCGTTCCAGTTTGTGTTCCGTTCAAGTTCATGTTCAGTTTCAGTTTATGTTCAGTTTAAGTTTCGGTATCGTTCCAGCTTCTGTTCCGTTCAGTTTCTGCTCCGTTCCAGTTTCTGTTTCTTTCAAGTTTTTGCTTCGTTCAGTTTGTGTTCCGTTCCAGTTTGTGTTCCGTTCTAGTTTGTGTTCCGTTCTAGTTTGTGTTCCGTTCTAGTTTCTGCTCCGTTCCAATTTCTGTTCCGTTCCAGTTTCTGTTCCGTTCTAGTTTCTGCTCCGTTCCAGTTTCTGTTCCGTTCTAGTTTCTGCTCCGTTCCAGTTTCTGTTCCGTTCTAGTTTCTGTTCCGTTCTAGTTTCTGTTCCGTTCCAGTTTCTGTTCCGTTCCAGTTTCTGATTAATTCCAATTACTCATTTTATGGTTTAATGGAGTAAAACATTATTTTGCCATCTCTATGTATGACTGTGTATCCTTTATGTTATCCTTTATTAGATTTTCATAGACGATTGCTTTTACTATTCGACCGGTTACAAAAATCCAACTCACACGTTCGCATGTATGTAGTACATACTTGCCTGCCAATTTAGTCGCATGTGACATTAACCCTAAATTCTTCCCTTCACTTACATATTGGGTCCTCACAATTGTCTGATGGCGAACACTTTCCACAGTAGTGCATACCATTATGGCGCGAAAGAGAGGCAGTAAAGGTTACAACATGCAATAAAAAGGTAAATCCAAATGTTTACTGATTAGCTTCAATCTTTTTAAATAAATATACATATACATACATATGTCTGTATGTGTGAATGAATGCTTATAATATAGGGGGTCAATATTTTAGTTGCTCAATCGTTAGATAAATAACATAGACAACAAAGCAATTGAATTCGAGCAACGTCATGTAAGGACGACAAAATTAAAATAAAGGAGGTGCGTCAATAATAACTTCCTCAACTGGAAATTGTAGACAAATTACGATACTTTATGCGATTACTTAATTTAGCTTGATTCGAATAAAACCCAGGTTTTATTTCCTGTTCGAATTGTTGGCTTTGTTGTTGTAGGTTGCCCATTTTGGTAAGTTATGATGAGTGATTTTCCGTAGACTTCGATTCGGCTGAAGATTCCGCATTCGGTTTCACTTTCGCCTTCGCCTTCAACATAACCCTTTTTCAGGCTTCGGTTACGTTTTCAGCATTGGCTTCTCTTAAGAATCGATTTCGATTCCAGTTCTTGTTTCGACATCGCCTTGGTTTTCGGTACCAAGTTCCATTCAGTTTATGTTTCGACTTCGTCCCAGCTTTAGTTCCAGTTTCGATCACGACTTGGTTCTAGTTTCGACTCCGGTTTGCATTCAGGTTAATGTGTTCGTTTCATTTTCCATTTCGGATTCGATTATAGGTTCGGTTCAAAATTGGCTTTGCTTGCTAATCTAAGTTTCGTTCCCAATTTGTCTTAGTTTTTATCCGGTTTCGACTTTGCATTCGATTACACTTCCGTGTCTGTTTTCGGATATGGATTCAGTATTTCGGTTACGGTTTCGGTCTGTTTTCGGTATAGCTTCCATTTCTGATTTCTGCTCCAGTTTCTATTACCCGTTCCTGTTCCGATCTCATTCCATTTTTAGTTGCTGTCTAGGTTCTAGTTTCGTTCTAGTTAACGCCCTATTTTTATTTTAATTTCCGTTCCGGTTTCAGTGCAGTTTCGTTCTAGTTTCTATTACGGTTCTGGTGTCTGATCCACGTTCCCATTTCGTTCCAGTTTCATTTCTGGCTTCAGTTCAAGTTTCCGTTTCGTTCCAGTTTTATTGCGGTTCCTTTCTGGCTTAAGTTCCAGTTTCTGTAGCGTTCCAGTTTATATTGTAGTCTGATTGTTGACTTCAGTTGGAGTTTCATCTTCGTTCCAGTTTCTATTAAGGTTTTTGTTTTTGGTCCCAGTTCCGATTATTTTCCTGTTTACAATACGGTTTCATTTCTGGTTTCAGTTCCAGCTTGAGTTTCGTTCTAGTTTCTATTACGATTTGATTTATAGATTATGTTCCAGTTTCACTTTCGTTCCAGTTTCACTTTCTTTCTTATGGTTTAATTCATTCTCGTTTTAGTCTCGTTTTTTTTCTATTACGGTTTCTTTTTATTTTTGTCAGGCTATCGTTTCAGATTTTTTTCAAGTTTCGGTCTCACTTAAAATTTTATTTCGGTTTTATTTTCGGTTCCAGTTCCAATTCCAATTCCACTTTTCCTTTCTTTTCAGTTTCAATTTCGATCTATAATATTCCGCTTTGTTTTTGTTTAGATCTCGTCCAAGTTGTTATTTTTTTGTTTCCGTAGCATATGCGACTTCGTTCTTTTTTCATTATGCTCCAGTTTCGTACTCCTTGCAATTTCGGTTGATTGGTAATTCTAGTTGCAGTTTCTTTTCAATAAAAATTTTTTTTTAGTTTTCGTTTCAGTTTCGTTCCAGACTTGTTTCCGTTTCAGTTTTGCTTTCCGTTTCAGTTAGTTTTTCATTTTGTTCCAGCGTCGGTTTTGAGTTCAATTTCTTTTTAGATATGCTTTCGATTTCGTTCCAAATTGCTTAAGTTACAGTTTTGTATTCCATTTCGTTTCAGTTTCGCTTTCGTTCCAGTTTCGATTTCGCGTTTCGCATTGTATCCACTGACATGAGACCAATTACGCATCAAGTCCATATCGACTTATCAAATCAAAATCATAACCTAGGTAAATATTGTGTTAACAGTCGGCGAACCCTTGTAAATACATATGGGTCATTCCATGCCAAATCGACAAATTTTTTACCTGAACCCCTTCGATTTCGCAAAAAATTTGTTATCTTTTTCTACCCCTCGAAAGACATTTTTCAGAATTTTTTCAAATTTTTTTCTCCAAATGAAAAAAGTTATGAACTTTAAAAAAAAGTTTTTTTTTTTAATGCTATAACTTTTGCAAAAATCGATCGTTTGGGATTAAAATTTTTTAAATTTTTGTTTTTAAATGTAGTTTTCGGCAAAAAAAAAATAAACAAGTTTTTAAACGCCCAGATATATTTTTATTTTTATTTTTTTTTTTAAACTCCAACTAATTCTGCAATCAGGCCCGCTAATAACAATATGTGCCGATAATCGCTTCTATTTTTTTTTGATTGAAAAAAGATTTCATGAAAAAGTTGTATAAAATGAGCCAAAGTTGAAAACTTTTTTTTCCAAATGAAGCCAAGTTTAAAAAAAAATTGTTTCAATCAAAAAAAAAAAAAAAAAAAAATAGAAGCGATTGTCGGCACATCTTGTTATTAGCGGGCCTTATTGCAGAATTAGTTGGAGTTTACAAAAAAAAATAAAAATAAAAATAAAAAAAGGGTCGGACTTTAAAAAAAAAATTATATATCTGGGCTTTTAAATTTTTTTTTCCGAAAACTAAATTTAAAAGCAAAAATAAAAAAAAAAAAATTATCCCAAACGGTCGACTTTTGAAAAAGTTACAGCATTTAAAAAAAAAATTTTTTTTTTTAAGTTCATAACTTTTTTTGATTTGAGGAAAAAAATTTGAAAAAATTCTGAAAAATGTCTTTCGGGGGGTAGAAAAAGATAGCAAATTTTTAGCGAAATCGAAGGGGGTCAGGTAAAAAAATTGTCGATTCGGCATGGAATGACCCATATGTAAGTATTGAACGGTGCAAAGTAACCCACCCCACTGACAGTTGGCAATAAATGTAACAAGGTCAGGACTAAATCGAGTGTCAACGTATGTATAAACTTAAGTAATTAACAAAAAAATACTTATGATTAGCAAAATTTTAAGTTTGAGTTAGACATTATTGCTTTTGCTATTAATTTCTTCAAGGTTGTAGTGGACTGTGGCAGCCAGAGTATAGAAGGTAGTTTCCAAGTATTTTTTCAGTCTTCGATAATAGCTCCAGGTACATTCCAAGTTTAGCTATAGGTTAGTTTTGAGTTACTTCAATTCTCTCAAACAGTAAAAGCTTTTCATATCAAGTCAAAACTTTTAATTTGTTTACAGAACGGAATCACATATCCACGACTTATACTCATATTTACTTTCCTTTCAACTTGAACCACTTAAGAAAATAGTTCATTTCCACTCAAACACATCTGTTATTATTTATTTATTCATAAATTTTTTTGCCAATTCATTGCAAGTGTTAAAGTGTCGTCGTCAGCAAGTAACAAATATTTGTCTTAATGAATTGAATATTACTCATACGCCATGTACTCCACATTAATAAATAATAGCATTTTAACACGCAAATGAAATGCTAAGGACACACACACGCACACATACACCCACTAATGCATTGAAAAATGCAGTTCTAAGCATTTAGTTAGTTCAATGGTGGATGCGTTAGTACAAGGGTGAGTAGTGATAGGTCATTTTCCAAGTGGAGCGCGAAAAAAATAAAATTAGAAAAAAGTGGATTTCGAATCGATCGAGACTAATGTATGGCTATATTAAGGCTGGTTAATCTAATACTACCTGGGTGACCCAGCTTGCTCGGTGCTATCAATTTAGCGCTAATTTTACTTACCCCAAAATTATCCCAAAATGACCCTCAAATAAACTCAAAATAATCCTAAAATGATACCAAAAAGACCCTTAAATGTGTTTCCGAAATGATCTTGAACACAAAATGACCCCAAAATGATCCCAATATAATACAAAAATGACCCCAAAAGACCCTAAAGGGTTCCCAAAATAATACAAAAATTATTCCCAAATGACCCCAAAAGCACACTCTAATGTACCCAAAATGATCCAAAACTGACCACAAAAATATCCAAAAATGATCCCAAAATATTTCTAAAATAATCCCAAAATTACCCAAAAAAGACCCAAAAATGTTCCCAAAAATTATCTCAAAATGATCCCAAAATAATCCTAAAATAATCCCAAAACGACCTCAAAAATACCCTCAAATGTTCCCAAAAATTATCCCGAAATGATCGAAAAATGATCCCAAAATAATCCTAAAATAATCCCAAAACGACCTCCAAAATACCCTCAAATGTTCCCAAAAATTATCTCAAAATGATCGAAAAATGATCCCAAAATGACTTCAAAATGATAAAAAAATTACCCCAAAATTGTCCCAAAATGGTCCAAAATTTAACTCAAAATGAATTCGAAATAGCCCCAAAATTATCCCAAAGTGACCCCTAAATGATCACAAAATGATCCCCAAATAATCCAAATTTGATCCGAAAAATATAGAATATAAATACAATACGGTAAAATGGTAACCATAGGCGGCAACCCTACTTCAAAATATTTTAGTTGGTAAAAATACCTTTCATTTGATACCCATATTGGCATATCTTGATCCATGATTCAAAAAATTGAGATATGTAGGTGGCAACCCTGTAAACCCCCCAAGTGGCAACCCCGAAGTGGACAGTCTTAGAATCAATCATACTATCTATTTGCCAATTTTACTCCAAATCGGTCAAGCGGTTCCCGAGATAGTAACGGATATACAAATATACTGTTGTAAGGTGGCAGCCCTAGGTGGCAACCCTGCTTGAAAATATTTTAGTTAGCATGTCGACGATAATACCTTTCATTTGATACCCATATTGGCATAGCTTGCTGCATGATTTACAAAAATGAAATAGGTGGCAACCCTGTAAACCGCCCCAAATGGCAACCCCGAAGTGGATAGTCTTGGAATCAATCATACTATCTATTTGTCAAATTTCATCCAAATCGGTCAAGCGGTTCCCGAGATAGATTTACTAATTCGGTCCAGTTTTTATAAAAGATCAGGCTTCTTTCCAGTTCATTATAATTTCCGGTTTATACATTATTTCAGATTTCGTTGTAACTTCGTTTCAGGAACATTTCCCGCTCCGTTCCAGTTTCCAGTTTTGGCTCCAATCTAACTTCTATCTTTAATTTTATTTCTGTTTCCGTTTCCTTCCACTGTCAGTTCTGTTAAAATGTAAATCCGGCTTCCCGTCTCATCTTAATTTCAGTGTCTCTCCAGTTTACGTTTCGCTTTACCCTTGTTTCCATTTCGTTCCTCTCATATTTCAGTGCCAATGTGATTCGTGCTACCCGTTTCATTACAGTTTCAATTTTATTTCAGTTTCGTTCCAGTGTACTTTCCGTAGGGTTGTTCAAAATCCTATGGGAAAACTCAAGTTCAACTTTGAAGCCAAGGGGCTGGCCAATA
>CAXKVI010000003.1:8832528-8847528 GCA_964058755.1 Campiglossa producta
TGATTTTTTTTTCTAATTTCAGTTAGGTGGCATTGCTTCATTTGATTAAGAAAACTGTAAAGTGGCAACTCCATAAAAAAAAACAAAGTGGCAACACTTAAACAAGATAAGCAATACACGAAAATCTATAGATATGAGTAAGGTAGTTTTCGATAGAAGCAGAAATGTAAGCAAATAAATATAATACGATTAGGTGGCAACCCCTAGTACATATTTTTTTGGAATACGACGTAAAAAAACATATCATTGAACAAGTAGCTATATCGAGATAGTATATTAATAAATTAAAAAAAAAGATCAAATACGTGGCAACCTTTTGAAAACATTAACATGGCAACACTTAAGTATAACAACTTGGAATCTAGTACACTATCTATACATAAAATTTCACCCAAATCGGCTGAGGCGTTTCTGAGTTAGTATAGATTGTTCAAAGTTATGCCATGAAATATAGTATAGTAGAAAATCTCCCTAGTGCTTCCAAATCGTGCTGGCATTATCTCTATTCAATACACCAGATGGAGCTTTACTCAACGAATTCACCTAACAGTAGTCTCTATATTACAGGACATCCTACAAACATGGCTAATACCACTCGTTTCGGAGTCGCTCTTCGACGTAGCGCCTGTGGTATGGCGTAATAAAACCTACGAAATGCCCGATAATATATTACGTACTTTAAAGGAGCCAGGCGTTACGATGCGTCTTAGCATGCACACAAGTGCTGAGAAAGATTTGGCAGTCGAGTTGATCTATAATCCGCTGATCATCAATAAAAAGATTGGAACACTACTCGCCGCAGGAATTTTAATGATATTCTATGCGCTGCTCGTGTGGGAGGTAATTTTCTTAATATCTTAAACTACTTCACTATTTCTAATTCCTCTCTCTCTCTCTCTCTACTTTTAGGTGTTCCAACGCACTTTTGTCGCCATTGTCTGTTCCATACTCTCTGTGGCTGTTTTAGCTTGCTTCGACGATCGTCCAAATATGGATGAGATCATCGAATGGATGGATATGGAAATGTTAACTCTGATATTTTGTATGATGATACTTGTGGGTATATTGGCAGAGACAGGCGTTTTTGATTATATAGCTGTTTTAGCATTTGAGATATCGGGTGGTAAAATTTGGCCTATGATCTATTTTCTGTGTTTTATTACCTGCTTTGTATCGAGTTTTTTAGATAATGTGACGACAGTTATATTGATGAGCCCAGTGGCGATAAGGTGAGTTTGTAAATTTTATTTGGGATTTCTTGAATAATTTTTTATTTGTTTTTTCTATAGACTCTGCGAGGTTATGAGCTTGAATCCGGTGCCAGTGTTGTTGGGCATAATCGTGCAGTCGAATATTGGTGGTGCGCTTACACCAATTGGCGATCCCATATCGATCATTATTTGCTCCAATCACTTTTTTGCGAAGAATGTAAGTAAAGCCGGGAGAGAAATTTGTTGTTCGAATTTTTGAGGAAGTGTAATGGGGGAAAAAGTTTATACCAGGTTTCCCGTTTTTATGTTTACGGCACTTCTAAATATTTTAAAGGGGCTCCGAATTTCAGTTGAGTTCTAAAGCTTAGTTTTGTCATCAGGACTCAATATCCTTTAACTAAGCTCGGTTTTTACTAAATCTTGGTTTGAGCGTAATATTTTCTAAACCCTGGTTTACAGAACAAAGACCAATTTGTTTTAAAGGTCGGTTAGTAAACCTGGTTTCCTTTTTCTAAGCTATCTTCTCATAAAAAGATGAAAGGCCCTGATTCAAATCAAAAGGGTAAAATACCCTACCTTCCAAAGAGAGGAAAGAACCTAGCTCTCATCTAAAGGATCATCTAAAGGGATGAAAGACCCTAGCTCTCATCTAAAAGATCATCTAAAGGTATGAAAGACCCTAGCTCTCATCTAAAAGATCATCTAAAGGTATGAAAGACCCTAGCTCTCATCTAAAGGGATGAAAGACCCTAGCTCTCATCTAAAGGACCATACAAAGAGAGGAAAGACCCTAGCTCTCATCTAAAGGATCATCCAAAGAGAGGAAAGACCCTAGCTCTCATCAAAAGATTATCTAAAGTGATGAAAGACCATAGTATCTTGGGGATGGAGGAACCTACTCCCATCTAAAGGATCATCCAAAGGGATGAAAGACCCTAGCTCTTATCTAAAATATCATCCAAAGGGATTACCCTAGCTCTAATATAAAGGATCATCCAAAGCGATGAAATGCCCTAGCTGACGTCTATGACAGGCTAGCAGCTTGCTGACCCCTATAAATGGACTGATACTCCGATTTTGTTGCAGATTTCCGTAGAGCTTTTCATAGCAATGATGATTTTGATTTAGCCTATACTAAGCTCAGTAGCGAAAATTGCACTAGCAGCTCGGATGCCCAGTAAGGGCTAGGTTGGTGGAACGAGGGGAAGCCTGAAAAATGCTCTTGTGCGACTCTTCTTACCTTTCCTTCTGTGAAAATATCTTACTACCAAGGTAAAATGTGTTTAGCGCTCATTGAGCCCTCAGTTAGATTTGAAGGTTGAATTTACTTCGGTCCAATAACTATGGGTTCGATTCGGTTTTTAAACTTGTGACTCTTAGGGAAATATGGTCATGACCTCTCAACCGCTTTTAGTAGTTGGGCTTTAAAAGAGGAGGAACTGTCTTATTTACACACATGAGGAGAGTTCTCAAGATCCTCCTTCTGCTTGCCTGAACTAACCCAGACAATTTAAAATTTGTTAAATCTCCCCGTCCTCTGGATCCCGCTTTCACTAAACAGATTTTCTTTAAACATTTTACTTTTATTTTAATCCCTTTTCTAGGGCATCACATTCACCAAGTTCGTCGCTCACAGTCTACCCGGCGCTCTACTCGTTGCCATACAAAGTTGTCTATATTTGCGCTTCGCTTTTCGTGACCCACAATCACTGCGACTCAATGAACCCAAAGAGCTCAAGGACTTGCGACGTGAAATTAAAGTTTGGCAACGTGCTGCCAACTCACTTTCGTCCTACTCCAAGGACGCTGACCTCGTACGCGCTACACTACACAAAAAAGTGAAACTACTCAAACGTACACTACGCCATAAACAACGTGGTCTAGACTCAAATGACGTCTACACCCACACACTGCAGGAACTCAAGATGAAATATCCCATCAAACATAAGATGCTTCTGGTGCAATGTTGTCTCGCTTTGTTGTTTGTACTCGTCTGTTTCTTCATACAATCGGTGCCGCAATGGCGTACACTACCACTCGGTTGGCTGGCCCTACTCGGTATTATAGCTCTCTTGATTGTTTTGGATCGTGATGACATGGAGCATTTGTTGCATCGCATCGAGTGGACGACACTGGTATTCTTTGCCGCCATGTTTGTTATGATGGAATGTGTGGAACGTTTAGGGCTCTTCGCTTGGATTGGCGAGATAACAAAGAATTGTATTTTATTTGTGGATGAGCAACATCGTCTAGCAATGGCTATCTTTATTATTTTGTGGATCTCTGCAATGGCTTCGGCGGTATTGGATAGCATACCGGTGACGGCAATGATGGTGCGTTTGGTTGTGACGCTCGTCAGTAGAGGAACTTTGGGTTTGCCTCTCGAGCCGCTTGTGTGGGCGTTAACTTTTGGTTCGAGTTTGGGAGGTGGGTTCTATTGTTGACAGTTATTATTCAGTATTTTTGAGAATTTTTTTCTTGATCCCTCAGGCAATGGCACTTTGTATGGCGCTTCCGCTAATGTCGTCTCAGCTGGCATCGCTGAACAACATGGTTATAAAATTACATTTACGCGTTATTTGAAGTGAGTATGAATAAAAAAAGACTTGAGTACCAAGTACTCGTGACGTTTGATGTGTAAACATGTGTATGCGCACATACATTTAAATGAATTATTATTTTTACGCGTATTTATTATCCATAAGTCATTTATGACTCATCCATGAATCATAAATGAGTCATATATATCTCATCCATGACTCATTTATAACTCATACATGGCTCATTTCTAACTCATCCATGAGTCATATATGATTCATCCATTAATCATTCATGACTCATCTGTGAGTCACATACGACTCATACATTAGTCATTTATGATTCATCCATAAGTCATTTGAAACTCAACAATGAGTCATTTATGACTCGTCTTTGAGTCATATACACTGCACACTACAGCCTAGAGCCCGCAACCTACACACTACACCCTACATCCTAGAAAGACCCCCAGCGCATAAATGTTTACACATCAAAAAATGTTGATGTATATTTTTAGAAATTTTTTGCCATATTTTTGTATTCCCTTAGGGTCGTTTTTCCCATGATGGTGGGCCAAATTGTTATCATCACAGCGTATCTTATGTTGGCACACATTGCTTTCGAGTGGCATAATGAGTAGTTTGTCAACATGTCAAACTAGGTCAAAGGTTATGTGTATATTATAAAGAGACATCAAGTACTGTAATACTTATCTCACATATATGTATTTATTTCATAGAAATAAGTTTAAAAAAAAGTTGTTTGATTTATATTAGGTCGGGTTAAGTTGTTTGCATCAAAGGCACATCGCGATTCTGAATATTTGGGTCAATTCTATCATTTCTTCCCAGGAAACCATAGGTCTAAAATATATTTCGAGCTAGAAATTTTTTGATCAAGTGGTGGTGGATTTTCAGAAAAAAGGTGTTAAAGTCCAAAAACAAGTATTAAATCGCCCTCTGGTTGCCTCAAAAGAAATGGATTTCGCGACCCCCAAAAAAATTAAGTTTTCAGTACAGCTATTCCAAGTTCCAACAGGTGTGAAACACTTTTTGAAAGCTAGATAGAAAAATACGCTGGCTCCAAATTCAATTTAGGTCTATGGTTTCTTAGGCAAAATTGTTGTAAAGGACCCTAATAATCATTATCGTGATATGGTGATTCATTACCGTGATTTTTTGTGTGCTCAAACATTGTTACATAAAATTATTCAATATTTTCTTTTGTAACCTGGCTAAAACCATCTCACAAAATAGTAACTCTTTTTTAAAGACTAGAGATGTGAGAGAGCATACTGAATACCAAATTGTCTAAAATTTGAAATATGTGTACCACGAAATGTCTCTTTTAGTTACTAGAGACGGTATACAGAATTCACTTACAAAATATTTTGCTTGATCACCTGAAAAAGAATTTTGCTGCAATGAATCACCCTAATATACAAATGTGTATAGTGCCTGTGCCTGGATTCTCTAATAGTGAGTTTTGAAATTTTTACTTTTTCACTATTTAAAATATATGGGGAAAAAGTGTACATCTCAAAACTCACAGTTAGAGAATCCAGGGCCTGGAACAAGGATAGATCGAGAAGCTCGGTGAATGCGAAATATTAATTGTAACATTATTAATCGTTAAGAAGTAACAAAACTTTAAACTTTGACACACACTATCCCTTAAACCCGATTAACTGCGCGGATTGAGGAATAGTTACACGATTGTGATTGTGAAACCATAATCATAACCGTAAACATAACTGTAATTATAACCCATACTGTAACTATAAATTAACTGTAACTACAACCACTCCTAAAACCATAACCATTATCATGGCTATAACTGCAGCTGTAACCATTATAATTACAATAACCGTAGCCGTAGCCATATCCCTCATCATAACCATAACCTTAACCGTAACTACAACCATCATTATAACCATTATCATAACCATAACTATTACTATTGCCAATACCATTATCATAATAATTTGCATAAAGATTCCCATCTACATAATTAGTGCTGTGCCTTTATTCGATTAATCGAATAAAATTCCGTTTCGATTAATCAATAGTTAAAATTAATTGATTAATCGAAATTGTGATTAAACAAAATCTCGAGCTATCGATTAATCGCACAGTCCTAGCTATAACCATTTCATTGCCGTAAACATACAATACAATAACCCTAACCATAACCATACCAAAAGCCCATATTCTTAACCGGAATCATAACCTTAACTGGAACCTAACCATAACAACAATCATAACCTGAACCTAACAGAAAACTGAGAAGTGTAAGTTTAAATATATTTACAGTTACAGGCAAGGCTACAGTTACAGGCACAACTACAGTTACAGTTACGGTAACAGTTACGGTTACAGTTACGGTAACAGTTACGGTAACAGTTACGGTAACAGTTACGGTTACATTTACGGTTACAGCTGCGGTTACAGTTACGGCTACAGTTACAGTTACGGCTACAGTTACAGTTACGGCTACAGTTACAGTTACGGCTACAGTTACAGTTACGGATACAGTTACAGTTACGGCTACAGTTACAGTTACGGCTACAGTTACAGTTATGGCTACAGCTACAGTTACAGCTGCGGTTACTGAATGTACAGTTATTGTAATTGTATCGATATCGTGCCAAAGTTTTAAATACTAATATTTTTTATCTAGGTATATAACCGTCAATTGTGAATCAAGCAATTTAAAGTAGCTCTCTTCAAAACGTTAAAAAACTTTGTACAGACGGGTATTTTTTAACCAAATAATAAGTGTTGATAACTTCCAAATAAATTGTCCCTTAGTCATAGTCAAATTTGTATAGAGTTTTATCTACTTTAATATGATTCCAACATGAACATGATTCTATCTGTCTGTCAGAGTCAAAATAAAATACTTTTTATGTCTAAAATGAAGTTTTAATTTTAAAATGAAGAAAATGTCATTTGTGTTTATGACATCTTATAACTTTAAACGAGCTAAAATTGTTCAACTTGATCTTACCCCCTAAAAAGGTGCTGATGAGAAAATAAGCCTTGCAGTTTCAAAAATTAAAAGAAAATTCACTTTGAAAAAAAAAAAAATATGCCATTTTTCCCCATACAAAATGTACGGGAGAGGGCGAAAAAAATAGACACCCCTAAGGGTTAAGTTAGAGCGCTAATTTTTTGCAGGGCTTATTTTCACATCAGTACCTAAAGTTTCAGGGGGTGAGACCGAAAAAAACCGAATTTTTTTATTTGAATCACCCTAATGTAGATAGTATAATGGATTCTAATAGTACATTTACACTGCACCAAGTTTGGCGAATTTGAATGATTCATTTCGAACCTGTTTACACTGGCAAATTTGCATTGGGCTTCACCTTCCCTGCATGAATCTTCTACCAGAACAAAAAGCCACCGAAAGAAAATGCAACATCGAGATGTTTTAAACACCAATAGAGTAATAATAAATGAAGAGTCAAGAAGGCTTCTGTCTTTTCTTGGTAGAATTAGTCCATTTTCTTAAAAAAAAAACTAGTTGAAATTGTTATTTAAAGCTGTTCATAATGCAAAAGTTATCACGCGTTAATTCTTGTTGGGCAATTCTAAAAATATGGAACACAGGCAGGGTTGCTATTTTGAGGAACTGTGGATTGTATTGTTTGGCGAATGAGGCTAAATGTGATGGAATTCCAAATTTGTCAAAAATGAGATTTGTATGGAAAAAGCGCCAAATTTGCAATTTTGCGTCAAATTTGCCAAATTTGGTGCGATGTAAATGTACTATAAGACTATCTACTTGGAGGTTGCCACTTGCAGCGGCTACAGGGTTGCCAGCTATCTCATTTTTTTTTTAAATTATGGAGCAAAATATGCCAATATGGGTATCAAATGAAAGGTATTTTCTGCGACATACCAACTTGGGGGACTCAGCCCTAGAGTATGCAGTTGGATCTACACTGCGATCATTCGACCAATCATGCTGTATGGAGTCGTCGTATGGTGGCCTGGCCTGAGCAAGGAAACATACCTGAATCTGTTGCGGAAAGTCCATAGATCCAGTATGATCTGTATAAGCGGTGTCCTAAGGACAACGCCCAACGAAGCCCTCCAGACCATTCTGGGCATTTTGCCACTTGATCTGGTAGGGTTTCGGGGAAACGTCCAGCTGGGGTGCGGGTACTATTGGACACTCCAGTATTCTTCAGGAATCTTACAGTTTTCTCCCTCTAAGCACAGATCATTGTGCGACCACTACAGTCGGGGATAGCTGTTTCAAAATAAACATTCCCAGCAGAGAAGACTGGGAGAGGACGGATCGGTGTCCCGAAACAAATGGCGGCACTTCCATATACACCGACGGCTCGAAGTTGGACGGCAGAATTGGAGGAGGGGTTTATTCAAGGGATTTGGACCTTGAGCTCTCCTTCAGACTACCTGATCATTGTAGCGTCTTCCAGGCGGAAGTTTCGGCAATCCTGGACGCCGCGGCCTGGATAAGCAAACGTGCTCGTTATTTTCAGCGACAGCCAAGCGGCCATCAAATCCCTTGGCTGCTACACGTTCAACTATGAACTGATGCTCAGCTGTCGGAGATGGCCCAACAGAACCGCGTAAACCTCACATGGATCCCGGGACATAGGGACATTGAGGGAAACTGTAAGGCAGACGAGCTTGCCCGGCAGGGCACGACCTGCAAAGCAGGTTCTTCAGGATAAAGAGCGCTTAGGTATGCCGTTTGCCACATGTAAACTAATGCTGAAGGAGCACACACTCCGTCAAGCCAACGAAAGATGGCTGCAATCCCCAGGGTACCGGATATCGAAACAAACCTGGCCAAAATGGGATCTTAAAAGGTCTAGACGCATTTATGCTCTAACTAGGAGGGAAATATCCATGTTGATAGGGTTATTAACCGGTCACTGCCTCATTGGTAGGCATGCAGAAAGGCTAGGTGTGCCCTACCGATGATGCTGCAGGAGTTGTAACTGCACGACTATAAGCGGCGCGAGAATGCGCTTTTTAGGAGTTTCCTTCCTAGATAGTCTACGCCAGGTCGCGAAGCTGGATATAAAGGACCTGATGGCCTTCATCAAGTCATCTAAGTGGTTCGAGGAGGAGTAACGGTGTCGGTTTGGGAAAGTCGGTCCCGGGATTCTACCGAAATAGGGATTATCCACATGGCCAGGTCCCGGAACTGACTTTCCTAGTGTTGGTGGTAGCACAACGGGTCTTTTTGTACTGGCCTAGCTGTGCCTCTACGGCAGCCACTTGAACCTAACCTAACCTGGATTATTTCAGGATCATTTGGGGAACATTTAGAAGTAATTTTTGGTGCAATTTTGGGATCATTTTGAGATGAATTTTGGATCATTTTTGGATAATTTTAGGGTAATTTTCGGAACATTTTGAGATCTTTTAAGGGTCTTTCGTCACCCAAGTACTATTTAATAAAACATCCTTCTGAAAATTTCAGGATAACTTTAGAAACATCAAAGCTATTATACAAAAAAGTTTGAAATTTTCATGATTTTGATAAATTGATCACTTGAGCTGTTGATTTAACATGGAAAACCTTTCAATTTAAAAATTTTTCTTTGCAATTTTTCTTGGTCCAATGTAATGTAAGTACATTTTTACGACTATAACATGTGCAAAACATAAAAGAACACCCACAAATGTTTATTAAATATAAATTTTTTCCGCATGTCTCTTTTTCTATAGCGGCAAAAGCAAAGCAAAGTCAAAGTCAGGGACCATTCTTCCAAACATACATTGAATTTGCTTAGAACCGACACTTTGTCTAGCCACGTTATTAGTCTGCCATGGCATATCGTTGGCGCATTTTCTACAAAATTTCCGTATTCGTAGTTCGAAATGAACGGTGTTGCATTAGTGACTTTTCAAAATCATTTTTAGATTTAAAAACGCTTAATTGTTCAAAACACAAACTAAATAAACAAATTTACGCTGTGAGTTGATTGAACGCATGAGCGCGAGTTTAATCAATAAAGTGTCAAATAGAGGTCTATGTCAAGTGTAATTACGTTGTAGCTTAAATACGTACACATGTTCAAACATAAACAGTCACAATTAATTAGATTAGGTGAAAATATCGCAAGTGGTTTGCGTGCGAAAAAAAAAGTGTTTATATAAAATTTCTATTTTAAAAGTGTTTAAGTTTTTCAACAAAGTTGCAAAATTTGAATCATGCATGCAAATGTTTTGTGAAATATTTTAAATGTTAAAAACAAATTTTTTAATTACCTTGCTCAAACGCAATGGATAGTGTTCATTCACGTCCCACATTCTGCATCACCGACGATCTTAATGGTGATGATCGTGGTGATGCGACAGTCGACTACGAATGGGATGATGCTGATGAGATGGAGCGAAATTCAAAAATTCAAGAGCTTTTGCAGCGAATACATTCATGGATGTATTTTCCACGCGAGAGTAGGTAAGTTTTTTTTTGTTATTTACTTTCGTTTGTGATAATTATAAAGGGGGTGTCATTAGGGGTTAGTCGACTTCGGTGTGGAATAATAAAAGCTGTAAGTGGAGAATTTTTTATACTGTTGTTTTTTTTTTTAATATTTTTGGAAACTACCGTAACAAAAAACATGTTTGGAAAATTCTAAACAGGGACCGCAAATAACAGTTACTTTTATTATATAAGTTGGTTATAATATTTTTTTTCAATTTTTAAATTTCGATCGCAAAATAAAAGTTTTTTTTTCAATTTTTAAATATCGATCGCAAAATAAAAGTTATTTTCCAATTTTTTAAATTTCGATGGCAAAATAAAATTTATTTTTCAATTTTTAAATTTCGATCGCAAAATAAACGTTTTTTTTTCAATTTTTAAATTTCGATCGCAAAATAAAAGTTATTTTTCAATTTTTAAATTTCGATCGCAAAATAAAAGTTATTTTCCAATTTTTAAATTTCGATACCGAAATAAAAGTTATTTTTCAATTTTTAAATTTCGCTCGCAAAATAAAAGTTATTTTCCAATTTTTAAATTTCGATCGCAAAATAAAAGTTTTTTTTTTCAATTTTTAAATCTCGATCGCAAAATAAAAGTTATTTTTCAATTTTTAAATTTCGATCGCAAAATAAAAGTTATTTTTCAATTTTTAAATTTCGATGGCGAAATCAAAGTTATTTTCCAATTTTTAAATTTCGATCGCAAAATAAAAGTTATTTTCCAATTTTTAAATTTCGATCGCAAAATAAAAGTTATTTTCCAATTTTTAAATTTCGATCGCAAAATAAAAGTTATTTTTCAATTTTTAAATTTCGATCGCAAAATAAAAGTTTTTTTTCAATTTTTAAATTTCGCTCGGAAAATAAAAGTTATTTTCCAATTTTTAAATTTCGATCGCAAAATAAAAGTTTTTTTTTCAATTTTTAAATCTCGATCGCAAAATAAAAGTTATTTTTCAATTTTTAAATTTCGATCGCAAAATAAAAGTTATTTTTCAATTTTTAAATTTCGATGGCAAAATAAAAGTTATTTTTGAATTTTTAAATTTCGATGGCAAAATAAAAGTTATTTTTGAATTTTCAAATTTCGATCGCAAAATAAAAGTTATTTTTCAATTTTTAAATTTCGTTGGCAAAATAAAAGTTTTTTTTTCAATTTTCAAATTTCGATCGCAAAATAAAAGTTATTTTCGAATTTTAAAATTTCGATCGCAAAATAAAAGTTATTTTCGAATTTTAAAATTTCGATCGCAAATAAAAGTTATTTTCCCATTTTTAAATTTCGATCGCAAAATAAAAGTTATTTTTGAATTTTCAAATTTCGATGGCAAAATAAAAATTATTTTTCAATTTTTAAATTTTGATCACAAATAAAAGTTATTTTCCAATTTTTAAATTTCGATCCCGAAATAAAAGTTATTTTTCAATTTTTAAATTTCGATGGCAAAATAAAAGTTATTTTCCAATTTTTAAATTTCGATCGCAAAATAAAAGTTATTTTCCAATTTTTAAATTTCGATCGCAAAATAAAAGTTTTTTTTTCAATTTTTAAATCTCGATCGCAAAATAAAAGTTATTTTTCAATTTTTAAATTTCGATCGCAAAATAAAAGTTATTTTTCAATTTTTAAATTTCGATGGCAAAATAAAAGTTATTTTTGAATTTTCAAATTTCGATCGCAAAATAAAAGTTATTTTTCAATTTTTAAATTTCGTTGGCAAAATAAAAGTTTTTTTTTCAATTTTCAAATTTCGATCGCAAAATAAAAGTTATTTTCGAATTTTAAAATTTCGATCGCAAAATAAAAGTTATTTTCGAATTTTAAAATTTCGATCGCAAATAAAAGTTATTTTCCCATTTTTAAATTTCGATCGCAAAATAAAAGTTATTTTTGAATTTTCAAATTTCGATGGCAAAATAAAAATTATTTTTCAATTTTTAAATTTTGATCACAAATAAAAGTTATTTTCCAATTTTTAAATTTCGATCCCGAAATAAAAGTTATTTTTCAATTTTTAAATTTCGATGGCAAAATAAAAGTTATTTTCCAATTTTTAAATTTCGATCGCAAAATAAAAGTTTTTTTTTAAATTTTTAAATTTCGATCGCAAAATAAAAGTTATTTTTCAATTTTTCAATTTCGATCGCAAAATAAAAGTTTTTTTTAAATTTTTAAATTTCGATGGCAAAATAAAAGTTATTTTTCAATTTTTTTAAAAGATTCTCAAGCAATTGCTTTATTTCCTTCAGAATCACCTATTGCCAAATAGGGAATTTCTAGAACTACATAAATCCAATCAGGGATGGGAAACAATTTTTTTTTTTCAAATACAGGGTGTTGGTTTTAGTAAAAATAGAATAAAAGCTGAGCATGGCATGATTGGCTATAAGTTTCTATGGATGAAATATTGCCTTGGTGGATACCTTTCTAAAAATGTATCAGTTTTGAAAATCGAACGTAAAATATAGAAATTATAGAAAAAAAAACAAATTTCGCTTTTTTTTACAGGGTGACAAAGAAATTCCAAAATTTTTTTTTTAAACCTCATAAGGGTAATTTTTATTCATTATTCAAAAAAATTTGAGTGATGAGTGATCGGTTATTGATTATTCAAAAAAATCAAATAACCATTTTCGGGATTATTTCGAAACTGTTTCGTGATTGTTTCGGTACTGTTTCGGGATTATTTCGAAACTGTTTCGGTATAATTTCGGAACTGTTTCCGGCATTATCTTGGGATCACTTCTGGATCATTTTCGGTATCATTTCGGATCTGTTTTTGGAATTTTTTTGGTAAAATGATATTTTCGAATAAAAAATTAAAAAAAAATTTTGTAAATGATGAATTATTTGTAATTTTTAATTTGAATAATTTTACTAAAAAATGTTATGTTTGTTTCTTATACGCGAGATCAACAGAAAAAAAATTAGTTTAGCAAACTTTTTTAATACGGTTACCATCACTGTATTTAGCGAGTCCGAAATATATAGAAATGACCTATCGGCGGTCTATCAGATAAAAAATATCTACAACACTTATTATTACTATCTAACAAAAGACTGTTCCAAATGTAACACCCTTTATCATATGCAGTAAAGAGCTTAAATTGAAGCATACTTTTAGGCTCCGCTGCAGGAGGTTTCATATATGCATACATACATACTCTCTGACAGCCAAGCAGCCCTCAAGGCTTTGGGGGCCCTTACATGCAATTCCAGGGCTGTGGGGAGCTGCCGCTAATCTCTCAACGAGATGAATGAGCAACTCTCAATTCATCTGGTATGGGTGCCTGGACACAGTGGCATACCGGGAAATGAGACGGGGGATCATCCGCTGCTCTGCTTCCACAGTACTGGATGGGTTTAGGCATGCCGCTCGCGACCAGCAAGTTCTTAACGAGGAATATATTCCTCAAACAGGCAAGGGACAGATGGGGAAAACATAGGCACCTGCAATCATACAAAACTGGTGTGACCAGAGTTTAACCCGAGTAGGTCGGAAGACCTGCTCAAACTCAGAAGGGAGGAGCTCTCATTACTCATGGGACTTCTCACAGGGCATATAGGTTTCGGTAGGCATGCGGAAAGGCTTGGCATTTCCTATAACGATTTCTGCAGCAGCAGCAGAGACGGTGAGGAGCTTGAAACAATGAGGCATCTTCTATGCGAATATCACGAGTTGGCGGGCAAGAAATGGTTCGAGTAGTGGGTCATTCAGATTCATGTGGTATCACAACGGCACCTACGGGGCCTATGTGTGCTAGTCCGTTTACCAGTAGCCACTGCAACCTATCTACCTACCTATAACATAATTAACTGTAGTAATTTTAATACGTTGCCGATAGTTTTAATTAATTTCAAATCACTCAAAATGCAATTAAGAAGTATTACATCTTTAAATCTCAGCGTAAGCAGTTTGGCTACCTCAAGGAGAGAAATGAAAGTGATTGGGCAGAGTATTGAAAAAGATTGCTTTAAAATATATAATCTTACCTACATATGTACCTTAGAGTATCCCAAAAATCTATGGAAAACAATTTTGGTTGGAATTTTATAACTTTTGAATTTCTATAAGGACAACAGGATCCTTTACAATAATATTAAAAACAAGCACTCACTAGAAAAGTATATTGGAATTTCAAAAGCACTTCAGTAGATTGCATAACAATATGTTTTCTAGCAAAAATAATTATTTATATCTTGAAACTTTGCAATTATAGTGCATAGGTATGTCATACACGGCGTATGAGTAATCAAAAATTCAGGTAAGTTTTATTGATGTTTTTGGTTGATATCTCCGAAACGGAATGAGATTTCGATGGAGACCCTCATGACACCCATGTTGTAAAATCAATTTCTGGCGTATATCCCGTCCACCTCCTGTGCATCCCTAAATATTTTCATATATATTTTTAGGACTTTTATGACAACTTTAAAAAATACATCGAGTTTTGAATTATTCTATAAGAGACTGCCACACGTAAGC
Source organism: Campiglossa producta (assembly GCA_964058755.1). Lineage (NCBI taxonomy): Eukaryota > Metazoa > Arthropoda > Insecta > Diptera > Tephritidae > Campiglossa > Campiglossa producta. Next base: position 8,847,244 of record CAXKVI010000003.1, read on the forward strand.
ATGTAGTTTTCGCAGGGCTGCCCGTTAAGGAGTGTTTGCCATCTACTAATTAACACATTATATTAATTTATGTATTTAAATATTATACCTCCCGCCTGACTAGGCATTCTAGACATCGTCGGCATTTTTCACTGTCATTGCCATTATTTAGAGAGCTGCTTAGGCGTCAACATTTTTGCCATTAAAAGCACTTGTTAAAACGTTTATTGCTATTTCCCTTTTGCGTTTCCTGCTTGGTAACCGCATATCATGCAATTATCAGCGACATCTATGCAGCATTTGAGT
>CAXKVI010000003.1:8855192-8867692 GCA_964058755.1 Campiglossa producta
AGCAAAGAACAAATAGATACACAAAAATAATATTTGAATAGTTAACAAATGCTTTTAAAATGATGGCCGTTCAAATACAATTGATCTCCTTTTTAAGTTTTCTGCAAATTGTCAACAAAAAAAAAAACATTTCAACAACATTTTGGGTATTAAAAACTAGTAGCGGATAAAATCTTGGGAAATTACTGGGTCACGCTTACCAAAAAAGAGGATAAAAAAGTGTGTAATTTTGTTTTTAAAAGTACAAACACCTTAGATTAATTTATAACACCAACGAGAAATCCGACACAATTTATAGTACTTAAAAATAACTTCAATGATAAAAATATTCTGTAAAAAAACAGATAAGAAAGTTTTTCTTTGCATTTTTTTTGTTGGGTATTTAAGCTCGTGTACACAAGTGTTAAGTGGCTGTGATGCAGTTAAAAAACAAATATATTTACCCACGTTCCTTTTAACTGGTTGGAACCAGCGCTGAAAAACAAACTCTTTTATGATAAGTAGCTACGAATTTCTACAGAATTTATTTAAGTTCACACAACTGGCATATTGTTAAATAATTACAATCTCCTAAATGCGATTTACGATGTACCTCATATACAGGTATGACTTTTTTTCTCCTTGTATTAAATAAGGTATGAAAATTTTCGCAAATATTAACTTCTGGATTTTATTTAGGTAACTGAAATAATTTTTTTTCTGTTGGGAATTTGGGTCTCTCGACCTTATTGTTACTGTAACGTTGACTTTTTTCAAGGCGAATACTTTTTTGACTTTTTTTGAAAACCTTTTTTAAGTATCTGTGACTTATTTAGCACTGCTGATTTTTTTCAAACCAGTGACTTTTGGAATAGTTACTTTTATAGAAGTATTAATTTTTTTGGAACCTGTGACTTTTTAGAACCTGTGACTTTTTAGAATCTGTGACTTTTTAGAACCTGTAACTTTTTAGAACCTGTGACTTTTAAGAACCTGTGACTATTTAGAACCATTCACTTTTTAGAAATTATGACTTCTTAGAACCATTTACTTTTTAGAACCTGTGACTTTTTAGAACCTGTGATTTTTAAGAACCTGTGACTTTTAAGAACCTGTGACTTTTAAGAACCTGTGACTTTTAAGAACCTGTGACTTTTAAGAACCTGTGACTTTTAAGAACCTGTGACTTTTTAGAACCTGTGATTTTTAAGAACCTGTGACTTTTTAGAACCTGTGATTTTTAAGAACCTGTGACTTTTTAGAACTTGTGAATTTTTAGAACCTGTGACTTTTTAGAACCTCTGACTTTTTAGAACCTGTGACTTTTATGAACCTGCGACTTTTTAGAACATGTGACTTTTTAGAACCTGTGACTATTTAGAACCATTCACTTTTTAGAAATTATGACTTCTTAGAACCATTTACTTTTTAGAACCTGTGACTTTTTAGAACCTGTGATTTTTAAGAACCTGTGACTTTTTAGAACCTGTGATTTTTAAGAACCTGTGACTTTTTAGAACTTGTGAATTTTTAGAACCTGTGACTTTTTAGAACCTCTGACTTTTTAGAACCTGTGACTTTTATGAACCTGCGACTTTTTAGAACATGTGACTTTTTAGAACCTGTGACTATTTAGAACCATTCACTTTTTAGAAATTATGACTTCTTAGAACCATTTACTTTTTAGAACCTGTGACTTTTTAGAACCTGTGACTTTTATGAACCTGCGACTTTTTAGAACCTGTGACTTTTTAGAACCTGTGCCTTTATTTTGGACGAGCGATTTTTTTCAAACCACTGACTTTTGGAATAGTTCCTTTTTTGCAACGGTAAATTTTCTAAGAACCAGTAACTTTTCTGGAACCAGTTTCTTATAAGAAAGAAAGCAATGACTTTTCTGAAATAAGTGGATTTTCGAAAAACCAGTTACTTTTCTTGGAACCTGTGACTTTTCTTAGACCTAGTAATGTAATTCTAAGCAGTGCCGCCTTTAGAAACTTATTCAAAACCTTATTTATTACTAGTTTTTTTTAAGATTGGTGACTTATTTTAGACCAGTTACTTGTTTGGATCAGTTACTTATTTAGACCAGTTACTTATTTAGACTATTTAATTATTTAGTCTAGTTACTTATTAATTATTAGACCAGTTACCAATTTAGACCAGTTTCTTATTTAGAAAAGTTAGTTATTTCGACCAGTTACTTAGACTAATTACTTATTAAATCAGTTAACAATGTAGACCAGTTAATTATTTAGAAAAGTTACTTATTAAGACTGGTTATTTATTTAGACCAGTTCCTTATTTATACCAGTTACTTATTTAGACCAGTTTATTATTAAGACCAGTTAGTTATTTCGACCAGTTACTTAGACTAATTACTTATTTAAACCAGTTACTTATTTAGACCAGTTAGTTATTTCGACCAGCTACTTAGACTAATTACTTATTTAAACCAGTTACTTATTTAGACCAGTTACTTATTTAAACCAGTAATTATTTAGACCAGTGATTTGTTTAGACTAGTTCTTTATTTAGACCAGTTACTTGTTTAGACCAGTTACTAATTTAGACCAGTTACTTTTTTTTGACCAGTTACTTATTTTGACCAGTTACTTATATCAGACCAGTCAAACGCCGACCTTTTATTTAAGTTTAAGTTCTTGGTGAGTTTGCAAAAATAAACTCAAATCTCCTTACAAAAAATACATGACGAGTCATTGTAAACCGCATTTATGAGATCGAAATTAGCTCGCAATATGACAGTTGTATCAACCTTAGCTACTTATCATAACAAAATTTGTTTTTCCGCTCTAGTTCCAACCAGTTAAATGGAACGTGGCGAAATTTCTTTCTTTCTACTGCTTAACATTTGTTTACACGTACTTAGCAATCCTTTTGTTAGCTAAGCAAAGAAATATATGACAATTGAACTTGTTGTGCTATTCGCATTTGTTTACTTAGACATTTTGTTTCATCGTCATTGTTTGATTTTATATTTAGCTTTTTTATTTGTCTTGGTTTTTTTTATTCTCTTTACAATTGGCTGTGTAATTAATATGAGGTAAATTAGTTTATGGCACTTCTGTTTTATTTCTTTGATGACATTTCTAACTCGTAGACAAAGAAACATTTTTGCAAGTTATAAAGTTTTTTTGCTTATCGCAAATATTTAACCAGCCACACACCATTTTAAGTGCGTCAAACGTTCTTTATTTTGCTCACTTTTGTTTTGCTGATGGAAAGTTACCACGTTTACGTACTTTCTCTGAGATGGTCTTCATATCATAAACTATTATGATCCTGTCACGTGCATCACGGACTCGATGGCGCTAGAGATTTTATAGTCTCTAAATTTGTTTAAAATTTTATGGGTTTACAGTTCTAAGCGCGTTGTATTTTGTAGATTACAAAAGCTAGGTGACTGGTTACTTTCAGGTACCAATTTTTACTACGGATTCGTTAAACTCATAACTGTACCCCAACAAAAAAAAATTAATAAAGAAAAAAAAAAAAATACAAAAAAAAATTTTTTTTAAATAAAAAAAAAATTAATAAAAAAAAAATATAAATAAAAATCAAACAAAACCAAATAAATTTAATTAATTAAAAAAAAAATTTATAAAAAAATTGAAAAGCAAAAACAAAAAAAAAATTAAATAAAATAAAAACAGATAAAATTAAATGAAAAAAAAAAAAAATAAAATAAAATAAAAAGTACCAACTTTGACTACGGATTCGGCAAACTCATAACTGTGTCATTCATATTTTATACCCCACAAAAAAAATTAATAAAGAAAAAAATACAAAAAAAAAAAAATTTTAAAATATTAAAAAAAAATTTTTTAGAAAATTAATAAAGAAAAAAAAAAATACATAAAAAAATAAATAAAAGAAATTAAAAAAAAATAAAAAAAATTTTAATAAAAATAAAAAAAAATAAAATAAAACAAAATTGAATAAAATAAAATAAAATAAAATAAAATAAAATAAAATAAAATAAAATAAAATAAAATAAAATAAAATAAAATAAAATAAAATAAAATAAAATAAAATAAAATAAAATAAAATAAAATAAAATAAAATAAAATAAAATAAAATAAAATAAAATAAAATAAAATAAAATAAAATAAAATAAAATAAAATAAAATAAAATAAAATAAAATAAAATAAAATAAAATAAAATAAAATAAAATAAAATAAAATAAAATAAAATAAAATAAAATAAAATAAAATAAAATAAAATAAAATAAAATAAAATAAAATAAAATAAAATAAAATAAAATAAAATAAAATAAAATAAAATAAAATAAAATAAAATAAAATAAAATAAAATAAAATAAAATAAAATAAAATAAAATAAAATAAAATAAAATAAAATAAAATAAAATAAAATAAAATAAAATAAAATAAAATAAAATAAAATAAAATAAAATGAAATAAAATAAAATAAAATAAAATAAAATAAAATAAAATAAAATAAAATAAAATAAAATAAAATAAAATTACCAAATAATATAAAATAAAATAAAAAAAAACAAAGCAAATTTTTATTTTTTTATTTAAATAAATTAAAGTAAAAAACCGGAAAAAAAGAATAAAAAATAAATAAAATAAAAAAGTAAAAAAAATAAAAATCAAACAAAACCAAAAAAAAAATTAATTAATTAAAAATATAAATGAATAAAAAAATGAAAAAAAAAACAAAAACAAAATTGATACAATAAAAACAACAGATAAAATTAAATGAAAAAGTAAATAAAATAAAAGGGTACCAATTTTGACTACGGATTCGGCAAACTCATAACTGCATCATTCATATTTTATGCCCCCTCAAAAAAACTAATAAAGAAGAAAAAAAAAATAAAATAAAATAAAATGAAGGAAATTAAATTAACTAAATAAAAAAACTTAATAAAGTAAAAAAATGAATAAAAATAAACGTTACAAATTGAACGATAAGTAAAAGAAATTTTACTTCTATGTCAGTGTGTCCCCTCATAGTTTTTTTTGCACGCTCTGTATGTAGGGTGGATGTTCTCTTATATAGTTACGTATTGACTTAGGTGTTAATCATGCTCAGATTACGATCGATTTCACTTAAAAGAATTAAAGGAATACCGTTATATGTGAGCCAGAGACAATACAAATTACAGGTGTATGACTTTTTCACACAGATTGTATGTGTATATGCTTGAGCACATAAATTATACAATCTTGTCTGGTTTGTTGACTGTTCATCTAGGATAGGTTCAATGATTTTAGCTTCTCGGTGCTGGAATTTTTTTTTTTATTTTTTATCAAAAAAAAAAAAAAAAAAAAAAGTTCTGTATTTCTCAAAAAATATTCAAAAATTGTTCTAAAATTTTATTTATTTTTATGGTCACCTTAATTGAGCTATTGTTAAGGCACACTGCTAAGTTTATAGCGTTCGGCTTCGCCCAAAAAAATTCTTCGCTACTTGTTTATTTCCGTTTAATTACTTCCTTATAAACGTGATAAACACAATAAACATCATCATCGAAACTCCCATCATAAACTAATCGAACAGATTTCTAGGAACATATTTTTCAAAGACAATAGCAACTGGTGATTGGGACGATAACAAATATACAATTGAAATTTGATAGACAAATTGTCAAATATAACCTTCATCTTAATCTAGTTTAGAGCAGATACTTGATTTAGATATTAAAATTTAATGCAAACCATATCCGATTTCGTGGGAGTTTCAGTTTAAAGCTTGTCATTGTGGGAATCGGTAAAATGTTTTTAATCTGCCTTAATATGAGCTTAAATACACAACTTTATAAATGATTGGAATTGAACAGGCTTTTCTGCTAATTATTATAATTTAGCTTTATTTTATTTGATTTATTTATGTAATTTTTTAATTTTTTTTTAATTTAATTTAATTTTATTTTTATTTAATTTAATTTTATTTATTTTATTTTATTTTATTCTAATTTAATTTGTTTTATTTTATTTTATTTTATTTTATTTTATTTTATTTTATTTTATTTTATTTTATTTTATTTTATCTTATTTTATTTTAATTTATTTTATTTTATTTTATTTTATTTTATTTTATTTTATTTTATTTTATTTTATTTTTATTTTATTTTATTTTATTTTATTTTATTTTATTTTATTTTATTTTATTTTATTTTATTTTATTTTATTTTATTTTATTTTATTTTATTTTATTTTATTTTATTTTATTTTATTTTATCTTATTTTATTTTATTTAATTTAATTTAATTTTATTTTATTTTATTTTATTTTATTTTATTTTATTTTATTTTATTTTATTTTATTTTATTTTATTTTATTTTATTTTATTTTATTTTATTTTATTTTATTTTATTTTATTTTATTTTATTTTATTTTATTTTATTTTATTTTATTTTATTTTATTTTATTTTATTTTATTTTATTTTATTTTATTTTATTTTATTTTATTTTATTTTATTTTATTTTATTTTATTTTATTTTATTTTATTTTATTTTATTTTATCTTATTTTATTTTATTTTATTTTATTTAATTTTATTTTATTTTATTTTATTTTATTTTATTTTATTTTATTTTATTTTATTTTATTTTATTTTATTTTATTTTATTTTATTTTATTTTATTTTATTTTATTTTATTTTATTTTATTTTATTTTATTTTATTTTATTTTATTTTATTTTATTTTATTTTATTTTATTTTATTTTATTTTATTTTATTTTATTTTATTTTATTTTATTTTATTTTATTTTATTTTATTTTATTTTATTTTATTTTATTTTATTTTATTTTATTTTATTTTATTTTATTTTATTTTATTTTATTTTATTTTATTTTATTTTATTTTATTTTATTTTATTTTATTTTATTTTATTTTATTTTGTTTTATTTTATTTTATTTTATTTTATTTTATTTTATTTTATTTTATTTTATTTTATTTTATTTTATTTTATTTTATTTTATTTTATTTTATTTTATTTTATTTTATTTTATTTTATTTTATTTTATTTTATTTTATTTTATTTTATTTTATTTTATTTTATTTTATTTTATTTTATTTTATTTTATTTTATTTTATTTTATTTTATTTTTTTTTTTTTATTTTATTTTATTTTATTTTATTTTATTTTATTTTATTTTATTTTATTTTATTTTATTTTATTTTGTTTTATTTAAATTTATTTAGTCAGTTGGGTAAACCAATTGAATCTTCGCATCGCTCAAGGGAAAAGGCACGTGAGCCACCTGAAATACATACATACAGCAACAATAATATATAACGGCAACCAAACACTGGAAAGGTCACAAAAATGCTGCAAGCTTTAGCTGCCGCACGCATTGGAAATAAATACATACATATTTACAACCCACTGTTAGTTAACAGGGAAATGTTAAGCATTGCTTTCACTGCACTGCTATCGTCGCTGAGTGCTGCTAACGAAATAACGCAGCAGAGCAGACACCTATGTTAACACAAATACATCGCGCTGACTACGTGTTCTATTATCTGTGCCATTTTTTGTTTGGGCTTGGAGCCGGCAAGCCGTATTATTTAAGTAGGTGAACGCTGTCCACGTCGCAGCAGAGAGCAGTAAAGTCATAGTTGGGCATAGTGAAACTATTTTTCAATGCACTGAGCATTACACCATGAGCATGATTAGCAAGTGAGAGCGAAGTGAAAGTAAAAAGTAGGAAGCATTTAAGAAATTATAGACATGTCCACTAGGGGGACAAGATAACTATGAATATTCCGTATACATATATAATATATTAGTATACAGATTTATTTGATACTGAAATCAAAAAGAAAAAACCTTTAATAATTATTATTTTTTTTTTTAATTGTTTTTTTATTATTATTATTTTTATAAAAATTCTAAGGCTAGTAGCGACCCCTAAACATTTAAGAATTTTTGTTTGTTTTACTACTAAATTAGTTTCGTGGGATAGAGAATAGAACGAAAGGGTGCCCCGAGAGAAAAAATTATTATTTTTTTTATAATTCAAACGCCGGTAGCTACCCATAAATATTTTCGAATTTTTGCTTGTTTTACTTCTAAATTAGTTTCTTGGGATAGAGAATCGAATAAAAGGTCGCTGCGAAAGAATTTTTTTTCCCATATAAGGACCACCCTAATGCCCACTTTTTATACATCGAAAATAAGATCTATTTAACTTGCTATGACCCGGAAAACTTCTTTTTGTCCAAAATAAATTTTTTATTTAGCTGGTTTCCAAAAACCACCATTATACGCGTATTTTTTTATTAAAAAATTAATTTTGTATGGAAGTTGCCATGCCCAATTTTCCGATAACTCGAATTTCGTTTTTGTGAGAATGGTATTGAAACCATCTATCTCCTTCCCAACTTCCATGTTTCTGCCTTGAACCCTTTGGAAGATATTAAGCCTTAGAAATGAAGTATGTATGGGCGGTGCCATGCCCATTTTGCCGATTTTCACTTTTCTTCCTCTTCCTATCGTTAATCTTCATAAAAAAATCAAGGTCTCGATCTTGAACCCTTTTAGAGATACACAAAAAAAAAAACCGAGTCCAAAATTTAATAGCGAAACTCAGTTTTTAAAAAACTGAAAACTTTTTAATTTTGGAAATTTTATTTTTCATAAAACTTTTTGCATATAGATTGTGCTAAAGAAATGATGAAAAAAGGTCCGCCAAAATTGATTCAAAGCAGAAGGGTTCGATTTTACCCATATGACCAATTTGACTTGCAATGACCCCCGGGTGTGTAGGTGTATAACGATTTCGATCCCCGATCTAACTTACTTACTCTTCTTACTCTTTCTTGATTCAATTTTTAATGAATTTTGATTTTTATTGAAAAAAAAAAAATTGTTTTGGTGAGAAAATAAAAAAAAGTACACTCTGCCCAACTATGAGTTTAGCGCTTGGGCCCTCAATGGCGCTTGGCGCTTACTGTCTGGCCAACAAGTTTGTTGTGTTGTTTTTTTTTTCGATTTTGTTTTTCACAAATTTTTTGTTCGGTTCAAGTTTAACTTCGGCAACAACAGCTGGTTGGAATCTACTCACATCTACATAAATATGTATACAATTGTAGGTGGGGTAGAGATGGTGGCGTTGCTGTTGCTGCTGCTACTGCTACACTGTTAAAGCGCGCTGTTAATGTCGTCGCCGTTACTTATCAAGGAAAATTGCCACAACCTGAGATTTATTTAGTTCGAAACTGTCGTGGAAAACGGACATCGCTAAAAGTATCTAACGGAACGCGCAGAATCGTAGAGTTGAAAGTTTTTTTTTTTTGTATATCTTGCATATCTGATACACATTGTAGGTACATACATACATACATACGGTATACAAACAATGTTTGTTGGAAAAAGTATATAAAACTTAAAATTATTCACAAATTAGCGCAAAAAGAAATTAACCAGTGAGTAGAGAAGTTGTCTGTGCGGAGTTAAAAACAAAAATTCAACACACTGAGTGTTAGTGAAACCATTTAAATGTCTCCATACGTGATAATGAAGTAGAGAAATTTTCTTCTTGTTTTTTTTTTTTGGCAATAACAACATTTCTCTATTTTCATTTTGTGGTGCTGTGCATTTTTGTAAGTGTGTTTGTGTGGGAAATCATTTTTGTAGAAGAAGAGATTTCGAAGAAAGTAAATATTCGCTGAGAATGATAAATTGGAAAAAAGGATTTCTTAAGTCAACAGGATGTTATTGAGACTTATACGAAAAGCAATAATTAAAATTTTTTTTGGGAAATTTTTAACAAATTCATATGAATTTTGACATAACTATTTTTAAAAAATACAATTCCAATTTTTTTTTATTTTTATAAAATATATCTCGATTTTTTGTTAAATAATTTTATTGGCTAATTTTTTTCTAAATAAAAATTCCTACATCTTAAAAAAAATTTATTTTAATCACATGATAAACAGGATTCGAATTTTAATTTCCTAAAAAATTTTGAAATTTTTTTTATTAAAGTTTGTGTCTAATATAGTTCAAAATCAGTAAGGAAGTCTAAGTTCAGGTGAACCCAGCAACAGGATAACAATGAGGACCCTGGAGGATTTATTAGGTCATTTTCGAATGTCGAATTTTCAAAAGTGCCTCCTGAAAAAGTGGGCGTGGTTATCATCCGACTTCGCCCATTTTCAATAGCAACCTAACTTGGCCAGAAAGTAACCTGTGTACCAAATTTCATGCAAATATTTAAATTTTTACCCAAGCCATGTCAATTTATATGATTTTCGAAATTTTCGATATAAAAAAAGGGTTATCATCTCCTTTACATCTTCTTTTCAGTGCTTAGTTATTTTGTGAGAAAAATGTATTCTACCTATTTCTATAATTAATTTGAGCCACATAATTATTTCAAATTTTCCCTCAATCGAAAGTTAAATATAGTTATTTTGATATTTCTAATTATTTCTCAAATATTTGCTTCAATTATTTGATTATTTAACTTTTGATTTTGAATAATTAACTTAATAATAAATCGGAATTTTAATGTTCATTAGCAAGATCTCTTTTAATTAATTTTTTTAATTCCACCAAATTTTATAATGATTATTTAATTCAATCAATCATTTTGTGAATTAATTGCTCAAATAATTAGATACATAAATTTGTTAATCAATTACTAAATGAATTAATCAATTAAAGAATTAATGACTTAAAATATTAATTGATTAACTCACAAACTAACTAATCAACTAATAAATTAATGAATCAATTAGTAGATTAAATTGAAATAATTAACTAAACATTTGAAAATCATTACTGATTAATCTAAACGGTTAATGGCTTGACTATTAAAATTTTACATTATAACTAAAAAAAAAACGATCGATCAATTAATAAATTAATCCTGATTAAGTAATTTCATCTATTTGTGAACCAGCATTAACCCCGAAAATAATATCAGTACCCCGTTTCTGTGAATTATCAACAAAATTCTCGATTTTGATTTCATCACACTCAACTCGATTCAAAATTGAAAAAAAATCGACAAAATTAACTTTTTTTTTACAGAAACAAAAAAATGAGTATGACGTCATTATGACGTCAAATCGACTATTTCAGTCGAGATAATCGATGGAGTTGATTTACAAAAACGGGGTACAGTCTAGAAATCCAACCGAGAGTCACTATTGCCAACTTTGAACTGTGTAGGCAATTGAGAAGTAAAGTCCTCTCTCGAAGAACAAAGATCACGCTCTATTGGTCTCTCATCATACCTGTCCCGATGTATGGCTCAGATTAATGGAGAGTGTCAAGAGAAGATATGATGGCCCTTGGAGTGTTTGAGAGAAAAGCTCTAAGTAAGATTCATGGTCCTTCCCGTGATGCCAATGGCGAATATCGAAGGAGATTTAACGGCGAGCTGTACGAGCTTTACACAGATTTGACCAGAGTCCAGCGAATTGAGTCCCAAAGGCTCCGCTGGCTGGGCCATCTGGACAAAGAAGTTCCAGTCCACAAGGTTTTGCTATCGTCTCCCGAATACTATAGCAGAGTAAGGGGAGGTGGAGGATGACTTCTACTCTCTTGGGGCTTCCAGTTGGCGTCAGTTATCGATAAACGAATGACAGGCGCCAATAAATGATAATGATGATGATGATGATGATGATGATGATGATGATGATGATGATGATGATGATGATGATGATGATGATGATGATGATGATGATGGTTAAGTAATTAAACATTGGCAACATTGGTTTGAAAAAAAAGAGTAGAAGATCACAGAATTTATTTCCACAACGTTCTTTTTTAGGTTTTTTTATTCCCAAATTCGCTTTATGAATTCCCTATCTCAAAATGAGATTTAAAAACACCCTTTATCAATGAAAATTCAGCAGTCGATTTATGCACTCAGAAAAGAGTTTCCTTCATTCAAGGAAAAATTTCCCTTATTTGGCTCCAAAGAAAAGCCTTCCTTAATTTAAAAACTTTTTTCCTCAATTTAAGGAAAAACGTCTTTAAATTCAGGAAAAAGTTGTTAAATTAAGGAATATTTTACTTATGTTGAGGAAGTCATGTCTTTGGAGCCTAATTAAGGAAACTTTTAGCTGAGTGTATATTTAAAAATTTTGTGGACCCCTCTAATACACAGTAAACGCCCGTTTCTAACCACTGTGCTTACTTTTCTCTACCACTTTCGACTCTGAGTGTTTGCATGAAAAGAAACTGTATTACCTACCTTTTTGTTGCACATCAACTTCGCTCAATGAAAACTATCTTCATAACTGGTTTTGGCCTCTTATTAGTTTTCTTTGGCTAGAGCTGTGCCATCAATCACGTAGCAAAAGAGCACGTGCGCAAATAGACGCTTCGTGTTTCTACTCACGTGCTTAGTCGGCAGAGTAATGTAGTAGGCAAACTGCATACGTTTTTTTGTGTATTTAACACCATGCGGCATTAACCCTTGAATGATCGACAGCGGTCAATGTCCTAGGAAATTCTGTTTTTACTCTCTTTGAAGTCAATCGTAATGACATAAATGAGTCAA
>CAXKVI010000003.1:8872692-8895192 GCA_964058755.1 Campiglossa producta
GAGTCCAAAATAAAAAATTTAATAAAAAAATAAAAATGAATAAGAAATAAAATAGAATAAAAAAATAAAATAAAAAATAAAAAAATTCAAAGAAAGAAAAATTAAAAAAATAAAATAGAATTAAAAAAAAATAAATAAAAAAATAGAACTAAAAAAATATTTTTAAATAAATAATAAATAAATGAAAATATAACAAAGAAATAAAACAGAATAAAAAATAAAATAAAATAAAATTAAATAAAAAAAATAAATTACCTAAAACAAAATAAAATAAAATAAAATAAAATAAAACAAAATAAAATAAAATTAAATAAAAACAATAAATTAACTAAAAAAAAATAAAATAAAATATAATAAAATAAAATAAAATAAAATAAAATAAAATAAAATAAAATAAAATAAAATAAAATAAAATAAAATAAAATAAAATAAAACAAAATGAGAAAAAATAAAATAAAACAAAATAAAAATAAAATTAATTTAAATTTCGGCATATCGGATTTTTTTATTAATTTCGCTACAGTCTTCATTTTTATTAAAATAAAAAATTTTGATAGCTCTAAAATCCTTTCAGCTGAAAAATTAATTTTGCTACGCTCCAGGCGCTCCACTACAATTATTAAATGAATTCATCCTTTTGTGTTAGCTGGATATGCTTGACTTCCTGGCAGACGGTGGCAAGTGTCTTTGCGAAAGTAAAGACGTCCTTTGTAAAATAAGTACCTGCGAAAGCTGACGCTAGACACGAAAGAAAGGAAGGAAATGACAGCACAAATAATTGAGTGCATAATTCATCATTTTTAAGTAAATACGATGATGATATGGATTATGATGATATTAAAGATGAGTTAAGTTGACAAAGAAGATAATTTTCTTGAGCGCAGAATTTATTTGAATTTATTTTCACTTAATTAAATTTTTTTTTTAATTTTATTTTATTTTATTTTATATAATTTTATTTAATTTAATTTAATTTAATTTCATTTAGTTTTATTTTGCTTTATTTATATTTATTTCATTTTACTAATATATTATTTTACTTTATTTTATTTTATTTTATTTTATTTTATTTTTTATTTTATTTTGCTTTATTTTATTTTATTTTATTTTATTTTATTTTATTTTATTTTATTTTATTTTATTTTATTTTATTTTATTTTTTATTTTATTTTATTTTATTTTATTTTATTTTATTTTATTTTATTTTATTTTATTTTATTTTTTTTTTATTTTATTTTATTTTATTTTATTTTATTTTATTTTATTTTATTTTATTTTATTTTATTTTATTTTATTTTATTTTATTTTATTTTATTTTATCTTATTTTATTTTATTTTATCTTATTTTATTTTATTTTATTTTATTTTATTTTATTTTATTTTATTTTGTTTTATTTTATTTTTATTTTATTTTATGTTATTTTATTTTATTTTATTTTATTTTATTTTATTTTATTTTATTTTATTTTATTTTATTTTATTTTATTTTATTTTATTTTATTTTATTTTATTTTATTTTATTTTATTTTATTTTATTTTATTTTATTTTATTTTATTTTATTTTATTTTATTTTATTTTATTTTATTTTATTTTATTTTATTTTATTTTATTTTATTTTATTTTATTTTATTTTATTTTTTAATTTAATTTAATTTAATTTTATTTTATTTTATTTTATTTTATTTTGTTTTGTTTTATTTTATTTTATTTTTTAATTTAATTTAATTTAATTTAATTTAATTTTATTTTATTTTATTTTATTTTATTTTATTTTATTTTATTTTATTTTATTTTATTTTATTTTTTTTATTTTTTTTTATTTTATTTTATTTTATTTTATTTTATTTTATTTTATTTTATTTTATTTTATTTTATTTTATTTTATTTTATTTTATTTTATTTTATTTTATTTTATTTTATTTTATTTTATCTTATTTTATTTTATTTTATCTTATTTTATTTTATTTTATTTTATTTTATTTTATTTTATTTTGTTTTATTTTATTTTTATTTTATTTTATGTTATTTTATTTTATTTTATTTTGTTTTATTTTATTTTATTTTATTTTATTTTATTTTATTTTATTTTATTTTATTTTATTTTATTTTATTTTATTTTTTAATTTAATTTAATTTTATTTTATTTTATTTTATTTTATTTTATTTTATTTTATTTTATTTTATTTTATTTTATTTTATTTTATTTTGTTTTGTTTTATTTTATTTTATTTTTTAATTTAATTTAATTTTATTTTATTTTATTTTATTTTATTTTATTTTATTTTATTTTATTTTATTTTATTTTATTTTATTTGTTTTTTTATTCATTTTCATTTTCACTTTTATTTTTTCATTTTATTTACTTTTCAAACGATTCTGTTGCATTCAAACTAGGCCGCAAAAGGCGCCATATAATTTCTGTATTTTTCTTTTGGCACTATAAAAGAGATAACAAAGCTTAGATTACACCAGTAGTTACAATATTTGTCTATGCATGCAAATCGACTAGCACAATACAATTTGAATTGTGAACGAGTTCTGCAAAAATCTCTTAATTCGAGTACAATCATTTAATTTAAATTTAAATGAGATCTTATGACATGCGTTGTGTGCTAGGTACTCCTGACCTCGGTACGTTAGCACTTAAAATGAATTTAATTAATATGTATTGCTAAAGAAAATAGTGAAAAGCAGGGTCAGTTAATCATGATTATATCGATTTTAACTCTTGCTGGTTTCTCTCCACTCTTCTCCACCAATTTCAAAATCTTCCACACCACTTTCTTGCTGCCTTCCTATCACTTCACATTGTTTATCCACTTTTCACTTTCCTTTCCTTTTTTCCTTTTTTCCTTTTTTCCTTTTTTCCTTTTTTCCTTTTTTCCTTTTTTCCTTTTTTTCCTTTTTCCCCTTTTTTTCTTCCTTTTTTCCCTTTTTTCCTTTTTCCCTTTTTCCCCTTTTTCCCTTTTATCCCTTTTTCCTGTTTTCTAATTTCCGTTTTTATTTTTTCCCCTTGTTTCTTTTTTCCCTATTTGCCCTTCTCACATTTTCCCATTTATCCTGTTTCCCTTTTTTATTTTTTCAATTTGTCGTTTTTCCTTTTTTCCGTTTTCGCCTGTTTCTTTTTTTTATTTTTTCCCATTTCCTTGTTTCTTTTCTCCCTTTTTACTATTTTTCCTTTTGTCTTTTTCCCTTTTCCCCTTTTCCCCTTTTCCCTTTTTCCCTTTACACCTTTTTCCCTGTTTTCCCCTTTACCCCTTTTTTCCCTTTTTGCCTTTTTCTCCTTTTTTTAGTTTTTTCTTTATTCTCTTTTCCATTTTCTTTATTACATATTTTCTTCTCTATTCTGCTTGTTTTCCTTTCCCCTTTTTATGAGTTCCCCCCCCCCCCCCCCCCCCCCTTTCTTCTACCCTTTTCCCCTTAACAATTTTAACCCATTTTTTATTTTCTTCCCTGTATCTTCTTTTTTCCTCTTTTCTTTAAGAAGATAGAGGACGAGCTAATGAACTTTAAATGACAGTCTCCAACTCCGTGAACTTTTTCGACTACCCAATATCTCGCCTTAGGTATAAGAATAGGGGAGAATTTTTAGAGAAGGAGCAATTATCCAATAAGCAATTATCTATACAAATACATCCAGGTAAAAGTAAAATGCCATTTAATTTGTTGACCAAAAATACAATAGAATAAATGAAGGACGTTCTGGGAAAATGTTACGTCATATAACTAAAATAAATAATCAATAGAGCCGAAACTAAATCAAACAATTAATACGAGAAAATAAAGAAAAAATGAAATAAATAATAAATGTTCAAATATGTAGTTATTGAATTGTTTAGGTGGACAGGCAAACACGAAAATAAATGTTAAATAGTTTTTTTTGGTATACCGAGGGAAGGATAGGTTGAGGAATTCCCAAAAAGCCACGAAAGAAAGAGTCTAAGTGAGATTAAACTTATTTTTTGTTTAAAAACCGAGGAGGGCTGGCAGTTTTCAATTTTGACCTCATACTACCCCCAGCAAGCTAGTTAATTTTCTTTTCATCCCACCCTAATATTATGCAACTGGCTATATAATATCTTGTGGAATATTCCATAAAAGCTTAAACACATTTTGATGGGTTTTCTAAGAACCTAAAATCAGCTTAGCTTTAACCCAGCAAGCATTCAAAAAACAGAAAACTGAAACCAAATATGGAATAAGGACGACACAGCTGTCTTCGAAAAGGATGGACGTAAAAATCGCGCCAAAGTAATGCAGCTTAAAAAAATCAGAAAATGGTTCTTCTTTAAAAATTATGTCATCTATTAGGTTCAAAAACAGCTCATATTCGAAAAGTTATTGGGCTCTGAAATGACTCCTAATTTCAAAAATAACTTTATTTTCACTTTTTTACTCCGAAAACTTAATTATTGCTTTCAAAAGCTCATATTCCGATATAGTTTCGACGCTGAAAATATACCTAATCTCAGAAATCACTCTTATTCTCACCGCTCCACGCAGAAAGAGCTCATATTTCGACTTATATATTCTTAGATTTTTTAGACTCCGAAGACTCTCCGAAAACACTCCTATGTAAACTCAAAAAGCTTTCAAAAACTTACTTTTTTGATCAATCAAAAAAGTATTTCTGGCTCAGAAGCAGCTCATATTTCTATATTTATATTACTCCGAAAGTATTCATACGCCCAGATACAATTCATATTTCCGCTTTTTCACTCCGAAAGTACTTCTTAAGTCAGCCACAGTTCATATTCCGACAACAACTGGATTCCGAAAATACTCGGAAAAAAATATTAAGCTTGAAAAGCAATTCCTAATTCTCTCAAAAAAGTAATTCTGGCCCAGAAGCAGCTCATATTTCTATATTTATATTACTCCGAAAGTACTCATACGCTCAGATACAATTCATATTTCTGCTTTTTTACTCCGAAAGTACTTCTTAGGTCAGAAACAGTTCATATTCCGACATCAACTGGACTCCGAAAAAACTCCGAAAATAAAAAAATATTCATATTCGTCGCCTTTGCGCTTCAAATGGTATCCTTACTACAGATACATCTCATATTTCGAGAGTTATTGCACTCCGAAAAGACTCCTAAATCCATAAAATTAAATTTTTGATACATTTTCGCTCCAAAAAGGATCCTTACATCACAAACAGCTAAAATTTGGAGACTTTTTTTGGAATCCGACATGGACTACCTAACTCAGAAATAGGTAAGGCATCTTAGAACACTTAAATTGCATGCACTCCGAAAATGTTTGATGGGTTGAAAATGAGCTCATGTTTGCACGTGTTTGAATATTTAAAGCAGTATTCCCTCTTGCGCCTCTCAACTCAAAAACTTGCATTCATAACTCATTATTTAATGGCTTATAGGAATCAATATAACAAATAGTCATGAGAGCTTGATCCCAATGTCAAACGGACCGGGATACATTTCAAAATGTTAATTTAAAATGTCTTAATTCAACTTAACTGAATATTTATAACAAGCGAAGAGTCGCAAGTACTAATGAAATTTATCTTTTCAAATGAGCACACTTCATGTCAATACTTAAACTGACATTTTTGAAAAATGAGTTAAGTTCAATTTAAAAAAAAAAATAGTCTTTTTCGGTACATGGGTTATCTGCGTAAGCTAAACTTAACACAAAAACTTTTTTTCAAAACTGCACTTACGTCATTTTCCCACAAACTGGCTCATTTACACATGCAAGCTTTTTAAATTTTTTATTTTATTATGTGAACCTGAAAACAAGATATACTTTTACCTTTATGCATGTGTAAGCAGGTATCCTATCTGGTGTAAAAATTTAAAATTCATCAAGTATTATGAAATGGCATTACTAATTTATTTGTAAGTACCTGCCTTTTTTTATGAGCTTACATATCCATACCTACTTAAGTACTTGTGAATGCTTTCGAACTCATAAAATGCAGCTGCATTTATTATTGAAAAGTTGGTCAAGCAGCGAGCCGGTTTTTTTGGTTCAATAAATCAAGCGCACGGCCAACAAGTTGTTAGATGCATTTGATAGGGATGCTAAGCGTGTAATACCGTGAAACATATATCTAAAAGCGTTGATAAACAGTTATATTTAGTACCGATTCAATAAGCTGCTATAACGAGCTACAATCGAATTTGAATTCAAGATTTCATGGCACATTGTAAGCTCACTTAAAAATTTAAGTAAAGATTTCTCTCAACTTCTAGTAAACGCAAAATTTTATTGACATTTTGACAGCTGTCAGCTGTCAGCTGTCAGCTGTCAGCTGTCATCTTTCACTTATCAAGGTTCTGTGTAGAGTTTTGCTGTCAGCCGACAAATAAATAAATAATGTAAATTTTTAATGTTTACAATTTTCAAACAAACTTTCGCTTTTTAGAGAGTTTTTTTTTTATTTACCTAAAACCTTTCAACAAAATGTCAGTTGCGGCAACTTTTTGGGGAATGGAAATTAAAAATTAACCCATTAATGAACAAATTCGTGCCGTTGAGCTAAAGATAGGCGTTTGTAATTTATTTTTAGCTCAAAGTACAATTTTTTTTCGTTTTTTTTTGTTTTTAGATTAATTACTATAACAAAATTAGTCGCCAACACAACAACACTTGCAAAATAGCACACACGCGCAGGGTATTATGAGCTTGTGTGCATCATTAAGTGACGCTCACAACTCTTAAATGACAATCAAAAATGTTTTTTTTTCTCAAATTTCACAGATGTGATGTGCCACAAAACAACCAGCGTAAAAAAAAAATAAAAAACTTATAAACAAAAAACAAACCAAAAATTTGAAAAGTTGACTATTAAAAATTCCAACCGCAAAGCTGCAATCAGTGAGCGAGTGAATGTGCAACAAGCTGTAACAAAAGTAGCTGAGACGAAAGAAAATTAAAGTATGAAAAGCTGAAAATGAAAGCATGTCGACAAGAGAATAAAGTGGCAAAAGAGAAATTGTGTTAAAAAATATATTCCAAGGACTTCAAGGAAAAGTGAAAGAGTGATATATTTTTAATGAAAAATAAAAAATGAAAAAATTGATTAATGAAAAAACAAAATAAAATAAAATAAAATAAAATAAAATAAAATAAAATAAAATAAAATAAAATAAAATAAAATAAAATAAAATAAAATAAAATAAAATAAAATAAAATAAAATAAAATAAAATAAAATAAAATAAAATAAAATAAAATAAAATAAAATAAAATAAAATAAAATAAAATAAAATAAAATAAAATAAAATAAAATAAAATAAAATAAAATAAAATAAAATAAAATAAAATAAAATAAAATAAAATAAAATAAAATAAAATAAAATAAAATAAAATAAAATAAAATAAAATAAAATAAAATAAAATAAAATAAAATAAAATAAAATAAAATAAAATAAAATAAAATAAAATAAAATAAAATAAAATAAAACAAAATAAAATAAAATAAAATAAAATAAAATAAAATAAAATAAAATAAAATAAAATAAAATAAACTAAAATAAAATAAAATAAAATAAAATAAAATAAAATAAAATAAAATAAAATAAAATAAAATAAAATAAAATAAAATAAAATAAAATAAAATAAAATAAAATGAAATAAAATAAAATAAAATAAAATAAAATAAAATAAAATAAAATAAAATAAAATAAAATAATATAAAATAAAATAAAATAAAATAAAATAAAATAAAATAAAATAAAATAAAATAAAATAAAATAAAATAAAATAAAATAAAATAAAATAAAATAAAATAAAATAAAATAAAATAAAATAAAATAAAATAAAATAAAATAAAATAAAATAAAATAAAATAATATAAAATAAAATAAAATAAAATAAAATAAAATAAAATAAAATAAAATAAAATAAAATAAAATAAAATAAAATAAAATAAAATAAAATAAAATAAAATTAAAAAAAATAAAATAAAATAAAATAAAATAAAATAAAATCAAAAAAAAAATAAAGCAAAATAAAACAAGAAAAAAAAAATAGAAAATTAAAAAAAAAACAAATAACAAAAAAAATATAGCAAAAAACTTAAAGAAAATTAAAAAAATAAAACAAAATAAAAAATATTAAAGAAAAATTTAAAAAAATAAAATAAAACAAAATAAAATAAAATCAAGTAAAACGAACCAAAGTAAAAAATAAAAAAGTAAAAAAAATTAAGAAAAATTAAAATAATTAAAGAAAATGAAAACAAAAAAAATAAAAGAAATAGAAAAAATAAAGTAAAATGAAAAAAAAAATTAAATTAAAAAAAAAATAAATAAAAAAATTAAAAAAATACAAAAAGGTTAAAAAAAATTAAAATAGAATAAAAAATGTAAAATAAAATAAAAAAAAATACGAGAAAAAATTAAATAAAGTACAATAATATATAATAAAACTAAAAAAAAAATATAAAGAAATAAAGATCGCCCTCTTTTCGCGATTTTATCGTAAGGGATAAATACCAATTTTTCCGGAGAGCCAATTTTTGGTACAAGTATAAGGATGTCAACTACATATAATATTTTAGCAGATGGTGCGCTGAGTGATATAAAAAAAATTTGCATCAAAAAGGTTAATTTCGGAAAAATGTCCGTTACGATAATCACGCGGAAAGGGGTCGATATAAAAAATTATAAAATAAAATAAAAAAAAACTGAAAATAATAAAAATTAAAAAAAAAATTTTGAGCTTTACCAAAACATTGAATTATTTAATTTATTTTAAATTTAATATCAAAAACTAATACATCATAATTTTTTTAAGTTTGAAAGTGTTTTAAGATTTTTTAAAGGTTTAAACTTAAAGAAATTTTAATGTGTGATTTTTTTAAATTTAGATCTACGAAAACAAAAAAAATCAACAAAGAGGGAGTAAAAAAATTACTTGAAATTTAAAAAAAGAAAACAAAGACAAAAAAACAAACAAAATCTTTTAAAAATTTGATTATTATTCGTCAAGGAACTGCCTTAAAATGTACAAGAGAAAGGTTTGAGTGTGTTATAACGGTGTTTTTACATGCAAATAATGGGAATACGATATAAAGAAGAGAGCTGCAGAAATAAAACTTACCAACAAATAAGAATTTATGTAAAGCAAAGAAAGTAAAAGTAGAAAAAAATAATTTTCAATTGTGAATAAATGTACCTGCAACGGAAAAATTGTAATTTGTGAAGAGAGAAAGAGAGAAAGAGACGGAAGATTGGAAAAATTTAAACGGTGTTGGTTTATAAATTGGTGGTGAAAACTGTGTGAAAGGAGTGATAATTGTGTGACTTATATGCTGTGATTTATAAGAGAGAAGGAACGGAGCTGGAGAGAAAATAAGAGAGAGAGAGAGAGAGAAGAAGAAAGAGAAGAGAAAAAAAGCACAAAAGAGAAGGAAGGATAGTTCAATGAGCTACTTATTTGAAGTGATAAGAAAGTGAAAGTAGGAGAAGCAAGAAGCAGCGGAAAAGCGGAAAGAGAAGAAAGGTAGAGAGTTCAAAGAAAAACGCAAGAAATATAAAAGAAAACGAAAAAAATACATAAAAAAATATAATTAAA
This sequence comes from Campiglossa producta, assembly GCA_964058755.1. Classification (NCBI taxonomy): domain Eukaryota; kingdom Metazoa; phylum Arthropoda; class Insecta; order Diptera; family Tephritidae; genus Campiglossa; species Campiglossa producta. The sequence continues at coordinate 8,882,241 of CAXKVI010000003.1, forward strand.
AAATTTCAAATAATAAAAAAATTATGCAAAAATGAAAGTAAATAATTGAAAAAAGAAGAAGAACTATACCAAAAAACAAACTAAAATATTTTAAAAAATTTCTTACTTGCTAAAGATAAAAATTTAAACAAACATATCTAAAAAATATTACCTGAGGAAAAAAAAATATTAAAAAAAATATAAAAAAAAATATTTAAAAAAAATATTAAAAAAAATATTAAAAAAAATATTAAAACAACCGAAACAGCCAAACCAATACACCATTTCATTACACACAACGACATTCCAGGTGAAAAAACAGCAAAAAAAAAATACACAAATAATAATTACAACAGCGACACCCTCCATTTTCAAATTATCTTTGAAGTTGACCGAAGCCGGAACCATATTTTATTCTTTAAAAAAACACTACAAAAACCAGTAAAAAATTAACAAAGTATAAAAAGCGAGAAAATCAGGCCGAGCCCAAAACAAATCCAATTTCTACCCAAGCGTTATTTGAAAAAACCACCAAAACGGCAAACGAAGCGTTCACACTGGCGGCGGTAACAGCGCCAAATACACCAACAACGTTGGTGCTACCAATAACCACAACACCAACACCGACCACGCCGCGCACACCACCGGATACCGCCAGTTTAGATGGTACAACAGCGTCGCTGCCATCACCAGCACTATCAACGCTGCCATACATTGATGCATCAGAAGTGGGTGGCGAGAGTGCAGAAGGATCGGTGACCGAAGGAAATTTGCCAAAAATTGTGAAGCCAACAACATCGGTGATAGCTGAGAGTAACAGCCCTGCAATTGAGACACCGATTTTAACGAAGCGTGTAGCTGTAAGTACAGGCGCAACACCAACAACAACGCCGAGCAATTATCATCACCACCATCACCCTGTAAACGGTAATAATAATAGTTTGCTTCATACAAACTCCAACAACAACTCGGCGCATAGTACAAAGTGCAATACACCCAACCACGACTATAGCAAAACATCGAAAAATAACCAACATAGTATTAGTAAAGATCGTCTCAATAATAAGCTCAAAATGCGTTTTAAGGTAGCGAAGCGTATTGTTCAACGAAAATATCTTTCGAAAACGGATGCCGATGATGCTGATCCTCAACCGCAGTAAGTTTTAAAACATAAACTATAAGCTCGATGCTATCAATTAAGCGTTATCTTTACTTACCCAAAATGATCCCAAAATTACCCTAGAATAATCCGAAAATAATAAATGTTCCTAAAATGAATCGAAATTGAACCCAAAACGACCCAACAATGATCCACAAATAACACCAAAATGATACAAAAATGATCCCAAAGGGATCCCAAAATGACCCTAAAATGCCCCGAAAATAACCCCAAAATTGTGCCAAAATGATCCAAAATTGAACCCAAAATGATCTCAAAATAGCCCCCGACTTATCCCAAAGAGACCTCTAAATGATCCCAAAATGTTCCAAAAACAAGCGGAAACATGGTCCCAGAATGACCCCAAACTATACAAATACAATACGGTAAAATGGTAACCCTGGGCGGTAACCCTATTTTAAATATTTTAGCTGATATGTCGTCGAAAATACCTTTCATTGGATACCTATATTGGCATATCTTGCTGCATAGTTTAAAAAAAATTGTGATTGGTGGCAACCCTGTAAACCCCCAAATGCAAAACCCTATGTGGATAGTCTTAGAATCTATCATACTGTCTATATGCTAAATTGCATCCAAATCGGTCAAGAGGTTCTCCAGATAGTACCGGATATACAAATATATTGTTCAAAGGTGGCAACCCTAGGCCCCAAAGTTTTTCGGTTATCGGTCAATAAAAATTGCCGGTTAGGTTTAATCACCCCTAAGACTTCGAAACCTTTTAAACACCGTTTCAGTTTTTCGTTTCTTTCTATTTCATGTCTTTTCGATTCTTATAGACCCGTTTATGTTCTTTTCCTTTGGACTGGGTACGTTGGTGCTTGGACTCGGTTTCATGTTTCGAAACTTTGTAGCCGAGTTTCAGTACTTTTGAATCTATTTCTAGACTCGGGTTTCTTCGTTTAAAGATGTTGCTGACACTCTTTGAACCGAATTTCAGCTCCTTTAGATCCTAGTTTCAATTTTCTTAGATCCTAGTTCTGGACTCGGGATAATTTTCTGTAGGCGCATTTTCGATACTTTCGTAACCGAGGTTTAGTACCTTTGACCCTAGTTCCAGACTCCTTTCAATTATACTTATTCTCGGTACTTTTCAATATTTTCGAATCTAGTTCTAGAATCGGGTTCCTTCGTCCAAACCTGTCGCCGAAACTTTGTGAACCGAATTTCAGTTTCTTCAGTCCTATTTTCGATACTTTCGTAACCGAGTTTTAGTACATTTGACCCTACTTCCAGACTCCTTTCAACTAGAATTATTCTCGGTACTTTTCAGTATTTTTGAATCTTGTTATAGACTCGAGTTTCTTCGTTTAGGCCGGTTGCCGACACTTTGTAAACTAAATTTCAGTTTTTTTAGATCCTAATTCTAGACCCGGGTTCATGTTCTATGGGGCTATTTTCGATACTTTCGTAGCCGAATTTCAGCACTTCTCAACCTAGTTCCAGACTCCTTCAAACTAGTTGTACTCTCGGTACTTTTCGAAACGAATTACAGTTCCGTTGAACCTGGTTCTGTACTTTATGCCGTTTACTTAGCAACCATTCTCGGTACTTTTGGAGTTGAATTTCGGTTTCTTTGGATAGTTTTGAAATAAATTTAATTTTTTTTTTGCAGGTGGTTCTTGACATATGACACCTGCCTTAGATTTCTCAAGAACAGTGTTTTAGTTGCTTATGATCCAGGTTCCAAGCCGGTTGCAAATCATTTCGATACGATTTTCCTTTTCTCATCTGCTGATATTTGAATTTCTGAAGGGATACATTTTCCGGCAAGTCAAAACAACAAGAGACACCAAGCCATGTTTTCTCCATTTTCTCCAACTCCGAGGTAGTCTCTAGCTTGTTCTTCGGACAAAAATCGTGGCTAGATAGAAACTCCTTCTGGGCGAAGCATTTTTTCTATTCCCACAACAGTATCAGCGAATTCTTTCCGACGACCCCTATCGGGTAAATTTAACTATGCCATCACTAAATCTACGACCTTTAGGTGCAAGCTTGACACTTTTTGGTAACTGCGTGGTAACGATTACTACTAGAGCTCACTTTAAAATTAAATGGTTGTCTTTCAAAATTTCATAGTTTGAGTCCCGAAAACGTTGATTGTTACTAATATACCACTTCATAGTTACCATACCTTCAAAGTGGTAGTTACTTACTTCAAAGTAAATGATATAAAAGACACACACACACAGTCAGAGAAGAAAAAACAAAAGGTAAACACTCTAATGTAATCCACTTATAAATGCGCTTTATCATGCATAATTTCTACATTCAAGCATCTGTTCATTCCACCCACTTGTGATAACATAAAAAAAACATAAATAAATGTACGTAAATACTCAACTAACTTAGTAAGTGAAAATAATTTATATTTAACTTTCTTAAAATTGCATTAAAAAACAAACTTACAAACATACTCGAAAGTTTGTTCGTCGATATGTTGATGATAGACGCTGACTGTGACAGCTATTATCTCTTGCTATTTGTCTGTCGCCGCATACTTACACTAAATAATTCACTTACACGACTGTCTGACTGACTGACTGCATGAACGGGAGCCAACTCAGCGGTTGACTTAAACGTACATATGCTATTTTAGTTAGACGCCTGGCGCATCTTGAAGATGAGAAAGAATTTCTCATGGTTACTACGATTCATTGAAATTCTAATGCGTAGAAAAAAAAATATTGAAATGTGTGGGGGAGGAGTGGGGGAGGGGATACATAAATAAATGTAATTTATCAGACGCTAAATAACCAAGATTGCACAACAACAGTTTATTCAAGTTGGTCCTTGTGGTTAGTAGGTTAAAAAAATTATTGGAGCTGAAAAAAAAAATATTAAAAAAAAAAATATTTTGAAAAAAAAATTGCCAATATCCAAGTTTACAGTCTTAAAATCAAGCATACCATCTATATGCCAAATTTCGAATGATCCCAACATGACCCATAAAATTATCCCAAAGTGACCATAAAATGATCCACAAGAGAACAAAAAATTACCCAAAAACTACCCAAAAATGATCCCAAAATGATCAAAAAACGATGCCAAAATAACCCTAAAATGATCCCAAAATGACCCAAAAATTACCCTAAAATGATCCAAAAATTATCCCAAAATAGCCCTAAAATGTTCCCAAAATGACTCCAAAAAGACCCTTAAATAATCTCAAAATGATCCGAAAATTACCCCAAAATTATCCCAAAATGATCCAAAAACTATCCCAAAATAACCCTAAAATGATCCCAAAATGACCCAAAAATGACCCCAAAATGATCCAAAAATTATCCCAAAATAGGCCTAAAATGATCCCAAAATGACTCCAAAAAGACCCTTAAATAATCTCAAAATGATACGAAAATTACCCCAAAATTGTCCCAAAATGATCCAAAAACTATCCCAAACTAACCCTAAAATGATCCCAAAGTGACCCAAAAATGACGCCAAAATGATCCAAAAACTATGCCAAAATAACCCTAAAAGGATCCCAAAATGACCCAAAAATGACCCCAAAATGATCCAAAAATTATCCCAAAATAGGCCTAAAATGATCCCAAAATGACTCCAAAAAGACCCTTAAATAATCTCAAAATGATACGAAAATTACCCCAAAATTGTCCCAAAATGATCCAAAAACTATCCCAAACTAACCCTAAAATGATCCCAAAGTGACCCAAAAATGACGCCAAAATGATCCAAAAACTATGCCAAAATAACCCTAAAAGGATCCCAAAATGACCCAAAAATTACCCCAAAATGATCCTGAAACTATCGCAAAATAACCATAAAATAATCCCAAAATCACCCCAAACAGACCCTTAAACAATCTCAAAATGTTACGAAAATTACCCCAAAATTTTCCCAAAATGATCCAAAATTGAACTCAAAGTGATCCCAAAACAGACCCAAAATTATCTCAAAATTACACTGAAATGATTAAAAAAAAAGTCCTAAAAGAATCCAAATATAATCCCAAAATATATAAATACAATGCGGTAAAATGGTAACCCTGTTCGGCAACCCTATTTGAAAATATTTTAGTTGGTATGTCAAGGAAAATACCTTCCATTTGATACCCATATTGGCATGTCTTTCTACATTATTTAAAACAAAATTGAGATAGGTGGCAACCTTGTAAACCGCCCCAAGTGGCAACACCAAAGTGGGCAGTCTTAGAAATGTCATAGAAATCCGTCAAGCGGTTCTCGAGATAGTGCCGGATATACTGTGATGAGGAGGCAACCCTAGGTGGCAACCCTACTTGAAAACATTTTAGTTGACATGCCGCCGAAACTGCCTTTCATTTAATACCCTTATTGACATATCTTACTCAATATTTATAAAAAATTAGATAGGTGGCAACCCTGTTAACCGCCCCAAGTGGCAACACCTAAGCGGATAGTCTAATAGTACATTTACACCGCACCAAATTTGGCAAATTTGGCGAAAAATTTGCAAATTTGGCGCTTTTTTCCATACAAATCTCATTTTCTAAATTTGGAATTCCATCACATTTGGCCTCATTCGCCGAACAATACAATCCACAGTTTCTCAAAATAGCAACACTGCCTGTGTTCCACAATTAGAATTGCACAGCAAGAACCTTAATGGGTAATTAACGTGTGATAGCTTTTGCATTATGAACAGCTGTGAATAACAATTTGAACCAACTTTTTTTTTTTAAGAAAATGGACCAATTCTACCAAGAAAATGCAAAAGCCTTCTTGACTCTTCTTTTATTATTACACTACAGGTATTAAAAACATCATTCTGGTAGAAGATTCTTGCCGGGAAGGCGAAGCCAAATGCAAATTTTCCAGTGTAAACAGATTCGAAATTACTCATTCAAATTCGCCAAATTTGGTGCAGTGTAAATGTACTATTAGTATCCACCATACTATCTCCATGCCAAATTTGATCCAAATCGGCTAAGCGGTTCTCGAGATAGTACCTGATACAAGATTATAAACAAGATTAGCTCGTTATTACGTGAAATTGAGTTTATTTGTTAAAGCGAAGTCGTCCGTAAATTTAGAAGCCTAAATTAACATTTCTAAGGAAATTCATAAAATCAAAAAAATGTACCTAATTGATTTATTATTAGAATCTCTACCCGCAACTACTTCAAAATATACTTAATTGCTTTTAATTAACCCACACAACGTACGTGTGGCTTGCTAAAAGTGGCCAGCCTACGCACTTCCGGACGACATGGCGTATACGTGACATTAATTCTATACTTCAGTGTTGCTCAAGGTACTTACATAACTAGGCAGATGTACCGTGATGTAAACCAAACAATTAAGTAGTTATTAAGTGCGTAGTTATAGAAATGAAAATTACTGCTACTAACTAATAAGAAAGGTCAAAAAGAACAACAATTATACACAAATTCGTGTGAACATATTTAGGTAAATATTTAACTTTGACCTTCTTGTCCATTAAGAAGTACTTTCGAACTAAGTTACTAAAATTATATTTTTCACGTACTTTTGAAATATATTTTTTTTCCTTTTTTCTGCTATTAACATTCTGTGTTAACATTTAAATGCATTCTTAACCCTTCTCCTATGAAAACAATATGCAAAACAAATATGCAAAAAAAATTTAGTCGTCACCCTGACTGTTTATAACTTTTTTTTTAGTGCTCAGTTTTCTTTATTTTTATTTTCTGTGTAAAACATTTTTAGTGTCTATCGCACCATACAAACATACAAATATACTCATATTTTTATGCACTGTTTATGTCCATTAAATGGTTTTCTGCTTTGCCGGCTTTTTGCACTTGGCCCTACATGTTGGCAAGGACGTTACTTAAGTATGTTTACGCTTCGTTTAGTAATGAGGTTTCAAGAATAAGTTTTGTTTAAGTGCAATGTTTGTACTAAGTTCTTAGTAGTATGAAAATATCAAGCTATTTTTAGAATAGTTGCAAATGTTGTTGGAGGGTGCGTGTGTGTTACGGATGTAAAATTTTACACATTCAAGCATGAGACCACTAGTAGATTTATTTTTAAGAAATTTTAAAATAAAACAAAACAAAATAAAATAAAATAAAATAAAATAAAATAAAATAAAATAAAATAAAATAAAATAAAATAAAATAAAATAAAATAAAATAAAATAAAATAAGACAAAAAAATAAAATAAAATAAAATAAAATAAAATAAAATAAAATAAAATAAAATAAAATAAAATAAAATAAAATAAAATAAAATAAAATAAAATAAAATAAAATAAAATAAAATAAAATAAAATAAAATAAAATAAAATAAAATAAAATAAAATAAAATAAAATAAAATAAAATAAAATAAAATAAAATAAAATAAAATAAAATAAAATAAAATAAAATAAAATAAAATAAAATAAAATAAAATAAAATAAAATAAAATAAAATAAAATAAAATAAAATAAAATAAAATAAAATAAAATGAAATAAAATAAAATAAAATAAAATAAAATAAAATAAAATGAAATGAAATGAAATGAAATGAGATGAAATAAAATAAAATAAAATAAAATAAAGTACTCATTGCTGGTGAAGTTTGATGTGCAAACAAGTGTATTCTGCACAAAAGTTCGTTATATTATTTGTATTTTTTGGTGTTTTTTTCTCTGTCCTTTTTTTATATATTTCTTCTGATACCTCTGCTATGAAAGACTACAACCGTGGTATATTACTTAAATACGAGTCATAAATGACTCATAGACTCGTCATACATGAGTCATAAATTACTCGTGGATGTGTCATAAATGACTCCTGGATGAGTTATAAGTGACTCATGGATGAGTCATAATTTACTTAGGGTGAGTCATAAATTACTCATGGATAAGATGTAAATGACTTATGGATGAGACAGAAATGACTCATGGATGAGATGTAAATGACTCATGGATTAGACAGAACAAAAATGGCTCATGGATGTGTCGTATGTAAATGACTCATGGATGAGTCAAATCACCATGTACTCATTTCATATATAACTGAAATATTGAGAAAATAAAGTTTAAAATATTGTTAAAATTAACTTTTCATAATATTTGAAAAAAAAAAAACAAGAAAAAGGAAGCTCCACATCGAAATTCACTCAAGCATTAAAATTAGACTTTCCATGTCCCAAAGCGGCATATGAAATTTTCGATGGCTTAATCACTCAATTAACTCCTCTAAATTTTATGAAATTCATTTAATCAACAAAATACACACATACATGCATGTTGCTCTTGTACTATCAACTTTCGAACTACACGCTTTTTTTTTTGCGAAATTCTCTTGAGACCTTGAAAAGTCGAAATGAGCTATTAGCCATAACTTTTAAGAACAAACTTTTGCTCATTTTCAGAGCGCGTGTGCGACCCAATTTTTACGCTTTAACAGCTACGTGAGTAGCACACAAGACACACACGTCTATGGTAAAAATATAAAATTCGTGGATATGTATGAAGATTCATGTGTCTATGCATACTTATGTATTCATTTATGTCAGCGCCCATGTAAATGAGTTTGCCAATTTAACTGCTGCATGCATGTGTGCGTACCTAATTAAGTCAGAAATCGTTAAAATGAATGCAATTAAATTCAGGCAAGTTGTTGCAAATGAGAATGCGAATATATACTTTTATATAATGCAAGTGTATGTGTTAACAAGCAGTAATACTATTTAGAAGATAATAATGTTATTTTAGTAATACAAACTTAACAAGACATACGGAATATTACATACAGCATGGGGTGTTTTACAATGTTGGAATGATTTTTTTTGTTTGCTGTCAGAAATTTACAAATATATTTACAATCATGGGAATTTTTTTATTTTTGCATATGACGCAGCTGCTGATGGCAAAAATGGCGTGTTAATGACTGCTAAATGAAAATGAAAACGTTTTTGTGTAATAGTTGCATATTGATTACGTTTTCGTATATCTAGAACTAACCAGTGCCGGATCCAGGATTTTGGAAAGGGGGGCTTAATTTTTTTTTTTTTTTTATTTCGAGGAAATTTTTCTTTCATATTTTCTCAAAACTGGCCTTTTATGCTTGTTTTTGTTTTTACTGCAGTTTTTACTGTATTTTTTGGGTCACTTTTAATGTACTTTCTTTCGTGTAATTTTTACTGTATTTTTTTGTAGCTTTTACTACATTTTTCTTTTTGGTTATTTTTAATTTTTTTTTTTGGTGTAACTTTTACTATACTTTTTCGTTTAATTTTTACTGTATTTTTTGCCAATTTTTCACTTCACATATTATTTTCGTAATATTTACTGTATTTTTTGCGTAATTTTTATCATATTTTTTGTGTGACTTTTACTTTATTTTTCGCATAATTTTAACTTTATTTTTTGCCAATTTTTCAATCCATATATTTTTTGCGTAATTTTTACAATATTTTTGTGTAATTTTTACTTTATTTTTGGGTAATTTCTACTATGTTTTTTGCTTGTTTTTTTTACTATATTTTTACTATATTTTTTTTTGTAATTTTTACTTTATTTTTTGGGTAGTTTTTACTATGTTTTTTGCTTGTTTTTTTTTTTACTATATTTTTTACCATATTTTTTGTTTGATTTTTCACTAAATTTTTTGTTTAATTTTTTACTATATTTTTACTATATTTTTTTTGTAATTTTTACTTTATTTTTTGGGTAGTTTTTACTATGTTTTTTGCTTGTTTTTTTACTATATTTTTTGTTTAATTTTTCACTATATTTTTTGTTTAATTTTTTACTATATTTTTTTTGTAATTTTTACTTTATTTTTTGGGTAGTTTTTACTATGTTTTTTGCTTGTTTTTTACTATATTTTTTGTTTAATTTTTCACTATATTTTTTGTGTAATTTTTAACTGTATTTTTTGTGTAATTTTTTACTATATTTTTATAATATTTTTTGTGTAAATTTTACTTATTTTTTTGGGTAGCTTTTACTATGTTTTTGCTTGTTTTTTTACTATATTTTTTGTGTAATTTTTTACTATATTTTTTGTTTAATTTTTCACTATATTTTTTGTTTAATTTTTTGCTATATTTTTACTATATTTTTTGTGTAATTTTTACTTTATTTTTTGGGTAGTTTTTACTTGTTTTTTTACTATATTTTTTTTAGTAATTTTTTACAATATTTTTGTGTAATTTTTACTATATTTTTTGAATAATTTTTACAAAATTTTTTCCTTGTTTTTTTACTATATTTTTTGCTTGATTTTTACTATATTTTTGTGTAGTTTTTTATCATATTTTTTGGGCAATTTCGACTATATTTTTTTCTTGATTTTTACTATCTTTTTTTTTTGGAAATTTTTATTGTATTTTTTGCTGTGAGTTACTATGAAAAATATGACTTTTTGGATCCCGAAGTGGGCACTGAATCAAGTAAACAGTTCAGTCCGTAGGTATCTAACCTAACAGTGTATTTGGTATTTTGTATTTTTGAGTTAGTTCCTTTTACATCATTACACATTAGATTTGATGTAATCAAAAGTTTTAAGTTGCCCTTTTCCTCATTTATGACATAATTTTTGACATTTCTCTTTTGAAATTTAACTTTGGCGTGATTATGAGCAAGGAACACGGTATTCATAAGGATATACTAAAGTCAGTTAAGGTCAAATGTGGTCATTCGTATCTACTTTATAGCTAAAGCGCGTGCCTTTTAATGGCGTGCTAGAAAGTTATTAAGGCAAGGGTTTTATGATGTGCTGTCTTTTTTTGTCAGTGTCATAATTTTCATATTTGCAAAAATATCTTCAATCTACAATTATTTGCTCAATCGATTTTTATTGAGGAATAGAAGTGAAACTCCTTACATGGCGACAAAATATTGTAGAACAGGTTCGCACACAATATTTTACTGTTATAAACACAACTCAAATAAGTTTTTTTTTCTTGAACTTCAGCTTTATATGTCACTACAAGATATGAACCTTATATAAGCTTTGTTTCTTGAAATCTCCAGCAAAGAACTGTCAGCAGAAGAGAGCCTTGTAAAAAGCTATCAAAATCTCATTTCTGCTAATTTTTCGTCGAACAGGGTTCAGCAGAAACTAGCAGACAAAACAGCGGTTACGTTTCTGATTGGCTAACAATTTGAATTAACATTTTTTGTTGTTGTTTTGCTATGTCACCGATCAGCTGTTCCTGCTTGCTAGTTTCTGCTGGACGAAAAATCTCCAGCAATAACTTGAAGCGAATTGGCGCTCTCTCTCCCAGTTAAATGTCAGTTAAAAACCTGCTGAATACGCTGCTAATTTTTTCAAAGAACACTTTTTTTAGGAATAATTATTCATAATTATTCATAAGTAGCAGGAAAGAAACAAAGCTATACATATTTTTGTGCGAGAGATTACTGTCATGCCGATGACTGTCATGCTTTGTTACGCATCTGCAAAAATCTGCATAAAATCAAGTCGCAACCAATTCCCTTAACGATTTTCGCTGTCCGCCAAACACGCCTTCAATCAATATTGACAATTGTTCAGCTTCAATCAATATTGACAATTGTTCAGCTTCAAATGCGCATATAAACACTCACTTTGGTTCTCAGAGTACCGACCGGTGCGACATTAAAACGGTGACATTGTTGTCTACACCCCATTGTTTCAATTGTTTTAGTGCAACAAACCGTTGAGAACAACGAATGATGTGATGGCTCAACTGTGATCAGCTCAGGTTGCAACTGTCAACACAAATGACTATTTGAAAGCGACGAAGCGTTAATAAATTGCAAGCGCTTGTCAATGTGCAACGTGTCAAATGCTGCAATGGGAAATGGGAAGTAAGCTGGTTGCCAACTTTCGTTGCTTCTCGAGCAACAGTGTAGGGTGTGTGTTGCTTGTTTTGGGTCATGGCGGAGCTGAGTTGGGTTGGGGTGTTCGAAATAAAAATGCGATTCAAATATTTGAAAGCGAATAAGTATGTATGTTTGTAACGCTCACCCTCTTCCCTCTACCCGCAAAGCAAAAATGCATCAATTTATATGTCGCATTTTATTGTTGATGAAAATGTTATTTTAGTGGCGCTTGGAAATGTCAGCAGTTGACGTTAGCGCTCCAAAGTGCCGTTAATTATTTATACCCAGCGTTCTGAAATGAAATGAAATTCTATTCGATACAGTTTGACAGAAAACCATGTTGGGTCCACTTCTCTATGTAAACTATTTTATAAGGAATTTGGATTGCATTTTTTGACGCACCCTATCGTTGGATCACCTTCAGGTTCACTCCCAGCTTAATGTGGTATTATTATCTTTGAAACTTAATTGGCACTGTTTCCAAGAGCGTTTCCGGACTATTTTTGGAGCATCGTTGGATAGTTTTTTTTAGAATTATTCCTGGTCCACTTATGCACTCGGTCATTTTCTCTCTTTTCGGTCTTATCGGGAGTTTTTTAGCATAAACGGCAAATTAATTGTTATTTTAAGGAAACTTGTAAAGACTTACTCCTAAACAACATTGGGATTATTTTCGGGCTGATTTCATGACTGATTTAACAACAACTAGTTCTGGATAATTGAAAAAATGTCGGTAAGGTTCAGTGGTTATTATACCCAGCGTACTAGTACTATATACCGAAGTATACCGAAATGATCAGGATGACGAGTGGAGTTGATTTAGCCATGTCCGTCTGTCTGTCTGACTGTTTGAACGCAAACTAGTCCCTCAGTTTTTGAGATATTTGGCTGAAATTTGGTATGGGGCCACCATTTTCTAATATAGAAATCATTTGTCGGAACCAACAAGATCAGACCAATATTACATATAGCTCTCATACAATCGATTGTTCCGATAAACGGATTTT
>CAXKVI010000003.1:8900192-8908539 GCA_964058755.1 Campiglossa producta
ATGCTTTTGCTATGCATGATGCACATAAATCAACGAACAACAAAAAACTGAAATTAAGCTTTTCGCAGCTAAGCTTACATTTTAACATACCGACAGTAAATGTGGCCCATCACTTTGACTTGATAATGCGATATGTGCCTACAAGAAACGCTACTTGAGTGAGTAAATGATTGAGTGATTTCACATACACTTTTTAGTGCAATGGGTTTTATAGATATGAGTAGTATAACTGTACCAGGATTTCGAGTCTCGGTCCTAACCTCAAAACCCCAAAAAAAAAAATTACTGGCAAATTTTTACTTGGAGTTCAGTTCTTATGACAAATTTGAAATCAGATTTAGCATATAATTCTTTTTAATAATCGGTATATATCTTTTTTTCCAGGTATAATAGTTTATTTCTTGTCCTATTCCTACATATATACCATATGGGTCTCCCCATGTTAAATCGTATACTAGTTAGAATCAACCCTTTCGGATACATTTGTATACTTGAACTTTTATTCGAACATTTCAAAAATCTTTGAAAACTCACACTTAAATTTGTTTGTAGAACAACCACCTTCTCCCAAACCCCTTATAAAAACCCCTCAAAAAATATTAAAAGATTTCCTTCAAATGCTTTTCCCAACAAAGTTTGTATTCATGCGCACAGATTACAGCAAAAAAAAAACTAAGTAATAACACAACTAAGAAAAAATTATATTAAATCAACGAAAGAACAACAATGTTTGAAGGCGTTGATTACTTGACGGATGGATGTGAGATAAATGACACGCTGACGAAGAAATTAAATCCACCCGCTGTAAAAACGGACGACAGGCGCGAGAGCAAAAAAAACGAAGCAGACAAACACAAATCACTCGTAATTGAAGCAAAAACTAAATGTAGATTGCAAAGTATGACAACAACAACAAAAATAGCAACAATAAAATGCATAAGAAAATTATAGTAATAAAAAAAAAACGGTAAATAAGTAAACCAAACAAACAAAATAAAAAGTAGAGAATAAAAACATAAAGAAAAGTTGGGATTCTGAACAAAGTTATGAGAGGAAAAAATCAAAAGAAGATAAAATTAGAAAAGGACAAACAAAACATGTAGCAAAAATTATTTAGTTAAAGTGACGAAAGGCTGGGAACAACAACGAAAATGATTATGATAGCAAGTGAAATGTGAGCGATTGAGTATGTTATGGTCTGTGGAGGAATCCGGTGATGAAAAATGATTGAGATGATTAAGGCGATGAAGGCAGGGGCGTAGCTATTTGATGTTAATAAGCCCTGCAAAAAATTGTATTACTCTAGGATGAATCGATATCTTTATAGGTATGAACTGAACTGTTAACTTTTGTTGCAGGAAGAGCTGAGCGGGCAGGTCCACTTTGTTCAACTACGAGTATGGTAGGGATAACCCTATAAGTTTTGAAGATGTTCTGTCATCTCAGCTTTGGTTTTGTGAAAAGGTTAGGTTCAAGTGGCTGCCGTAGAGGCATACTTAGGCCAGTTTTGAAAGCCCAATGTCATACCACCAACACTAGGAAAGTCAGTACCGAGACTCGGCCATATGGAAAATCTCCTGAGTAGTTGAGATTCTTCACATAGCAGAATTCCGGACTGACACTCCTAAACCGACGCCGTTACTCCTCTGCGAACCATTTAGATGACTTGATGAAGGCCACCAAGTGCTTTATATCCAGCTCCGCGATCTGGCGTAGGCTATCCAGGAAGGGAACTCCCAAAAAGCGCGTTCTCGACCAGTTTAAAGCCGGGCAGTTGTAGATGATGTGCTCCACCTTTTACTCCTCCTCATTATCTTTGCAACTCCTACAGTATCGTCGGAAGGACACACCTAGCCTTTCTGCGTGCCTACCAATAAGGCAGTGCCCAGTTAATATGCCTATTAATATAGAGATTTCTCTTCTTCTTAGGGCGTTAATGTATCTAGATCTTTTATGATCCCATTTAGGACAGGTTTGTTTGGATATCCGGCACCCTGGGGATGGCAGCCACCTTTTGTTGGCTTCACGGAGTGTGTACTCTTCAGTATTAGTTGCATGTGGTTAACGGCATACCTAAGTGCTATTTATCCAGAAGAACCTGCCTGGTTGTACCATGCCTGGTAAGTTCGTCCGCCCTACAGTTTCCCTCAATGTCCCTGTGTCCCGGGACTGATGTGAGGTTCACGCGGTTCTGTTGGGCCATCCCTTGAAGAGATCGACGACAGTTCAGCGTCAGTTCAGAGTTAAACAAGTAAGAGCTAAGAGCGGCCATCAACGCTTGGCTGTCGCTTAAAATAACGACATTCTCGCCCATAGCGCGAGTGTTTAATATCGGTCTTTCGTGAGTTTGCTTTCCAAAATTAGTCTCACAGGGAGCTTTTGAGAATAATCTCAGAAAACACTTACTAGGGGTATTAGGTATATGGATACCACTTAAGTAGTCCGCTACAACAAGAGAAACATGCTGCAAGTCCCTGACTAATTCGACAACCCAGCCTTAGACTACTTTATATCAGCAATGC
Organism: Campiglossa producta; assembly: GCA_964058755.1. Lineage (NCBI taxonomy): Eukaryota > Metazoa > Arthropoda > Insecta > Diptera > Tephritidae > Campiglossa > Campiglossa producta. The sequence continues at coordinate 8,902,715 of CAXKVI010000003.1, forward strand.
CTGATGAGGAGGTTTTTGCAAGGATGATTATGATGATGTATATCAACCAAACATTAAGCATTTTTTCCTTAAACCAAACCTCGTCTAAATCGAAATAATCCACGGACTCCAGTTCTCTCTTTTCAGCTGATGTATGCATAGGTATAATTTAATCCTCTCCCGAGGCTAAATACCTTTTGTATGTTGGGAAGGTGTCCCCCTACCTTCAAAAAAGTCTGGTCCCTTCCCCCTTGAAGTAGACATTACAATAAGGCTAACGAGGAGTTTTTTTTTGCTTGCCTTGTCTGTTAGCCTTCGTTATCCCGGACTTCTTTGACAGCCACCACTTCCCATACACCCATGAACGAAAACATATCTAAGCTTGAAGTTGTCAACTTACAAAATTATGATTATTTTAGGGACTTAAAGTGTTCCAGTGAGCAGAGATTTGATAGATGGGATTGAATAATTTGACAGTTCCCAAGTAAGATTGTAACGAACGTTGCGCCGCTTCGTTAAACCATAATTGATGAATGAATCAGCCGAGAGATGCATGCAACGCCGATTGCGTTGAGCTGTGCTTAAGTGCAGATAAGCAGACATAAGTACTATGTTGATCGGGCTCTGCGGCAAAGTCAGTGCCATATATGAGAGTCAATTTTAGTAATTTAATACATATCACCAACTGTGGGGGGTATTTTGTTGTTGCGACAGATAAGCGGACTATTATCTTCAAGCTTGCTCTCCTTCCTATTAAACTATGAGAGAGAAAGAGAGGTAAAATACAAATTAAATGAAAACTAATCCACACAAGAGTGCATTAGTAGCATGTGAAAGACCAAAGAAAGTCAGCTCAAAAATAGAATCAGGAAAAAGTTGACATTACAAAATCGAGGAAAAATCCGAGCTTAGCTGTTAGTTTGATCGGGGCAGTTGTTGTGTTGTATACGCGCGAACAGTGGAAGCGGATAAAAATTTGTAACAAATGATTAACAAGGGAGAAAATTACAAAAAAAAAGGCCATGAAATGATAGAAAAAATTTAGAAATAGAAAATTGTGTAATTTCTAAAAAAAAAAAAATTATAAAAGTGCAGTTGCATTGTGAACACAATTAAAGCATATTAAAAGTACGTGCCCCCAAAACATAAACGAATTTTTGTTGGATTTTTTTTTTTTTGTAATTTTTTGTGTATTTTGCTTAGAGCCCCTGAACTCAGTTGAATACTTAAGCGCGAAGCAGTGAGCAGAATAGAAAAGTGAGCGGATAAATTTTGCAGAACGTCCTGGGTAAATGAAAGAACTCAAAAACAGCAGGAACAACCAGAAAACGAATATTTAAAAAAATATAAAAAGTGTGAAAAAAGTTAAGCTGAAATAAACCATAAAAGTAAAAGAATAAAAAAGTGGTAAAAAATTGCCAAAAATTCGTGAAAATTCCACACAATCTACACCGCTTGAAAATCATTAAGTCATATCATGAGACTTGGTTTTTTGCTTTGACAAAGGATAAAACGTTGCTAGTAAAATAATAATCGAACATTGAACTCCGAACAACGTGTAGAATTGACAATGCAGACGACGCAATACAACAACAATTTCGATCTTAACTTCAACGATGAGTATGTTTATGATTATTTCTAAAATTTTATCATCTTTATTTCTGTAAGGTTGCCAGATTGCTTCCATACCAACTAGATTTATGTATGTGCTAGATCGCATGCTAGGTTTAGTGAAAAATTATATTTTTAATAAATATTTAAGCTAAGCTTTAATACCATAATTTTTCGATTAACTGATGGGACATTCCATGTAAAATTGTCAGATAGATAAAATCGACCACTTCCGATTTGAATGATTTTCAGGGGAGTGTTTCCTCTTATCGAGAAAAAAAGAATTTTCGACTAAGCTTTTTGTAATAAACCTATGATGAAGCTCCCCTTCCATGATACATCTAAAGATAACCTTCAATTTTCTGAATGGTATTTTTGTTTGTCAAAAAATATAAAATTTTTAAATTTTTTCATTCTTTTTTTTTATAAGTTTTTCATTTTCTAGTCGAATTTAATATTTCTTATGCTAGCAAAATGGCAAAACAAAGGTGTAAGTAAAAATTATATTTTTTTCAAAGTATTTTTGGCATAAATTAAAAAAAAATTTTTTTTTGAATTTTTTTAAATTTTGCCAAACATTTTTTTTAAGTCGAATTTAAAACTTTATGTAAATTATGATACATATAAAGATAAACTTAAAGTTTCAGAATATTATTTTTTGTTTTTCAAAAATAATAAAATTTTCAAATTTTTTCAAACTTCTTTTTTATAAGTTTTTCATTTTATAGTAGAATTCAATATTTTTTATGCTAGCAGAATGGAAAAACAAAAGTGTAATTAAAAATTATATTTTTTTCGAAGTATTTTTGACATAATTTTTGAAAAGAAAATTTTTGGAATTTTTTTAAATTTTTCCAAACATTTTTTTTTAAGTCGAATTCGAAAGTAAAACTTTATTTAAATTATGATACATATAAAGATAACCTTAAATTTTTTGAATGGTATTTTTTGTTTTTCAAAAAATATAAAATTTTTAAATTTTTTCAAACATTTTTTTTTTAGTTTTTCATTTTATAGTAGAATTTAATATTTTTTATGCAAGCAGAATGGAAAAACAAAAGTGTATTTAAAAATTACATTTTTTTTCAAAGTATTTTTGGCATAATTTTTGAAAAAGAAAATTTTTGGAATTTTTTTAAATTTTTCCAAACATTTTTTTAAGGCGAATTCAATATTTCTTATGCTAGCGGAATGAAAAATAAATAAAAGTAAACAAAAGTAAACCTTTTTTTAAAGTATGATACATTTAAAGATAACTAATTTTTCAAACTAAAATTTTCAGAGTGGTATTTTTTGTTTTTGAAAAAATATAAATTTTTTTAATTTTTTCAAACTTTTTTTTATAAGTTTTTCATTTTATAGTAGAATTCAAAAAATATTAAATTTTTGATTTTTTTAAATTTTTCCAAAAATTTTTTTTTAAGTCGAATTCAATATTTCTTATGCTAGCGGTATGGAAAAAACTGAAAAAAGTAAAACTTTCTTTTGAAGTATGATACATCTATAGATAGCCTTAAATTTTCAGAATGGTATTTTATGGTTTCAAAAAAAAAAAAAAAATTTTAATTTTTTCAAACATTTTTTTTTAAGTTTTTTATTTTATAGTAGAATTCAATATTTTTTATGCTAGCAGAATGGAAAAACAAAAGTGTAAAAAAGTCAAATTTTTTTAAAAGTGTTTTTGGCATAACTTTTGAAAAAAAAAAAATTGAAATTATTTTTTTAAATATTTCCTAATATATTTTTTTTAAGTTTTTCGCCATCTAGTCCAATTCAATATCTCTTATGTGCGAGCGAAATGGAAAAACAAAACAAAAAAAAAAATATTTTTCAAAGTATTTTTGCCATTATTTTTTGAAAAAAAAAAAAAAAAAAAATGTTTGAACTTTTTTATCTCACAAAATTTTGTTTTATGATAAATTTCAGCACCCCTTCAAAACTCATTAATGACAGATGAAGACGATTTTAAAAATCAAACGTTTTGACATGGAATGGCCCATATATAATTTTTATTGGTTAAATATTCTCAAAAACTACTAAAGATATGAAAAAAAGAATTCGATAGCTTTCTAGCTATTGGGGTCTCACAGTAACCTAGTGTTATTTTCGCCAGTTCAAAACGGTTTTTTTATATATCTTGACTACAGCGCCACCTAGCGTTTTTTTTTGCGACAGACTTTTTGATTATACATGTGTGTATCAATCATATGTGTGTGTGTTCAAAAACGTTCTTGATCGCATCGTAATTACAGATTTTGCAAATAAAGCGACTCCAGCGCCATCTAGCGGAGAAAACTATGAAAGCAATTGACAGCTGATCCCGAATACGATATCAGAGTGGGTTGAGGGTTGACTTTGAGGTTTGTGTTTTTTTAATTTTTTTTTGTTGGTCAGGGTCGAACTGCGACCCGTTAGGAACATTCTGATGGCAGATTTGGATTAAGAACGTCAAATTTATGGAAATGCATGTGTCGAGTTAGCAGATACGTCAACTTTTTTTTGTACGATTTTTTAAAATAGAGGCCACTCTAATGTGCATATATATTACCAGAATACTTAAAAATCATACTTCATAAAAATTATTTTAAAAATTCATGTTTTTTTCGCATTACTTCCTCAACTCTCCCAACACCTTAGTCACCACATAGTAATTTTATTTGTTATACGCTTAAAGTCACGTTTGCATTTGAAATTTCATTGTGTTGTTTTTTTTTTCTAATAAAAATGTAATTGGAGTAATTTCTTGTTTTTTTTTTATCATTTTTCAGGAACGTGTTTCGTTGGCCAAAAAAAAAAACCCAAAAATTTGTTTCGCGTGTCAAAAAACTTTATGATTTTTTTTCCTTCAAAAATTGTATTTTCGCAGTTTTGGTTATATAGCAAGTTTATATAAATTTGTGTACACATATGTAACATAATTCAAATGAAAGTCAAAGTTGTGAAAATTCCATGTCAATTTTTCTTTCCGCTGTTTATTTTTGCTTATTCGTATTTTTTTGTTTCTTTTTTTGTTCATAGTTTGTCATTTCTTAAATTGACCTTGACTGACGTTTGCTTTATTAATTGAATTAAATTTGCTATCATCTCTAACCGTGCGTCTCTTTCCTACATCCTTTTCACTTCCTATTTAGTATGTGTCATGCTTTCATTAACAATTTTGATCAAATCTCTAGTCGCGCACGTCATCCTTTTTATTTGACCTGTGCCGTGTGTGTAGTGGATACTTTTCCGTTTTAGTGGGCTTGTCACTGATGGAATTAGTCAAATAGACAAATGATGATGATGATGATGTACTAAGCTAGTTTTTGCTTGGTTTTTATGATAAGACAAATCATTAAAATTAGCAATAGCCATCACATGACTACGAAGCATTTGCGAGTTTGAATGAATTACGCTAGTATTTAGGTCGGCGTGTCGAGTTCGGCACATAGTACAGTGAGTAACACTCAAACTTCCTCATGTTACGAAAACTTCTTCAGTTCAAATATTTTCGTTTATTTAAAAGAAATCGTTCGACTAAGTGTAATAGGCCCTATACACGATGCCTCTGAGTCAAGAGTCGGTTTGAGTGTATTAGTGAAAAATGTGTATGTAGTAGTTACACCGACTTGACTCTAGCATGACTCAAGAAAATGAAAATGACTTTGATATATTGTAGAATGACGGCGAGTCAATACGTACACAGATGACTCGCGAGTCAGACGCTCTGTGTATAGACCCCATTAAGCCCCAATTACATAAAACTTTGCAGGTTCCACTTTCATACAAAGTTTGTGGAACGTAAAGCGAAGCGAGATTTTGGCAAATCCTCAAAGCCGAGGCGGGCACCTGGCAAAGTTTCACAAAGTTTTATGAAACTCGGGCTTTAGAGTTTCGAAAAGATTTCTGACAATTTTTTTTTATGTGTAGGTAGGTATAAGGAAGAATTTCACATTGAAATTGTATAGCCTTCTCGGTATAAAGAGGAACTAAATAGTTAACAAGACAAATGATTCACCCAAACGTATGCTTAAAATTAATTTGATATCATAATTTGTTTTTTTTTGTTTTTTTTTTTTTTTTTTGTTTTTTTTTTTTTGTTTTGTTTTTGTTGAGTACTAGGTAGTATTTCCGCATTTATCTACCAATAAACGAGTACACATGTACTTAAAAGCACAAATTTGAATATGATATGATGGATGAATGTAAACAAATTGCATTTAGCGATGGGAACGAAAATTTTAGTCGACGCACTT
>CAXKVI010000003.1:8908739-8933739 GCA_964058755.1 Campiglossa producta
GGAAAGGAAAGGAAAGGAAGGAAAGGAAAGGAAAGAAAGGAAAGGAAAGGAAAGGAAAGGAAAGGAAAGGAAAGGAAAGGAAAGGAAAGGAAAGGAAAGGAAAGGAAAGAAAAGGATAAAAAGGGAAGGAAAATAGAGGAATGAGAAGGATAGGGAAGGAAAGGAAAAGTAAGGAAAGGAATGAAAATTAAATTAAAGAATGAAAATTAAAGGTAAAGAATGGAAATGAAAGAAAAACAAATTAAAGGAAAGGAAAGAAGAGGCAAGGAAAAAACAGTTAGCGAGAGCAGAGGAATGAAAAATAAAATTAGAAAAGGGGAAGAAAGGAAAGGGGTAATTTTGGGATCATTTTGCGGGTTATATTAGGGTAATTTGGGATCATATTGGTCATTTTGAGATCAGTAGAAGTAATTTTGGGGTAAATTCGGGATAATTTTGGGGTCATATTGAGATAATTTTGGGGTCATATTACGATCATTTTTAATTGAAAATTATCACAATTTAAGTTTAACATCATAGCATTAAATAATTTTGTTATCACAATAACAATAAACTTAAATGAGTTATCATCAATCCCTCACCCCAAAATAATCTATTTATATTAAAACTAACCCTACCAATACTGTCTGCCTGTCATTTATCACAATATAAGTCACAGGCTGGCGCAGCATGCGACATTTTTTTTTTTTATATACATAAGTACTTCGATGTAAATATAGATATTTTTTTTGGTAATTTATATATTGGGCAATCAGCTCAGTGCCACGCGCCGCAAGAGTCATCCACATTAATATTGGTCACACTGTAAACTGCTATCGTCAGTTTAGTAAACAAAATGATGAAAATAAAAACCATTTGAGACTTGATAATGGCTGAACAGAGAAAGAAATGTGTGAGAAAAAAAATGTCTTACAGAGAGATTACAGTCTTTATTATCAGATGCAGCTAATTAACCAATAGGGGGATTCATTAAACCTTATAAACACCTTATAAAGGTTTGATGAATTCCCCTAATGAAATGATCGGATAATGTTTGGAATTTTGTAAAATAAAGAATGTTTTTAACATAGAAAACTTGAGAACCATTTAAATGGAAAATAAAAGATAGTTATATGGGAACACTTCACATTTAGAATAAGTCATTTATCAAATATTATGATTCACAGGTTTTTTTTTATAAATTTTTCTTTTATTTCTAGCGAGGTTACAGAAGGTGCCTTACAAGTATGGCGTGCGCTGCCCGAACGCATACGTCAAGATCCGAGCCTTGCATCGTTTCGCATGGAACATGAGCGCAAGCATGGTGGTGAGTAAACAAAACGATTTTTTTTTTAGCATAAAATACACCACTAGAACCTAGAGTTTTTAGGAATCTATCTATTATATATAAATGCGCAAACATAACAGGTTTCTCCCTTTTTTTCAATAACCACAATTCTAAGGTATATAAAATTTGGTATGTATCGATATGTCTCGCCGAGCAGGGTGTTCGACAACAAACCAAAAATTAAAAAAAATTAATTATAATATGATTTGAAAATCACACCACTACAAGTGCTATACACGCATTCGCTTTATAGAGCCGCTGTTATGGGTGTATGTAGGTATGACCACTTGCATTGTTGTGTTTGCATTCATTGCAGTAGGGTGAGTTGTTTTGTTGGCAGCAATAAGATAACATGAGCCAGCGCGGCAACTTTATTGAGCTTAGGTACAAACAGTGTTTACAAAAACAAAATCTATGCGAGGGGATTCAGAGAAGCAAATGCTTTTGAAAAAAAGCACAAATAAGCTAGATCATGAACAAGGCCCTTCGTGGCTAGACTTAGTGAAATGAAATAAAATGGAAAATTGATAAAATTAAAAAAAAAAAGTAAAATCAGAAATAGAAAAGTGATTGAAAGAAAAAAATAAAATTTGTTGGAAATGAAAGGAAAGGGAATAATATAAAATAAATAAAAATGAAACAAAATGAAATAAAAAAAGTATTAAATTAAGAAAATAATAGGAAAGGAAAGGGATGGATAAAAGGAAAATAAAGGTAAGTTAAGGTAAGGAACGGAAAATATGACAGAAATATCAAAGGGAAAGGAAAGGAATAGAAAAGAAAAAAGGAAGGGAAGAAAGGAAATGTAATGTAGGTAAAGCAGTGGAAAAGAGAAGCAAAAGGAGAAAGACAAAGAAAGGAAAGAACAAAAAAAGGAGGGAAAGAAAAGGTAGCGAGGAAGAAGGTATGGAAAATAAATGAAAATAAAAAGGAAGAAAAAACAGAAAAGAAAGGTAATGAAAAGCTAAAAAAAATTAGTTAAGGAAATGAATGAAAGAAAAAGAAAAGCAAAGGAGTTGCGGAAAGGAACAAAAGAAAATAAGGAAACGGTAGGAAAGGAAAGGTAAGAAAAGGAAAGGTAAGGAAACGAAATGATAGGAAGGGAACTTTAAGAAAAAAAGTGAAAGAAAATAAAGATAAGAAAAAAATAAAAGAAAAGAAATGAAATGAAAAAAAAAAATAAAATTAATAAAATGACAGGAAACTAAAGCAACGGAAACGAAAGGAAAGGAAAGAAAAAGAAAATAAAAGGAAAAAAGGAATGTAATGGAAATAAAAGAAACGAAAAGAAAGAAAAATAAAAGAAAAGAGCAGAGAAGAACAGAAAAGAAAGAAAGAAAGAAGGGAAATGAAATGAAATGAAAGAAGAGAAAAGGAAAGAAAAGGAAAAGAACGGAGAAGATAATGAAAGGAAATAAAAGGGAAGAGAAGGAAAGAAAAGCAAAAGAAATAAATTGAGATGAAAGGAGAGGAAAGGAAAGGAAATAAAAGCAAATGAATGCTAAGAAAAGGAAAGGAAAGAAATACGTATGAAGACGACCTAAGAAGAATAAGTAATTAGTAACATTGAAACTATATTACTGAATGGTGTAAAGAGGGAGGAAAAGGCAAAATGAATAGGAATGTATAGAAACCAAAAATATACAAAATATGGAAAAGAAAGGAAAATTTAAGAAATAGCTAAAATGTAGGAAAATAAAATAAGGTTTTGTGGTTGAATTTCAACCACTGGGCGAACTATAGTAGATTAAAGGTTACCAGATAGAATCTGTCTTACAACCAGAAAGACTGCAAAATAAAAAAAAGGAAATATGCCGCCTTCAACTATGCAACAATTTGTCACGTTTTCTTGAGCACCCATTTTCGTTTGTAGAGCAACTTCTTCCACATGAACTGATAAACTTCCAAATACAGTATACCGCAATGAGAATTATGAATTGACGTCATTAGTCATTGAAAGTTTGTTAAAACTACAAGTACTTCTTAATAATCCTTTAATGTCAGCTAACTTCATGCATGAACTCGATTAAGCCTACAATTATTTACAAGTACAATTAAGAATGTCCTTTACCGCCGTAGAGCAATCGAAATATATAATAATCATCTAGCTATTTACTTCAATTAATTATAAGCTAATTATTATTAATATTATCCAAAATCATCAACCATAACATTTTATATATCAACCTAAACAAAATAGTTAAGACTCTGTCAAGAGAATTCTTTAGTTACTAAGTTGCAAAAGATCATTAAATTAGTCCAAAATTATAATAACCGTTGTACTAGTCCCAAATTTTTTTTCATAGTTTCTATATTGACTTTACCGAGAATCGAACGCTCAACCCAGATATCTGCCATGATGCCATTGTATACTTTTTTCCAAATTACATCACACTTTCTCACGTTACTTTGACCGCTGAACGTAGGTGTCTACCATGATGCCATCGTGTACTCATGCTTGCCGGCGTCTAATTACAGTTTTTTTCTATGTCAGTAATGACAGTATTAACGCTGTTGAATTAACTAAAGGAGGTTGTTGTTTTAACACAAAATTTTGTTTGATCAACAGAAATTCTGTCAGTTTTACAGTTCAATCAACAATTGAATGCTTTAACAAAACATTCCGCACAAATAAAAAAAAAAGTTGATCAACTTAACAAAATTTGGTCAATTTCAAAATGACAGTAGGAGATTATTGATGTTACAAGTGTCATTTAATTCTGTATACCTACTAAAAATTTCTGCTATTTCTAAAAATTAAAAATTTGATTTCGTTTCATTTTATTTGATTTCATTTTACTACATTTTTATACCCAGCGTACTAATACTAGTACAAGGGTATTATAATTTTGTTCACATAACGGTAGTACGTAACGGCACAAAATAATCGAGATAGATATAGAGTTCCTTATATGAAAGTTCTTGGGTTGAAAAGAGGAGTTCATTAAGGCATGTCCGTCCGTCTGTCCGTCTGTGTACACGATAACTTGAGTAAAAATTGAGTTATTGCATGAAATTTTGTATACAGGTTACTTTTTGGCCAAGGTAGGTTGCTATTGAAAATGGGCGAAATCGGATGATAACCACGCCCCCCTTTTTCGATATCGAAAATTTCGAAAATCATACAAATTGGCATAACTTGAATAAAAATTGAGGTATTTGCATGAAATTTGGTATACATATTACTTTCAGGCCAAAGTAGCTTTCTAGAGAAAATGAGCGAAAATGATATAAGTTTATAGGTGAATCCCCCTGGTCATTCTCTTATGAGTTTTCCCTATGCCACGCTCACTTTTAAGGAAATTGTAAATTCTACTTGTCGTAACTTTTAAAGTCATTACGACAGAACTATGAAATTTGGCACAAAGCATACTAGTATCTATCGTTGGGAGTACACTGATGAAATTGGATAAAATCGCCCTCCAACCACGACCACTTTCGATAACGAAAACTCCGAAAATCACCTAAATTAACATAATTCGGTAACGGAAACGGCTAAAATAATATAGTTTGGTAGGATGAGTCCCCTGGTCATTCTATTATCAATTTTTAAAAGTAGGCGTGGCACCGCCCACTTTTCAGGGAGGCATATTTGAAAATTTCACGGGTCATAATTTTTAAACTGATTACGCTAACGATGAAACTGGTACGAGGTGTACTAGCATAATAGGGAGTATACCTGATGTAATTGGACGAAATCGCTTCCCAACCACACCCACTTCCGAAATGGAAAATTTCGAGAATCATATGAAAACTACCGCTGGGTATTTAATGTTCGGTTTACCCGAATTTAGACTTTCTTACTTGTTTTTATTTTTTTTTTGTTTTACTAAATTTTTTTGGTGTATTTTATATTATTTTATTTTATTTTATTTTATTTTATTTTATTTTAATTCCATTTAATTTTTATATTTTATTTAATTTAATTTTATTTTATATAACTTAATTTAATTTTATTTTATTTTATTTTTTATTTTATTTTTTTATTTTATTTAATTTTAATTTATTTTATTTTATTTTTTTTAATTTTATTTAATTTTATTTTATTTTATTTTATTTTATTTTATTTTATTTTATTTTATTTTATTTTATTTTATTTTATTTTATTTTATTTTATTTTATTTTATTTTATTTTATTTTATTTTATTTTATTTTATTTTATTTTATTTTATTTTATTTTATTTTATTTTATTTTATTTTATTTTATTTTATTTTATTTTATTTTATTTTATTTTATTTTATTTTATTTTATTTTATTTTATTTTATTTTATTTTATTTTATTTTATTTTATTTTATTTTATTTTATTTTATTTTATTTTATTTTATTTTATTTTATTTTATTTTATTTTATTTTATTTTATTTTATTTTATTTTATTTTATTTTATTTTATTTTATTTTATTTTATTTTATTTTATTTTATTTTATTTTATTTTATTTTATTTTATTTTATTTTATTTTATTTTATTTTATTTTATTTTATTTTATTTTATTTTATTTTATTTTATTTTATTTTATTTTATTTTATTTTATTTTATTTTATTTTATTTTATTTTATTTTATTTTATTTTATTTTATTTTATTTTATTTTATTTTATTTTATTTTATTTTATTTTATTTTATTTTATTTTATTTTATTTTATTTTATTTTATTTTATATTATTTTATTTTTTTATATTTTATTTTATTTTATTTTATTTTATTTTATTTTATTTTATTTTATTTTATTTTATTTTATTTTATTTTATTTTATTTTATTTTATTTTATTTTATTTTATTTTATTTTATTTTATTTTATTTTATTTTATTTTATTTTATTTTATTTTATTTTATTTTATTTTATTTTATTTTATTTTATTTTATTTATTTTTATTCCATAATCGTCTCCTAAGGAAAATGTAAACAGTTTAGTACGACAGTAGATCTTTTGCAACTAAATTGACAAAAGGTTGCGCCTATTGTCCACATAGAAATAACAGCCGAAATCACGTTTCAAGCTTTAATCAATTTCCGCTCACGCATAAGGATGAATTAAACGAAAACAACAACAAAGTTTGACGGCTTCTGATGAACAAATTGAATAAATGTATTATGTATGTGGTTATTCCAGAAATAGGCAGAAATAATATGAGCTCCTTTAATAAAAAAAACTCAGCAGGCGTATTCTGTATAAATACATTTCCGGCAATTTCCTTAGATCCACTACAAATCGATTGCAAAAGAAAATATGTAATTTCCTGTTTTTTTTTTTTTATAAAAATAAAAGTGGAAAGCAGATTGCAGTTGTGGTTATAATGAAAGGACATTCCGTTATGTTTTTCTATATTTTTCCATGCATTAAAGTATGTAATCGCCCCATTTTAGTCGCTTATTTTCAAGATGTTGCTTTAATATTCCACCCTCATTCTTTGTATCCTTAAGATGTTGTGTCTGTATCAAATTTCATTCTTTTTCATGTTTTCTTATTCGTTTTTATGTTTTTAGACTTGGATCCCCTGCCTTCGCCCGATATGCCCGAACATTATGATAAGGCGCCGAATGCTTTTACCAAGGTGGGCATTAATGTGACCAATGAGATGGGACAAGTGCGTATACTAGAAGTTAGGTAAGTTATACTACATGCTAGTACAAATATTTGTCCTAAAAAATCTAAGCTGTTTTCCTTAAAACTATCCTGACAATGTTTTATGAAAGTTGTTACGTGCTGGCCTTTGGGCGGAGGCCGCTATGTCCCCTGGCGTCCTCCTACCCTCACGTCGCATACCCCGGGAAAGCCGTGCAGGTATGCTTGTATATGCACGAGCTAGCTCGCCGGACTGTGGGGTGGATTGTTGGCCTTCCGAGGCATGTCAGCCGCGCCATACAAAAAACTCTCATACCTGACCATGCATCACTTGCACCTCAGGTCCGTCCGCGCTTGAACCCCCCTCTACCAACCCCCCTTCCGGCCTTAGATGGTATTTTGGCCGGGCCACTCTAGACCCTCCCTTCCATGGTCGGCAGTGGCAAACTGTTTTTGCCGACCCCAATGCGTCCCCTATGCGCCCCTTAGCCCATCCCCATCTCCGTCTCTGTCCCGTTCGTCCGTACCCACCACACCTGAAAAGAAGAACACTTAATTTCGATTAACAAACTAGCAATACATGGTATTTTTATTGAATCATGTTCATGAAATGTGCAAAATGTGTGTATGTTTGTATTTTATACCCTTCATGGGTTTCGGCTTACGTCTAGGCTAGGGATGTCAATTTTTCGGGTTTTGGCCGTCCCGGGATTTTCGGGATATGCTTTTACAAATCCCGGGATCCCGGGATTAGTCCCGGGATTAGGGATTCGTTATTTCTAACAGGTTTGCTTCAAAAAGACTGGAGAAAATGTTTGTGAAACTGTCAATTTTTAAATAAATAACAAATAAAATTAATTAAATTTATTTATCCCTTATATTTTTTATTTACTTTTAATGTATTTCATTTGAATAAAAAAAAATAACACACTTCAATAGAAAGTTATAAAATATAAATAACTTATTATGTTTAAGTATAAATGCACTTAAACATTTTGATATACGTACATACAAACATTATCACATACAAATATGATAAGGTGCATCAGCCTATCTACACACATAAATATGTAAAACTATAACTATAAATAATCAGTATGCTATTTTAATAAACTAGTTCGTCTTACAAACGCACTCAAATAAGTTGATTTTAATTCAACAAGCTGAACCACTTCCCCCCACCAGTGGGAAGAGGTTGTCAGTTAATAATATTAACATATTAAGTATTCTTTTTTTTTGTAGTTGAACTCCTACATTAATATAAATGTATTAAACAGTTTAATAATGGTAAGTATTAATTAAAAAGTAAAAAAAAATTTGGTACATTCAGCGCGCCTCTTCCCAGCCAGCAAGATACCTTACATTTTACGAACATTGCGTTTTACGAGCTATTCTCGAATCAGCAACAACTAAAAACACAAGCTTTTTTTATTTTGTCAAAAAAAATAAAAATTTAAATTTCAAATTCAATATTTTGAAAATACGAAGTAGGTTTATGATCAAAAAACGGACGTATAGAGATTCATAACAGCCTAACCTAATATAAACGCACGGACTGAGTTTTCTGTCAAAAATGTCTCATGCACATACAACTTGTATGGGAGTAGCCGAATTTGAACGCACTGCCTAAAAAAACCTAACTCAATTTTCAATTTTTGTTTTGCGTGACATTTCGATTTGACGTAAACTCTCAGAGCGCACGTCGTTGACATGTAATTCTTCAATTTGATTGCACAGCTGTGACAACCAGCTACTCACGCACGCACATTTGTTTCGGTTAGCAGCAAAAACGTCGTGCATGTTCGTGCGACAAATTCAGTCCGTGCGTTTATATTAGGTTAGGCTGTAAGCGAGTGCTTCTTCGATACATTTACGAAGCCTCGAGGGCAAAAAACATTTTAAAGCGAAACAGTATTCGTATGCGAATCGAAAAAGTATTCGTAAGCGATATTTTATTAGAGTTTTCTTCGAAAAAACATCCATTTACGAACTCGTTTACGATAATTTTGCTGGCTGGGTTCTTCCTCTAATTTTTAAACATTGCTTTTAAAAAATGATCTTAAAACTATTAAAGCGTTTAATGTTTTGTCTGCGAGTCTTGACCTGAACTTATTGCAAATGTAGCCCGCCGTTGAAAAGCATCTTTCCGCCTCAACACTTGTGGGCTGAATTGCAGACAAATATTTATAAGCTTTTTTCAAAAACATGCCTTTCTCTCCCCCATTAGAGAACAAGTCTATTTCTTTAGATAATTGTAAAGCCATACCATATTTTTTTTATTGGGACAAGTTTGTGTACTTTTCATTAAAAGGTTATTTAATTTTGCTTTTAAATCTGTGGGCTCGCTTATAATTATTTCTTCCGTTTCATTATTTTCGACATCGGTGGAAGCTTGACTTAGTAAAAGTATTTGCTTTAACTCCTCTTTTACAGTGCCCATAGATAAGCTTTCACCGAATCTGTTTGACACAGATGTCCATTCGTCAAAAACTACGCAAAATTTTTCACCTTCTTTTACGAGCTTTTCAATTTCATGTAAAAATCCTACTCTAATATTTTCGTAATAGTTGAGTACAATACTTTGTATAGTGTTTCTGGATTTTGGTAAATCGAAGCCATTACCTCGCATTACATCGCGTAGATCTTGTGATTTGGTGAAAGCTGAAAAAGCAAAACCATCAACAGCCGTCATCCTAGCTAAAACAGCTTCCATACTCCTCTCCGTTTTATTACTAAAAAATTTATGCAACTTTTGCTGTTTACAAGGTACAGGATTGGCTTCTGGAGCTTTTGTTTTACGGCACACAACAATATTATGTTTTTTCAAATGCGTGTGCAGCCCTTTTGTTGAGCCACCTTTCGTTAATAATATTTGACTGCATTTTTTGCACTGAGCTGACTCGTCGTTGTCGCGCGCAACTAAAAAATAGAACCACACGGAAGACTCCTCTTCCGCCTTTGTTTTATGTGCAACAAAACCTGTACGAAATAAATTTCAATTTCATTACAGTGATTCTTTATTTAATGAAAATGTAATACTTCGTATAAAAATGGATGAGTGCGAGGTATTCCACTTCACCGAAGTTATAAATATATCTATATTTACCTGAAGTGGACGGCTTTTCAGTCATATTTAATTATTCTTATTATTCATCAATCAATTATGCGCGCAAAAATAACAATGAAACCAGCTGATTTCTACGTCAACAGTGTTGTAAACGCTAACCCAAATTTCAGTGTGGTTTCTTTGCTATACAAGAGGGATTTTTCTCACATCCCGAAAATCCCGGGATTGCTGGAACACAATCCCGGGATTTTCGGGAGCTTAAAAAGGGTCGGGATCCCGGGATTTCGGGATCCCGGGATCCCGGGATGACATCCCTAGTCTAGGCTATGCTAGTATGAACAAAATGTGTATGATCCTAACTACGCTACGCTTATATATCCATTTTTTATGGGTATGCTATCTCGAAGTCGGAGTGCGCGCGTGTATGGGTGTGTGCTTACTCGACCTTGCTAGGTCGTCCGCCGATGGACTATGATCCCTCAAAGATCGGGATGCCGGTATATGATATGCTCATACACTCATACAACCACCCTCCGTACTTTCAACTTGGCGAATAGAAAAGTTTTTAAAATCGAAAACTAAACGAAAATTCAAAAATCAAAATAGTTGACAAAGTGTCAGACTAAGAAAATCAAAAAACTAAAACTATGAAAATATTGCTAAAATAAGAACCGACTTATACAGCATATGTACATATAGGTGTGTACGCATATATAGGCGTGCGCGTGCACGTGAACCGCAGCTCTTGACTGAAATCCTTCTACATCCGGTAACCGAACCAGAGGTCTCGATTCAGAACGCAATTAATGAAATAAAACATCAATTAATGAAAAAGAAAACTCCAAAACAAATTACGTCCTCTATCGGGCATGCGTGTGTGGGTATTGTATTGCATGTGTTTGGTTGAGCGTAGATGCCCAGTTTAGAGGTGTGTTGTTCCGCACCCTGAGGGTGTACGTGTATGTGGGTGGGGTTTAGGTGACCTTAAGGGTTCGAGGCGGTTGGCGACCTATGATCTTAAGTCATGGAAGCCCGTGCCCGATGTTCCTTCCCACATAGACGCCCACGCTCGGTGCACGGATATGTGAACCCAAATGTTTATATCTAAACTTGAACAAAAATTCAAATAAAATGATAAAAAAAAGGTTGTGTTTGTGTGTGTATAACAGTGTCTGTCCACCTTAGTGGTATATTATTTTAAGAGTGTGCGCATGTGTGTGTGTGTACCTTCACTCGACCCTGGCAGGTCGTGACTGGTCACCCAGTATGACTCCCCGTCTGGGAAGTTGATTGCTTATGTGCACACACACTCACCTACCCACACTCTGCCGACTATATTATGAACTAAATGATAGAAAATGATAAAATGTAAAGTATAAAAAAAAATTAATAAACGAAATCAAAATTAGCAACAGACTCGTCGTCTATGCTACCAAAGACGTCGAGGGCTTCGTCCAAGTGCCCACTTCAGGACGCAAGGTATATGTTTTAATCCCGCCCGGGCCTACAAGACGTCTTGAGACAGGGGTTAGGGAGAGTGCACAGATGGTTATTAAAAAAAGGAAAAAAAAAAGAAAAAAGGAAAATGAAATAATACGTTCCCGAATGTGGGTAGTACGAGACGACGCCGTCGACCCTCGCTCGCGCTTCCGTCACCGCTCATGGGCGTTACAACATACAAATGATTTTCAACCAAGTGGTCGGCGCTTATGGCCCCGCCACTTTTCCTGCCCCTGATTACACAAACTACACTTAAACCTAGAAACCTGTTGCAGCCTAGTTGCAGTTGTTGGGTTATTGCTCGTTTTGCTGTGGCCCAATGCTGGTGGGTTTTGTTGCTGTGGCCCGATGGCTGAGGAGAAGACTATGCTGCAGTGACGCTAGCGTCCGACTGATGATGCTGCTGCGGCGACAGCGCCGGCGAATGTTCCAGTCTGTGGCGGGCTGCCTACACTTTTATCTGTGGATACCCGTTCTGATTAAAACACCATGCACTTTAACATTTGGTATTACTCACCCTGTGTCTGTCTGTCTCACTTCGCTGTATGGGAATGTCGTTTCCTCTTCGACAATGTGGTGTCGCCACCAGTTGGCCCCGGTGACAGTTGTTTGGGTGCTCTGCGGCGCTGCTATGCGCGGTGATGCGGCAAAATGTGTGCAAATAAACGTTGGCCACGCTGCGTACCACTTGTCGGTGACCCACTCTCCGGTCTAACTTGCTGGTAGCGTAAGGGTACAGCTGTGAGTTTGGCTCGATTGCTGTGATAATGACGGTGATGAGAAACTGGGCACTATTGTAGCGCTGCTGGTTCGGAGGTCGCTCTAACGGCCGCGCCAATGCCTGCTCGTGCAAATGGGAATTGTGGCACTCGCTTTCACGTACCTTGCGTTGTTGTGGGTTGCGCCGTCGTCGTGCTAGCGTGAATGTGAGCTGCTCCGATGCGCTTTTTCGCGCTACTACTGCGGGTGGGGCACTTATTACAGCCCTAGGACCTGTGTTGCGGTGGCCTGATCGGCGTCGCCGTAGGCTACGCTTGTGGTGGCTGTGCCTATTCCGTGCCGTGGCCCGCTCCTGCTTAATTCTCGGTAGGTGTTGAACTCTAATGGTCGGAAAATATACCCTGAAATGGAAACGACCTTCAATTAGCGCATTTCCATTTGCAGGAAGGATTTAACTTACCCGTAGCGCTGCTTTTTTCGGCCAGAACGTGGGAACTTGCACTTCTCCTAGTTTCCACGGGAGATATGCCTTGCGGACACCGCAATTTGTTTCCGCTTCCAAATATC
Source organism: Campiglossa producta (assembly GCA_964058755.1). Taxonomy (NCBI): domain Eukaryota; kingdom Metazoa; phylum Arthropoda; class Insecta; order Diptera; family Tephritidae; genus Campiglossa; species Campiglossa producta. The sequence goes on from CAXKVI010000003.1 coordinate 8,921,483, forward strand.
GTGGTGCGGATTTGTTACGCGCACTTCCCAGGATGCCTGGGCCTCAAAACTATGGCACCCGATAGCCTACCTGACACGATACCGGGAATTTGCCCGGATTAAAATTTTCCACTTGTTGCCGCCTCCGCTGTCAATGATGAAAAGGCGGAAACCGGAAACACGCCATTTTAGCTGCGATTGACGTTTGCTGACGTGGCATGACGTTTTGTGACGTGTAGGGAAGTGTCCTGAAATTGGTGCTGCCAGATCGCTCGGATTGCTTCTGGGCACAGGGTGAACGCAACAAAGTGTAAACGTAGTTTAAGTTTTATTTCGATATCTCAATCTGTTCCAGAGTTATCAACCAAAACATTAATACAATTTACCAGAATTTTTATTTCTTTTATAACTAAATGTTACTCATACGCCGTGTACGATTTATAAAAAGTGCACTATAATTGCAAAATTTCAAGATATACACAATTATTTTTGCTACAAAACATATTGTTACACAATATACTAAAATACTTTTGAAATTCCAATGTACTTTTCTCGTGAATATGTTTTTTTCAATATCCATGCAAAGAATCCTGTTGTCCTTATAATAATTCAAAAGTGGAGATTTGTTACACACAAACTTAGTAAAAGCTGAAACTAAATATAATAAACAATTTTTTTTTTTTGCCACACAGGGATATGGAGAACAATAACGAGGATAATCATGACGAACACGAGGAGCCACATTCGCGTAGTAGGGTGAGTGATATCATAAATATTATCAACGTAATATAATTAGATTGGGCTTATAATGACAAGATATGGAAGCTTGGGGGAAATAACTTCTTCTTTCTTAATAAAACTCGATAAAAATCGGTTCTGTACTTTTTGAGTTTTCCATACATGATTTTTTATATACCCAATTATTACTTCAACTTTTACTGATCGATTTATTTCTTTCACTTCCTTTTCTTCTAGAAAATCCTCAAATGGTTCAAAATATCTATACTTCTAGTCGTTTGGGCTGTCTTCACTGCATTCCTAATGTCGAATAATGAGCATGTCGATGAATTCAGACTGATCAGTGTTCCTAGAATGGGAGAAGAGAAATGTAAGTTGAAAAATATTATAAAAAACATTAAAAAATTACTTTACACAAAATTTACCTCACTCATTTCAGTATTCCCTGTAACGACCGCCTCTCTCTCACGCCTCGGCCTTAGACTCAAAGGTCCCTTCCGCCAACAAGAATCCGATCCATTCGGTAAAAATAAAAGTTCTTATGGCGCACCACCCATGCTGCACGTGCAAGTGCAACGTAAATACTTTAACGCAAGCGGTGATGAGTTCTACGTCGAAGATGCTTCGACAATTTGGAAATTGGTGCTCGTCTATCCCGACCAGTTGGTTGCCACTAAAGAAACATGGAAATCAAATAATTATGACATATCAGAAGTGGATGAGGCATTGGCGCAACAAACTAACTATACCCAACTGAATTTACGTTTCATTGCCAATTTTGCTACAGAATTTCCACTGCAGCTCTCCATCGATGAGTCACCTATTTATAAGAAGGAAGGTGTCATCTATGCAGCGATAGTATTGTGTGGTCTCTACATTATGATTATTTGGGAAATTGTGAATCGTACTTTTGCCGCTATGATTGCTTCAACTTTGTCGATCGGTATATTGGCGGCGCTCAACTCACGTCCTTCTATGGCCACCATTATGGGTTGGATTGATGTGGAAACTTTGTTGTTGCTCTTTGGTATGATGATACTGGTGGCTATACTCTCAGAGACGGGCATTTTTGATTATTTAGCTGTGTATGCGTATAAGGTGAGTGTGGGCATTGGACTGGGGTGAAGAACAATACCTGCTTCACTCCCCTGAAATTGAATCCGAAAGACAAAAAATACCGCCAGTGTTTTGTTTTAATGTTTGAGGTTAGGGCTTATATTTAGGGGTTAATTTAAACTTGCCTTGAAACTGTCAACTCATTTTAAGTATTAGAAATACTAGCTACTTGACTCCGAAAGGATGGAGGTTCGGCTCTAATTCCCAAAAAGATTTCCAGTGTTTTGTTTAATTTTTTTGAGGTTAGGGCCGAAATTTTACGACTGATCTGAATTTTTCCTTGAAACTGTCAATCTATTAAGGTAAAAATTAGCAGCTTAACTCCTAAATTTTAATTCGAATAGATGGGGAGGTTCGGGTTTAACCTCCAAAAAATTCTAACAGTGTTTTGATTTTATTTTTTGAGGTTAGGACCGATATTTCACGACTGATCTAAATTTCGCTTTCAAACTGTCAATTCATTTTGGTAAACCATAAATTGTGACTCCTGAATTCGAATCCGAACTGATGAAGGTTCAGCTTCAACCCTCAAAAAATACTACCAATGTTTTGATTTAGTGTTTTTTTTTAGGTTAAGACCGATATTTGAGATATTTTTGGACTGATCTGAATTTTGCTTGAAACTGTCAGTTCAATTTAGTTAAAACTTTAGCTGCTTGACTCCAGAATTTGAATCCGAATGAATGGAGGTTCGGCTTTAAACCTCAAAAATACTTCCAGTGTTTTGTTTTAAGTTTTTGAGGTTAGGACCGATATTTCACGACTGATCTAAATTTCGCTTTCAAACAGTCAATTCATTTTGGTAAAACATAAATTGTGACTCCTAAATTTGAGTCCGAATGGATGAAGGTTCGGCCTTCACCCCCAAAAAATACTACCAATGTTTTTTTTTTTTTTGTTACGTTGAGGCCGATATTTGAGATATTTTTGAACTGATCTGAATTTACGCTTGAAACTGTCAACCCATTTTAGTTAAAACATTAGCTGCTCGACTCCTGAATTTGAATCCGAACTGATGGATTTTCCACTTTACCCCCAAAAAAATAATGCCAGCCTTTTGTTTTAATTTTTTGAGGTTAGGACCAATTTTTATGGACTGATCTGAATTTTGAACCCTCACGGATGTAGGTTAAGATTTAATCCCAAAATATATTTTTTCAGTGTTTTTCATTATTTTTTCGAGGTAAGGACCGTTTGTCAGCAAAGAAAATTTAACTAAAAATTAATATTAATTTTTGAAACTCAGTTTCATTGTTTAATTTTCACCTCAATGGCTTCGTGAAACTTGTAGTAAACGTATTTTTGTTTGCTATTCTGAAAAATATCTTGAAAATTGTATTTTTATTGGTCACAGTCTAATGTGAGCATAGCGAGTATATGAGCAACGCTTGACTAATTATCTCTTCTCTCTCTCTCTCTCTTTTCCACAGATCACAAACGGACACATTTGGCCGCTCATCAATTGTCTTTGTCTATTCACCGCTGTACTCTCATCATTCTTGGACAACGTAACAACGGTATTGCTTATGACACCCGTTACTATACGACTTTGTGAGGTTATGGCGCTAAATCCGGTGCCTATTTTGATGTGCATGGTGATCTATTCGAATATTGGTGGTGCGCTTACACCCGTCGGTGATCCACCAAATGTGATAATTGCTTCGAATAGTTTCATAGCGCGTAATGTATGTGAACTATGACTATGAATTTTCAAACCTAATTTTCCTCTCTCTCTCTCTCTCTATCTTTAAACAGGGTGTCAATTTTGCTATATTCACTCTCCACATGTTGCCCGGTGTGCTACTTGTAATGGTGCAAACGTATGTACAATTACGTTATAAATTCCGCAATACCAATGATCTGCAATTCAAAGACTCACCCGAGGTGGAAGAGATGCGTCACGAGATACATGTGTGGAAGCGTGCGGCGCAAAGTCTCTCCGCTTACTCGAAGGATGAGGAAATTGTGCGTCAAACTTTGATGAAAAAGGTGAATCGTTTGAAGCGTAGTCTAAAGAAACGCGTCTCAGAAGCGGACGCACCGGCACCTGATTATAGTCAGACATTGACGCAGTTGCAAGCAAAGGTTGGTCTACTTCTAATAAAAATTGAACTTCCTGAAGTAAAATATTTTTATTCTCTTCTCTTTTCAGTATCCCATACGCAACAAAGCTCTACTCATCAAGTGCTCTTTTGCGCTCGTCTTTGTCATCAGCTTATTCTTCTTACATTCTGTACCTGAACTGCAACGTCTCTCCTTGGGCTGGACTGCCCTTTTGGGTGCTATTTTCTTGCTCATCCTAGCCGATATTGAAGATATGGAAGCCATATTGGCGCGTGTTGAATGGTCCACGTTATTATTTTTCGCTGCTCTCTTTATTCTTATGGAAGCTCTCTCTGAACTTGGTCTCATTGAATGGATTGGTCAAATGACGGAGAGTATTATTTTGGGCGTGAGTGAGGGTTCACGTCTCATGGTGGCTGTGCTGATTATACTTTGGGTGCGTTTTGTTAGTTTTTAACTGACTTGTGATCAAACTAACTTTATCTCTATTGTCTCTCTTGTAGGTCTCAGCTATAACTTCGGCCTTTGTCGATAATATTCCTCTAACAACGATGATGGTTAAGATTACAATTTCCTTGGCGGAAAATTCGGCGTTGAATTTGCCGCTGCAACCGCTTGTGTGGGCTTTGGCTTTGGGCGCTTGCCTGGGTGGTAAGTTACACTTCTTTGTGTTCTACGGAAAACAAATAAAGAGCCCAGTCAGGATATCCTTCTATGATCCTATTATAGAACCCCTTCATCGGTTCTTAGTTGGTTTAGGCCATCCGTATAGAAGGATACGCTTCCGATGGCTGCGTAAAACCATATACCCTGCTTCTGTTCTTGCTGCAGGAAAGCTGATAATTTCTTAGAGGTACTGCGATTAACGTAGATGGAAGCTGTGCAATGAGGGGATTTGAATTTCTTAGACGGGCAATGGTGTAAGAGTAGGTCGGAAGATGGTGTAAGAGTAGGTCGCCTCCCCGTTGGTGCACCCTGGGTAACGCTAAATTACCTACATGGCCTACACGGCTAGTTTCTTGTATTGCCGGTTCTACGAGAACGATACCAGTACTTGTGCTGTACCCATCATGCCGAAACGATCCGGGCCGTTTTCTTATATCGACCCGACCAAGAGCAATACACTCGGGTGACCCTGTCTGACATTGAGGCAGGGCTACACCTCGTTACAACAACAACAACAACATGGGAAACAAATAAAGTCATGTGAAACTCTAAGGACCCTTTCCCCAGAAAGTCCGGAGCTGATTTAAGGTTTGGATAGGTGCTAAAACCTTGGAATATTCTACGGGCTTTAGAGCAACCGAGGCGTTCTCGACCTTGAGGAAGCATTCAGTAATGTGTAGCCATTTGATAAGGTCCTTAATAATATTCGAAGTCAAGTCGAATCTGTTTGAATATGTTTCCAGACTGCTGAAGGGCAGAGCTCTCTCGAGAAAAGAGGCACGGTAGAAGAAAAGTGCTGTCTATCCTCCTCAGGGACTGGCAATTGATGTCCTATGCAGACGACTTGTCAATGTTTGTCAGGATGAAGTTTCTGCAAATCATACGGGCCGTTTTGCAGGGATAGGTTAGGTACCTCGGTATCATATTTGACAGCACCCTGCCACGGAGGTTTAGTGTGGAGAACAGACCCAAGAAGGACTCTCATTTCCTCGTTCTAACTTCGACTTCATCCCTAGTAAGATAGATTACAGTGAGGCGACTTCGGCCCCAAATGCTAGTATGAAGTCGAATGGGGTTGGCATCTGGGTAGTAGCCTTTTTAACAGATTGGTCGAACCTGCACTGGAGGGTTGAGCAACTCTTTCCACCGTTTCGACTGTTTAATAGTCAAGCAAGAGGTCGAGGGTTGTCAGGGCTGATTTGAATCATCTGTGGTTGCTGCGAATTTCCTTAAAATTAAATTCATCTCCCTGCGCGGAATAGCGACATTTAAGATAATTACCCGTAAAATATCTTGGTCCAAGCGGACATATGTAGTCTTTTTCTGGCCCGGTAGGTATACAGTAAGAGCTGACCTTTTCTGACTAGGTCCTTCTGACCGATTTTCGGTGCCACTTGTTGGAATTGCTAGGTATCAATGAGCCTCATCTACTAATGGTGACAGGAGTCTTGACAAGGCCCTTTGTGCTGGAAATGAATGCGGTTTGATGATCATATTTGAAAAATTCAGCGTTGTGAAAGCTGTTGAGGTGAAATCATTCAGTCATTTGAGCATACAATAGCAAGCAATTTGAGCATAGCTTCAGCAAGGACAAAGGGGGTACATCTCGGTCTGACTATATTCTATTCACCGTAGAAAAAATCTCACGATGGACTAAGTCAGCTGAGAGGACTAAGTGAGCTGACAGGTTGGCTAAATTGCGACTTAGCTAAGTTGCATGGTGAAACTAAATAAGTCAAAGCATCGGCTTAACTATGTTAAGACCGGTTTGTGATATCCGCCCATAGTATTGGTCATCAGTATGAAAGTTTGAAATGCAAGTGGTATGAGAGACTAGTTTGAAAGCCACTGTATTCTGACACTTGTTATTGAGAAACAAGTGATATAAGCTAGCAGCTTGGGCGTCGCTGTATTCTGACACTTATTGAAAAGCGCAAAAAGCTTTGATGAGAGTAAATAAAATCGCCGATAAAAAAAACGCAAAATGGAGTGGAATTTTTTATAATAGATAGTGTTTCTATTTAATAAATAAATAAAAAATATTTTTTTTTTGATAATTTTTCTTTTCTTTTTAAACCCAAAATAGGTAACGGCACACTGATCGGCGCCTCGGCGAATGTTGTTTGTGCTGGTGTGGCCGAACAGCATGGCTACAAGTTCACTTTTCTCGAATTTTTCAAGTAAGTTGGCAACTCTACAAAGTTTTCTTTTTCACAGTTTATTACAAATATTTTCATTTACTTCCTACAGGGTCGGTTTTCCAGTGATGATCGGCAGCATAATTGTTTCCACCGGCTATCTACTCTTCACACATGTGCTCTTCGCATGGCACTGATAGTAAATTCAAGTAATATGAACATAAAGGAAAAATGTGAAATTATGAAATAAAGTAGAAATAAAAATACCTCGTATAAGCAGAAAGAAAGTAAGAAAGCAAAAAAAAAGTAATATAGGAAGAAAGAAGCGAGCTTAGAAAGTACGCGTTGATTTGGTATTAAAGCATTTTTTGCTGCGTTCGACAACATAAAACATAAACACATTAATTGTAGATAGTACTCACCGAAACATAGAAGATTATTACATGAAAATGCATGTAAAAAAAAATAAAAAAATCATTGGAAAAATTTTTATTTTTAGAAAGTTAGAAACTTTGTATTCTAAAATTAAAAATAATTTAGTAGTAAAAAAAACAAAAACAATATTGGATTCTAAAGTGATTTAGAAAATTTTAACACTTTTAGGGAAAATGTTTAGTGAAATTAAGTAAAATTTATGTATGTAAATATATATAAAATTTTGTTTAAAAATTTCATTAATTTGTTTAGGTTTAGCTTAAATTATTATAAAAAAAAATTGATTGATATTAAAAACGAAAATTATTAAAAAAAATTCTAAAAATAAACAAAAAAAGGCTAAATTTAATTGTAAAAAAAAATTATGATTATAAATATAGCAGAAAACGAAATGAGAATAATAAATAAAAATAAGAAATAAACACAAAAAAAAAAAAAAATTGCATAGAAATTATTTTTACACCTGTTGTTACATTAGTCGTTAGTCTGTGAATAGGGCCACCTGCATGCAATGTGTAGCAAAAGTGATTGTGATGCAAAAAAGTAGTATTTTGTGAGATCGTAGTACACCGCACTGAGCTGAGGTAAAAAAGACGGAATTTATAGATAGAAATGTTTGTAGTAATATGAGGGGCATTCCAACTCAAATCGGCGAATAATGGTTTTTAATTGTTTTCGAATTTGATCAGAAAATATAGGTGGCACATGCTGGATGGAAAATCCAATTCATTCAAAAATCGTCTATTTCCATTATTGAACGATTTGAGTTGGAATTACCCATACAAAAAAAAAATTTTATATATAAAAAGTTGCCATTTGAAAGCGCTGTAAATTTGTAATAATGTTAAATGCGTTTTTTTTTTGCTCCACATTTTCTTGAAATTAATTTTAGTTTTGACTTCTATCTTGATTAAAAAATTTTCTCACGTTTTAGCTATTAATTGTCAAAAATTCTCTCTAAGACCAAAAAAAGGTAGCATAATTAAAAACAAAAAACTACTAATCCTAATACTAATATGTACGATTATTTAGTTAGAAAAATGTATGCAATAAAAAACGATCTTTATTTTGTTTAATAAAAAATTAAACTATATACCTAAATATGTTTAAAGCGTATTTATCCAATTTAAAAATAAATTCACTAACTACTATTGCTATGCCTTAAACTGAATTTCGAAAATACTATGCATATTATTCATTTTAGTTTAAATACTAACATTTCGCTATTATTATTTACTAAATTTAGATATATTGTGTAGTTAAATTTAAGTTATAACTACTGTTATTTATATGATTAATAAAAAAGTATTTACTAAAATAAATGATAAACAAAAATCTCAAAATATTTTTAGAGGAGAAATAATTTGGAATGGAATTTTGGTAGGTAAATAGGATATTTCTATTTTTTTTTTATTTCGTCTCATTTCATTAAACTGTTTTTAATTCGTCTCATTTCATTAAACTGTTTTATTTTATTTCACTTGAATTTTTTTCATTTTTTTCTTTCACTTTATTATTTTTATTTTACTTTATTTTATTTATTTTTTTTAGTTTTGTTTTGTTTATTTTTTTTATTTTTTTTTTTGAAGCTATTGCATAGATTTTATCGCAGGCCTTGGCGGTGGGAGTGAAATGAAAAAAATGTTAATGTTAAACAAGTTCGTAGTAACGGACTTTTTTCAATGTCAAAACGTTCGGCGTTAGCAACATAACTTGACAAAAATAAATATAAGCGTTGCCTACATTTAGGCGTATGACGTTGTACTAATGTTAGCAACAGGCCGATTACATAAAAATGGAGCTGTATAGGCTATACTGTTAACAGGTTAAGGCTGTACTGCTATAAAGTCATAAATATGCTCATTGAGTTTTCATAAATATTATAATTGCATAAGTTGATAAACAGTGATATGCAATAGCTTTACCGCGGCAGTACCCGAGTGCGAAACGTCCTTTTTTATTGTAGTTAAGTTAATTTTGTTTAATTTTTTAACTTTATTTTTAATTTTTTTATTAAATTTTTTTATAATAATAAAATAAATAAAAATAATAATAAAATAAATAAAAATAATAAAAAAATAGAAAAAAAATTAAATATTTAAAAAAATTTTTTTTTTCTATTTTTTCATTATTTTTATTTATTTTATTTTAAAATCTCAAAAGTATTTTCAGAGGAGAAATGATTTGGCATGGAATTTTGTTGGGTGAATGGGATATTTATTCTTATTTATTCTTTTACATTAAACTGTTTTATCTTATTTTATTTTACTTAATTTTTTTTTTATAAATTTTTTTATTTTTTTTTTGTATTTACTTTATTTTATTTATTTTTTAAATTTTTATTTGTTTATTTTTTTTTATTATAGCTTATGTCATTTTATTTAATTTTTTAACTTCATATTTTAATTATTATATTTTTATATTTTGGTATTTTTTATTAAGTTTTACTTTTTATTTTTTTTAGTTTACATTTTTTTTTATAATTTTAATAAATTTTTTTTTTTATTTGATTTTTTAGATGCTATTTTTTTTATTTTATTCAGGTTTTGTTTATTTAGCTCAATTTGATTTAATTTACTTTAATTTTATAAAATTTTATTTTTTTATATTGCTAATTTATTTCACTTTATTTTATTTCAAATTATTTTACTTCATTTTGTTTTACTTTATTTTATTAATTTTCTTTTGCTCCATTTTATTTTATTTTATTTTATTTTATTTGTGGAACTGCAAAACGAGCTTTATGCGTAAGAATAAACGAACACAGATTGGATACCAAAAACAAAAACAGCCACTGCACTAGCAGAGCATTTTGCTATTTTATTTTATTTCAATTAATTTTTCTTTTAATTTTTTTTTAATTTTATTTTTTATTTTAGGTTATTTTACTTGATTTTATTTTATTTTATTTTATTTTATTTTATTTTATTTTATTTTATTTTATTTTATTTTATTTTATTTTATTTTATTTTATTTTATTTTATTTTATTTTATTTTATTTTATTTTATTTTATTTTATTTTATTTTATTTTATTTCATTTTATTTTATTTTATTTTATTTTATTTTATTTTATTTTATTTTATTTTATTTTATTTTATTTTATTTTATTTTATTTTATTTTATTTTATTTTATTTTATTTTATTTTATTTTATTTTTTTTATTTTATTTTATTTTATTTTATTTTATTTTATTTTATTTTATTTTATTTTATTTTATTTTATTTTATTTTATTTTATTTTATTTTATTTTATTCTATTTTTTTATTTAATTTTATTCTATTTTATTTTATTTTATTTTATTTCATTTTATTTTATTTCATTTTATTTTATTTTATTTTATTTTATTTTATTTTATTTTATTTTATTTTATTTTATTTTATTTTATTTTATTTTATTTTATTTTATTTTATTAATTTTCATTTATTCAATTTTATTTTATTTTATTCTATTTTATTTTATTCTATTTTTTTATTTAATTTTATTCTATTTTATATTATTTTATTTTATTTTATTTTATTTTATTAATTTTTATTTATTCAATTTTATTTTATTTTATTCTATTTTATTTTATTCTACTTTTTTATTTAATTTTATTTTATTTTATTTTTGGAACTACAAAACGAGCTTTATGCGCAAGACTAAACGAACACATATTGGATACCAAAAACAAAAACAGCCACTGCACTAGAACAGCATTTTGTTTTATTTCATTTATTTTTTTATTTTTTTTTTAATTTTATTTTTTATTTTAGGTTATTTCACTTGATTTATTTTATTGGCTTTTATTTCATTTTGTTAAATTTGTGTTGCCTTTTATTTTAATAAATTTTATAAAATCTAATTTATTTTGTTTTTATTTTATTTTAATTTTTTTTCAGTTTATTTAGTCCAATTCTATTTCATTTCATTTTATTTTGCTTAATTTTATTTTATTTTTTTTTTTAATTTTATTTTATTTCATCTTTTTTTATTTTTTTTATTTTTTGTTTTATTTTATTTTACTTCATTTTATTTTTTTGTTTATTTTATTTTACTTTATTTAATTTATTTTATTCCATTTAATTAATTTTTTATTTTTTTTTACTTTATTTTATTTTACATCATTTCATTTCACTTTACTTTATATTATTTCAATTTATTTTATTTTTGGAACTACAAAACGAGCTTTAGGCGTATGAATAAACGAACACAGATAAGACACCAAAAACCAAAAACAGCCAGTGCACTAGAAAAGCATTTTTTTTTTAATTTTAACTTTTTGCGTTTTTTTTATTACACTTCTGGATTTCCCACATCTGTCATCATCGATGTTTACACGTCATCAACCGCCTACGACAACTGGACTATTTGTGATGGCGTAACTTGGCACCTCAAATTTGGTACTTCAGCAATTAAGTACTTGCATATGCTAAGTAAGCTTAAATTGCACACCAAAATGGAAACTAATGTTTAATACTTATTGCTGAATGCGAAAAGGAAAGGCTGTGCAAATACAGTGCATCGAAATAGTCATAAAACATAAAAAAGTTAGCTAAACAATGAATGCAAATATCGCATTAAAGACACATTTTTTGGCAGGCGACGACGTAGAAGTGAAGGTGGGTATTTATGCAAGTACTGAGATAAAAGGTAGTTAATGACCTCTAGTATTGCATAAGCGCATCTAATTGCAGGCAAGTCACTAAATATTGACAGTTTCATGTGGAAAAGTTAAAATTGAGCAAAATAAAATTACTGTAAGAAAACTTACTTTTTGTCATATTTTGGAATAGGGTAAGTATCTTGGAAAAAATAATTGGTGGCTTGTGTTGCTTTTTGCAAATATGTGCCTGCCTTTATCCAATCAGTTAACCTCAATGAGCCTTCTTATCCATCATCAGCTCATTAGCTTTAGACACAGTAGCTAATAATGACCAAATTTAAAAAAAAAATCTTCAAGGCAGGAAATTAATCATTTCAGGCTTCATAATCATCACCTAGCCTTCAAAACGGTCTCTGAACTACACGTCTATACATATGTATGTACCTAAATTACAAACGATTACTTATTAAGTTGGGTAATTTTAACCAAAATTCTGAAAATAATTCCTCTGGAACTTAACACTTGAGTGAGCATTAGG
>CAXKVI010000003.1:8938739-8958331 GCA_964058755.1 Campiglossa producta
TAAGTTTCCAAATGTTGGGTGGGTCAGTTTTTCGTTATTGTAATAATTAAACAGAGCAAAAACAGCGAAATGACAAACAAGTGTAAAGTGCAAGTGTTGATTTAAAAGGCGGTTGAAAAATGTGAATCGAAAAATTAAAAAATTCGATACACTCAATAAAATAACTTTTCTTTAATACAAAATTCTTATTGGAAAGTTGCGTATACGCCGTGTTCTCGGAATTTAGTTTTTACATTCAAAACGATCAAGTTATTGAAAAAAGTTTAAAAATTTAACTATTTTTTGAAAAGTAAACAATTTTATTACTTGGCGTGTGTACACTTTCATTGCACTTTCGTTTTTTCGATTTTTTTGCACGCTTTTTTTTCACGCATCTTTTGTTCAGTGCCGCATTGCCCTCCATTCCATTGACTCGTTTCGGTAGTCAATAAAAATGTTTTTGATGTGTTTTGTGTTGCTGTGCGAAACCCTTTGGAATTTTAATGTGAATGTGCGTACATGACACTTTTTGACAAGTGCTTGATGATACAAAAAAACATATTGAAAAATAAATAATACGAAATTAAAGAAAGAGAGAGCGTGAAACTGTATATGACAGATGATGAGAAAGCAAAATTTTGGCAAAAAACAATTATAAAAAAAATTCATTAAAAAGCAAAAAAAAAGTATAATCAAGTTCCTAAGAAAAGATACAAACGTTATAAAAAGCGGGAGGATAGAAATTCTTACAATAAAAAGGTGTCGAATGCAACCATATGACTATTTGACATGAAATGACCCAAATAGAAAGAATCAAGTGTTTGTCTGCAGTAAAAGGACTCTAATGTTTTAAGTTAGGCTAGTAAAAATACATTGGTTAAAAGTTCGTTCAAATCTTTACTACAGCTTTTGAGTGATGCAAGTACAAACATACACACAAACCGACAGAAATTCTTAAAAACTACTTTTTTTGGCTTTTGCAACTTTATTATGTATATATTTTTTATTGATTTCTATAAAATACAAAAATCTATAACAAAAATGTTTCGTTAATAAAAAAACACCAATAAATCTCAAAAAAAAAAATAACAACAAACTAAATATGCAATAAACAACAACAAATTAACGCCTTAATAATTTGTATTACTATCTACATAAAGTGAGAGTGTTTACCAAATGTTTAGTGTCGCCTTGGACTGTTTGAACGGTTTGTTGGTATATCTCATACACAGCAGCGACCTTGTGAGTATGAGAATTAGGGTGCGCCTTATTGTGACGAACACAAAAAATGTTCATACTTCGGTACAATTTTTTGCCTGTTGTGTTTTTTCTAAACTATGACATGCTAAAAAGTGTTTTAAAATTAATTTATAAAACTATAAGGGTAAAGGTTATAGAATATATGAAGTTCGTAAAAACTGTAGAAATTTCCCACATTACTGTCAAAAGTTTTTTATACGCAACAGCAATATTTTTACATTTCCTAGATCCAAACTCAATTAAAATTTAAGTAAAAAAAATTTACAACTTTCACATTCACTTCTAAAAATCAACAAAATTAACTTGTGGATGTGGGATATAGTGGTGGGATCTGTGAGTATTGTCAACTGGGTCTAAACAACTACATATATTTGGATCATTCCATGCCAAATCGACATATTTTTTACCTGACCCCGAAAGACATTTTTCAGAACTTTTTCAAATTTTTTTCCCCAGATCAAAAAAAAGTTATGAACTTTAAAAAGAAAAGTTTTTTTTAAATGCTGTACCTCTCCCAAAAATCGACCGTTTGGGATCTACATATTTTCTATATGGATCATTCCATGCCAAATCGACAAATTTTTTACCTGACCCCCTTCGATTTCGCTAAAAATTTGCTATATTTTTCTACCCCCCCGAGAGACATTTTTCAGAATATTTTCCCAAATCAAAAAAAGTTATGAACTTAAAAAAAAACGTTTTTTTAAATGCTGTTGGTAACTTTTTCAAAAATCGACCGTTTGGAATAATTTTTTTTTTTTTTTTAATTTTTGTTTTTAAATGTAGTTTTCGGAAAAAAATAAAAAAAATTTGAAAAGCCCAGATATATAATTCAACTAATTCTGAAATAAGCCCCGCTAATAACAAGATGTGTCGACAATTTTTTTTAATTTATGTACATATTTGCTAAGTAACCATAATTTTTCTTGGGTTTTTTCATTCAGTTTCATTTGGTAAGGTTAGGGCCCCCCTGCGTACGCCTCGTTAAGGTTAGGGCAACGGTCCCCCTTTTGAATTTACTTAAACTGTGACCTCTAAATTTCTGTTATTAAGATGAAAATTCGGCATTTAGAACCTTATGTACTGCTGTTCATGCTGAGCCTGCATTTTGCATTTTAGCATTTAGCCCAAAATGCAGCATTTTTTCCATGCAATTTTGAAAGCTAAACGCAACTATATGCTACTTTATTTCTGCATTAGCTTTAGCATCTTCGAAGATACAGTACGAAAAAAAATTTCCTTGTATGAAGAAAAAGTTGAAAAAATGTTGCATACTTTTGGGCGAACCGCTGTTTATATTAAGATATCTTCTCTCCAAGCAAGTCAACGTACTTATGCAATAATTTTTCCTGTTAAATTTGCAATTTTCGAGGTGAAGAGTTTCCAAGTTTGTTTAGAAATTCGGTCTCTTTACGCACGAACTAACCTTTAAAAAAGAAAAATGGAGTTCATCTGAAAAGGCAAGTATACTTCCACTTGCGATGTAGGAACGCACCTTAACCATTTGAAAATTAGCTAAATGCGCATTTTCAAAATGCGGCAGCATGTACGCATCTTCGAAATGTATGGCCGAAAATGAAAAATGCTGCCTTTAAAACAGCATGAACACTATATTAAATGAAAATTCCTCAACATGAATGAAAATTCCATAATCGTAAAATTTGGAATTTGATTTGCAATATTTTGAAAGATATATTTTTCTAATTATAGCAAGCTGAAAAGGACAAACAAACAGAAATCAATGGAATTTTTCTGTGAAAAACAGCCATTAATATCAGTTCTTCTCATAAAATTATGAGGTGGGTTTTGTCGAAGGCTGAGGTAAACTCAGTCTGTCCAAGGTCAGCAGAGGTCCCACTAACCCCTACTAAATAATAACCTAACGCTATTTGTGTATTAAAATCGAACACACACACACACACACGGCCTTAAAGCGTCGAGGAGAAGCAGCTCTCCTTGTAGGCACGGACGGACTAATGGAGAGCGGTCGGTATGGAATATTCTCTCCGGTAGTGATAAGTCGGTCGTAGTGAACGGAGAGCAGCAACAGGTGGCGAACGGCTGAGCTGTTTGCCCCTCCAAGAACGGTGATGAAAGACGGGGTATCCTACAACGAGACTAGAGTGAATGATTTTGTTTTGCACAAAAACTCATTTATATAGAGCTGTCGAGAATTCTACCACTTGTCATGGTGTGTTGTTGAAACATTTGTATTGGTTGCTGGTGATCGCCATTGTTGCTATGTATCAGCTGTTGGTATGGATCAACTGATTAGCGTGTCGCGCAGTTATAGCAGGCTTTTAGGCGCTAGTGGAGTTGATTACAGTGGGGGTTGTGCAATTGTAACGCCACGTTACAAAATATCTCGGTAAAATTCTGTAAAATTGTTCCTCTATGTAAAATTTTAAGACTCGCATTTTGAGGGGCGCTTTAATCTTAAAAGTCAGTGTTGCCAGAATAGAAATTTTATTTTTAAAATGTACCAGTCCTAGACTCTCGTTTTTAATGCAAACAATTTGAGGCGGTGACGCTTTTTGTGTTACAAAATAAGGCACACCCTAGCATCTATACCTCAGTCATGCTCAATTAAGCTGAGTAACATTCGAACAACGCTCTTAAATGTGACGCAAGTAAGTCGTTGCCAATATATGTATATTTGTATGTAACTATTTGCGATTTTTGAAAATAGTCGAAATAAATAAAAAAATTTATTTGAAAAATAAAAAAAAATAAAATAAAATAAAAAAAAAATAAATTACATTAAACTAATAAAATCAAAAATAAATTAAAAGAAGTCAAAATAAATTTATAAAAATATTTAAAATAAAAAAAGTTAAAAAAATAAGTAAAACCAAAGTTAGAATGAAATGAAATTAAAAAATAACGACAGCAAATAAAAAACAAAAGTAGCACAAAAAATTTAAACAACTTTTTAAAAAAATAATAGTTATACATTTAAAAGGCGTTTTAAACTTCTTTCAGAGAAATTATATATGTACCCTCAAGCGATCGTCGATAGCCTCGCTACTTACTACTTCGGATATAAGATATTTCTTCTTCTAAAATATTTTGGAAAGATTTTTGTTCAACTGGTTCTTTACTTTGTCGTTACATCAACTTTAAAAAAGATATTACCTATTTGTGAAGGACAATCTCAGCATCATTCAGTTAATCCAATTTCCAAAAATGTATCTTTTCAGTAACCACAACAAGTCACAAAGAAACTCCAGACACTTGCAGCTTGCAACATAAATTTGTTGGCTTCTTGTGGTCTCAGACTGGCTGCAAGTGGTCAAAAAGAGCGTTCAGCAGCAGCAACAACATCAGCCAACAACGCACCGCAGCATTGCAAAATATTGTCATAAATGCCGTTGAAACAACGTAAAATCGCCAATCGACCCGCAGACCCAGATGAATGTCCCACTGAAAATGTTGTTTAACAACAAAAACGCCATATTTTCGGTTACTTTTAGTATTTGGCTTATAATATGCTGTTGTTGTAAGTATTACACCATGTTGTGAACTAAAAATATCATATATGTATATTAGGGTGGGTTGAACTCGAATTTTTTAGAACTTAGATTTCATAAAGAGGAAAATTTATAAAATTAAGTGACAACGTTAAAGTGGCATCTACCTTGTAGAAATTTCTTTGATAAGATAGCGACTTGAAATGCTTTTCACTTGCTTCCTATATTGGCATATGTATGTATATCATCTGATCTGATTTTCACTTCCAGATAGGTGGGAACCCCGCAAAAACAGTAGCAGAGCTTGAAATCTAGTATATTACTTATAGTACCTGGGTGACCGAGCTTGCTAGGTGCTATTAATTTAGCGCTAACTTTACTTACCCAAAATCATCCCAAAATAATCCTTAAATTATTCCAAAACGACCCAAAAATTATCCCAAAAACACACTTAAATGTACCCAAAATGATCCGTAAATGACCCCAAAATTATCCAAAAATGATTCCAAAATAATCGTAAAATAATCTCAAATTGACCCTCAAATGTTCCCAAAATGACCCAACTATTATCCCAAAAATGATCCAAAAATTACTCCAAAATGATCCCAAAATTACCACAAAAATTGTCCCAAATTAATCCAAAATTTAACCCAAAATTATCTAAACATAGCCCCAAAATTATCCCAAAGTGATCCCTAAATGATTCCTAAATGATCCCTAAATGCTCTTAAAATGAACCCAAAAAAATCCAAATATGATCCCAAAAATATACAATACAAATACAATACGGTGAAATTGTAACCGTGGGCGGCAACCCAACTTGAAAATATTTTAGTTTGCATGTCGGCGAAAATACCTTTCATTTGATACCCATATTGGCATATCCAGCTCCATAATTAAAAAAAAATTGAGATAGGTGGCAACCCTGTTCAATCCCCAAGTGGCAAACCCAAGTGTATATTCTTAGAATCAATCATACTATCGATATTACTAATTTCATTCAAATCGATTAAGCGGTTCCCGAGATAGTCCGGATATACAACTATACTGCGATAAGGTGGCAACCCTAAGTGGCAACCCTACTTGAAAATATTTTAGTTGGCATGTCGCTGAAAATATTTGATACCCATGTTGGCATATTTTGCTACAAAATTAAACAAAAAATTGAGATAGGTGGCAACCCACAAGTGGAAAGTCTTAGAATCAATCATACTATCTATATTCAAAATTTTACACAAATCGGTCAAGCGGTTCCCGAGATAGTCCGGATATAAAAATATAAAAATATGTATGTATACACAAGTTTAGCTCGTTTAAAGTTCTAAGATTCAAAGGCTCCATCAACAGGGCCAAGTGGTTCTTGAAATAATAGCAGATGGAAACAAACATATGTAAGTTATGTCACTCGGTGTGACTAAAACAAAAAAATATATTTTTTGGGGAGCTGAAGGCTCCTTTATTGGTTCAATTCAAACTTAGAACTAACTTACAAAGATAATAAATTCTTAAACCTAGCTTACGCTGCCGCCGCTCTGTCGTCGATTCTGCTCTTGATTTGCTGACGGCGCGGTTCCCACCGATCGCCGCATTCCTTCTTGTTTATGAGGTGTTGTGTTTCTGATGAAGCTAGCGCATGCAAGTCTGTGCAACAGGGTGTCGTTTTGCACTTAGGAATTTTGTTGTCGAACCAAGTTTTGTGCATGTGCCATGCTAACAGCTCCCCCCCTGAAATTCAAACGTCCTCGTTTGAGGTCCTAGGTTTTTCAAATATCTGGTTAAGTCCTTCTATTGCTGTTTCGGTTAATTCGATGGTCGGTTTTTGTTCGGTATTTTTCTTCGACCATATTTTTAGCGCAATTATTAGGCTCAGGATTAATAGAATTGTGATAAGGCTAATGTTAATGGCGTGCTTTACTTGACTTGCCGCCTCTGCATAGCCAATTTGTTTTATATTGTTCAGATTCAGCTGTTTTAACATTTGTAAGGATAATACCTCTTCGGTATTGCTGGTTTTTGAAAAAGGTTGAAGTATAGCTGGCAGGGGATTGCTAGTTAGTCTGGCCTTGTTGAAAAATTCGTTTCCGTTAATTTTTACTGTATCATTATCGTAATGGATTAGAAAGGTACCGTTTAGGTGTATGGGCTCTTCGTCAATTTGGATCTCTCCTTCGAAATTGTTTAAAAATATTATATCTGGTGCTATCTCTTCTATTTCAGGGATGTGCTGGCTGTTGGTTACTGTGCAGTTCGGCGGGCGACTTCTTAACAAGCTACTTATACAGTTATCCCTACTTATCTCTAATACACTACTTCTAACACATATTTGGAGCGAATTGTATTCTTTACAGGGTTTCAATATTCCGTACAGGGTTTCTTTGCAATCTAGTAATGAATGGAATTTAATTTTGTTAATGTTATTATCTTTCTTAACCGCTCTTACTTCTATTGATTTACAAATTTGAGGTCCCACTGTGGGTAAGTTTACTATGTAGATTATTACTTTACTGTTTGTTGCTATCTTTACTTCGGAAAATTCGAGAGCTTCATCTAGGTTAACAAAAGGAATTTCATCTTTATCAAAAATTTGCTTAACGATATCTGTTTCTTCGTTTGACATAATGTAGGAATTTACTATATTGGCCTTCGCCCAATGTATCGCATAGGCGATATTTACTATTTCGTCTTTTAAAATTTCCAATTTATATTTCAATCTGAGGAATGCTTCTACTCCCTTGTTTTTATCATTTTGCAATTCTTTAGTAATGTTATTTGTAATGTTCGTAATTTCGTTAATTTTTTCAATTGTAAGCTTATTGATAAGGATTTGATTGTTGTTGTTTTCGAGGACATTATTTAATTTATTTACGACTATTTCATGATCTTCATGATCCGGATTTCCGGCAATCCATTTCCATGCACTGCCAATGAAATTTAGGGATCGTTTAGATCGACTTTCTATTTTCAGATTATTTAGGTGGGTCCGTATTTGGGATATAAGGAGGGATATGAATGGGTAGTTTGGATTTTTGGAGAGCTCTTCCATATGTGCCCTGGATTCAATGTCTTCCAGGATGTAGTTGTATTTTTCTATGTCAATTTCGTGTATTATTCTAAATGTTCCAGTTTGTAGTTTGGCTGTCCCTCTTTCTACTGTAACTAGTTGTGCGTTGGAATAGTCAAGGATCCTTACCTCAGCGAGGCACAGTCGCACCAATAACAGTCTGAAATGAGATATGTCAAAAAGCGTTAGTTTCGTATTCTGCTCTTGTGTATGACTTGACCTTTCTCTGTTATAACTGTACTATTTCTATTTTCTCTAACTATCTCCTTACTATACTGTTTGCTTAGCTTAGTACCTAATCTTCTATTTTTCTTAACATAAATTATCTGTCCTGGTAAGTACGTCTTAATTTCGTGTTTACTCTTGTTGTGGAGCTCGATGTCCTTCCTTTGCTTCTGGGCGAGTTTTTGCAAGTTGTTTTGTCGTGTCCTTTCTATGTCCTCTGGCGTAAATGTCACGTTTCTGCAAAAGAACAGGTCTACCGGTCTCTTCCCTGTAACTGTATGAATGGTGTGGTTGTATTCCGAAACCGATCTTTCCAGAAGCTCTTCGAAGTTTCTGTGTCCGCCGTTTTCTTTGATGCAGCGCATTATCTCCGTCAGTGTGGAGTGGAATCTCTCCACTTGTCCGTTTGCTTGACTTCTGTATGGTGGTGTAGTATAGACTTCGATTCCCAATTCGTCCTTCATCATGAACATAATAGAGTTGGAGTTGAGTGATGGCTCGTTATCGATTACCACTATCCTTGGGACACCGAAGTTAAACAAAATGTCCCTTAGAGGTCTCCTAACGTCCTCTATGGCTCTGCTATTCAACATTTTTGTTACCGCATACTTTGTGAACTTATCCAATGCGGTCATGACCCTCTTGCCTTCCGTCAGAAAAATATCTATGTGTACTGTATGTCCCGGGAAAGTTGGTAGTGGAGTTGCTGCTAGTTTTGGCTTGTTTGGGTGTCTCTCGTATTTATTTTCTTTGCACACCGTGCAGTTGGTTATGAGTCGTTTGATTTTGTTTACCATTCCTGGAAAGTAGTTTTTTTCAAGGATCTGAATCTTATTCTCCTTTGCGCTCCTGTGCGCTCTCAAGTGCTCTCTTAGGATAACTTCTTCCTGTTCCTGTTCGCTGCTGATATCGTCCACGATTTTCTGGGTGTATCTGCACTTGTAGTTGCTAAAATGTTCAGGGTAGATATTTTGAATTTTCCCCATTGTGCTTTCGCTCGTGCAAATTCCATTAATCACCGAAGGATTCAGATATCTTTTTAGTAGTTCTGTTAAGTTCTGTTCGTTAAATTGTGGCTCCTCAACTATGTGTCGATGAACGGTTGGGAAGACTATTTTGAATTGATAGGATGCTGTTTCTGCCTCTTTGAGAAAAATTTGATTTTTAAAAACATTCACAGGCACTTCTGTACATGGAATAAGGTTATGATTGGAGCTATCGTCGCTATGAATGGTAGGAGTAAGTGAGTTAATTTCGTTCGGTATTCTTGACAGTGTATCTGCTACTACGTTCGATTTTCCCGGCTTATAGATCAATTCATGGTTGTATTCCTCTAGTATTGCCTTCCACCGTTTCATTTTGCTGTTTGCGTTTTTATGGTTAAGGGCATACGTTAGAGGTTGGTGGTCGGTGATTATTTTTACTTTCTTAGATCCGTACAAATAGCTTCTTAGCGCGTACAGAGACCAGATTATCGCAAGCATTTCTTTTTCGTTGGTGGCGTAATTTTCTTCCGTTTTGTTAAGTGTCCGTGAAATAAAGGTTATAGGGCGGTCGCCCTGCGACAGGACTGCTCCTATTGCGAAGTCAGAGGCATCTGTGGTAAGTTCGAATTCCTTTTCGAAATCTGGGTGGGCTAGGACTATGTCTCTTGAAATTAACGTGCTTTTAATTTTGTTAAAGGACTCTACCGCTTCTTCGTTCAACTGAACATCTATTCTTCTGGAGTTTCGCTTTGAGACATTACCGGCTTCTCCCCTAAGGATTGATGTTAGAGGCTTAGCTATTTTCGCATAATCCCTAATAAATCTTCTATAGTAACCCGACATGCCCAAAAAGGATCTCAGCTCCTTCAAATTTCGAGGAACTGGGAAATTCGCAACGGCTTCCACCTTTTTAGGGTTGGTTTTAATTCCATCTGAACTGACGACGTATCCCAAGAATTCCACCTCTTGCTTGGCAAATTCGCATTTATTTAACTGCACTTTCATATTAGCGCTTTCTAAGGTTTTGAAAACCAGTTCCAGATTTTTTAAGTGCTCTTCTTCGTTTTTTCCGAAAATTATTACATCATCGATGTAAACATAACATCGAACTCCTATGTGCTGCCTGAGGATATCGTCTAAAGCTCTTTGAAATGTTGCTGGGGCATTCTTCAGCCCGAAGGGAAGTCGGAGGAATTCATATTTTCCGTTATTAACGGAGAATGCGGTTTTTTCCACGTCTGATTCGCGTAGTGGTATTTGGTGAAATCCGCTTTTCAAATCTATTACAGTAAATAGACTATTGTTTCCGAGGTTCGATAGGACTTCATTAATTTCAGGAATGGGGTATTTGTCTGGGATGGTCACCGAGTTAAGCTTACGGTAGTCGATAACCATACGATATTTTTCTTTGCCGGATGCATCCGGCTTTTTGTTAACTATCCACACGGGTGAGTTGTATGGAGATTTAGATTTTCTAATTATTCCGTTGTCGAGGAGCTCTTCTATTTGTCGTTCGATTTCTTCTTTGAGTGCCATAGGATAAGGGTAGGGCTTAGAGTAGACGGGCGTGTCGCTAGTTGTGCGTATCTCGCCCTTTACTAGGGTAGTAAAAGTAAGTTTCTCATCTGGATCAGAAAACAAATTCGGGCACTTCGTAATGATATTCCTAATGCGCAGTTGTTGTTCTGCAGAGAGATGTGGGGTGTTTATATTGACGGTGTTAACTTGCTGAGATGCTCGTTGTTTTAAAGGGATGATGACTCCCGGAAAAATGGTCATGGTGCTTTTCTCGGTATCTATTATAGCCTTAAGCTTCCTCAAAGTGTCATTCCCGATGATTCCATGGAATGAGTTTAGGGGTGGCAGAATAAAGAATTTAATTTTCCCCACGTTGGGTCCGAATACGTCTATGAATGCGTGTTGTGTTATCTCGATAGTTCCTGCCACTGATTCCACCTTGAATGGTTTGTTTGGCAGTGGGTTTCTTATCCTAGTTGATTGTATGTAGTTTTTGTTGGACCCTGTGTCTATCAGGAAATCCACTGTGTCCCCGCGTCTTGTCACGAATTCATAGTAAGGAAGCGAGGACGGCGTTAATCTAAAAAATTAATCAAGTCGGGCTCAGTTTGGTTTTGATCTTCGGAAGTAAAGTTTATTTGTCCCCCTGTAGTCCCGTTTCCTTGTTGGGATGTTCCGTAATAGTCGTCTTGGGGGTAAGTATCGTAGATCCGGTTCGGGTCCGGATCTCCTTGGTAATCATTCAAATTCAATGGGCCTGTATTTGCGTGAAAGTTACGCTGCATTTTGTTGGGAGGGCGAGTATGTTGTGAGGAAGGTGGGCGTTTCTGGGCTTGGGGCTGGGTATTATAACCGGTGTTAGGTCTATTTTGGTAATTGACCTGCCTAGAGTGTAGGGAGGGGTCTACTTCCATTGGGACTGGTGGCTTTGGTGGTAGGTTGGGCCGGTTGTTAAAACCCGAATTGTATTGTTGTTGTGGTATGTTGGGCCGGCTGTTGTATTGTTGTTGGAAATTATTATTTGGGCGATTATTAAAGTTCCCTTGATTTGGTTGTCCTCGAGGATTCATGTTGGACGTTCTATAGTTATTGTAGTTTCTTAAGTTGTTGTTGTTGTTATAGTTCCGCGGTAAGGGCACCGAATAAGTGAGTTCAGGGTAAAAGGGTCTATTATTATTCGTGTTAGTTAGGTCAGGATAAAAAGATCTGTTATTATTTATGTTATATCTGGGGGGTCTTGGAGGTAGTTGACTAAGGGATTTATTTACGGTGTGGGCATGATTCATGCGGAAGGACATGTTATCCAATTTTTGGCACAAGTTTAGAGCCTGAGGCAAGGTGGTGGGCTCGCGGATGCTGAGAAGGCGAGGTAAATCGCCGTTCAGCCCGCGTACGAAGGTATCGAGAGCTTTCTCCCGATATGAATTTGTCATCGTCCTTATTGCTTCTTCGCCAAGGTCAAGACATGCAATCTTGTCCAAGATCAGCGACAAGTGCTGGTAAACCTTTTGGTAGAAGGTAGAAATATCATCATGACGTTGAGCCAACGTCGTCATCTGGTACTCGAGGGTACCGATGTCTCTCTTATCGGAATAGTGCATCATCAGGCACTTGCGGATTTGATTCCATTCGAGTGGGGTACTATAGGATTCAAGGGCAGTGTCGGCGTCGCCGACAATTTTGTGCCTTATGGTGTGCAGAATGGAAAAATATTTGGGAGTATCCTTCAAGGCTTCGTATGCCTTGAGGATTCTGTCGACGCTCTTTCGCCATGAACTGAACTCTCCAGGTTTACCGGAGAATTCCCGTAGGCATTTGACCATGTCTGGTATTCTGTCCAGATCATTCATGTTAGTTCTATTCAGTATAATATTTGATTCTATGCCCGTGGAGTCACCGATGACAGGTGCGTTCATCCGCTCAAGCACCTCTCGGACCACGGACTCTATTACGTTAGGATTAGGAACAGAAGGGTTTGGGGGGTCTGAGGGGGGGTCGGATCCACCTGCGTAATCGAGTCGCATCTGGTTAATCCGCTCCACCAATTC
The DNA here is from genome assembly GCA_964058755.1 of Campiglossa producta. Taxonomy (NCBI): domain Eukaryota; kingdom Metazoa; phylum Arthropoda; class Insecta; order Diptera; family Tephritidae; genus Campiglossa; species Campiglossa producta. Next base: position 8,951,287 of record CAXKVI010000003.1, read on the forward strand.
TTCTGCGGAAGTACCTGGCATTTCTTCTTTGTTGATATATAAAAAGGAAACTACTCACTCTTGTTCTGCTACTCTTACTCACAAAATTTGATTTGATTGATTTCCTTTTGCTTTAGCGATTACACTTTTTTCTTCTCTATAATTAACTTTTAACAATTTTTCTTTAGCTTTTCAATTTTCCTTCTTTTACTTTCTTTTTTATAACTAAATTTACACAATTTTTTCGATTTATTTTTCTTTTCGCATTAGCGACTTCACGATTTTCTTTAGCTTTTCAATTTTCCTTCTTTTATTTTCTTTTTTATAACTAAATTTACACAATTTGTTTCAATTTATATATTTTTTTTCGCATTAGCGACTTAACAATTTTTTTCTTTTTCTTGCTTTTTCCTCTTAACAATTTTCTTTAGCTTTTAAATTTTCCTTCTTTTACTTTCTTTTTTATAACTAAATTTACACAATTTTTTCGATTTATTTTTCTTTTCGCATTAGCGACTTCAGAATTCTCTTTGGCTTTTCAATTTTCCTTCTTTTATTTTCTTTTTTATAACTAAATTTACACAATTTTTTTTTTTTATTCCAAATTTAGCGATTACACTTTTTCTGTTTTGATTCAGAACTTTTTTCCTTACACTATTATTCGCATCGCCGCGCTGGAGTTGGGGTTTTTAGCGACCATAGGGTTATCTCGTTCCTTACGTACTGAAGCCCTTTTGACGTATTTTGTTCCGACTCCTTGTCGAATGGTAGCTGCTGCTTTTGATTTTTTTCGCGGTGGTTATCGATTCGCGGCCTTACTTTTTGATTTTCAGGCGTACTACCTTTCGACGCGCTGGCGGTCCCTGCTCGGGCGCCAGTTATGTCACTCGGTGTGACTAAAACAAAAAAATATATTTTTTGGGGAGCTGAAGGCTCCTTTATTGGTTCAATTCAAACTTAGAACTAACTTACAAAGATAATAAATTCTTAAACCTAGCTTACGCTGCCGCCGCTCTGTCGTCGATTCTGCTCTTGATTTGCTGACGGCGCGGTTCCCACCGATCGCCGCATTCCTTCTTGTTTATGAGGTGTTGTGTTTCTGATGAAGCTAGCGCATGCAAGTCTGTGCAACAGGGTGTCGTTTTGCACTTAGGAATTTTGTTGTCGAACCAAGTTTTGTGCATGTGCCATGCTAACATGTATATGTATATTAGGTGGCAACCCTAGAATTTTTTAATAAAATTACGACATAAAATATATTATCACATAACTGCTTTCTTCAAAAAAAAAAAAAAAAAATAGGTGGCAACCCTGTAGAAACTTTCTAAGTGGCAGCACTTAAATAAAAAAAGCTTTAATGCTTATTAGCTTAGTAGCTTATTACTCTTATGAAAAGTTCATCCAGAGGGGTTCTCGATCTAATAACGGATTTGGAAAAAAAATGCATGTAATTGGGTGGCAACCCTATTAGGTACCACTACATGAAAATACTTTTTCAAAAAACGAAGGCCTTTTTTTTTGCTACCAATAGAATTAATTTTGAAAAATGTCAGATTGGTGGCAACCTTGTAAAAACTCTAGATCCATAAGAAAACATGTAAAAAATGCATTCCAAAAAAAGTCCCACCCTAATGTATATTTTTACTCACTTCTTTGGTCCATTCTCACACACTCATACCCCCATTTTACTCAAAACTTTAAATTAATAAAATCGCTCTTTTGTTTAGTTTGTCTTTACAAATTGGGTTTTAATGGTTTCGCTCCACAGAATAAGCGGTGATAGAGCAAATATGAAACCGGTTTATAGCCTATTTGAAGTTGTTCAAAGCGCGGCACCCTTCGCCAGGTAGATAGCTCACGTTTTTCAGTGACTTCGCAGTTTTTATTTTTTATTTTTTTTTTTTTGTAATTCCTAAGCTTAAAGCGTCGTTCAAAGTGCTATGTCGTCATTGTGTCAAGGTCGCTTAGTTTGCTTCAATTTTTGTGTTTCTTTCTCTGTTTCTATTTAGTTCGTTTTATTCACAGCAGCTCAAATGATCTTTGACTTAAGCTGCTGCTGCATTTTGTTTTGCCATTTTGTGACGCATGATGTTTGCTTTTATTTGATTGCAGACGTTCATGATATGGTTGTAATGTCAATAAACTCTTCGTTCACGCAATTCATACTTACATGTTTTTTTTATGTAAGTGCGTTTAATAGCGCTAAATAGTTGGTTTACTTATTAAGGCCAAATCTTTATTACCGTTTTTTTTTCAAGTGGGAGTTGATTGAAAAACTCGTTAACAGTGATTGCGCTGATTTCATAATCTCAAAATGGCTGGGTTTTAAATGACCAACTAAAGCACGGTAAGCTCAGCTTATTTGGATAGGTTTGTGTCAGAAGAAGAGTGGTATTCGATTATATGTTAAGTGTTGAGAACAGTATGTGTAGAACTACAATGAAAAATTCCTGCAATCACAGACTGTTCCAAAACGGCCCTAATAGGATTCAGTTTATGGAAGCCTTATACCACAAACAAAATGCGGAAGAAACCCTTACTACACCATATCGAATGTCTTATATCATACATTTGTTCCAAAATGGTCTATCGTAGGGTTTGGTTGAAAGATGCCTTATATCCCAATGAATAACGGCTTTTATAATAGATAATTTGTTCCAAAACGGTCTATCGTAGGATTTTGTTGATAGAAACCCTAAATCTCAATAAAGATTGTCTTATATCATAATTGTTAGGATTTGGTTGAAGGAAGACATATATCACAATAAAATATTCATTATTTGTTCCTTACAACACCATATAGAATACCTTATATAATACAATTGTTCCAAAATGGTTTATCGTAGGATTTAGTTGAAGGATGCCTTACATGACAATGAAGAAGGCTTATATAACAATTTGTTCCAAAACGGACTTATGTATTTATGAATCACTTGAAAGAAGCATTACATCACAAAGGAAAAGTCCTTAGGTATATTAAAATTTGTTCAAAAACGGTCTATCTTAGGATTTGGTTGATAAAAAACTTAAAAAACTTAAACTTAACAATCAAGTAAGGCATACATATATTACAATCAAAAATTCATTTGTTCTAAAACGTCCTATAATGGGATTTCATTGAAGAAAGCCTTACATTGCGGTGAGGAATGTCTCCTTTACATAATATACCCTTTTGGTCCAACACGATCTATGAAGTATTTGTCTGAAGGAAACATTACATGGATGCCAATGACGAATGCTTCATTTTGCTATTTGTTTCGAAACGGTCCATTCTAGGATTTGGTTAAAGAAAGCTTTATTTCGCAATGACGAGTGTTTTACACGACAATTTGTTCCAAAGTGCTCTATAGAAGTATTTGAGTGATGGAAGCTTTATATCCCAATATATGTATATTGCCTTAATTTCATCATATCATTTCATTTTAAATCATTTATTTTCAAGTAAATCGGTCAATATTTCCTCCATAAATCAGGCGCGCCTGAGGTAAGGGTAACATACAAATCTTAAAAAGTCGAAGCCTCCCCCTTCTACCATACATATAACTTTGACCTACAAGAAGATTAACAGCCCTAAGAGCCTAAGTATTCCAAAATGATCTCTAACATAACCTCCACCTAACCAGAAAAAAAAGTCTTGTAACAGAGGAAGGTAGTGTAGTTCGCCTGCCGGCTCTATAACGACCCTTCCCAACATAAAGTAGGTAAATACATTTCAGGTGATCCAGGGGATATCTCAAAACATGTTCTAAGATAGGGCATTCTTCAATAAAATTTTTGAGAAAATTCTTAGAATAACAAGGTTTGAGAGGTTTCTGCAGTCAAAATGCAAATTTTTATTACCACTGATAATGAGGACCACTCTTTGGAAAACTGAAAGGAATTTTGAAATAAAGGATAGGGATAGGGAAAGGGATGGGGATAGGGATAGGGATAGGGATAGGGATAGTGAGAGGGATAGGGATAGGGGATAAGGATAGGGATAGGGATAGGGATAGGGATAGGGATAGGGATAGGGATAGGGATAGGGATAGGGATAGGGATAGGGATAGGGATAGGGATAGGGATAGGGATAGGGATAGGGATAGGGATAGGGATAGGCATAGGGATAGGGATAGGGATAGGGATAGGGATAGGGATAGGGATAGGGATAGGGATAGGGATAGGGATAGGGATAGGGATAGGGATAGGGATAGGGATAGGGATAGGGATAGGGATAGGGATAGGGATAGGGATAGGGATAGGGATAGGGATAGGGATAGGGATAGGGATAGGGATAGGGATAGGGATAGGGATAGGGATAGGGATAGGGATAGGGATAGGGATAGGGATAGGGATAGGGATAGGGATAGGGATAGGGATAGGGATAGGGATAGGGATAGGGATAGGGATAGGGATAGGGATAGGGATAGGGATAGGGATAGGGATAGGGATAGGGATAGGGATAGGGATAGGGATAGGGATAGGGATAGGGATGGGGATGGGGATATGGATAGGGATAGGGATAGGGATAGGGATAGAGATAGGGATGGGGATGGGGATAGGGATAGGGATAGGGATTAATTTTTTCTCACTGAAGAAGAAAACATCAAAGACTCATAGATATCATGCTATTACCAATGGATTCTTTAAACACGCCTCAAAAATATCATGGCTATGACTCGCCAAAATAAAAGACGCACAAAAGTGACGGTGCCTAGTTGTCACTTCAACATTCCAATTAACATTTTTGTAAAACCTCGGCTACTTACATTCAGGTATGCAAGTGGTGCCTAGCATTTTTCAATGAAATCTGCGCTTAAAAAAGATAACCATCTCCAAATAAGAGTTACATAATCTGCAAGTAGTCATATAAAAATTTGGGTTGAGCTTTATAGCCACTCAAATTAAGATTATACAACAACAAACTGCACCTCCATTCAAAGTGAACTTTTGTTTTCATTTCATTCAACTCTTTTTTTTACAACTTTTTTTTTATCACCCAAGTAGGTATGTATTTGCATATGCTCGTGAGTTTGCATTTTTGTTGTTTGTCTCATTTATAATCGCGATCACCTGCTTGGACTTAATTAAAATTGCCTTTGGACCTTGAGTTCGACATTGTGTCTATAGTTTTTGGTGATTTTGATGAATGTTTTAAACACAAAAACTAATTTTTTTGTGTTTTTTTTCGCTTTTGGTACAAATTTGAGATCATTTAAGGCCTAATTAGGAAAATTGCGGCGTCGTTCTGGGGATTTTAGACATTTTTTGGGAGAATGTTGAGTTTCTTTCCGGAACTTTGGTAAGCGACAGGTGGTGATCTTCTTTGTGTGATATCATTCACCGGGCAGGATAAAGGAGGTAACCGCCTATGGCAGATGTCGTCGTAATGCTTCCGAAAATGGCTTCTTATGTGGAGTTAGGGCGCCATATCTATGAATAATTTCCTGAACTTTTCTCCGAAAACGTTGAAATATGTTCGAAGACTCAAAGTACGGAGCGCTGCCAAAAGAGGTCAAAAGGGACTCCATCCAGGGAAAAGGAAAGGGACTCCATTTGGGGAAAAGTAGCCCAAAATTGATAAATCTGTGGTCTCAAGGACTACAGAAAGGCGACCAGCAATGGGTAAATGGGGTGGAGTGGAATGTCATCACCTAAGAAATATGTGATAGGCCGAATAAGGATAATAATTCATGGACAGTCCTAATTTTGAGTTCGGAAGTTTACGATATCCGTTTTAGACTGAGTACTCTGATAAAGAGGGAATCTACACACTCTCGCTAGATCAGAGGTCTGACACACGGATGCATCGGAACTGAATGATTGCAAGACAGGAACCATTCTTCTACTTCCCTCAAGTCCAACGCCGTCCCTGGATAAGAGGTCTGGCACGCGTATGCATCGAAACTGAATAATTGCTAGACCGGAACCACCCATCTGCTTACCTGGTCGACCTACTTCCATCAGGTCGAACTCTGGAAAATAAAGAATATACATACTGTGCCTGGATCAGAGACTGTAAGACGGGAACCACCCATCAACTTACCTAGCCGACCTACTTCCCTTAGGTCCAACGCTATTGAAACTACCAGTTTCCTCGCAGTTTATGTGACACTAGAACAATGGTCGGAACTAAGAGAGGGTTCATTATATGAAGCTATTAGTTTCTTCCTCCAAGGAAAGTAATCGCCAATAAATGAAGTATACAGCCAAAGGCAATGAAAGACCAGACAATGCACTGTTTACACTCCCATCAACATAAGTTTCATTTCAACCCAAGTAGAGAAGACCTAAAGAACCTCATGAGGACTCTGTAGTCTATTACCTAAGAACGCTAAATCTGTCCGATACATAGACCTGCTCCTTTTTTAAGCTGGGCGATGAAACCTACCTGACCCTCAATAAGTTTGTGTTAGGAAGCAAAAGCCTTCGGAGTAGTCACAATCCTTTACACCCAATCAACTTGAAAGGAACAACTAAAAGTAGCATGTCAAAGACTGAGTAAACTCTCCCTTAGCGTAAAGACCTTATTATTAATATTAAAAGTTTCTTTCTGTCTTTTTTCCTTTATTTTCAGTACCCAGCGCTGAACCACTCGTTGTGCCACAGGAGCTGCCCTCCATTCTATCATTAGTTTACTCGAATATACCACCCATCAAAAAAGGTAAGTACGAGCTTAATTTCAAAATATCAAGTTCCCGCTCTAACATCACCACTATCCTCTATGCAGGTACCGACTCTCGCCTCGGCTTCGGTTTTCGTCTCGGCAATCATGCCGACTTTCAAGTCCTACTCGAATTGGGACCACAGAAAAATACACGTCCCATCGGCGAAAATCCCGAAGGAGAGAACAATTTTAACAAGCGTCAAATAAGCAAAGCTCAACGCGACTATCTCCGTCGCAAGCAAGCACAGGAAACCTTCAAACAGCTAAGCAGCAATCTTGCAACATCAACTGAAGGCACTGTCTCGAGTTGGCTTGAGTCGTGGTCGAACGCTATGAACGCGCAAGCCAAGAGCAACAATAATGAACAGATTAAAAAGAAATTTGGACCTAAGTTCAACCCTTCAGCCGCGGTGATGAAAC
>CAXKVI010000003.1:8961031-8986031 GCA_964058755.1 Campiglossa producta
AGTAGCATTTTTGCACTTTGATATATGACAAGCAAATTTTAATATTCCATAACTGCGATAAAAATGCCGCATTGAATATTAAAACTCTCCTCCAAAGTCAAGTGTCTACGCGTCATCGCCACATCGCCATATCGCAATCAAAAGCCAATCACCGCAAAATTTCTTATTTAAATATTATTTCTTATGCAGTCATGCCAATAGCAAGCAATAAAATAAAATTACATAACGCTTGCAGACAGACAAACCAAGTGCGTGGCTTGGTGAGTTGCCTGTAGGGAAGTAAAAAGTCAATAAAATCGCAAATTGTTACGCATACGCCATGCCTGCTGATATTTGTTTTTGCATTTCCACATTCCACCATCACTTGCTGCGAAGGCAGCAAACTGAATGGAAGACAGGCGACAGGCGATCATTTTGCTGTGTGTTTTGTGTGGCCAAGCCTCCACCTTCAACGTTCAATACAAATTTAATCAACTTGTGTGGTTTATAAAATGGTCAGCGAACAAAACAGAGCAATCAAAAATGAAGAAAAATTTTTTTCTACATAACTGGAATATTTTTTGTAATATTTCTATTTACTTAATTGCCGTAAGAGTGCGTAATTGTCTTTTGTTTATTGTATTTCTTTTTGTCCCACATTCTTCGTTAATTTATTTGCTTATTTTGGCATAAAATAAATGTTTGTGCTGAATAAATATATATGCCAAATATTGTTAGATTAAATTAAATTTCATTCAAGTTTTTACGTCTCTTCGGCTACGAACAACCTCAATACTTGAAGTCACATTTAACTATTTAATAACCCTGCTGGACGAAAAACAATGTCGGCTTAGACTGCGCAAGCGCAAAAATGCAAATAGCCTGCGGGCAAATGCACACTTAAAACATTGTATGACCTTCTGCAACGAGCTTTTTTTTTCTAATGACCTATATTTTTAGATGCTTTATCAAAGACTAAACTTAATTTATTCTCATATATGAGAGAAGGTAAATAAAAATTTGTAATTTAAGTTCCTAAATAGTTTTTAAGCAAATATTTTCTGTTTTGTTTTAGACCTTGCTATGTTTGTGATATCTTTTTCCATATCTATATTATTTAAAAGCTTAATTAGAAAATGAATGCTAATGTAGGTCCCTAAAGCTAGCAGAGCAATGTTAGCAGAACATAAAAGTAGCATGTGGAAAATTATGTGCTCATTATGTGATAATTAAGTGCTCTAATCCCAAAAAATGTGCTCCTCAACTTTTTCCAAAATATGATGCTCTGCTAGCTTAAGCCTTAAGCTTAAACGATCCCAAAAATTGATGGTCTGCTAGCTTAAGGCTTTATGGAAAAGTTGAGGAGCACATTTTTCGGGATTAGAGCACTTAATCAGCACATAAAGAGCACATAAATTCAGTATATTCACTTTTGATGTAGTCCTCATCCTTCACCGTTAACGCATAGTGCTTAAGCCTTAAGCTAGCAGAGCATCGATTTTAGGGAAAAGTTGAGGAGCACCCTAATTTGGATTAGAGCACTTAATTAGCACATAAAGAGCACATAATTTCTGTATATTCACTTTTGATGTAGTCCTCATCCTTCACTGTTAACGCATAGTGCTTAAGCCTTAAGCTAGCAGAGCATCGATTTTAGGGAAAAGTTGAGGAGCACATTTTTCGGGATTAGAGCACTTAATTAGCACATAAAGAGCACATAAATTCTGTATATTCACTTTTGATGTAGTCCTAATCCTTCACTGTTAACGCATAGTGCTTAAGCCTTAAGCTAGCAGAGCATTGATTTTTGGGAAAAGTTGAAGAGCACATTTTTTGGGATTAGAGCACTTAATTAGCACATAAAGAGCACATAATTTCTGTATATTCACTTTTGATGTAGTCCTCATCCTTCACTGTTAACGCATAGTGCTTAAGCCTTAAGCTAGTAGAGCATCATATTTTGGAAAAAGTTGAGGAGCACCCTAATTTGGATTAGAGCACTTAATTAGCACATAAAGAGCACATAACTAATTTCTGTATATTCACTTTTGATGTAGTCCTCATCCTTCACTGTTAACGCATAGGCTTAAGCTAGCAGAGCATCGATTTTTGGGAAAAGTTGAAGAGCACATTTTTTGGGATTAGAGCACTTAATTAGAACATAATGAGCACATAATTCTCCACATGTTACTTTTATGTTCTGCCAACATTGCTCTGCCAGCTTTAGGGACCTTGCTAATGCTGTTGCTTTGTTTCCAATGAAAGGTAAAAAACAAAGTCAGGATGAATATTCAATATTTTTATCACATATGATATCACATCATGTCGTTGCATATTATCTGATATTTTAATAATGCCCTATTGTAATATATCGCATCTTTTATTCAAGTACATGTCACTGTGTTAGTTCGTTTCTGCTACATTCGTTGGCACAGCTGTACTGCTTTGACGACTTATCTGCTCTTTCACAGAAAGAAGTTTTTCTTTTGTCTACTAAAGAAAAGAAAATTAGGATGTATATTGAATATTTTTATCACACATATGATATCACATCATGTCATTGCATATCAGCTGATATTTGAATAAGGCCCTATGGTAATGTAAAGCATCATTTTTAAAGCACATGTCATTTGTATTTAACGATTTTACTTCGTCTACTAAAGAAAAGAAAATCAGTATGAATATTGAATATTTTTATCACACTTATGATATCACATCATGTCATTGCATATCAGCTGATATTTGTATTAGGCCCTAGCGTGATATAAAGCATCAACATAAGCATAAACAATATTTCGTGTTGAAACAACAAACTCACGCAGTTAATCCAACAGCGAAGGAATTTTAATTTTAAAAACAACAAAACCCTGCAGTGAATACAAAACAGCGAAGATACTGTCATTACTGTCATAGAACAAAGCTGTGATTAGAAGCCGGCAAACATAAGTACACAATGGCATCATGGTAGACACCTTAGTTCAGTTCGATTCTCGGTGAAGGCAACAAAGCAACGTGAGGAAATGTGGTGTAATTTAGAACAAAGCTGAAATAAGACGTTGGCAAGCATAAGTATACGATGGCATCATGGTAGACATCTGTCATAAGCGTTCAACACACCTGAGTGAAGTCATTATAAGAACTTTGAAAAATAATAATTTTTTTTAATTTTTTTTACTTTGACTCTTTTTGTTTTTAAAATAACACTTACTTTAGTTTATTTATAGAGCAACACCTTAAACAACCAAACTTTCTTTTAAAATAACAGTTAAGTTAAGGTTAACAGTTTCAATGCAGTTGTATCAACAGCTTTGTATAATGGATAAGAATTTACCGCAATTTTGGTTGAATCAACCCTTACTTTGGCTGATATGACCAACTCATTTTTCTCTGTGTATGATAATTGCAATTTCGATCTTGTTGAAGGATCTTGTCAAGCCACTTTGTGTTGTATCGTTAGAAATTTTTTACCACCTTTACTGGTCATCGCATCAAGGACATTAGGAATTTCTAGCCGCAGTGCTTCTAAAACTTGGCATGTTTTTTTTTTTATTTTGTCCTATTTTATTTTATTTATTATTTTGTTTTAATTTTTTATATAATATATCACATCACCTTATGATATATATCATATGATATAAGTATCACGTCACCTAGTCACATGACATCACATCTATACATTAAATCGCGTTCCAGCTTCTGTGTGATCTAAATAAAATGATGTACTTTTGATTATTTCCGTGTTTAAAATATTGAAATATATCATATGATATAGTTATCATGTCACCTAGTCACATGACATGACATCTATACATCAGATCGCGTTCTACCTTCTGTGTGATCTAAATAAAATGATGTACTTTTGATAATTTCCGTGTTTAAAATAATGAAATATATCATATGATATAGTTATCATGTCACCTAATTACATGACATCGCATCTATACATTAAATCGCGTTCTACCTTCTGTGTGATCTAAATAAAATGATGTACTTTTGATTATTTCCGTGTTTAAAATAATGAAATATATCATATGATATAGTTATCATGTCACCTAATCACATGACATCACATCTATACATCAAATCGCGTTCTGCCTTCTGTGTGATCTAAATAAAATGATGTACTTTTGATTATTTCCGTGTTTAAAATATTGAAATATATCATATGATATAGTTATCATGTCACCTAGTCACATGACATGACATCTATACATCAGATCGCGTTCTACCTTCTGTGTGATCTAAATAAAATGATGTACTTTTGATTATTTCCGTGTTTAAAATAATGAAATATATCATATGATATAGTTATCATGTCACCTAATTACATGACATCGCATCTATACATTAAATCGCGTTCTACCTTCTGTGTGATCTAAATAAAATGATGTACTTTTGACTATTTCCGTGTTTAAAATAATGAAATATATCATATGATATAGTTATCATGTCACCTAGTCACATGACATCACATCTATAAATCAAATCGCGTTCTACCTTCTGTGTGATCTAAATAAAATGATGTACTTTTGATTATTTCCGTGTTTAAAATAATGAAATATATCATATGATATAGTTATCATGTCACCTAGTCACATGACATCACATCTATACATTAAATCGCGTTCCAGCTTCTGTGTGATCTAAATAAAATGATGTACTTTTGATTATTTCCGTGTTTAAAATAATGAAATATATCATATGATATAAATATCATGTCACCTAGTCACATGACATCACATCTATACATTAAATCGCGTTCCAGCTTCTGTGTGATCTAAATAAAATGATGTACTTTTGACTATTTCCGTGTTTAAAATAATGAAATATATCATATGATATAAATATCATGTCACCTAGTTACATGACATCACATCTATACATTAAATCGCGTTCCAGCTTCTGTGTGATCTAAATAAAATGATGTACTTTTGATTATTTCCGTGTTTAAAATAATGAAATATATCATATGATATAGTTATCATGTCACCTAATCACATGACATCACATCTATACATTAAATCGCGTTCCAGCTTCTGTGTGATCTAAATAAAATGAGTACTTTTGATTATTTCCGTGTTTAAAATATTGAAATATATCATATGATATAGTTATCATGTCACCTAATCACATGACATCACATCTATACATTAAATCGCGTTCCAGCTTCTGTGTGATCTAAATAAAATGAGTACTTTTGATTATTTCCGTGTTTAAAATATTGAAATATATCATATGATATAGTTATCATGTCACCTAATCACATGACATCACATCTATACATCAAATCGCGTTCTACCTTCTGTGTGATCTAAATAAAATGATGTACTTTTGATTATTTCCGTGTTTAAAATAATGAAATATATCATATGATATAGTTATCATGTCACCTAGTCACATGACATCACATCTATACATCAAATCGCGTTCCAGCTTCTGTGTGATCTAAATAAAATGATGTACTTTTGATTATTTCCGTGTTTAAAATAATGAAATATATCATATGATATAGTTATCATGTCACCTAATCACATGACATCACATCTATACATCAAATCGCGTTCTACCTTCTGTGTGATCTAAATAAAATGATGTACTTTTGATTATTTCCGTGTTTAAAATAATGAAATATATCATATGATATAGTTATCATGTCACCTAATCACATGACATCACATCTATACATTAAATCGCGTTCTACCTTCTGTGTGATCTAAATAAAATGATGTACTTTTGACTATTTCCGTGTTTAAAATAATGAAATATATCATATGATATAAATATCATGTCACCTAGTCACATGACATCACATCTATACATTAAATCGCGTTCCAGCTTCTGTGTGATCTAAATAAAATGATGTACTTTTGATTATTTCCGTGTTTAAAATAATGAAATATATCATATGATATACATAGTTATCAAGTCACCTAATCACATGACATCGCATCTATACATTAAATCGCGTTCTACCTTCTGTGTGATCTAAATTAAATAATGAAATTTTGCTTTTTTCGGCCTTATAATAATGAAATACGCTTTATGAGTGGAATGAAAATGAATTGATGTTTTTCACCTCACAAAAGCAAAGCTTGTGCCACTAGCACATCACGTCACCAATCAAACTTGGCGCATATAAGCAATTAACTAATCAAACATGCTAATTGCCAATTATTAAAAATTGCTAAAACATAGATTGCACCTTTAAATTGCCTTTAGAGAACACAAACACACATAGCGAATCACGCAAATCAATGCGCTAAAATAATAATAGAAAATTAAAAAAAAAAACCTACCTACACACCCACAAATCTCATTTCTTTAACTTTGATACGACTTTTGTGGCATGTCAGTGGCTCATCCATCGATTTGGCAAGCCACTATTAACCAGGGGAAAAGGTCAATCACTAAGTGACGTCTATAGAGTGCAATTGGCTTTTGTTTGATGGTTAATAACGCGTGTAAGCGCCTTGAAGTATGCAAACAACCACAGCTGCAAGCCAAACTTACAAATAGCTTTTAATTGCCGGCATTTGTTGTGCCAGCCGCTGCCTCTTGCTACACTTCTCCACTACTTACAAGTTCATCTAACTTTTTATGGTGTTGGAAATTAATTGCTTTTCTTGTCGAAATCATTATTACTGGCAATTAGCCCAATTCTTGTTCATATCTGCATTCTCGTCGCACCAGCAGCAGCAGCAGCAAGCGAACAGCAATGGCAAAAATAAATGCCGTCCGCATAACAAGTTAAATGGTCGCTTGGTGCCAGAGCGAATGGCTAGAAGCATGAATGAATGAATGTCAGAGCCGGGTTTGGTGTGTGTGTGTGTGTGTGTGTTTGCGAGTGCTTACTGTTTAACCATTGTTGTTGACATACTTAAACTTTAGTGACTGCTTTTTACTTGCAGTCAAATATATTTTTTTCCAGCTTTTTTCCACTTCGCTGCAAGTTCAGCGCGCTATTCCACAAGCGCAGCAAATAAAATAAGACAAAAAATCAATCCACCAAAAAAATAGGTTACAATGACTCTTGAAAGCAGAAAAAAAAAAACTTAATGCGCTTACTTGCAAAGATTTTTAGAAAAAGACCTGCAGCTGCAGATTTATTTATTTGTTGGCTTCTGTGGCCGGTTTTGTGTTGTGGCATGCACAACAAAGTCAGGTTGCTAAAAAAGCGCGCGCGCTCAGCGATCATCAGCGCTGAGAAAAGAGAAAAAGAAAGTCATGTTGTGTTTGTAGTTGCTGTTGTGCTGGTTCCTGGTGTTCCGATGCCTTTAGCAGTTTTCGATAGTTTGATTTTTTTCACTTATTCGTATGGATTTTGCTCACCGGCTTCGCATTCTTCTTGTGCGCCAACAATTCAACAAAAAACGTTGTTAACTTATCAATTATGATTACATAGAAAGCATTTAGTACACTGTGAAAAAATGTGTTGAAAAAACTAAGAGAAAATCACAAAGAAAAAAAAAAATAAATAAAAAAAAATAAAAAAAAATTTTAGAAAAAAAATAAAAAAAAAAATTAAAAAAAAAAATTAAAAAAAAAATAAAAAAAGAATAAAAAAAAAATAAATTAAAAAAAAAATATTAAAAAAATATAAAAAAATTTTAAAAATAAAAAAAATAAAAAATTTAAAATTGAAGGAATTATAATAAATTAAATGAAACTAATATAACAAACAAAAATAATATAAAATAAAAAAATACTAGATAAAATTGATGATAATTAAAAAAATAGATTAAAAAATAAAAAATTAACTAAATTGGATCAAAGTAAATAAAAAAATAAAATATAATATAATAAAAAAAAAAAAAATAAAAAAATATGAAAATTAAATTATATATATAATAAAATAAAATGAATAAAAAAAATTAAATAAAATAAAAACTAACGAAATAAAAATTAAATAAAAAAAGCTAAAAAATATATATAAATATAACAAAATTTAAAAAATAAAAAAATTTAAAAAATTTAAAAAATTTAAAAAATTAAAAAATAAAAAAAAAATTGAAAAAAATAAAAAAATTAAAAAAAATAAAAAAATTAAAAAAAAATTTAAAAAAAATTAAAAATAATAAATAATTAAAATTAAAATAAAATAAACAAACTTAAACCTTTTTTTCTATATAAGTAAATGCGCCGAGAAAGCCCTCTCCTGAGCACTTTTTTTAAAATCTACTGCTTTTCAAGGGGTTTCTACTACTTTTTTTTAACTAAAACCATTTTTTCATATACATACATACAAAAAAATATAATAAAAAAGTAAAACTACTTTTTTACAGTTTTTCTACTAAAACCTTTTATTCATTATTATTATTATTTGGCGAAATTAAAGTTACCTTGTGCACTTTTTTAACATACTACTTTTTTCAGGGTTTCTACAACTTTTTTCTACTTTTTAACTCTTTATTTCTACTTTTTTTTAAACATTTTTCGCAATTAGCCTTGCCTACTTCTTTTTTCAATTACTTTTCTGCTGAGAAATCCCTCCCTTGAGTTAAGTCTATTGTTTTTTTACTACTTTTTTTAAACTACGACCATTTTTACATATACATAGTTATACATAAAAAAAATAAAACCTACGACCTTTTTACAGCTTTTCTACTAAAACCTTTCATACATATTCATATCATAAGAAAGCCCTCTTGGCGAAATGAAATTAAAATTGCCTTATGCACTTTTTTTGATCCTACTACTTTATTCAGGGTTTTTACTACTTTTTTTCTTAAAAAATTTTTTTAATAGCCATAAGTATAATTTTTTACTTCTACTTTTTTTAACTTTTTTTCGTAATTAGCCTTACCTACTCCTTTTTTAAAATTGGTTTTTCTTATTTTTTTAATAACCTCTCTAATAACTTTGTCTACTACTTTTTATTTACCTTCTTGAAATATTTAACCTAGTACATTTTCAGTAATTTTATTCTACTTTTTTCACTCCTTTTTCTACTTTTTTTTTAATTCTTTATTAAGCTTCTTTACCTACACCATCTCATTTTTCTACTACTTATTTTGACTTCTTTTTCTAACACTATTTCTTTTAAAAATAACGAGTTTTTACTACTTCAATATTTTTACTACATACTTTCTTAAATTAAAAACTACTACTTTTTTTTAAGTTTTTCTACTAAAACCCATATATAAAGAAAGCACTCTTGGCGAAAATAAAGTTGCCTTGTGCACTTTTTTTGATCCTACTACTTTTTTCAAGGTGTTTACTACTTTTTATCTTTTAAAATTTTTCTGCTACTTTTTCCTTGTATAACTACTTTCGTTACCTGCCTTAGCTACATCATTTTCAACGATATCCTACAACTTTTCCACTGTTTTTTTTCTACTACCATTTCTGTACAAAATAACTTTTACTGTAGAAAATTTCATGAACTATTTTACTTTTTTATTTCTTCATTAGTAATCTTTCAAATACCTTTACTAGGTATTGTTATTTTTTTTACTTTTTTTTAACCGAAATACCAAATTATTTCAGTTTTTCAGAGGTTTCATACTACTTTTTTCACTCCTTTTTCACTCCTTTTTTTAATATTTTTTCTAATACTTTTTCTTTGTAAAACTTCTGGTAACGAACAGCCTTAGCTACAAAATTTTTTAACAATTAACTAATTTTCTACTACTATTTTTCTACTACTATTTTTCTACTATCATTTCCGTACAAATTAACGGGTTCCTACTACTTTTGTTTGCTTAATAACCTTTACTAGTATTTTTTTTTTAATTTTTCTTACTTCTCCGAAATACCACATTATTTAAGTTTTTCTCCGAATTTATTGCATATCTCGAGTAAAGAGAACAGTTTCCAATATAAAACAATCAAAAAGTCTTATACACACATTTCTACTTTTACAATACATTCTCTCTCATTTGTCCAAACATTTCTTTTCTTTTCTAAAATTGAATCAACACAACTTTTACACGCAGTGTATTCCATTTCTTCATTGAATTCTTCGCCTTTCTCTAAACGGCATTGCTTAGGTAGTTCATTGATTGGTCACTACCCAATACCTGTTTTGAGTTTTCACCGTATAGTTTCTTTAATGTTTTGTTCTTTTTTTGCTGCTCGTTAAAACATAGTTTTCTACTTTCATCTTCAGCAATTGTGTTTCAAGCCATTAGCCATGGCCTTTTCCAACCGACAATCATGTCTATAACCGGCTATAGATGGCCTGTGATTATTGCCACCATCAGCTTGACTGTAACTTATCTCTGCGCTTGCTTGGCCTGTGACGGTGAAGCCTTCAACTAAAGCGCACGTTTACTGTTTAATGTTGTCTTTAGTACTTGTTTTGCACTTGCGTGTTATTCTTTTCATTTTTTTAGTTGTTTGTTTGCTTGTAAATGGCATTTCTCATTTCTTATTTCTTACTTTCAAACTGTCGAAATGTCTATTGACATGAATTACAAGTCAAATCATTATGTTTTGTAATAATAATTTGCTGTAGAATGATTTTCTCTACAGCAATTCGTTTTTTTTTTTTTTGCAGCACAAATGACGACTGACCACAATTTCTTGTTATTCAAGTATTTTTTTTTTTTAAATAATTTTTACATTTCTTTGCTGTGTAGCATGTGCGCTTGCTGCATGGTTGAAAGCTTCTCTGCAACTATTATTGCATGGTTTTTGTAACATTAATCGCGTCGATTTATTGTACGTGCCGATTTGAAGTTCAGATCTGTTAGTCGCGCTGACACAAAAATGTTTGAAACAGCTTATTGACTGAGTAGCCAATGGATCAATGACGCGACAGCAAAATTATTATAGCTCAGTTTGATTGTAGTGGTGTCTGTGTGCGCATAAAGGAGGCGTGGCATAACAGCACGATTCATGCAGCACACTGCTGTGACCGAGTTTAGTCGGTACAATGCCTCAAGTGCAGTCTGCTATTTTTTTTTTTTTTTTTTTGTTTGTAATTGCTTTGAATTGTAGAATGTTCATCTTTTTGTTATGCGCCCGTCCTCCAAATTTTTAACAATTATTATTTTGATTGCCAGTTTGAAAAACAATTGTTCGTAATTAATGGCGGTTCAACTGTTAGGTGAGCCACTGAGTGAGTGTAATTTATTGAATTTTAATTAAAGCGCTGCTTTAAATGAAATTTTTCAAATATTTTTTTTTTACTTTTGTTGCTGGTTTTGTTATGTGAGAATTGTTGTGAGTGAATTGGTTATTAAATAGATAAAAAATGGTTCAATTAATTAAGCGACTTGCTTAAAATAAATTAACTAAAACGTTTTTTTGATATCATGTGATATTAAGTCTACCGATATCATATATTTTAAAGTGGATATCACGTCACATGATGTAATGTACCAAACTTCGCATCACATGATATGCTATATCAAATATTGTGATTATTACACTAAATGTGAGAAAAAGATACCTTTTGCCATCATAGATGCTTGGCATACACCTGATTTCAATGATTTTGATGTGATATTGTGATTTTCAAATTGTATAATAAGCACTTGAAAGGTAAGCATATTATAGCATATGATCTGACATGACATCATGTGATGAAAGTTAGTTGTGATGTGATATTGTCCAATGTCGCGAATAATGCGATATTCTAAATTCCAACTTAAATTTGACTAAACACGATTTTTGATGTCATGTGATATAAAGTCTTGCGATATGATAATTTTTAAAGTGGATATGACGTCACATGATATGTTATATCAAATATTATGAGTATTACCTGACACGTGAAAAAACTCTTGATATCATATGATATAAAGTCTTGCGATATGATAAATTTTAAAGTGGATATGACGTCACATGATGTTTTAATGTAACACAATTTGCGTCACATGATACCTTGTGATTTTCAAATTGTATGATAAGCACTTGATAGATCAGCAAATTATAGGCTACGATGTGACATGACATCATGTGATGAAAGTTAGTTGTGATGTGATATAGTCTGATGTCACGAATGATGCGATATTCTAAATTTCAACTTAAATTTGACTAAACACGTTTTTTGATATCATATGATATAAAGTCTTGCGATATGATAAATTTTAAAGTGGATATGACGTCACATGATATGTTATATCAAATATTATGATTATTACCTTACACTTGAAAAAACTTTTGATATCATATGATACAAAGTCTTGCGATATGGTAAATTTTAAAGTGGATATAACATCACATGATGTTGTAATGTAACACAATTTGCGTCACATGATACCTTGTGATTTTCAAATTGTATGATAAGCACTTGATAGATCAGCAAATTATAGGCTACGATGTGATATGACATCATGTGATGAAAGTTAGTTGTGATGTGATATACATAGTCTGATGTCACGAATGATGCGATATTCTAAATTTCAACTTAAATTTGACTAAACACGTTTTTTGATATCATATGATATAAAGTCTTGCGATATGATAAATTTTAAAGTGGGTATAACATCACATGACATTACATGTGAGAAAAAGTTACCACTTGACATTAGTTACATCAAAGATAAATTGTAGATCAATACACCTTATTTCAATGATTTTGATGTGATATGATGTGATATTGCGATTCTTAAATTGATGATAAAAACAGCAAATACATGACATCAGGTATTGTCTGATATCACGAGTGATGCGATGTTCTAAATTTCAACTTACATTTGACGTCACATTAATGGACTAAAATTTGCGCAACATACTATGACGATATGAACATGATGTGATATTGTGATTATTAAATTAAATGATGAGCACTGGAAAGGACATCATACTAAAGGATACGATGTGACATCATATTATGGAATTGTAATATCATATTATGGAATTGTGACAATAGGTGATAAAATAGTACGATATATGTAAGCATTTTTCACTAATCCTAAAACTGATTTTATGATGAAAGGATATCATATTCTATGACGTAACATCATATGATATAAATACGATTTAATATGCCATACTCTGATGTAACAAACGTTATAATTATTTCAACGCTGATGACAGATAAGCAAGTCACATGAAGTCCTCTGATAAGATATGTTATGGGCTAACATAATCAATGTAAAATTGGGTATCGCATGACGTGACATGACATCATACATTCAAAATTCCATATAACATGATATGCTATGAATTAATAAGTGTAGTTGATAGTAGATAAATAAAGCGCGGCATGTTATGGGATACCAGATGATATGATGTAATCAAAAATTAATCCAATCAGAAACTAATATTCGGCATGGGATGACATCATATCTATGTTGTTTATTGAATTATGACGTGACATAATGTAATCAATAAATGTTATTTGATTAAAAGGTATGATAAGTGCCACAAATGTCGTCACATTAGAAAACGAGTGAAAATAGTTTTGATTCCATTAAAAAAATATCCAAACAGAATATCGTACTTATATCGTTATGCGATGTCAAATGTTTAAGATAAATCAAAGCATCAGATGACATACGAACTTCATGATGCTCATCTCCACTTTATCCTGAAAGGTAATTCCACATCTATTATTATTCACAGGAGATAAAAACTCCTTGTGACAGTTAGACAACTTTTATTGAAAGTCTTTGCAAACTAGTTTTAACAAAGCATTTTTCTTCAAGTTTGTAGGAACAGTAGATGATATGAAACAGTTGGCGCTCATTAATAATGCATTTGTCTTATTTAAATTATGCATTAGTGCAAAGACATGAAAAGTAGAAGAGTAGAAACTTTACAAAAGCTCGAAAAAGGTGCATCAAATTACACAAAAAAAGAGCGAAAACTTTGTATTGTTTCTATGCAATGTGTGCCAATACGCTGTAGGAAAAATTTTGTAGCAGACGAAGCTCCCCAGAAATGGGAAGGCTTAAGATATTTCACTATTTCCTACAAGGCACCATCACATATGACACACACATTCATAAATTATGCATTAAAAAATATTTATGAGTACACCTGGCTGGTAAACAATTATATTTATGCGTACATTTTGTAGCTGCATCTGTGCGTGTGTACGTGCGCATTGTAATGCACGTTTCACGTCGCAAAACTACTAAATGCCTTGTACGCACATGCACGCGAATTCTCAGCAATGTTGAATGTGTCACTCCATGCCTAATAACCCCCCAAGCACCACATACGCGATAATCTTACCTGTTCGCCTTCAATTGCGTTTTTGTGCATTTCATGTCCATAAAAGTGGAAAATGTGCGGAAATTTCCTCAACTAATGGCATGTGAAAAACGCCATATAAATGCATAGAAAGGAGGCTGTGTGTAGAGTGTTTTGGCTAATGCAGCAATGAAGGTTGTTTTTTGGAGGCTGAGAGCGCGTGTAGCTCTGCTTGGATGTGATTATAGTTAGTGCCGTTTAGCAATGAGGATGTGTGATTTTTTAATTGTTTTTGTTTTGTTGTTGCTGTTGCTGGTTTTTGCTGGCTGCATATAATTGTTTTCAAAATTATCCTTACTCATATTCAGTTTGCGGCTTTAAAGGCCTAAAGCAAAAAAAAATATCACCTGTTCTCAGTGATAGTAAGCCGTGACTGTATCGTTGGTTACTAACTAGGTTTTGTTTTACCTTTTCCGGCATCCGATCACATTTCACTCTTACTATGCATTGTTAAAATTCGCACTTTTTTCTGGTTACAGCACTTGACTCGTCGTTGATGAGGATTTGACTCGTTTGGCTTAAAGCGTGCGTAAAAAAATTCAAAATCATTTCATATCTTTCTTATTTATTGTTGCGTGTACGTACGGATTGATATGATATTTCATGGGTGAAAGTTGGGGCATTAAATAATTGGAGGTGGGAACATCTTTTAACTGATTGTGGGAATAGTTTCTTTGTTGCGTGTGTTCAGGTTAAGCTTTAACTTCAAAAACTTTAGTGGTAATGAAGAAAAAAAATGAAAAAAAAGAAAAAGAAAGAAAAACAAGAAAAAAAGAAAAAAAAAATGAAAAAAGAAAAAAAAATGAAAAAAGAAAAAAAAAATGAATAAAGAAGAAAAAAAGAAAAAAAAAAATATGAAAAAAAAGAAAAAAAATGAAAAAAAAATGAAAAAAAAAATGAAAAAAAAGGAAAAAAAAAGAAATAAAGAAAAAAAAAATGAAAAAAAGAAGAAAAAAAATGAAAAAAAAAATAAAAAAAAGAAATAAAGAAAAAAAGAAAAAAAAAGAAATAAAGAAAAAAAGATATGAAGAAAAAAAAAAATAAAAAAGATATAAAGAAAAAAAAAATAAAAAAAAGAAATAAAGAAAAAAAAATAAAAAAAGAAATAAAGAAATAAAGAAATAAAAGAAATAAAAGAAAAAAAGAAATAAAGAAAAAAAGGAAAAAAAGAAAAAAATAGAAATAAAGAAAAGAAGAAAAAAAGGAAAAAAAGAAATAAAGAAAAAAAATATGAAAAAAAGAAAAAAAATTAAAAATAGAAAAAAAAAGAAAAAAGATAAATATGAAAAAAAGAAAAGAAAAAATTAAAAAATGAAAAAAAGAAAAATTTAAATAAATAAAAAAAGAAAAAAATAAATTAAAAAAATTAAATAAATAAAAAATTAAACAAATGAAAAATAATCAAAAAATTTAAAAAAATTAAAAAATTAAAAAAAAATTAAAAAAAAATTAAAAAAAAAAATAAAAAAATAGAAAACAAATAAAAAAGTAAAGGAAATAAAATAAAACAAAATAAATTTAAAAAAAATAAAAAAGTAAATGAAATAAAATAAAACAAAATAAATAAAAAAAAATAAAAAGTTAAATTCAAAAATTTCAAAAATAAAATAATTTAAAATGAAACAAAATAAAATAAGATAAAATAAAGTAAAATATAAATTGAAATGTAATAAAAAAAATATTTCCATAATAAAAAAAATAAAAATAATAAAAAAATAAAATAAAGTAAAATAAAAAATAAATAAAATTAAAAAAAAAAAACAAACTAAAATAAAATGAAATGAAATAAACTGAAATGAAACAAAATAAATAATATAGGATAAAATGAAATTAAAAAAATAGTTAAAATAAAGATAAATGAAATAGTACAAAATAAAATAAAATAAAAGGAAATAAGGTAAAATGAAATGAAATAAAAAAAATAATAAAAAACATATAAATTTAAAAAAAATAATAAAAAACATAAAATTAAAAAAAAAATAAAAAATAAAAAATAATAAAAGGCAAAAAAAGTATAAACAAATAAGTAAAATAAAATAAGAAATTAAATAAGATGAAGGAAAAAATGGAAAAAGAAGTAAAAAAATTAGAAACTAGTTAAAAAAAAATAAAAATAAAAATTTAAAAAAATAAAAAAAAAATAAAAAAAAATTAAAAAAACATTCAAAAAAAAATTAAAAAAAATGTAAAAAAAAATTTAAAAAAAATATTTAAAAAAAAATTTAAAAAATTAAAAAAAAAATTTTAAAAAAATTAAAAAAAGTTATGAAAAATTTACAAAAAATAATAAAAAAAAATACAAATAAACAAAAAACATATAAAAAAAAAAAATAAAATGGAAAAAAAAATAAATAAAATGAAAAAAAATAAATAAAAAATGAAAAAAAAAAAAATCAAGTAAAAGTTAATAAAACAAAACTGTGCACTTAATTTAAACTTTTCCGCTGCAATATTTTCCAGACTACCTTTGGGTCCGACCCCATTGGGTACCATCTATTATGTATATCTTTTTCTGGAACTTATTTTCTTTAACAAAATTCTCTTTGCTTTATCTTCTTAAATTCAACTAATTCCAAGTATTTTCTTATCTCCTTCCAGGTAAGCTGACAATTTTCGTTAACATTCAACAAATGCATTTCGTGTGGTAAGTTTTGCTGCCAAAAATATGTCAGACATGCTTCCCCGCTCAGCATTGTGCTTTGCCAAATTCAAAACCGCAGCCGTCCAAATAGTTACCCAAAAGTCTTTAACACAAACCATAAATTCTACCAACGACCTGTTTCCTCTACCGGTGAAACACCTACACACAGCCGCATAAATACTCACATTTACAAATTTCAGCGTATAAAACACGACTAACACCAAATACCCATCCACCCACTTTGGCAAGCCTTTCGTGTGCGACGAACTAGCCGCTTTGTTGGAACATGTACTTTTGATCAATTGCCAGAACACTTTTAACATAATTAGGCTTATAAGTAGGCTTGTGCGCACGTGAGTGAAGGCGGCTTATAAATAAAAACAACAAAAAAATTTTAGTACGAAAAATTTGGTTTTGTTAGCTTCTTTGTGTTTTTTTTTACACTCTTTTAAAATTCACTACATCAACGCGTGCTTACACGCTATTAGAGCTGTTGTTGACGTGAATATATATGAAGTGGCTAATAACTATGCAGCAAACACACCCACTCAACGCGCATTAATGTAGAATTTGTTATAGTTTTCTTTGTTTTTTTTTTTTTCTCTTTGTTGCATTTCGAAATGAAATTTTTAAGCGAAGAACAAACTTAGCGGCTAAAATTCCCCAGACTGCACATATTTTAGATTAGCCTCTGTGTATGTGGGTGCGCCTTAAAGGCGTTTTTATTTGACGGTCTTTTATAGGGAACACCGGCACTTGAAACTGGCGGAAACTTTGCTTCAACACCAACACTTTTGGTTAACACAAATTTTATATTTATGTACTGAAGTGTTTGTGCATTTACATTCTTCAAATATCTAACCGCACTCTAACCTATTCAAATGTATATTGAAGTTGTTAGTATCCATTTATGTATATCGGAGTTTATACTACGTTAAAAGAGCTGCAGGTGAGTGTTTGAATGTTGAAGGGATTCGAATTTTTAAACCCAGTACTCCTTTGAATGACAATTTTTTCTGTTTTGCCTATGATTATTTTATCCAACCACAAAATAAAATAAAAGAAAAATGTTTTCAGAAATTAAAAAAATAAAAAAATAAAAAAAAAATAAAAATAAAAAAAATAAAAAAAAAAATGAAAAAAAATAAATAAATAAAAAAAATGAAAAAATAAAAAAGAAAAAAAAATTAAAAAAATGAAAAAATAAAATAAAAAAATAAAAAAATAAAAAAAAAATAAAAAAAAGTTATATTTAGAAGAAAAAAATTTAATTATATTAAAAAAGCAATAAAAAAATAAAATAAAAGAAAAAAAAAACAAAAAAAAGAAATAAAAAAATAAAAGAAAAAAAGAAATAAAAAAATAAAATAAAAAAAATATAAAAAAATAAAAGAAAAAAAGAAATAAAAGAAAAAAGAGAAATAAAAAAAATAAAAGAAAAAAAGAAATAAAAGAAAAAAGAGAAATAAAAAAAATAAAAGAAAAAGGGAAATAAAAAAAATAAAAGAAAAAGGGAAATAAAAAAATAAAAGAAAAATAAAAAATAAAAGAAATAAAAAAATATAAAAAAGATAAAGTAAAACAAAATTAAATTTAAAAAAATATTAAATAAAATTAAAAAAATTAGGTAACATAAAAAAATTATTCACCAACGGTCAAAAGTCCACCGAATTTTCAAAGATTTTCAAATTAATGAACACAAACATACAGAAATAAAATAAAAAAGATGAAATGAATAAAATAAGAACGAAGGAGAATAACAATAGAAAAAAAAATTAAAATTTAAAGATAACATGACATAAAATAAATAAATTAAAAAAGAAAATAAATTAAAAAAGAAAATAAATTAAAAAAAGTTTAAAAATATATATAAAATAAAAAAATATAAAATTTATAATTAAAAATTAAAAAAAAAACATAAAAAGTAAAATAAATATAAACAAGACCAAACAACCATGAAGCAAAAAAAATAGTAGTTAAAAAAAATTAGAAAACGTTGTAAAAGACTTCAATATTAAAAAAAAAAATAAATAAAAAAATTAAAATAATAATAATAAATAATAATAAAAAAATAAAAAAAAAAGAAATAATAATAAAAAAATAAAAAAAAAAGAAATAAAAATAAAAAAAATAAAGAAATAAATAAAAAAAAATAAAGAAATCAAAATAAAAAAAGAAGAAAAAAAAAAAAAATAATTAAAAAAATAAAAAAAAAATAAAAAAATTGCTTAAATAAAAAATAAGTCTTTGTATTTAACAAAGTAATTCTTTATTAAAATTTAAATTTGTTGGTTGAAAATTTAATGAATAATTGAAAATTCTCTTGATGGAAAATTGAAAATTGTCTGACTGATATTTCGTTGAAACAAACTTATATCCAATAATAATTCATACATACTTAGTTCTATTTTACAGTGCCTTTACATAGTGTTTTCACTTCCAGTAGGTACTAGTATCTACGCCCACTTCTAGTTGTCATTCCTACATTTATATATTTTTTATTTTTTCTATTTATTTTATTTTTTTTTTTCTATTTTTTTATTTTTATTTTATTTTTTTATTTTAATTTTATTTTTTTTCACTTATTTTAATTTTTTATTTATTTATTTTTAGTTTATTTCTTATTTATTTAATTTTATTTTCTTCTATTAATTTTAATTTTATTTTGTTTTTTTTTTTTATTTTATTTTGCTTTATTTTATTTTTTAAATTTTTATACTGTTCCTATTTTTTTTATTTTAATTAATTTTATCTGCATTTTATTTTGTTATATTTTTTATTTTTTTTTCTACTTTATTTTATTTTTTTTTACTTTGTTTTATTTTATCCTATTTTTTAGTTTATTTTAGTTTTAATTTTTATTTTATTTATTTTATTAAATTTTATTTATTTAAAAATCTACTTTTTTATTTTACTTATTTTTGACTGTATTTTGTTTTGTTATATTTTTTATTTTGCTTCATTTTTTACTTTGTTTTATTTTTTTAACTTTTTTATTTTTTTTTTTAATTTATTTAATTTTTTTGTTTAATTTTTTTAGTTTTGTTATTTTTTTCGTTTTATTATTTTTTTCGTTTTATTATTTTTGTTGTTTCATTTTTTTTATTTAATTTTTTTTTTTTTTTTTTTTTTTTTTTTATTTTTATTTTTTTTTTTTTTTATTTTTTTTTACAGGTGTCGAATATACATAGTAGTGTTAGCTGGGTATAAAAAACTTGCTGACTTCAACAAATGAAATGTTTTCCCTTTTAAATTTCTGCTCATGCTTGAAAAAAATGTTTTGTTACGAAAAATTGCTCGATTTAACGTGGAAATGATATTGCACATGCTCAACAACTACAGACCGGTAAAAGCAAAGCTCCCGCGCCTCCGAATGCGCTAACATTAACTAAGCTCCTGCCACCTTCATACACTACAAATACACATGTATGTATGTATGTATATCACAACTACCCACAAACTTGCATAAAATGCTTGGCTTATATCAAATTTTTACATATTTTTTTTTTTTTTTTTTTTTGAGTTTTTTTTTTTTTTTTTTGGATATTCGTTACAATTCAGTTCAGTTCATTTGAAACTCATTCATTGGGGGCTGTCTGCGTGTCGTCTGGCCTTTTAGTTGCACATGTGAATACAAGTCAAAAATAACTATGTATGTACCTGTGTGTGTAGCTTTTTATATTTATTTTTCACAAACTTTATAAAAGCCAATATGTGACTTTTGTTGTTGGGACCGGCCAGCGCGCCACCACCACCACCACCAGGTATGTCTCTTGAGACTGTAAATTCAAAAATGGTGTGGTGTGGACTTTACCGTACGGATCTGTTATGGATTTTTGGTGTTGCATGCGGTCGCCTGAATCAAATTACATGGAACTACATTTTTTTCAGTGGGGAATAGTGGGTGGTAAATGCAAAGTAATAATGTAAGAGACATTTTATGCTGTCGCGTTGGCTGTCATTTCTTGCATACTTTGTTGAAGTAGTTTGTTTGTTGTTGTTGTTGTTAATACTTTGCATTTTTTATTGTTGTTGTGTAACTATAATTCGCTCACCGTTTGGTTTTGTTATTAATGAAGTCACAGCTAAGTAGTTGCAACGTCAGCTTTTATTATTTTTTTATTGTATGTCTGGAGATTGTACCAAGAAGCCCTGTTGGGAGCTGAAGTCGACCTTTGGTTGAAGGTTTTAAAGTCTGAGAAAAAGACAGGGCATTGAAATGAGAAAACCGAAGATGGAAGAGGGGAACAGGAAGAAGAATAACTATAGTTATAATGATGATAATAGTGTCATCTGTATGGGTCTGATGATGATAGTATGACACTGATGATGTTTTAATAATGATAACTAAAAGACAGAGGTTAATGTCTAAGGTTATGGTTAAGGTCAAGTAATTTTTATATTTACGGTTATGGCTAGGATACGGGAAGGACGCCTTTGCACTTACGGTAAAGCTTAGGGTTGCGGTAACTTTTAATCTTGAGCTTCTCTTTTCGGCACGAGTACCCCGTTATGGTTACGAGTCAGTTAAAAGTAATTCATGATTACGGTTAAGGTTAAGTTGCTATTTTTGTTCTCTAAATTTAACTCAAACTTTTTAATTTTGGTAGTACATTTTATTACAACGAGTAGCGATAAATTTTTGTTCTTACGACACGACATCTTCTGGTTACGGTTACGGCAAGGGTTACGGTATGCTTAGCTTCCATAGTAAAGAACTAAATTTAGTTCGGTTATGGGTACGGCACTGCTGCGGTGAGTGTTGTAGTGACACTTAAGTTAGCATTACAGTTGTAGTTAGATATGGTTACGGGTTTGATTTCAGTTAACGTTACGGTAACGGTTTAACATTTCAGTTGAGCTCACGGCTACAGTTGAAGTTTCCGGTATAATTACTACGGCTCTAGTTAAAGTGCTAGTTTTGTTTATCGTTTCAATTACGGTTACGATTACCGCTATGTTCTCAGTTCTGGTTACGGTTACCGTTTCAGTTTGGTTCCCCCTTTTAGTTACGGCTATGGATACGCTTTCAGTTATGGTACGGTAACGGGTTCAGTAACGGTTACGGTAATGGATTTAATTGTGGTTACAGATATGGTTATCGTTTTAGTTACGGCTGCGGCTATGGTTTTAGTTATGGTTATTGTTACGGTTAAGGTTATGGTTTCAGTTTTGTTTTCGTTACGGTTACGGCTATGGTTTTAGTTATGATTATGGTTACTATTTCAGTTTTTTAATGTTTTAGTTACTGCTTGCGCAACGGTTTCAGTTGCAGTTATGGTTACGGTTTCAGTTATGGCCCCGCTTCCGGCTTTGGTTATGGTTACGGTTACGATTACCGTTCTCTTTTTTCTCGTGTTAGTTACGGTTATGTCATAGCTACGGTCACGTGCACGGTTTCAGTTGTGGCTACAGTTGCGGTTACGCTTACGGTGCTTGTTATTGTTACCCTTACGTAAACGGTTTCAAGTATGGTTACGGTTGCGGTTACGTTAATGGTTTCAGTTATGGTTACAACTATGCTACGTTCTTTTGTTTTCTAAAAGTTAAAAAAGTGGATTGCAGTAAAGAATTTTGGTTGTTCGCAGCTAGAATTTCCTACAGGGTACTCAGAACGAATGCACCTACATATAGGTATGGCTTTAAATTTGTATGTCTTCAAGTTGTACTGCGCTGCGCTGTCAATAGTTTACGCGATAGAATTACTGACTTGTTTACTTGCGTGCTATCAGACAACGACATTTGTCTTTTTAAACGCCCTTGCCATACATATATGTATGCGCATATGTGTAGATAAAGGGTGCCACAAAAGGTGTTAATTTTGCATAATTATCTTAGTCATAAATTTCATTGCAAGTCTTGAATCCGTAAAAAATCTGAAAATTAAGTTTAAGGGAACTTTCTCAAGAGCTATGAATTTCAAAAAAATTTAAAGGGTCAAAAATTCACGCAAATTTAAATTATTTTCCACTACTCAATGAACACCTCACTTCCTCTCGCCACACCCTTTATCATTTAATTTTTTTCACATCAATTCATTTTCGTTTACAACATAGGTATCGTTTGAATGTTGGAATTGCATTTCAATTAGGTCGAGTTGATTTTGTTTCGTGCTAAACCAGTTTTACTTTGGCGACAAATATGCGCAATAGTTCCTAGAAGTCAATTAAAAACGAGCAACACAATAAACATTAGTTAGATATTTAATTTAACAACTTTTGATTACTTACTTAGATGGACTGATTGATGGTCTATATTTTCAATAATTAAGATAACAAAGTTGCTCCTAATTAGGTATTCGAGTTGATGGAACTGATTTTGTAGTAGGTACTCATTAGAAAATTAACCTAAAATGCAGAACAGATTTTTTGACCAGATATGTTTTAAAATGTAAACAAGTATATTAAGTGGTACTTTGAAATGAACAGGTTTTTAATATCATAATTAAGGTTATGGCTTTGTTCATGGTTACGGCTATGGTTATGGTTACGGCTATGGTTATGGTTACGACTATGGTTATGGTTACGGCTATGACTATGGTTACGGCTATGGATATGATTACAGCTATGGTTATAGTTACGGCTTTGGTAATAATTACGGCTATGGCTATGGTTATGGTTACGGCTATGGTTATGATTACAGCTATGGTTATGGTTACGGCTTTGGTAATAATTATGGCTATGGCTATGGTTACGGCTATGGCTATGATTATCGTTACGGCTATGGCTATAGTTATAGTTACGGCTATGGCTACGGTTTTTGTTACTGCTATGGTTAAAATTACGGTTATGGCTATGGTTACGGCTATGGTTATGGTTACGGATATGGTTATAATTACGGCTATGGCTATGGTTACGGATATGGCTATGATGACGGTTATGGCCATGGTTATTTTTACGGCTATGGCTATGGTTACGAATATGGCTATGGTGACGGTTATGGCCATGGTTATTTTTACGGCTATGGCTATGGTTACGGATATGGCTATGGTGACGGCTATGGTCATGGTTATTTTTACGGCTATGGCTATGGTCATGGTTATGGTTACGGCTACGGTTGGGATGGCAATTATGGTGGCCTGCAGAAAGGACTGGGCTGTAATACACTCAAAAAAGACTTTCCTTATTTTAAGGAAAAATTTCATTTTTTTGGCTCCAAAGACCTGGCTTCCTTAATTTAAAGACTTTTTTTCCTCAATTTAAGGAAAAAGTCTTTAAATTGAGGAAAAAAGTCTTTAAATTAAGAAATATTGTACTTAGTTTAAGGAAGCCATGTTCTTGAAGCCAAAATAAGGAAATTCTGGTATAGATTCGGGTAAAATGAAAGGAAATCGCTCGATTGGAAAAATAATTTTTTTAGTTAAAAAGTCGCCCAGTTTAAAATGCATTATTTATGTTAGCACTTCAAGGCCTAAATAAAGAGCAAATATTATTGTACCAAAATATGCTCGCTAACTTTCGCATGACTTTATTATATCATGTGATCTTATTTATCAAGCAAACATATAAAAAATTTATGTAAAGTAAATAAAAAAAAAATCAATCAACACAAAAGTCAAGGCAGACCGCATTTTGTCAATCAAAGTAGTTAAAACCAAAAATATTGACACTCATAAATATCACTAACGGTATATAAATGTCAATAAAAATTAAAGACAGCTAAATTGAAAATAAGTTAAGGTGACATAAAACACTAAAATATCACATCAACATAAAATTTACAAATATGATGAGATAAAAACAGGTTGAAGCATTTTAAAATCCAAAACAAGTATAACCAAAAAAAAAAATGTAAAAAAAAGCACAAAACTCAAATAAGCTATAATATAGTGCCTGAGGAAAATTCGAAGCTGCTCAATTACAGTTTTGATTTACGATCGTACAGATCGCGCCATAGTTTGAGTAATAGATATACATATTTGTAACTGCGTTGTTGTTGCTGTTGCACGCGTGTCATGTGTTTTAAGTGAAAAAATAGTAAAGTCAACACGTTTACTATTCACACTCGACGCCATAAATTTTCAAGCAAATTAACATCTCATGGCAACTACAAAAAATGCGTGATGCTGAAAATGAAGTGAAAATTGCCAAAGAAATTTTTGTTTGCCCAAAAAAGTCGTGAAAGCTGTAGTTTGCGGCTGCGTGTGAAATGAAAATGGTCAT
This sequence comes from Campiglossa producta, assembly GCA_964058755.1. Lineage (NCBI taxonomy): Eukaryota > Metazoa > Arthropoda > Insecta > Diptera > Tephritidae > Campiglossa > Campiglossa producta. The sequence continues at coordinate 8,985,962 of CAXKVI010000003.1, forward strand.
TAGTTTGCAACTACTAATGGGGTGAAAGGCAGTAGAATAAACAATTGTTTTTTTTTATAACTTACATGCT
>CAXKVI010000003.1:8991031-9181031 GCA_964058755.1 Campiglossa producta
AGAGGAAAAAATGAGAAAAAAATAAAAAAAATATAATATAAATTAAAAAAGGGGAAAAATACAATATAAAAAAGGAGGGAAAAAAAGAAAAAAACAAAATAAAAAGAAAAAAAGAAAAATAAAAATAAAAAGAAAAAAATAAAAACAAAAAGAAAAAAATAAGAAGAAAAAAAAATAAAAAGAAAAAAAAAATAAAAAGAAAAAAAATAAAACAAAAAAAAAATAAAAAGAAAAAAAAATAAAAAGAAAAAAAGAAAAAAAGGAAAAAAAAGAAAAAAAGGAAAAAAAAGAAAAAAAGAAATAAAATAAAAAAAAAAAAAACAAAAAAAGAAAAAAAATAAAAAATAAAAAAAAAGAAAATAAAAAGAAAATAAAAAGAAAAAATAAAAAAAAATAAAAACAAAACAAGAAAAAAAATAAAAACAAAAAACAAAAAAAAAATAAAAACAAAAAAGGAAAAAAAAAATAAAAACAAAAAAAGTGAAAAAAATAAAGAAAAAAAAAATAAAATAAAATAGAAAGTAATGTTTTTTCAATTTTCAAAATGCCTAAAATTCAAAAGTTCATAACTCAAAAAATTGACCACTATGGGTGATATAAAAAAAATTCCATTCTCAGCAAAAAAAAATTTAGTGGGCATTTTTAAATTTTAGTGCTAAATTTCATATGGAATGACCCATTTATATAAATAAGAAAAAAAAAAATAAAAAACAAAGAAACAGAAAAAAAGAAAAAGAAAATAAGAAAGAATGGAAAAAAAAGTAAAAAAAAAGAAAAAAGAAATAAAATTAAAAGAAAAAAAAAGAAAAATAAAAATTAAATAAAAAGAAAAAAAAAAAGAAAAAAAAGAAGAAATAAAAACAAAAAAAGAAAAAAAAAATAACAAAAGTGAAAAAAATAAAGAAAAAAAATAAAAAAAGAAGAAAAAAGAAAAAAAAGAAAAGAAAAATAATAAAATAAGAAGAAAAAAGAAAAAAAAAAAAAAATAAAAAATAAATAAAAAAAGAAGAAAAAAGAAAAGAAAAAAAAATAAAAAAAGAAGAAAAAGTAAAAAAAGAAAAATAATAAAAAAGAAGAAAAAAGAAAAGAAAAATAATAAAAAAATAAGAAAAAAAAGAAAAGAAAAATAATAAAAAAAGAAGAAAAAAGAGTAAAAGTAAATTAAAATAAAATGAAACACTGTGCACCCATTAATGGCTACACTTTAACACCATTGATAGGCATTAAATGCGCGTGCTGCTGCGTATGTCAGTATGCTTCATCAAAGCGTGAATTGTTTATTAATCAAATGTTAATGTACAACTCATTGCTGCTGTATTTTAGTGTTATGGTTTGCAAAAACCAACAAATACAGCCTACTAACTGAAATAAGTAAAAAAAAACCTTTGCTGGTAAGGAAATAAGCCATATTTGCGATGACCACGCTGTTTTCAATGCAAAGCACAACTTCATTAAAGTAAATTGGTGGAACTGAGAAGTTGGGGTTACTCAACTGCTATAAGAACAAAATTTTTACCTAGAATATCTTTTTGTTTGATTAATATTGCTGCTTCTCTTTCCTCTCTTTATATAAAGGTAGTCTTAAAAAAATATGTTGCTATCATCTTTCTAAGAACTACAACCATTAAGGTGTTGAATATGCCATTTTATGAATTTTTCTTTTCTTTGCCCATCTTGCTTTAAGTTTTGCTTATTTCCTTAAGAATTTTTTTTTTCAAATCTTTTAATTTTTTTTCTTTTCTTTGCTTAGCTTTTTTTTTTGCAGTTCTCACATGTAATGAATGCCAAGTGCGCGCATATCAAATAACCTTCAGGTTGACGCGTTGCCGTCGAACTGTGACGTTGTGGCTGCGGCAGTTGAATTGTAAATTAATAACGTTTTTTTTTTATACTACGCAAGCAGAGTTGAAGCATAACTTGGCCATGTGTTGTTGGTAATAGAGAGAAAAATTAAAGAAAAAATAATAAATAAAATAAAGAATAAATAAACAGACTAAAACGTTGAGTAACTTCTATACTTTATGCATGGAAGGAGTTCATACATTTTTACAGTGGTGCTCAAAGGAATGGCACTTAATTTGCGTCACTAGTTAATTTTATTTTTTTGTTTATTTTTTTTTATTTTTTTTTTGTTTTATTTTTAGTTTTTTTTTATTTTTATTTTGTTTTACTTTTTTACTAAATTTTTTTTGTTTATTTTTATTTTCTTATATATTTTTTTTCAGTGTTTCTCGCAGGAATATTATTTTATTTCTTTTTTCTATTAATTTGTTTTTTTTTTTTTTTTTTTTTTGATTATTTGTGTTTTTATTTTGTTTTACTTTTGTACTAATTTTTTTTTATTATAATTTTTTTGTACTAAATTTTTTTTAATATCATTTTTTTTAATTAAATTTAAACAATTTTTTTTTTTTGTTTTTATTATCTTAAATTTTTTTTCAGTGTTGCTCAGGAACAGCACAACAGCACTTCCTTTGCCTCATTAGTTTATTTTATTTTATTTTTTTTCTATTTTATTTTATTTTTGTTTTATTTTATTTTTTTGTTTTTTTTTTTATTATTTGATTTTTATTTTGTTTTACTTTTGTACTGAACTTTTTTTTAATATCATTTTTTTTAATTAAATTTAAACAATTTTTTTTGGGTATTTTTATTTTCTTATATATTTTTTTTCAGTGTTTCTCGCAGGAATGTTATTTTATTTCTTTTTTCTATTTATTTTTTTTTTTTGTTTTTTTTTATTATTTGTTTTTTATTTTGTTTCACTTTTGTACTAAATTTTTTTTATTATAATTTTTTTGTACTAAATTTTTTTTAATATCATTTTTTTTAATTAAATTTAAACAATTTTTTTTTTTTGTTTTTATTTTCTTACATTTTTTTTCAGTGTTGCTCAGGAACAGCACTTCCTTTGCCTTATTAGTTTATTTTATTTTATTTTTTTCTATTTTATTTTCTTTTTGTTCTATTTTTTTTTTTTTTTTTTTTTTATAATTTGTTTTTTATTTAGTTTTACTTTTGTACTCATTTCTTTTTTTATTTTAATTTTTTTGTATTTTTTTTGTATTTATTGTGTTTTTTTTAATTTTTTTTGTATTTTTTTTGTATTTTTTTTGTATTTTTTTTTATTTTTTGTTATTTTTATTAAATTATTATTTTTATTTTGTTTTTTTGACTGTGGTTGTTAGGCTGGCTTAGGTCAATTTCCGTAAAACTGAAGCAAGTGTTTTTTTTTAACCAATATATTTCGGTTACTCCACGGTAACCGTCTTCAGGGTAAAAATTAATTTTCACGTCTGTCATATTCGACGCGTACCAGTACCAAACTCCCCGTCATATTTATTTTTTTTTTTTATTTTTTTTTATTTTATTCTATCTTACATTTATTATATTTTTTTTATTTTTAATGTTTTTTTTTATTTTTTATTTTTATTTATTTTTAATGTTGTTTTTTTATTTTTTATTTTTATTTTTTTTTGTTTGTTTATTTTTTGTATTTTTTTTATTTTTGATGTTTTTTTATTTTTTTTTTTTATTTTCTTATTTGGTTTTTTTTTTAATTTAATTTTTTTTCAAATTTTATTTATCATGTGTTTTATTGGATTTAATTTTATTATATTTTACTTTATTCTATTCAATTTTGCTTGATTTTTTTTTCACTTTATTATATTTTATTTATTGTGGCTATTTATATGACCTCCAGTGTCTGCGCACAGAAGAAAAGTACACACAAGAATTTGTTGTTGCCATGCTAAAATATCCATCAAGGCAAAACTCTGTTGTTGTAAAATGCAGTAGCAAGCAGTGTGAAACGACAAACTTCCGGATATGAAAATAAATGTTAGTCTCGGTCGGTTCAAGTGTTTGAGACACTGGCCTCCGCTGCACTCATCGCTCAACGTGTTGATGGCAGTCGCCTAGCCACATATTGTGGGCGCTTCACTTAACACCGGAAGGTGGTGGGGCGCTAAACGTAAGGACTTGTAATGCATTGCGGTTGAAATGGTAACACATCTCTCTCTGTGTGTTTAACCACAATTTAATGGTAAGGAGGAAGTCTTAAAAGCTTTTGCGCGCTTTGGTGGTGATGGCATTAAGAAAGTGCAAAGAAAATAGATATTGCAACATGTCGCGAGATGTTTCCACCGCGAAGCTGGGAAAGTGTCAGCGGCTAAGTACTTTTACTTGCCATGAAATTGAATGCAAAAACGAAATTAATTTGTTCAACGTGCGGAAATAATAATTTATATTAAGTAATTAGCACCTCATAAATGAAAAAATGGAGGATGACGAGAGGATTTAACGTTTATAAATACACTTTTATGGGAACTAAGATGGGAATTTTTGATTTTAAGTCATTGACTTTAGTACCTAGAAGAAATTCTTTGACTTATTTCAACTCTAGGTTTCTGAAGAGAAACTAATGAGAAGGCGATATACTGAAGAGACCACTTCGACATACATGGCTTGAGCGTTTGCTGGGAGATGTTAGTTATCAGCAAAATCTGACCACCATAAGGTGGACCTGCAAACTCTATGTATACAAACTTGTAATGTGCTTTGAATTTTGGATCAAAGACTCGCTCAACTACCTCGATTTCACATACATCATAGGCACTTACTCCCGCCTCTTGATGATGGTATCGTCATGATCTGCAAAGGTAAACTATTTCAGTGTTTCGCTCTACTCGGCTTAGAAGAAGGACGACTTGAAAAAGGGAGCATTATACAAGCCATTGAAACTGACATAGTTAATACCAAAGTCGTGCTCAAACTTAACGCGAGAGTATAAAATAGAGATCCCCACAGTTCAAACCCCACGTCTAGACTTCTTATAATGGAGCCGAAACATGATAACATTCATTACATAAGTACATAGTGACGCCCGGACAGAGGGGTTTCGAATTCATGGAAGTGTTCACATAAAGGCTTTTATTCGAGTGTGTCGTTGTTGTTGTAGCAGAACTTCGCCTTACCTGGTCAGAATATCCTCTCATGAAGAGTTATGTGACGGACCCGACAGGGTTGTACAGATGTTGGCAGCCCTTTGCCGGTACGATCCGGTGATTAGCACCTTGTGGTACTAGCCCGACTGTCTTGGACAAGATTACCTTTACCCTGTAAACTAGTTTCTACGTATTGCCGGTTCTACGAGAACGGTACCAGTACTTTTGCTGTACCCATCGTACCGAAACGACCCCGGCCGTTTTTCATATCGACCCTGCCAAGAGCAATACACCGCGGGGTGACCCTGTCTGACATTTGGGGAGGGCTACACCTCGTTACAACAACAACAACGAAAGGCTTACCTACCTCGGGCATATTCTAAACCCCCTACCCACAGGAGTTAGAGAAGAGTCCTTGAACTCTACGAGGAGAGAGAGACCTTAAAAAAAATATGGTGAACAGTTGTAAGTGCAAAGAAATAAAGCTTGTAGCTAACCGGAAAATCGGTGATAGGTGAGGGAATCGTGACGCGTTAGACAGGGTCACTTCGAAATGTATTGCTCTTGGCCGAGTCATTATAAAAAAAAACAACCCGGGTCGTTTCGGTACGAAGGGTATTGTACAGGTACAAATACCGTTCTCGCAGAACCGGCAATACGTGATCTTTAGGGGTTGCTGAACGCAATACCTGACTACAAAGCTACTCTTCGAGCGATGTAATTTGGAGGGGTGTGATGGCCTATAAGGTTCGATATGGTGGTAAAAAACTGTACACACGATTGTTGGGCTAGTATTTGAAAGTAAAATGTAGTACCTGAACGTATTGGAGATTTTTTTTGAGTAGGGGCACAAAAAAAAAAACAAAGAAATTAATTTGTGGAAGGACTTTTTTGAACGAATTCTTGAGACATGGTGGTACTGAAGACAGTTCTAAGACAGGTAATTCTTTAAACAGATTCTGAGATAGGGGGATCGTTCACTCAGCTGTCGATATGTATTTAAATAAGGCAGTCCATAATAAACACGGTCTTTCCAGCATAAGAACAGACCATTCGAGGTCCGTTGGCTTATTTAATCCCCCTAATATTCTTTTTTTTAATCAAATCTTCTTTAATTTAAAAACATTTCTGTCTTACCTTGTCTCACTTGGCTTCCTTCCTTCGCCGGATATTAAACTCATATATATGTGGTACATACAACCATACATTATTTGAAGTTATACAGTGACTGTAACACGGAAGCATTACAAAATAAACAGCTCTCAAGCGCATTAAAACAGCTGACTTGCATTTGCAATGAACGAAAACTAGCTTCCGTTCTTGAGTGCGAGCTCTCCAGAGCGGCGCTTGTCACTGCTCTGGCGCTCTGCTGATTGCTTCACTTCTTCTTACCTGTTGTTATTGTTGTTTACTCAAGTCTTACGTTACATTCACTGTTACAAAGTTAAAAAATATCAAAAAGAAAGTTAAGGGGCTTTATCGAAATTGTGCTTTATCATCGTGTTCGAGGCATGCTTTAGTTATTGTCAGTTGTCCAACAATATATTTACTTAAAATGATTGAATAGCTGCTCCTTATTTTGCCTGCTTTTTGGGCTTGAGAACAACTTCCAGTAAGTGATTCTCTTGGCCCAGTGTTTTTTGTTGTTTCATTCGTCATATTTCATTTTTATCATCTCCTTCATATTATCTTTTTTATCATAGCTTTTTTATCACGTTTTTCCTTTTTCTATCTTGTCTTTGTTATATTCAGCGTCATCAAGTCTATTGTTCATATTTTTCTGTTTTTTTTTTTGTTAATGTTTTAGCCGGCTTTTTGTTGTTCTCTCAGTTTTGTCATATTCAAGGGGACCAAAGCGAAAACACAATAACTGAGATTGACTCATCCGACTCATCCGTTTCGATTGTTCAACAAGCTTTTTCTTTGGTCAATTTTCATTATTGTGTAGCAAAATTTTACTTTTCTAGCGAAAAATACATACTTGAAAACGCTTAAATATGTAATTCATGTGTCGCAAAGCTCTCTTTGTGTGTTGTTTTAAGTTTTGCTTCTTTTTTGTTTTCATTGTTCTTTTCTGTTGTTGCTTTTTTCCCATGAATTAATGCGATTTTTTCTGCTGATTATTTGCTTTCTTTGTTTTTATTATAATTAATCTGAAGGTTGTTAACCTAGCGAGTTTAACACTAAAGTTGACCTGGTTTAAAGCATATTTTAAAAAAGCTCAGAAAGAACAAAATAATTGAGTTCTCCCTAAGTTGCTTTAGTCTATGACTAAGAAAGGCGCTTGTTTAGAAAATTGTAAGTTTTGTTAATTAGGCGATGACTTCCTTCATATCATGGGGGTTTTATTTTTAATAGTTCTCTGAGGCGTTCTTGAAGCAAACTTTGAAAGAGAGCGTTACTGAAAAAAATCCTGAGATAGGTATTTGAAATGGGGTGTTCTTCTACTCAGAAGTCGATTTCTTCTATAAACATTTTTTTTGGCCAACATTTTTTGGAACTCGAAATCCAATCGATAAATCTGTGGAAGCAAGTAAGTGTTAGTATACTAATCTCATTGCATTCGATCTCATCGTGACTGCCGGACTCATAGTCACAAACCGTGAAGGATTCTCTGTACCCCTAAAAGTTGACAACCGCGAGTACCAAAGAAATAAAAGTTAGTTTTCGTTAGACACAAAATTTCTGGTATTGGATTTTGTATGGCACGTCGATAAAATGATGAGCAGTATGAAAGTTCGGCGAACTAAAACCCGGCGGCGTCGATGGCTAGGTCACGTTGTGCAAATGAACGAAGACGCAACGGCTCAGAAGGTATTCTTATCGGTACCCGGTGATGAAGTAGAGGAAAAGTGAGACCACCACTCCGCTGGCAGGCCCAAGTGGAGGCAGATGTAACATCACGCGGTGCCTCCAATTGACGCCAGTTGGCTCAACAAAGAACTGACTGGCGAAACATGTTGAACGGCCAAAATCGCCTAGGCGGTTAAAGGTTATTTTAAGTAAGAAAGTATAAGACGAGCTCCTCGTCGTGTAGGCGAATTGTACCGACTTCTTTCCAAACGTTATGTTTTAAGATCCCGATTGTAAGTCTGCTTTCACAGTCGATTAGGGGTCGGACTAAATATATAATGGTCATGTATTTTTATCTATTCGACCACATCTCTGGGATGGATGTGATGTAAGCCTTTGAGGACATCAACTAGCTTTGACGACGACATCAACTAGAAGCCAGTGACTCGAAGTTAGTCCCACTACCAATATCCTGATTTCCTTAAGTTAAGTGGCTCCTTTAAAGCTTGCGCAACATACTTCTAACGACAGCAGGTCTTTAAATATGCCCACACATACATATAATACATCGATTCCAGTTTTCGCGATACTTCTTCCTCAAGATTCGATAAAATCGTTCAAACCTAAAGTTCCCAACGCCAGGAAATACTGGTATGAATATTGGTATCAAAAGAAAAATATTTTTCGTTGTATTTCAACAGATAAAATATAAAAAAGGGTTGCCACCTAATTCTATTATTTCAAGACTGCCACATAAATAATATTTTTTTAATTGAGAAAGATATTTTTCACAGCATTTGAACAAAAATATTTCAAAATATCTGCATAAAGCATTCACCAATTTCCAAAGTAAGCTTTATCACTAAGAATGTGTTACAGGGTTGCCACCTGCAAATTTTTCGACGATCTTTAAAAAATAGATATTACCTAAATATTTAATTTCAAGCTCTCCAACTTAAATTTTGCTACTATGGATGTTTAAGAGGGTTGCCACCTAACTATTTTCTTTTTTTGTAAATGGACTGAGTTCAAGATATATATTTCAACACTGGTTAACATTTTATTTTCTTTTATATTTTTAGGTAAGATCTCTTTTGCCTGTACTGTTCGATATGTTTTGAAAAAGATTTTTGAAAAGCTTCACTGTTGGTAAGTTAAACTTGAAAATTAAGTTACAAACGAACAGAAAATATTGCTGATCAACAGCTAGAACATTCTAAACTATTCGACAAGCTATGAAATTGCCGAACAAAGCTTGGTCTCCCAGATAGTAAATATTATCTAAAACAGGGGTCGCCAGGGATTTCAACCCGCAGAGCCATACAACAACAACGTTATGCTTTCTACAACAACATCGTTCTTGGAATCACAACAAATTACTTGAAAGTATTGATTTTTTGTATCTGTCTTGGGAATCTGGTTTGTTTTTGTGAGCCACAACAGAGCCACATGTTGTTGGTGTAGAGCCACAGCGAGCCAAAAGAGTCACTACGTGGTTATGGCTGCTCTAACACCAACATGCCATAGAAAGTACAACCTCTAAATTGCGCTGCTAAAAATTAATTAACAGCTAATTATGGAAAAAAATATTAAAATCACTTTATAGGTATACATCATTACAATCTGACAAACTTTCACAACTTTTACAACAACACATTAAACACTTTTTCCATTTCGAGTTTTCTTTGATTAAAATAGCTTCTTAAGTTAGCCATCTTCAAATTACAGCCAAGTTCGGCAAAAAAAAAAAAAATTTCGCAAGTCCAAATGCTTGTAAGCTGTTGTAAGTAGTAACTGTAATTGTAATTGTAGCGTGGCAAACAATTATTGATGCTGCAAGGTACCAGCTAAGTACATGTGTAAATATGCAAAACAATCAAGATTAATCTAGCAAAGCGGACCGACCCAGAGAGCAAATACAAGACGGCTAGCAAAATGTTGTTGAAGGTGGCGTTGGAGTATGCAATCGAAGTCGACTGTACGCCTGAGGCTGACATACGCCAGTGATGGTGATATGAAGGCGGTTGGTGCTGGTGCTGCGGCTGTGGTTGATGCTGTTGCTAATACAGCAGGGCCTATTATAGCCACGTTAGTAACATATTTTACCATTTTTTCAAAATTTATTTTTTTTTTTTGTTTTGTTTTTTTTTTTTTTAATTTCTTGTAGATGCCAATCACGTTGCAATGCAATCAAGTTGCAAAACAAGCTATGCAGCTAGCATAAAGTGCTTGTCGTTTTTTTATTATTGTTGCATTTTTGCATTTTTGTCTTCAGCATGCATATCTGATATCGCGTTTAGCGGCTAACCGCCACCGCAACACCCGCAAGCCAGCTACTTGTGAGCTTGCCACAAATCGACTTTTCTTCTTTCCTGCCATGTAATATTAATTGAAGTGTAGCAAGAAACCAGCACTATATTAGCGAACGTAGCGGCACCTTAAGACAAATATTTTTGTGCATACAGGAGGTATGATGTGATGCACAGGGTGTGTCAGGTGTTTAAGGTTTGATTGCTGTCATTTTTTTTTTCAAGAAAGTAAAAACCCTACTTGTTGCATGAATGAAAAGTATCTTGGCGATCGATAATGTGACTTGAAAACCTTTTCCTCTGATCTACAATTTGGCACATTTTTGTTAATTAAAAAACAAGCGGCAACCCTAAAAAAATTTAAATGGCAGCACTTTATTTTTAGAGCTTGAAATATAGTAGGCAACCTAGATCCATTAATTTATTCCAATAAGTAGATCAGATTGTTTTGGAGATAGTAGCGAATTATGCAAAAAATAAATAGAAAAGGATTAGGTGGCAACCCTACTTTCTAAGACTATCAAACAAATTTGGTGTTGAAGTGCGCCTTCAAATACCTTTTGTTTAGTACCCATAAAGCTGTAACCCATTTGATTTTATTTTTATTTTTAGACAGATGGCAACCCTATGAAAACATCCTGAGTCGTAGCACCTTAAAAAGAGCTTAGATTGTAACGAATAATCTATATAAAAAAATGTTTAAAAATATTGCAAGACGTTTACGATATTGGCATTTTTCCACATTTAAAAAATTTAAATATGTGGCAACCCTGAAAAAAATCGTATGGGGCAGAATTTAAGTTTTAGAGCTTGAAATGTATCTGGCTGACTAAATTGATAAAGTTGTCCAAACAGAAAAAAAAATTAAAAATATGTGGCAACCCTATTAAGTGGCAACTCTTTGACAAGCGGTCGTCGATTGTAGGAGGAAACTTATATACAAAATTGTATAAAAACTTGTCAAGTATTTAGGTATTCAAAGCATGAAAACTTGAGTAATAGGTGGCAACCCTATGGAGTAACCATGCTAGACATATTTTTATTGAAATAAGTCACAAAATACTTAGAGTTTGATGCTCATATTAGCATAGGTTCATGTTATTTCTTTAAAAAAATACATATAGGTGGCAACCCTAAAAAATATAAGGTGGCAACACTTAGCAGGAGAGCTGCTTTCTAGCATATTCGGCACCTATGTATATTCAAGATGACAGCGGAAATACAAAAAAAGTTTATAGTATGATCAGGTGGCAACTTCATTTGATATCAATACCTAGAAATATTTTTGTTGATATTCGTTAAAAAATACCCTTCTTTTAAAGCCCATATTGGCAAAGCTCTCCCAATTATCACAAATTCAGATAGGTGGCAACCTTGCAAAAATATGTTTGAAATTTAAGTTATTACTTTGAAATTGAAAGCTCATTCAAATGGGCCAAGCAGTTTTCGAGATAAAAGCGGATATTAATAAAATAGATTAGGTGGCAACCCTACTTTGAAATATGTTTTTATGTAAATAAAAATAAAAAAAAACACTTTTCCATTGATAGCCATATTGACATTTCTAATCTAATTTAAAATAATTAATTAAGTGGCAACCCCGAAAAAATATTAGGTGGCAACACCTAGGTAGGAATATTTAGTGCGCAATAGTGATTTCTTTAACTTTTGTGGAAATATTAAGATTAATATTTCCAAACCTTTTTTTTTTGAGTACTCTTTTACTACTTAAAAAAAATTTATTTTTAAAAGTTATGCATCCGAGTCACCCTGTAAAAAAGTTTCAGCTTAATAAAGAAAAGCAATATGCATTATGTTTTAGGTTTAATGTCTTTCTTTCATATTCAAATTTTTTTCGCGAGAAGAGTTGTAGGCAAAAATATTTCACGCAAGCTTTTGGTATACACATTTGCCTACTAAAAATTCCACACCTGTTGCATGTTGCATACAAAAAAAAAGAGTTGCCACCATGTAAGTATTCACAATTGTTCATAAAATGTTTAGGCAACAACTTTTTTCGTAGCAATTTTTTTTGCACTTCCCCATGGCTTCAAACGATTTATGTATGTTTGTATGTAAGTGGGTATCTACTAGGAATTTTTTCTACCATTTTGCTTGTATTTATTCATGTGCAGCTAATGAGTCGCTCTGCTGCGCACAATAGACAGTCGCGTGTAAAAATATGCAGTGAAAGGCGTGACAGAAATTGCATTGCTGCGCTTTATTGCTGTCGAGACTTTTTATGCTGTCATATGTTTTTTGTGCAGCCTGGCTGTTTAAGTTGGTGCTACTACGGATAGATGCAAATAAAAAATTTCTTTCATGGAATTTCGACGTGAATACCGGTCTTTAGGTTATCCTCATGGAACTTCACGCCTTTTCATAGCATTGTGAAGCTGTGTGCTGTCATGCGTGGTGTATAGCGGCTACTTGAAAAGAAGTGAAAGAATTTGGTGAAGACCTCTAGAAAAAAAGTTACAGCTGTAGCGACTTCAAAGTAACTGTTACTTATAAAGAACAAATATACCTAAAATAAGTCTCTCTGAGCGATATGTCTATCAAGCTTACCTACTTTAAAAAATTGTATTACTTCAAGGTTGTGAATCACGTTAATGACGACTGACTCATTTTAGTGATACGCCACTTCAAAGTTGTCATGACTATCAAGTAGCTATACCGGCATTGAAAGGGCCGTTATTATCTTTCTGCTATCTAAGCTTTTTTCAATGTAATGCCATACCTGTACTACCATTTCAAAAAATGTATAACTTTAGGGTTATAGTTCACGGTGACGGTGACTAACTCACGTTACTAATATGCCACTTTAAAGTTGTCATGACTTTTAAGAGGCTTCCTTTTATAAAATTGGACTTCTTTTAAGTTTCGACTCAAGGTAACGGTGACTAACCCAGGTTACTGGTATATCACTACAAAGTTGTCATGACTATCAAGTAGCAATATCGGCATTAAAAGGGCCGTTTTCAGCTGCATTGCTATCTAAGCTTTTTTCACTGTAATGCCATACCTGTACTCCCACTTCAAAAGTGGTATAACTTTAAGGTCATAACCCACGGTAACGGTGACTGATTCATGTTACTAATATGCTACTTTGAAGTTGTCATGACTTTTAAAAGGCTTTCTACTTAAAAATTTGATTTCTTGAGGTTGTGAGTGACTGACTAGGAGTGACTGACTAATGTTACTGACATGCCACTACAAAGTTGTCATGACTTTTAAGTGGTTTTGTCAGTTTCAGTGACTTGAAGCAGACTTTAAGAGGTTTCATACACCTAAAATTTGATAGCGTTAATGTTGGAACTCACTATAGAGGCGGCTCACGCATGATTTCTTTAAAGTTGGTACTACCGTAAGAGTGACTAGCTAATGCTACTGAAATGCCACTACAAAGTTGACGTGACTTTGAAGAGGTTTTTGCTAGTTTCCAGTGACGCTTCATTGGACTCTTCATTGGAAAAGTAAATATTATCGTTAGCTGTAGTTCTGACCCCTCAATATGGGTTACGCCACTTCAAAGTTGCCATTACATTTATGAGGTTATGCTAGTTTCAATAACATTAAAGGGGTTCTTATTGTGAAAGGATATTTCCTAAGTAGTATAATAGGAGCTATAACTCCAATATGGAATTGTTGTTACCACAGAGTGCGTAAAAATTCTTCGGAAATTGCGTAGTAAATTTTATCTCAAAGTTCTTTATTACTATTTGCGGTCGCTGTAGTCAAGCTCTGATTACTTTATACACCCTGTATCTTCTTTCTTATACCAAATCGATATGTCTTCATCCCATCTTCACAAAAAAACTCCTTTGCTGCTTTACGTTCTGCAAGATTTGTTTCCGTATTTGCATAGCCATTATTAAACCACGCCTCATTTGTCATTCGCTTTTATTACAAAACATTTTTTTTTGCATTTTAATTTCAAGTTACGCATTTCTTTTTGCTCATACTTGGAAGATCTTATGCTTCGCCGAACGCGTAAAATGCTATTTATTTATGCTTTAAACGTATGTTTTCCAAGCTGTTCACACATTTTATGAAGAATTGCCAACATTTGGCAATGTCGATTTATCGTTGCTCCTTCTTAGTTGTTAATGCCATATATGGTGTGCAATAAATTTTCTGGGTGCAATTTTGTGCTAATTTTTTATACGAAAAATCTGTCAAGCGGTACATTTTTTTGCGATCGATTTAAATGACTTAAATTTTGATGATGAAGTGTTCAAAGACAATGAATTTTATAACTAAGAAAATCGAGTTTAGTTTGAGTTTATATTTTGCACCAAGAAGTAGTGTGTTTTTGCAAAAAGGTATTTTGTCAATTTAAAAGAAACTTGAAATCCAGTTTTAGAATTTTTGTTGTATCTTTTGTGGTTTTGTGTAAAAAAAATGGTATTGGTATGTATTTCGAGCTAAATATTTAGAAATATATAAATACTAGTAATACCCGGCGTGCGTTGCTACGCCAAAGGAAAACAACTGATTAAGATTCCACCATTTTTACCATTTCCCGGAAGATACATTATCTCATATCTTATCAAGGTGAAACGCTGGCTACACCCCAAATATCAAGCTCATCGAGTCATAAATATGATTGTTTACAAGACATATATCGGGCCCTGGTCCACTTCCCGGAAGAAAAATCACACCATACTTTAACTTAATCAAAACTTTACCTACATGCCAAATTTCAAGTAAATCCAAGCATCTAGTTTAGAATAAGTCACTCCTGGGTTCACTTTCCGGACGAAAATTTATCCTATATTTCAATCTAAGCATATAGCTATTTACACACCAAGTTTCAAGCAAATCGAGCCATAAATACGATTGTTTAGAATAGATCGGTTCCGGGTCCACTTTCCAGAAGAAAAGTTATCCTATATCTTAATCTACGCAGGTAGTTACTTACACACCAAGTTTCAAGCAAATGAAGCCATAAATACGATTGTTTAGATTAGATCGGTCCCTGGTCCACTTCCCGGAAGAAAAATCATACCATACTTTAACCTCAGCATAACGCTACCTACATACCAAGTTTCAAGTAAA
The DNA here is from genome assembly GCA_964058755.1 of Campiglossa producta. NCBI lineage: Eukaryota > Metazoa > Arthropoda > Insecta > Diptera > Tephritidae > Campiglossa > Campiglossa producta. Next base: position 9,006,141 of record CAXKVI010000003.1, read on the forward strand.
TCCAACCATGTATACAAGTTTCAAGCAAATGAAGCCATAAATACGATTGTTTAGATTAGATCGGTCCCTGGTCCACTTCCCGGAAGAAAAATCATACCATACTTTAACCTCAGCACAACGCTACCTACATACCAAGTTTCAAGTAAATCCAACCATGTATACCATAGTTTAGAATAAGTCAGTCCAAGGTCCACTTTCCGGAAGAAAATTTATCCTATAATTCAATCTAAGCATATAGCTACTTACACACCAAGTTTCAAGCAAATCAAGCCATAAATTCGATTGTTGAGAATAGATCGGTCCCACTTCCCGGAATTAAAATCATACCATACTTTAACCTAAGCGGAACGCTACTTTCGTACCAAATTTCAACTAAATCCAGCCATTTATACGATAGTTTCGAATAGGCCGGTCCCGGGTCCACTTCCCTAAAAATAACTTTACAGAAACACTCTCCAGGCTGCTACTAATCTATACCGAAAGTTTGAAAAAAATCGGACGAGTAGTTTTGGAGCCAAGAAAGCGACCTAAAAAAATTTTGAGCTGTAACGGTTTTTGAATTAGGGTGCGATATATAGATTTAGAAATATTTGAAGAAGTCACAAAGACCATAGTAAATATGTGATAGCTCTACATATAAATTTCTAGTAAGTATCACAACATTAAGCCCACTTCTCAGTCTAATGCAGGCATAGCCACCTATTGGCTCTTTTGTTCCCCAGTGGCTCTACCACAGTTCTTTTTGTGGTCCACCAAAATAAAACAGATTCCAAGAAAGACGTTGTTGTAAATATGATTACGTTTTTGTGGTATGGCCCAGTAGTTTGATATGGCTGGATACCCCTGGTCTAATCAATGCTTCCTTATAATCGTGTAATGAGCATCAATTATTGTATGAGATAAATAAAAAACCACCTATACTGGAATCCAACAATCCATCTACTGTAGGCAGATTATTATTAGAAATTTCCCTTTAAATCGAATTAAAACCTGCTGACGTGCACGACAAGTGTTCGTTGATTACAAAAAGAGCCATACAACATTACTACTTAAAATCATTAACACTTATACTAAAGACAGAGTTGCTGCGACTACCCACTCATGTATCTTTGGACACTTAGAACCTTAAAAGCATATTGAATTCAATTGCAATGAATAAATGAATGAATGAATGGTGTGGAAAGCGATACTTGTTACTTAGTAAACGCCCACTTTTTGGATAAATGTGTTACGAGTTAACGTACGAGGGTCGAGCGATAACAAAGAGGTTTCAATAAAATAAAAGAGTGTGCATGAATGTGGCAATGTGTTCCAGATTTGACTTAATAGGGTCATGTGACTAATCTCTCGTTTCTCTACGATTCACGAAAATCTTGGGTTTCCAAAGTACAAGGAACCCCGGAAGTTTGAAATGCCATTTTTATGAGTGTGTAGTTCAATCTCTGATAATTGTGCCAGAAAAAGGAGTGTGCTACATATTTATGTTTCTGGCGCAAAAAAATGTTTGAAAACTGAATTTTAAATTTTTTTAAATTTTCGGTTTGCCAGAAACATGAATGTGTAGCAAAATTGTTACGTATACGCCATGGTGTCCCTTGTTGAGTACAACACATTCATGTTTCTGGCGAAGCAAAAAATTGAAAAAATTTTAAAATTCAGTTTTTAAAATTGTGCCGAATCTCGAGGAAGCGAAACAGCAAGATATGGCAATATGGGTACATGCCAACTAAAATATTTTCAAGTCCCAACCTAGGGTTGCCACAGTATATTTGTATATCCGGTACTATCTTGTGAACCCCTTGACCGATTGGAATGAAATTTGGCATAAAGATAGTATTTGGGATTCTAAGACTATCCACTTGGGTGTTACCACTTGAAGGGCTTACAGGGGTTGCCAACTATCTTAATTTTTTTAAATTATGGAGCAAGATATCCCAATATGGATATCAAATGAAAGGTATTTTCGCCGACATACCAACTAAAATAATTTCAAGTAGGGTTACCACCCAGGGTTACCATTTTACCGTATAATATTTGTATATTTGGGGTCACTTTGGGATCATATTTGGATTATTTTAGGATCTTTTTGGGATTATTTAGGGTTCACTTTAGGATAATTTTGGGGCTATTTTGAGATCATTTTCGTATAATTTTGAGGTAATTTTAGGATAATTTTTGGATCATTTTAGGATAATTTTGGGGTCATTTTGGGATAATTTTTGCGTCGTTTTGGGTTCAATTTGGGAACATTTAAGGGTCTTTTTGGGGTCGTTTTGCGATTATTTTAAGATTATTTTGGGATTACTTTAGGGTAATTTTGGGATCTTTTTGGGATAATTTTCGGGTCATTTTCGGATCATTTTCGTTACATTCAAGGGTCTTTCTGGGGTCATTTTGGGATCATTTTTGGATAATTTTTGGGTCATTTTGGGATCATTTTTACGTCAGTTTGGGTTGAATTTTGGATCATTTTTGGAAAATTTAAGGCTATTTTTGCGGTCGTTTTGGGATTATTTTAAGATTATTATGGGATTATTTTAGGGTAATTTTGGGATCTTTTTGGGATAATTTTGGGGTAATTTTCGGATCATTTTGGTTACATTTAAAGGTATTTTTGAGGTCATTTAGGAATCATTTTGGGTCCTCTTTGGGCTCATTTTTAGGTCGTTTCGGGTTCTTATCCAGTAGCTCACCTTTCGCGAACAAGTACATATCGATCCGACCTCGTGAACACGTACCACTTCTAACATGGTCATGCTCACATGCTGGATTTATTTCGTGTTGAATATTATGGCTATGAATGAAGTGATTAAGGAAAAGATTTAACTTGTATGTCGCACAGGAACGGAACTAAGCAGTAATCAGTGGCGGCTGCCCATTTATGTCGTACGCTGTGGCGTTTAGTGAGCGCTAGTCGTCGCCTAAGCAAAAAATGTGATAGCCAGTGTAGACCTATGTACGTAATAGGCGATGTATGGACATGAATGGTTGACGAGTGCTCTACTAGTTCTTATAATATTTCCCAACATACCTTTGCCTCTTTAGTGTGAGTGAAATGGGCAAGTAGACGTGAAAAGTTTTCAATGTGGAATATTTTAAATTTTTGCTGCAATCGTAACCAGTTGCTGGGTAATAGTATCCGATGGGTACTTCTACTGTCAGGCGGAAATTAAGTTAGTAGGCGCATTGGAATGTAATTTGTTTGCGCTCTCCACAGCTGTAATTGAAAATTGTTGGTTGGTTGCAATTTTTGTTGTTGATTAAATTATTCACTTTTTGTGGGTAAGAAAAAAATTGCCTTCCTCCCTCTCTCGTCAGCTGTGCCCTGCTGTAGCATGTGTTGCTTTTATTTTTGGGTTTCTATATTTTGTTTGGCTGTAAAACCGTCCAAAGCTCACACGTACTAAATTGTTGGTGTTGAAGCAGTTTTCAGCTATTCAATTGACCTATATATTTTGTGTGGAAAAAGCAATAACACAGAACAACGGTACATAAAACAGTAGCAACAACTGAAAAAACAAAAAATTTACTCGATTTGCAGTAGACTTGCGTAGTTCATGAACTAATTAGTTCATTGAACTAGTTCGTGGAAGTGATCGCGGGAAGTTTATAAACTAATTAGTTCATTGAACTAGTTCGTGGAAGTGGTCGCTGAGGATTTATGAAGTAATTAGTTCATTGAACTAGATCATGGAAGTGGTCTCGGGAACTTGGCTCCAAACTTCAAATGAATTACTTGCACTATTTTAAATTTTCGCCAAATTCAAAGGATTGATTGAGAATAATAAATCCCGAGAAACCAAAACCCGCGCTAAAGTAAAGTCTCTGTCCAACCAGGGCTATAGACTTGCGTAGTTCGTGAACTAATTAGTTCATTGAACTAGTTCGTGGAAGTGATCGCGGGAACTAGTTCCAAAATTCAAATGAACTACTTGAACTATATAAAATTTTCATCAAACCTGAAGGATTTATTGAAGTCCCTGTCAACCAGGGCTAACCATGTTGAAAACAAAATCACAAATTAGGTAGTGCTGTGCAATACCAAAAATTACTGTGGGCAACGCATAATTCCAACATTTTCGACACGAATGAGCAACTCCTCGCTAAAAAAAATTGCCCATTTTCTTATCCTCTTTTTAGGTAAGCGCGACCCAGTAATTTACCAAGATTTTATCCGCTGCTGGTTAGCAGGGTTTGTACGTCCAGACAGAAGGTGGTATTTGTTCCCTTTAAGAGTCAACTGTAAAAACTCGTTGAAAGGTGTAGGAGAAGGTATCAAAAGTCGCGTCACTCGATTATTCATACCCAGGCCAACAAAATACATCTTTTGATACCCCTCCTAGCATTTTTGGGCGTGCTTTAGCAGTTAATCGCTAAGGTAAACAAATATAAATAAATGAACTAAATAAACTAAAAATTAACTACCTAAACTAGTTCATTTTGGTGAGCTAGTTCGAAATCTCTGATCACTTTAATGGACAATTTTAGTCTGCTGTCTACTTTTTCTGAGCTTAAATATCCAAATTTAACCTTAACTTCTATCTTCATTTTATTTTAATTTGTATTTATTTTTCTTTCAACTTCACTATCTAAAATGTTTTGTGTATCACGTTCCTATGATTCAACAACAATTTGTCTAATAGATTTGCATCTTCAACTTTACCAATAAATTTCTAATTGCTGTTGATATTTCCTTTGTGCAATTCTCTTAAACTTCTTATTACCTCTCTCTTAATTACTTTGCTTTCCAATTAAGTACTACCACATTCCTATCAGTGCTTTATTTAACAGAAAGCAATTAGTCTACATAATTGCAAACCTAATTGCTTGAGGCCGTTATTTTCACCTCCAAAATCTACTCAATGTAATTAAACCGGTTAATAATTGTGGTTTATATGTCAATTTGTTGCCCTATTTGCTAGTAATTGAATATTTGTTGATTGGAAGAGACTTTAGGCTTTAAAATACGAAATTGATATCTTACTATATTTTTTGTGTTGTTTTTACTATGTATATTTTTTTAGTATATTGTTTTGTGCACTGAACCAAAAAAGATCGTGTATCCAATGAAAAAGTACATAGATTTTAAGAATTGTTCGTTAAAACCTCTCCAAAGAACTTTTTCATAGAAATTTACGAATATTTCTTAGAATATACGAACTTTTTCTTAAAATATGTAAACAAATCCACAGAAAGCAAGAATTCATTCATAAATTGTAAGAAAATTTTCTTCGAATTTATGAATTTTTTCTTTTATTCTAAGAAATGTGAGCATGGACTTCTATGAAACTTTGTTCGTAAAAAACATGTATGTTTTTGGTTCAGTGTGTAGTTTTTTTTGCGTAACTATTACAATGTTTTTGGGTAAGTTTTTAATATATTTTTTGTGTAATTTTTTTTTATATTTTTTGCATCATTTTCATATTTTTGTTTTCGTAATTTTAACTGTATTTTTTGCTTTACTATATTTTTTGCGTAATTTTTTTTTGTATTTTTTGTATAATTTTTATTTTTTTATGTATTTTTACTATATTTTGTTTACGTAATTTTAACTGTATTTTTTGCTTTACTATATTTTTTATGTAATTTTTTTATATTTTTTTGCATAATTTTTATATTTTTTATGTAATTTTTACTAAATTTTGTTTTCGTAATTTTTACTGTATTTTTGCTTTACTATATTTTTTGAGTAATTTTTTTTGTATTTTTTGTATAATTTTTATTTTTTTTATGTTTTTTTACTATATTTTGTTTTTGTAATTTCAACTGTATTTTTTTGCTTTACTATATTTTTTGTGCAATTCTTACTATATTTTTTTTTATAATTTTTATATTTTTTATGTATTTTTACTATATTTTGTTTTCCTAATTTTAACTGTATTTTTCGCTTTACTATATTTTTTGCGTAATTTTTTACTTTATTTTTGGCCTAACTTTTACTATAATTTTTGTGTTGTTTGTACTATGTATATTTTTGTATAATTTTTACTAACTATATTTTTTGTGTATTTATTTTTATATTTTTTGTATAATTTTTATATTTTTTATGTTTTTTCACTATATTTTTTTTTTTTGTAATTTCAACTGTATTTTTTTGCTTTACTATATTTTTTGTGCAATTCTTACTATATTTTTTGTATAATTTTTATATTTTTTATGTATTTTTACTATATTTTGTTTTCGTAATTTTAACTGTATTTTTCGCTTTACTATATTTTTTGTGCAATTTTTACTATATTTTTCGTGTATTTTTTTTATATTTTTTTTTATATTTTTTGTATAATATTTATATTTTTTATGTATTTTACTATGTATATTTTTGCGTAATTTTTACTACATTTTTTGTGTAGTTTTTTCTATATTTTTTTAGCGTAACCACCCCCGGGGACTCACCTCTGCTTTGAAGCCTAACTAAAAAAACGGTCGAAAAATTCTCATTTCGTTTTTAATTTTGAAAGATTTTTGTGTGGACTCACTCACTTTTTTACGTGAGTAAATCAAGAATTTCAAGAACGAAAAGAGATACTGAGAAAAAAGCTATATAATCTGAGCGAGATTTAGAGTTTAAGTGATCTTAATCATTGAACGGCCCTATTTTTTGGAATAACCCATCTCAAAATCTTTATGATGTTATGACAAAGTACGATCAAGAGTCCCAGAGTTATAGTCCAATGGCCCCCAACCCGAAACACCCCCAACTTGCCCAGGCTTGCTTTCGAAGTTGTTCCTATATTATTACCTATATATTCCTATATGCCTTATTATAATAAGTTCTTAGGCGTTATATAGCAAGTAGTTTTTCATTCGCTACCAAGCTATGTAATACTACCACAGTTTCATTTAGTTTATAACGAAGTCGGTGAACGGGATTCTGTTGTTATGGATCTTGAGATGGTTTTGGATCGGCAAAAAGGGTTAGTTTTTTCAACAAAAGAGATAGCTTCTTGATTGAAATATCTCAAGTACCACGTTTAATCTTTTTGTCTATAGGTGATCCATGAACCTCCATAGCTCAGAATAAGTACAGGGTCGATTCTGAACAATTTCTCGTTAACCCCATATAATATAATATAACATAAGAAAAAAAGTCTCATAAAATCCGTTTCTTAGTTTTCGAGATAGTTCAGTCAATTCCAGGGAATACCAGGAACCACGTTCAATGGCCACCCCTTAAAGAATTTGTATACATACTTGCTTGTCTGTACATTGAAAAAATGACTGAACTATCTCGAAAACTAAGAAATGGATTTTATGACACAACTGCAACATGAACATGTGAAATATTTCATGCAAATAATATTTTTCACAAAACATAAAAATTGTTTTTCAATAAACATTTCTTTCATGGTCAGCAATTTGTATTCACACACACACACCCTCCTTCGAGACGCATTCAAATGTCAAATGTGTTGGCTTACCTCTCCACAGCAACTAGATGTTACGATTGAAAGTTTAATACTTGAACTTGCAATTTGCCAAATTGCCTGTCGATTGTTGTTGTTGTTCCAACATTAAAAATACCCCCAAATAAAAATAAATATATGCAGGCGTATAACAGCAACAACAACACACATGCTGCATGCAATCGACCTTTCTTTGTGGCAAAAACACTTTTCTATGCACCTCCCGTTGTGTGCGCGTGCTTGCTCATACAAATTTACTCGGTGCTCAGTGCTGCTTCTAAGCAATTGATGGATGGATGTGTGTAGTACATAAATATGTAGGTAATGCAATGCCACAAAAAGTGCAAATACAAAAATGACTGCAGCAAACTTTTACAAGTGGCAATTGCCAACAGCCGAGCACAACAATGTCAAGTGCTATGCTAGTTTATATACATACATATGTATGTGTGTTGTTGTACAATTAGAAAACAGTGCATTCAAAAATTATGCATACGTGCAATTGATTGCGGTGACAAGTGGATGTAGTTAGGATATGGAAATACGAATGCAATTGAAGAAATGGGTAAAAGTTTTAAAAAAAGGTATTTTATTATTTTTTTAATTTTTATTAATTTTTTCTTGTGTTTATACTTTTTACTAACATTTTTTTTACTTTGCTTTCTATTTTTTCTATTTATTTCTTATTATTAGTTTCTAATTTTTTCCTTTTTTTTATTTCCTTTTTTATTTTATTTTATTTATTTTAATTTTTTTATTTTTTATTAGTTAATGATTTATTTTCTATTTTCCTTGATTTAGGTTTTCTTAAATTTTTCCTAACTTTTTTATTAGTTTTTACTTTAAACTTCGTTTTTTTTGTATTTATTTAATTTCTCAAAAATAAAATTATTTTTCCTCATAAATATTTTTTTTTTTAAATTTATTAATATTTTTTATAAAATAAAAAGTCAATTATTTTTTTATTTCTTTAATTTTTATTTTTTTTTAATTTTTATTTTTTTTTAATTTTTATTTTTTTTAATTTTTTTTTAAATTTTTTTTTAATTAAAATTTTTTTTTTTTTATTCTCTTTTTATTTTTTTTTTGTTTTAATTTATTTAGTAAGTTTTCATATTTCCACACACTAAAAGTTGGAAGAGAAGCTTGGCAAAAATCTCTTTAGAGGTTATGATAACCTGTTGGTACGTTTTTTCTGAATTTTTACTTTTATTAAATTTTTTGTTTTTTTCTTTTAATTTTTTTGTCATTAAAAAAAAATTTTTATATATTTTTATTAATTTTTTTTTCGAATTTTTCTAACTTTTTAACATCTATTTCTTGTATTTTTTTCTTATTTTCCCATAAATAAAAATGTTTTTCATCGTAAATACTTTTTTTAATTTTTTTATTTTTTGTTAATTTTTTAATTTTTTTTTTCTCATGAATTTTTTTTTAATTTTTTTTGTTATATTTTGTGATGAATTTAAAAACAAAAAAAAAATTTTTACATTAATATTTTTTTTGCTAAATTTTTAATTTTTTTTTATTTTTTTTTAAGTTTGTTTTTTTTTTTTAATTTTTTTCTCATGCACTTTTTTAAGTTAATTTTTCATAATATTCATGACTTAATTTTTTGAATTTTCTTGTTTTTTGAATTTTCACATTTATAAAATTTTTTGTTTGTTTTTTTTTTTTTTAATTTTAAGAAATTTTGTTTGTTTTTTTTTTTTTTGAATATTTTTAAATTTTTTTTGGAATTTTTTTGAATTTATCTAACCTTTTAATTTCTATTTCTTGTATTTTTTCTATTTTCCCATAAATCAAAATGCTTTTTATTGTAAATGCTTTTTTAAATTTTTTTATTCTTTGCTAAATTTTTTTATTTTTATTTTTTTATCATGAATTTTTTTTTAAATTTTTTTTTTACATTAATATTTATTTTTTGCTAAATTTTTAATTTTTTTTATTTTTTTTTCTCATGCTTTTTTTTAAATTAATTTTTCCTAATATTTATTTATTTAACTATATACATGACTTAGTTTTTAAATTTTCTTTTTTTAATTTTCACTATGATAAAATTTTTTTTTGTTTTTTTTTTTTAATTTTTAGGAAATTTTGTTTTGGTTTTTTTAATATTTTTAAATTTTTTTTGGAATTTTTTTGAATTTATCTAACAATATTGTATTTTTTTCCTTATAGCTACTACTTGTTTTTTTAATTAATTAATTTTTTTGAAATTTTTTTTTTAGTTTTTTTTACTCAAATTTTTTTCCCCTATCAAATTTTTTTCTAATGAATTTTTTTTCGTTTCTTTTTATTTCTTTTTATTTATATTTGTTTTTTTTTTCACTTTTTCTCATGAATTTTTTTAGTTTTCTTTTTTTCATTTTCTTCAGTTTTTATTTTTGTCAAATTTTTTTGTATTCTTTTTAATTTTTTAATTTATACTTTTTGTATTTTTGTTTATTTTCTCATAAATTTAATTTTTTGCTTTATAAATACTTCTTTAAATTTTTTATTTTTTTTTTAATTTATTAATTATTTTGCATTTTTCTTTTTTTTTAATATTTTTACTCAAATATTTTTTTTAAATTTTTTTTCTCATGAATTTTTTTTTGTTTTATTCTTATTCCTATTTATTTATTTTTTTTAATTTTTTCCTCATAAATTTGTTTTTTATTTTCTCTTTTTTCCTTTTCTTGAATTTTTATTTTGCTAATTTTTTTTGAAATTTTTTTATTCACATTTTTTCACAATTTTGTTCTTTATTTTTTTAATTTTTTTTTTTTAATTTATGAATTATTTTGCAATTTTTTTTTGCTTTTTCTCAAATGTTTTTTTTTTAATTTTTTCTCAAAAATTTTTTTTTAAATTTTTTTTCAAAAATTTAAATTGTTTAATTCTTTCTCTGTTTTTTTTTCCTCCTACAAAATAATTTTTTTTGAATTTTTTCACTTTTTTTTTAATTTTTTCAAATTTTTTTTTCGTGTTTTTTTATTTTATTTTTTTTTTTAACTTTTTATTTGAGTAAATTGTTTTATTTTTTATTAGTTTGTAAAGTTCGGACTTTTGAAAAATACAGAATTTTGGACCAAAAAATTTAAGTTGTTTAACAAAGAGACATCGCGTTCCTATATTTTTGCCAACCACCGTATCGTCAACTATATAACTCACACTCTTATCCACCAACGGCAAAGAGGGGGCATGCCACTTTTAGAATAACGATTTCTATGAAAATATATAAATCGTAGTTGAATAGAAAATATGAGTGTAGACAAAAAATAGAGCAAACCACCACACGAGTAGCCAGTCATACAAAGAGATTAACATAGAAAAATATCACATTTCATGAGTTCGTTTTAGTGCCACAAATTAGCGCATAATTTAGCCAAGTACAAGTACTATTGACGTGCCGTTAGTTAGTCGTGCGAATAAGTAGGCAGTCATGCTGTTAGTTAGTTGGTTAGTTCTAAATTAAATTAAATTGTACTATTTCACAAGATATGTATAAAAACAATAACTAGGTACTTGTAGTTGGATATTAACGAAAGAAGCAAGATGAATAAAAAAGTGGAAAATACAAGAAAACAATCAAATAAATAGTAAGTCGCATGCTAGACAAACAAACAAGCCCTAATTTGGAGCAAACAAGACTATCAAGGTATGACTAACATATAAGGAAATTCTCTATGGGAACAGGGTATTCGGTATTTGAGAATTTTTTATTTTTTTTTTTTTATTTTATTATTTTATTTGATTTTATTTATTTATTTTATTTTATTCAATATTTTTTTATTTATTTTTTATTTTTATTTCGATTCATTTTATTTTTACTTTTTTCAATTTAATTTTATTTATATTATTTAATATTTTTTTTATTTTTTTTTGTATTCCACACTATTTTTTTTATTTAATATCAATTTTTTTTTTTTTTATTTTAGTTTATTTTATTTTGATTGAAAAAAACAAATTAAAATAAAAAATAAAAATAAAAAAAAAAAAAATTTTTAAAAATAAAAAAGTAAAATTTAAAAAAAGAAAGTTGCGGAAAGTGGTAGAAGAAAAAAGAAAACAAATAATAAAATTAAACTAAAAAATTATAAAATAATCATAAAAAAATTATGAAATAATAGAAAAGTAGAAAAAATACAAAAAAAAATAAAATAAAAAATAAAAAAGTAAAACAAATTAAAATAAAAAATGAAGAAAAAAATTAGAAAAAGAAAATAAAGAATTTTTTATTTTTTTTTTTTTTTTATTATTTTATTTGATTTTATTTATTTATTTTATTTTATTCAATATTTTTTTATTTATTTTTTATTTTTATTTCGATTCATTTTATTTTTACTTTTTTCAATTTAATTTAATTTATATTATTTAATATTTTTTTTATTTTTTTTGTATTCCACACTATTTTTTTTATTTAATATCAATTTTGTTTTTTTTTTTATTTTAGTTTATTTTATTTTGATTGAAAAAAACAAATTAAAATAAAAAATAAAAATAAAAAATAAAAAAATTTTAAAAAATAAAAAAGTAAAATTTAAAAAAAGAAAGTTGCGGAAAGTGTAGAAGAAAAAAGATAACAAATAATAAAATTAAATTAAAAAATTATAAAATTATAAAAAAAAATAGAAAAAAAATATTAAAAAAAAACAATAAAAAAACAAAAAAGTAAAGAAATAAAAAAAATAAAATAAAAATAAAAAAAAATAAAAAAAGTATTTTTATTTAATTTGTTTTACTTTTTTATTATTTTTTAATTTAAAATAAGTAAATTTAAAATAAAAAAATTAAATAAAAATACTTTCTTTAATAATAATAGTATCAACTTTGTTTTTTTATTTTAGTTTATTTTATTGTAATTGAAAAAAAAATATATAAAAAAAAACAAAAAAAAAATTAAAAAAATTACAACAAAAAATAAAATAAAAAATAAAAAAGTAAAACAAATTAAAATAAAAAATAAAAAAATTAAAAAAGTAAAATAAAAAAGGTTGCGGAAAGTGGTAGAAGAAAAAAGAAAACAAATAATGAAATTTAATTAAAAACAATGAAAAATAAAAATGAAAAAAAAAATAAAAATAAAAATAAAAAAAAAAAAATAAAAAAATAATAAAAAAAAAATAAAAAAAAAATTATAAAACAATAAAAAAAAAATAAAAAAAAAATAAATAAAAACAAAAAAAAATATAAAATGAAAAAAAGTATTTTTATTTATTTTTTTATTTAACTTGTTTTACTTTTTATTTTACTTTTTTATTTTTTTTATTACTTTTAAATTTTAAATAAGTTAATTTAAAATAAAAAAATTAAATAAAAATACTTTTTTTTATTAAATTTTTATTTATTTTAATTTGTTTTACTTTTTAATTTTTTTTTTTTAATTTTTAATTTGTTTTACTTTTTTATTTTTTAATTTTTTAATTTTTTTTTTTTAATTTTTTAATTTATTTTTTTTTTTAATTGGTTTTACCTTTTCTTTTATTTTTTTTTAATTTGTTTTACTTTTTTATTTTTTTTTTTTAATTTGTTTTACTTTTTTATTTTTTTTAATTTTAATTTGTTTTACTTTTTAATTTTTTTTTTTATTTTTTTTTTTTAATTTTTAATTTGTTTTACTTTTTTATTTTTTAATTGTTTTTTTTTTTTTAATTTTTAAATTTATTTTTTTTTTTAATCGGTTTTACTTTTTTCTTTTATTTTATTTTTTATATTTGTTTAACTTTTTTATTTTTATTTTTTTTTATTTTCTTAAATTAAAAATTTTTTTTCTTTTATTCTTTAAAATAATCTCAAGGCATGAATTACCTTCCGCACCCTGTTCATGGTCACTCAGCATCGCGTTAGTGGGTCGCAACACGCGCAAGAGGTACCACAACACAAAAATTCAACTTAAAATCCACAACGAAACATTACACAACCCCATTATCGTATGCGAACCTTTGTTAGAAAGCTTGTTAGAATTGTAAAAAAACGCTTCTGGCTACATCCATAATGGGTTATTCTTATTCGTAAAAACGTCCTCCACGCTCATTCCTACAGCGATACAAATGTAGTACAACTTGTATGTCGTTAATTTGGTTAGTTGGATAGTTGAGTATGCGCTTGCACGTTCACAAAAGTGCTAACGTCATAAAATAATGTTGGCGTGAAAAAACCTGAGATAAATATTTTCTAACAAACTAACAACAAAAAGTTATGTTTGTTTCAAAAGAAACTATCTGTACTAAAGTAGCGAGGAAAGCATTGAAATATTGTTATTAATGTTTCAAAGTAATTCAAGAAAATGTGCTCTAGGGATTCTGACTTGACAAAGAACCCCTAGAGGTTAGTCGAGATCACCTTGGTGTCAGGTCGGTAGTTTTGCATGATCGCCCCGTGATCGTTGCTGGGTTAAGTAGTTTTCATTCATTTCAGGATTCTTTCTTGTTGTCCCTGACCCAGGTTGAAAGTTTTAGAAACCAAATTTTTCTATATCAACTCTAAAACATTTCGTGATCAGTTCGAAGCATTTTCGATATCAGTTTGGGACTTTTTACCGAACCATTCCGTGATTTTTCAAGTAATTTTTCATTTCATTTCATTTCAAGTCATTTTTTCGGGCTATTTCTGTTTTATTAGGGAATTGCTTCCTTAGCAGCTTTGGGATCGATTTGGTACTATTTTCGACATATTTTCGGTATTAAATATCAGCAATTTCGGCGTAGCTTCCATCGGTACTAATTCGGGGAATTCGATAGAGATTTCGTCGATTTTATCAAAATTCACTAAGAAATTCTGATGAAATCGATGTAGATCTCTGATGATCGATTACATTTACCTCCGTCGGGAGCTCCGTCGTAATAGCTGATAGACCCCATTATCAAGCAATTTTTTTTTAATTCTTCTGGATTTTTTCGAAGAATTTTATACTATTTTCCAGACGTTTCGGGATTAAATTCCGTAACATTTGGTTATTATCTCATCAAGTTAGGGTCTATCAGCAATTCCGGCGAAGCTCCCATTTGTACTAATTCGGGAAACTTACTAAGAAACTCTGATGAAATCGATTTAGATCTCTGATGATCGATTACATTTTCTTCGGTCGGGAGCTCCGCCGTAATAGCTGATAGACCCCGGTGTCTTGCTATTTTTTTTGAATTTTTTCTGGATTAGCTCGAGGAATTTTTTTTTTATGTTTATTTTGGTTTATTTTTTTCCTTTACAGCCTTGGAACCATTTGAGTCTTATTTTCGAACAAATTTAGTAACCATTTTCCAGACCTTTTGGGTATTATCTCACGATGTTATCTTCAGCATTTTTTTTTTGGAATTTTTTGGGGCTTTCCCAAAGACTTTCTCTTTGGGTTAGTTCCAGTTTATTCCTTAGTTGTTTGCTTTACAATTTTGGGATCATTTTATTATTCTTTTTTGGTGAATTTCGGAGCTATTGTCAAGGCCTTATCGGTTTTCGTGACATTTGAGAATAATCTCATCACATCATCTTTTTTTCTGGGATTATTCGAGGACTTTTTATGGGACCATTTCGAAACTGCTTCCTTATCAGCTAAAACATTTGAACCAATTTCAGAATTAGTTCTCGAATCTGGTATATTTTCTAAGTATTTTAATTATTTTCTTGAAAATATTAGAAAATAACATTTTCTTCAAAAACAACGCCTAAGCCAAAATTTTCCCCAAAGATAACTCCAAAAACGCCTACCAACCTTCTTCTCTCATTCATAACTGAATTGCGTGTCGAAACAATATTGCGTGCAACGCCTTGAACTACACTTACCACCAAAATATTTATACAAATTTACGCGCAGCGTGACGCTTGAGCAAAATGCTTACCAATTTATAATGCCATAAAGCGAGTTGTGATCGTCACAGCATTGCAATTTAATTAAATAATCAACAAAAAAAAAAAAAAAAAAAAAACATCGAAAACGTGCTTACTTACGCATACTTTGCCTAATTTGGTGGGTCGGTATTCATTTATTATTCGCCGGTTGATCCACCACTACCACCACCCAACCTTCACCGGACGTCAATGATGGACAGCAAACTTAGCATAATAAAATTCGTACCTTATTTGGGGTTTGGCAAATGAGTATGCCAGGAACATTGTAATAAAAACAAAATGAAGTTAGCTATAAAGACAGTCAGTAGTCTTTGCAAAAAGAAAATAAAAATATTTTCAAAACGCCACATAAGTTGCCCTTTTTGGGCGACAAAAAACATTTTAATTGCTTGCTGTCTGCCAAGTCACTCAGTTCTAGTTAGCTTCGGTTGATTAGAATATGGAAAGTTGTTTGGAATAGTTCTTATATTTATTGCCTTAATGTAATGCTTAGTTAAAGTTCTTTCCATCAATGTCAATATTTTCCCTTCAAAGGGCAGGCAATTAAATAGCTAAGTACAATTTTAATTTATCGCTTAGGTTGACGCCCTACAAATTGGATCGCTTGCTCTAGGTCATGGGTCGGCAGATTTGTAAATGCTGGTGTATAAGTGAGAACGCTTATACACGCGCTGTGATCGTCCGAACTATATTTTTAACATTCGCTGACCAATCAAGCGACACCCCCACGCGATGTGGTTTCGCCCCTTGCCCAGCGACGACTAAATCATTTGGTAAACAAAGAGCACAACGTGTCTGTGTGATGAATCCAACTTGTTTGACTGATCTTAAGATCTATGGGGCGCCGATGCTTGCTCTAGGTTGACCATGTGACGCCCATAATTGTGAGATGAGGTGTCTGTTTTTACATGCAGTAGATAAATATTTAAATAAATAATTGCCCTCTTCTTCTATTTCTACTATATGCCTCCTTCTCTTACAACAAAAACCTCGTCAGCTATATCCATATTTCTCCCAATTTAAACCTTGAAAATCTTATTTGTATATCCTCCATTCATGCCAAATAGCTTTACCACAAAACATCCTCAAATTTCATTCATTATTTGGCACATTTCTCACATATTCATTTCTCTTCCAAATTGGTGCAGATAGTTATTTGCGTAACCTTTGAAATGTTTGACAAATTCATACGAGGGACGACCGATAATGTAGTACACGTTAATTGGCAATTAAAATGGACCATTATCACAACTGGAGAAATCAATTTTCTGGGTTTACTTAGTTATTATTATTCCCATTCCGAAAATCAAAATTATTGCTTTTTTTATTGCCGTGGAGATTGCAGACCAGGAGTGTCTCCCTTAAAGTTCTCTTTCTAATCGTTTGCTCTACAGCAGGCCTTGGCAAATAGTGCTACAATGGGATGAAAATCTGAGAACTAAATTCACACAGATTATTACCCTCTTTGTTTCGCCTCTCGAATAATGTAATTGTTGCTATGAGAGTGTTATAATCCCACTGACCAATCAATGTATGTCGTCCCTCAATCGCTTGCTTTGGAGCTTTTTAAGGTGATAGCCCAATGCACGCTTGCTTAGTTGGCTATGCCTCGAGAAATGTCAAAATTATTTTGAACTCTACTGAAATGTATGAAACTTGGCCCAATCGCAGCCTTACTTTGCTTGCTTGCGTCGCTTCAAAGCTCGAATAGCCCAAATCTCAATTTGACAGCTCTTTACACGCTTCACTATTTGTCTTATTGGTCCTATCCTGTATTTTTGACCACTTTTGTAGATTCAATTTGGCCATAGAAGCTTTCAAAGGAAAGCAAGCTAAGCCTAGGTAAGCAAGGCAAGCAAAGCAAACGTGCTTTGGGTCATTACCTTTAGTGAGCGAGGGAGCAAAAACAGATAACATTATTTCATTGATCCGATTGCCGGTCTTTCGCTCAGTTTATTTCTGCCGGGCCCTGCTCTAAAGCAAGCCCCGGCATGTAGGGGGACAATTGTGAGAGCGCTATGATCGCACTGACCTATCAATGGGTGTCGTTGGTTACGCTCAGTCGCTTACTTGCAGGTAACAACTCAACCACATACCCTGTTGCTTCGATGGTAGTAAACGGCGGAGGTAAAAAAAATAACATAATTGTATTTTTGCAATGACCGCTCTTTCACTAATACACACTCATTTTCATTACTGCCGGGCCATGCTCTATTTGACAGATTAACGATTGATTTTTTTTGCCTGAGACTGTTCTCTCACAACATTACATTTTTTTTTTGTTTTGAGTTTGGAGGAAAATAACAAAATTTATAAATTTCGTTTTTATTGACCAACCCTCGTATATCGCACTTTAATTATGTACCTCCGAATATTGACTTTTATATTTGAGTATCCTGCTACCGCTGTCAATGCTAGCTTCTTCCTACTATATTTTCCTTTTTCAATTATTTAAGGATGACTTTACTTGCTTTGAAACTCAATATGTAGGTCACAACTTGTCGTATTAATGAGATACGGAAACACTTGGCTTGAGAATATTTGAATGAAATCAAATATTTGCATTGATTCTCGAGAGGTTTTGCAGCAGCAGCAGCGTATTAAGTATTTACATAATTCTCGTTGACTACGTTGTCTTTGTTCGTCAGCTTAACTTTTAAGTAAAATGATGTTGCTTGGGATTTAAAGATGGAAATTTAATGAACGTAAAATATTATGAAAGCTTGACCTAATGTGGTAGTCAGAATTTAGGATGATATTCGTAGTAATATCAATCTAGAAATTCAACGGAGAATCACTCTCGCCAACTAGTGTTACTTTGGACTAAGTAGCCAATTGAGAAGTGATCACGCTCTGTAATACTCTCATCATACCTGTCCTGATGATGGCCTTGGACCTTCCCATGATGCTAACAGCGAGTATCGAAGGAATTTTAACGATGAGCTGTACGAGCTGCCGTAACGGCAAGAGAGCAAAGGGCATATGTTCCAAAAAACCCGTTTGGGCAAAAAAGGTCCAATAAGTCTCTTCATAGATCATGCTGAATTAAAAAGGATCACTTCAACACATAAAAAGTGATCAAAACTACCAAGGGACGTATGCGTATTTGCCAGTAATCCTAGACTATTCGAATTTTTCGCAGTTTAAAGATAACGATCACAAGATGAGTCGATTTCACCAGTCGCCTGCTAGTCTGATGATTCTTGAATTCGTTGGTAAAAGATACACCCAATTAAAAATTTACTCGCAAAAACTGAATCAGCTACTGATTGCTTTTTTAGATTAAGTAAAATTAATCATAACAGTGTGAAAGACCTTAAGTAGTATACAATGTAATATTTAAAAAAGGCATTAACCTTACAATAATGAGGTGTTAAGCGCTCCTATAAAAATTCGTTTGACCTTGAAGAAAAAATTCAATATATTTTTCACTGTGACTAAGTCAGGTCTTCACCTAAATATTATTTTCGTAAGAGTTCCTAGATGGGAGGGTGGGACCGTGTGTAGAAGTCCACGCAAGTGAGGCAAGTTTCTGGCCGCCATTCAACTGGGAATGGCCAGAACGATTCTTCTTGTGCGGTCCAAGCAGCTCTTTACGTCCGCGTCGTATCTATGGATATTCAGTGAACATCTGTTCGGTGGTGAAGGCGACAACCTGACAAGGCCACTCCGACGCATCGGTTTAAGGGCTCGCCAGGGGATTTCATCAGCAGCGTCTGTCATCATGAGGTGCGGATGCAAGCGGGCGTCTGTCTTGAATCAAGCGGCTCGCTATATAAATGTGGAACTTAAATCCAATGCCCCGAGAAACGGGTTATGCGTAGGGTTTGGAACCTACCACATAAAACAAAAATTCAAAGAGATCCAAAAACCGCGCCTTGTATATTTGAACGGCCAAAATCGCCTAGGTGGTTAAAGGCTATTTTAAGTAAGTAATTAGGTAAGCGTTCCCAGATTTAGTATAACTTCGGTAAGTTTCTCTGTAGCCTTGTGGTTCTGAAAAATGTAGTTCCTATGAGTTGAAGAAAGAATGTATTACCCGTTACAATTACAGAACACTTTGCACCATGACAACGATGTGATTCCATACTTTGGAAAATTTTACATGGAATGGCCCATATACTTTTTGCAATGTCTGTCTTTGAAACTTTCCATTGATTAGTCAATAATTATCATAGTCTGGAAATGAATCATTACTAAGACAAAAAGAGCTCAACTGCAACCAAATACCTACCAATCAGTTACTTAATTAGTCAACGTCAAGGCTCATCCGTATCTTTCTGTTTTTGTTCTTTGTTCTTTTTAGCTTCCTGCTCCAACGAATGCTTCCAAAGAAAACGTTATTTTGCTGAAAACAAAAGAAGTTGAAAACTTTTGGGAACCAACAAGAAGACAACGCCATGTCCCCAATAAAGCTGACAAATAAATTTTAAAATTAAAATCACGCAACTGCCAAGAATTTCGGAACGAAAAAAAAAGAAACAAAAACTGCGAAAAAACCGCAATAAAGTATACAAAACACCATAAAACAATAAATCATCGGAGAATTACAACACAGTGGAACGCATGCGGTAAAATAGCTGTAAAAAGCACCGTTATTTATTCAACACATGCACCACAAAAGTGTAGAACGCAACTTTACTTACAGTAATGACAAAGCGTTGGCAAGCGAAGACACAAACCACAAACTTCATTTGTCGGCAATGCAGTGCGAATTAAGCTTGAACGCAACAACATAATAAATTGTGGTACATGCTTGTGGATCACCAATTCAACACACGATCGTATAAGAGATCACGGTATAAGTTCCAAACTGCTAAAACGTAGTAAATATTCAAAAACAACAACAAAAAGAGGGGAGTTTTAGCGCGCCAAAAGGGGAACTGGGCCAAACGTCAAATGGATTCCACAGATGGGCGCATTGTACGCGCTCCAGCGCGACGTAAACGTAACGATGAGCAATTAGTTGATCGGGTAAGTAATCAAATGTTTATTTATTTAATTGTTTATACTTGATAACAACAACACTTGTTTGTATATTTAGGTAATGTACCTAACTTTTTATCATATTTTCTTATCACATGAAGTATTATGTTTTTGCAATATTTATAAGCTCTACGGGAGTAATTATCTAATATATGGGGCGTTTAAACATTGCACTGATAAGCTACATAAAAATATTGCTTCAGTGCATTAAATGGGCGGTGTTGTAGATTAAGTGCAGTCGAACTCTGATTCAACGAGCTCCCATACAGCGACGACTTTGTGAAATTGCCCTATCAAAAAACTTTCCTGGAACAAAAAAAACCCGTCATCGCAATAATTTTATACAGAACTAGCCTGTGACTTTCTCTGATACAACACCTACGCACCATAAATACGAATTTTGAATAGCTCTGCTACAGCGCCACCTAGCGGGAAGATAGTTATCGTGTTACCTAATCTATGCTCCTGAGAATAAGTTTGCAAAATTTCGTAAAGATCGATTCAGTAGTATAGACGTTTAATAACTACAAACACACCTACAAATTCACGTATTTGTAATTGGTTCAATGATTTGTAATTTTAACCATCATAAGAAAGTAGTAGTTCGTGATTTCTCACTTAGTCGAACCTTAACTTGTTTATTTCATTTCAAAAAATGTAGATTAAGTTTTAATCTATTTAGTTTGATTATTTATAAAATACGATTATTAATTAAAGAATTAAGATTTGCTTAATGAATGTTAATCATAATGATTAATTGAGTTTATGAGCTCTAATGGGAAATTATTAGTTAATTAATTAGTTAGCTGATTCATTACAAAAATAATCATGATTAATGGCCATTAAAAAATCGCATATCTAAAATCAATAAATATTAGCATTAAATTACATTAATCATATAATTAAAATCAATCAAAAATAATAATTCAGTCACATTAATCATATAATTGAAACTAATCAAAAATAATCTTAAATTCCCATTAATCATATAATTAAGATCAATCAAAAATAATTATTTAATAACAATGATCATTAAAATAATAATTAAATTACAAATATCATATATGTAATTCAAATAAATCAAAAGATATTTAAAAATAATCAGTTAATAAATAATTAATCATTAAACTACATTATTCATATCATTGGAATTAATCAAAAATAATCAGTTTATTGCATTTATCATATGATCAAGATAAATCAAAAGTAATCATTAAATTAAATTAATCATAAAAATCATACAATAAAAATTTATCAAAAATAATTATTTATGTACGTTAATCTTATAAGAAAAATCAATCAAAAATTATCATTCAATCACATTAATCATATACATAATTAAAAATAATCAAAAAAATACTAATTGCCTTAATCATATAACTCAAATTAACCAAAAATAATCATTTAATCAGATTAATCAAATAATAAAAAACAACCGAAAGCAATAATTAATAATATTTTTAAAGTCAAACAAAAATATTCATTCAATCAGGTTAATCATATAATTAAAATCAATCAGAAATAAAGATTTAATCCCATTAGTCATATAACTAAGATCAATCAAAAATAAATATTTAATAACAATTATCATATAATTAAAATAATTATGAAATTGCCGAAATCATATAATTCAAATTAATCAAAAGTTAATCAAAATTAATCATTTAATTACATTAATTAATATTAATGAAAAAAAGTTACTTTATTACGTTGAACATATATGACCATACTTAGTAAATTAAACAAAAAAAATCATTTAATTACATTAATCATATAAATTAATCTTAAAATTAATCAAAAATAAGCATTTGATCACATTAATTTTACAATTAAAACTAATCAAAAATAATCATTTGGCTAGATAAATAATATTTATCATACAAATCAAATCTAAAATAATTGAATTCAATGATGATTAATCATTAATCTAAAATAATTGTAATTGCCTTACTTATACAATTAAAATAAATTATAATTAATCATTTTATTAATCTAGTCTTAATCATACAATAAAAATTAATCAAAAATAATCATTTATGTAAACTAATAATATTAATCGTAGAAATAAATTAAATCGAAATAGTTAAAATCAATGATTAATCACATTAAGCACACAATTAATATGAATCAAAATTAATTATTTAATTACATTAATGAGAAAATTTTTATATTAATCATGCAATCAAAATTAATTAATAAATTTTAAAATTGATCAAATATTAATCATTAATTATTTATAAATTATTAAAAAAAAAAAATAATTATTTAATTAAATATTAATCAACAAAATCATGCAGCTACGTTTAATTAATCATTAAACCATTTTCCGAGGACGACAGAATATAATTAATAATAATTAAAATATTTAATCATTATTTGGAAAGTCTGCTTTTAAGCTACGAAATTGAATACAAGTTCTTAAAAAACTGACTTTTCTCCCGATTGTTGCCTAAATGCGTTAATTGAAGATTAAGAGAACACAGCTGGTTTGTCAATAACACGACAAAGAAAATATGCGCAAAATTGCTCGATTAAAGAAAGCAACTTTTCTTTTTCGCAATTTTGTATAAAATTTATTGCATTGTCTTGAATTCAAAAAACTAGAAAATAAAAAAAGTCGTTAGAAAAGCGTCTTTAGTTTCAATTAAACCACAATGCTGGCGCGATTAAGAATTTTCTCTTTCCATGCTATTTTCGCCATATGTAAAAAAAAAACTGAAAGCCCATACGCTACCACAAACCACAGCATCCCACTACGCAGCTGGTTTTCAGAACGATCTTCTCTTGCCACGATCATATGTTGCTAAGCGAGTTAAGTTGCTGCTGTCGATCTTGCACACAATAAACCGCAACAATTGTCTGCTTCCAACTAATGCTAATGCCAATGCACTCCAATGAGTTTTGTATTAAAATGCAAATATGAAATGACGGAGGAAAAGAAGAAAAGCTGTGAAACTTATTGGCTTTTGTGAGTTTTTTTTCCCTTGTTTGTTGCTCATAAAAAAGAAAATTTCTCTCACTCGGCTATTTGCACAGCTTACATTTTTTTTGTGAATTCTGCGATCAACTGCACTACCGTTTGTTGGACGAAAGCTTTTCCCACCTCTCAACTAAATAAATTAACTCAATAGCCTCGTGCGGTATTTGTGGCAGCTTTGTTTTATCTGGGTTTGTTGTGCGTTTACGTTTTTATTATGTCTATCTGTTTCCCTTGTTGTTTGTTATTATTTACTGTTTTAACTGTTGTTATTTGTGCTGTTGTAGTTATTGTCTTTCACCATTGGCGACGGATTTATTGTTGTTTAACAACTTTTTCTAACTTCTATTTCGTGTTGTCTCGTCGCGTCTCTGTTGACTTTAGCAAATCAAATGGTGCGATAAAATTACAATTGTCTGCTTTTGTTGTTGTTGTTGTAATTATCGTCATCATTCGCATTGTTGGGGCATCATTGTCGTCACAGTTTTGTTGTCATCTCCCAGCGCCGCGCTTGCAACACTTAATGGCTATTTTCTCTTCTTTGATAACTGAGCTGAACTCAATTGTCAGCTGCTGCGAATTCGAATAATTCGTTCATACACTTAGACACAGGCGAAATGGGACAATTACAATTAATTAAATACATAATAAATATTTTGGCAGAAATACATTTTTTTTTTAAATTAATTAAAATGAAATAAATGAGTTAAATTAAATTAAATAGAATAAAAAAAGATATTTAACAATGAAATATAAAAAAAAAATAAAAAAAGAGATAAATCAAACAAAGTAAAATAAAATAGAATAAAATTAAACAAACAAAAAATTAAATATAATTAACAAAAAATAAAAAACAAAAATAAAATTAAAAAAAAAAATTAAAAAAAAAAAACAAAAAAAAATTTACTAAAATTAACAAAAAATAAAAAACAAAAAAAAAATTATTAAAATTAACAAAAATAAAATTAAAAAAAAAAATTAAAAAAAAAACCAAAAAAATTAACTAAAATAAAACAAGAAATAAATGAAAATAAATTAAAATTAAATAGATTAAGATTAAAAAAATAAGTAATTTATAAGAAAAAATTAATAAAATTAAATTTAAAGGCAATAAAATAAAATAAAATAAATAAAAATTAAAAAAAAAAAATAAAATAAAATAAATTAAAATAAAAAAAATAATATAAAAAAAAAATTAAATTAAAAAACGGAAAATAAAATTAAAAAACGGAAAATAAAATAAATTGAGCAACAATAATAAAAAATAGAATTAAATTTAATGAAAAAAAAAACAATTGATTGGAACAAAATAAATTAAATGAAGCTAAAAAAAAAATAAAAGAAAAAATTAAAAATTAAAGAAAAGAAAATAAATTTGGTAAGTAAAATTAATAAAAATAATAAAAAAATAGAATTATAAAAAAAAAAATAAAAAAAAATAAATATTAAAGTAAAAAATAAAATAAATTAAAATAAAACAGAATAAATAAAAAACAACTAATAATAAAATATAAAAAAAATCAAAATGAAATAGAATAAAAGAAAAACGAATAACTATAATAAAATAAAATGAAAAACAAAAAAAAATAAAAATTTATTAGAACAAAATAAATAAAATAAAACTAAAAAAATAAAATATTTAAAATAAAAGAAAAGAAAATAAATTAGGTAAGTAAAATTAATAAAAAAAAATAAAAAACAGAATAAAATAAAATGAAAAAAAAAAATAAATAAATAAATAAAATAAAAGTAAAAAAAACAATAAATTAAAAATAAAAATAAAAGTTAAAAAAAAAATGTAAATAAAATAAAACAGAATAAATAAAATAAAACTAAAAAAAAAAAAAATCGAAATTAAATAGAGTAGAAGAAAAAAAAAAATAAAACTAAAAATAAAAAATAAAAAAATTGAATGATATAAAATAAAATATAAAAAAAAATAAAATGTTTAAAAAATATGTAAAAAGAATTAAAATAAAATTAAAAAAAAAATCGATAAAAAATAATCAGTAATAAAAAAAAATAATAAAAAAAAATTAAAGATAAAAATTAAAGAAAAAATGTAGAAAAAAAAATTGAAATAAAATTGAAAAAATAAAATAATACAATAAAAATACTAAAAATTAAAAAAAAAAAACTAAAAATTTAAAAAATAAAAATTAAAAAAAAAAATTTAAAAATTTAAAAAATATTTAAAGTTATTAAAAGTAAATATAATAAAAATAAAAATAAAAAGCGTTGAAACGCGTAGATGAGAAGAAAACCCTTTTGGTTTTTTTTAAATTATCGGCCGAAGCTGCTCCAACCCAGCAAACAAATAATTAAAATGATTTTATATTGAAATTTGCAGTTTTCATATAAAAAAAATCAAAATCAAAGAAAAACGAATAAAACCAAACAAAAAAATAAAATAAGAAAATGAAATGATATAAAATAAAATATAAAAAAATAAAATGATATAAAATAAAATATAAAAAAATAAAAAATAAATAATATGAAAAAATAATAAAACAAATAAAAATAAAAAATTTTAAAAACTATGTAGAAAATTAAAAGAATTAAAAAAAAATTTAAAAAAAAAGTTTAAATAAAATTGAAATAAAAAAACTAAATAAAATACAATAAAACATAATAAGAATTAAAAAAAAAAAAACAAAAACAATATAGCAAAAAAAAATTTTTAAATAAAAAAAAAAAACATGTAGAAAAAACATTAAAATTGTAAAAAAAATTAAAATAAAATTGAAAAAAAAAAAATTAAATAGAATAAAAATTAAAATAAAATTGAAAAAAAATGAATAGAATAAAAATTGAAATAAAATTAAAAAAAAATTAAATACAATAAAACACAATAAATATTTAAAAAATATATAAAAAAATAAAAAAAAAAATATATAAAAAAATAAAAAAAAAAAATATATAAAAAAATAAAAAAAAAAAAATTAATTAAAAAAATTAATTGAATTAAGTTTAACACGCTGAAATATAATAACAAAAAAAAAAATAATTTTATATTAATTTTGCAGTTTTCCTATAAAAAGTTTGCTTTTCCCATAACTATTTATTAAAAATATATATATTTTTTTTATATGAAATAAAAAAACTGCTTGTCCCATTTTCTTTGTGGGTGACTGTACATTTGTGCATTTACAACACCGCTCAGCGCAAAGACTGAAACGTGTTCGGTTACGGATTTGCTATGATTTCGTTGGCGATTGCTGCGACCATTCGACTTTCTGTCAAGAAAAATGAAAACTGTGATAGATAGCTGCGTTTAAACCACAAATCAAATGTCGCACAAAAAGGGGAAAAAAGCTGAATTTATAATTTCTTTATTTCCGTTGGAAAAAAATTGTCCCGCTGATAGTTTATCTAAATTTTGATTGGTTTACATTTATTTAATGTAGGTAAAATGAGATCATTTTAATGGTGGCGATCACTACTGCGATAGTAGCATTCCTGATCAGGACTTTTAGAAAATATCTCAAAATAATTAAAATTTTATATGCAATAAACTTTCCATTATTTTAATTTGAAATTCATATTTATCAATTTCACTCATTTGCAACATATTAAAAAAATTGTGGGCGTGTAAAGCAAACTTAAGCTCAACGCGGTGTGAAATTATAACAACGCCCACCGCAACAATTTTTCAGTGCACTGCATTTGCTAGGCTGCCAGCAAATCCGACGTGAAAAATTCGCCAAAGCAAAATGAATGCGTCGCTTTCAAAGAGTTTCAACATCTGGTTTGTTTACTACTTTGTTGCTACTTTCCATGTGGGTTCACTTTATGAACGCCCCCACAATGTAATGGAAGACAGGTGCCAGAGCACTTTTATTGTGCATTTTATTGAAGTTTTTTTTTTTTTTTGCTCCCAAGTCGATAAATATTTTCTTAATTTGTTGTGATAAAAAGTTGACTGTGTAAGCTTGAAAGTGAAACTTTGTAGCTTAAATTACACATAGCACAAATTTAAGCTCATCAATCAGGGGAAGTTTCGATATTCCACATATTGGAATATTTAACTCGGATGTAGAAGAGATCGACGACATATTCGAGTATTTAACTCGGATGTAGAAGAGATCGACGGCCGAACGGAAGATCACCATATTTGAAAATATTTTTCAAAAACGCCGCGTTTAGAATTTTTTAATTGAAAAACGCCCCATCTCAGTTGAAAATATATTTAACTTTCGCTCAGATACAGTTTTTTTTAAAACGCATTCTGAAAAGATGCGTTCTTGAAGCAAAAATTTAACGTTGTAAGCTTATTGCATTTGTTGTAAACGTAGCGAAATTTTTTTGGTTCATTTCGGTAGTTTTAGCGATAATTGCTAAACTTTTTTGTGATCATTTCGAGATAGTTTTCGAGATCACTTCTGAACAATGTTGAGTGCAATTCGGGATGGTTTTCGGGACTATTTTGCGACCTTTTCGGGATATTTTTCAGACTTTTGGGATCATTTCGGGATTTTTCGGACCATTACGGAATGATTTAAGAGACTTTTTCGGGGCCGTTTTGGGAAAAGTGGTCCCGAAAACAATAATATGGAAATGGTCTGTTGGCATTATTTCGGGATGACTCTCAGGACTGTTTTAGGACCATTTCGGGACTTTTTTGAATATGTTTCGGACTTTTTTGGGATCATTTCGGAATGGTTATCGGGACTATTTTGAGACAATTTCCGGAATTTTTCGTGATATTTTTCAGACTTTTTTGGGATCATTTCGGGACCTTTTCGGGATAATTGGGGATTTTTCGGGACCATTACGGAATGATTTAACGGAAAATTTTGGATACTTTTTCGGGACCGTTTTGGGAAAAGTGGTCCCTAAAAATTCCATAAATGATAAAAAAATATAGGAAATGATCCCGAAAAAGTCTGGACCATATCTCGAAAAAGTACTGAAATTATCCCAAAAAAGTACCAAAATGGTGCCGGAAAAGTTCCAAAATTTCGGAACATATCCCGATACCCAAAATAGTCCAAAAATTATCTAAAAAAAGTCCAGAAATTATCCCGAAAAACTTTGTAACTTCGCAGTTAAATGAATACCATTATTTTTTGAAAAAAAAAAATCCTTTTTCTAGAATTCGGAGAAGCCTTTTCCTTCCTCTCTGAAAATTTTTCTAAAAATCCATGATATTTTCATTCAGCTTGCCTCTTTCTACAATTCGTAGATGCCCTTTCCCTGTACCTTGAAGTATTAAAATTTATATAAACATTTTTAATTTGTAGGACAGAATTTTTCTTGCATTATTGGATTAGATTTTTTCTTGCGTCCTATGAATTTTTTATTCAGCTTATTCAATGGTTATGATTTTTCTTGCAATCCATGTAAAATTTTCATTCCGCTTCACTGTTGCTAGAATTCGCAGATGCTATTTCACTGCACTCTGAGCTCTTAGGTGTTCTCATCAATATAAAATATATCCAAAATGAATGCACCAGAACTGAATTCCTACTGATCTTTACCTAAACGTTAACAAAAAAATCATTTCCCTACTCAAGAGTAAAATAAATAAATTTGTTAAAACACACTCATTTTAAGTAAACATTCATTACAACATATTTGTTAATTGTGCAATTTAGTTTAATTAAATATTCAAGTTCAACGCACGCCACAACTTCTCATACCTATAAAACAATAAAATTGGAATACTCAGCCAAACAAAACTAAACTAACTAAAAATAATAAAAACAAAGTGCAACTTCAGCTGTATTGCCTCCGAAAGAAATGAAGAAAGAAATTTGGTTTAAAATGATAGATCAGTGAGTGAGAGACTCATAGAGAGAGTGGGTAAGAGCGAAAGAAAGACTTTCACAGAACACGAATCCAACCAAACAAAACACAACCTCACACAGCACAGCTGATCACAAAACACGATCACCTGGAGATCACTTGGAAATGAAGCGAGCGCCAACTAATGTCTGCTCCGTAGTTCTGCTCATCTCTCTCTCCATACAAATGTGGAGCAACTTTCTTCATTGATGAGTAGAGGAACCACTTTTTTATTTTGTTCAACAAACACACCGATTCTAAAACAAAAGCTGAGGCGCTGAAGGCATGCTCACAACAACGAGCTTCCAAGTGATAAGTGTGTGCGCAGCACCCGGCGGGTGTGTGAGCTTCCAGTGAGCTTCACTGCGCCAATGCTCAGTTGTATTGGAAAGATGTGAAGAATGTGTGTGTAGTCCACCTCAGAGCCTATGTGTCCCATATTTTTAGTGCTTTTTTATTATTTTTTTTGTAAATGTTTTTTTTTTTTGTTTAGATTTTCTACCATTTACTCACGGTTTTGCGCTTTTGAAGCTCACACCTTTACATTCATATACTTCTCTGGAATATTTTTACTTGTTTTTGCCACAGCTTTGTTTTACTGTATTTCCACTTTTTTCAATTACTTGCTTACCTAGTCTTTGAAAGTCTGCTCTGACGTTTCATTATACAGCGTTGGACAACAAAATGAAAAAATATAGTAAAATAAAAATAAAAAGTTTTATAAAAAAAAAAATAAAAAATAATAAAAAAATTAAAATAAAAAAAATCAAAAAAAAAAAAAAAAAAAAAAAATAAAAAAATTCAAATAAAAAAAAAAAAAAAAAAACAATATAATACAAAAAAAAATAAAAAAAACCATATATGTAATACAAAAAAAATATAAAAAAAACCAAAAAAAAAAAACAAAAAAAAAAAGATTTATAATTAAAAAAATAAAAAAAAATAAAAAAAATAAAAAAAAAAATAAAAAAGGAAAAAAAAAAATAAAAAAAATTAAAAAATAAAAAAAAAAAAAAAAAAAAATAAATAAATAAATAAATAAATAAAATAAAAAAGAATAAAAAAATATAGAAAAATTAAAATAAAAAATTGGATATAAAAAAAAAAAAAATTAAAAAAATGCTGCCTTTCTACCGCGGGGTGTCTACTATGGTGCCCTCAACCGTTAACATAACTAACGATCGCTTCGCGTTTAGTTGTTGTCTCCCCATCCAACTCTTTTTTTTACACCTTTTATTGCTACAAATTCACGATAGCATTCATTGCCATTTGAGGCGCTGTTGTTGCTCTAAAGTTTGTGCCTCTTACTCGATGCGGCTTGTCTACTGTCTGCCTGCCTGCCTGCTCTGGTGGTGGTGTTGGTGGCATGGATCGACTGGAAAATGTGGCGCTTGCTGTTGAATATACGCTGATACTAACGATCAGTTGAACGCCTGTGTTTGTTTGCCTCAGACTTATTTTGAATTCAAACGTCGAAAATGTTTTAGCTATCGCCGCGAGCCGGTTGAATACAAATGTTTAAATTTTTTTTTTTTGTTAAGCGGTGGGAACTTTCGCTCGCCCCCTTCAGAGTGTTTACCGGCGATTTGCCCTCAAATTTTGTATGTTTTTTGAGCGCAAATAATGACGAATTGCTCTGAAATTTTTGCTAATGAATTTTGTGCTAAAAACGCGAAAATTAGTTCAAACAAAATGTGATTAAAAAAGGTTGAAAATTTGTGGTTGAATAAATTCTAATTGTGTGATTTTTCGGAGAATTCAACGAATGCGAAAAAAATTGAATGAGTATTGCGTTGTGCAGAAAATCATATGAGCGAAAATGAGCTGAGGAAAACTAAAAAAAAAATCCAAAAAAACACAGTAATTGTAACAAAATGCATTGCTCTGTTGTTTTTTTATTTTCTCTTAATTTTTTTTTATGCACTCACACATGAGTAAATTTTCGACGTGACTGTGAGTTAAATTTTATTTTATTTTTTCGCTACTGATTTACCAATTTCGCGCTTCATTTTAAACACTCTTTCGTTTTTATTTTTTTAATTTTTGCGATAACAATTACCATTTTAGTATTTTTTAGCCAAAAATGGTACCTTTCGTGTAGGCTTATTTTTTCTACTTCAAGACCAGAGTACAGTGAAAAAAAGCATCTACGAATTCATGCAATATCGAAGACGAAAGCAAAACTTCGATAGAATATAAGAAAATCCTAACCAATAAATTTTAGTACAAGTTCTAAAGAGCCAAGGTGCACTGTAAAAGCGTCTACGAATTCTAGCGAAAGCGAAAGTGAATGAAAAATTCATAGAATACAAGAATACCCAGACCAAACTTCAATAGGCCTTTGAAAAATCCCGATTACAGGGAAAAAGCATCTACGACTTATAGCGAAAGCGAAGCTGATGCAAAAATGTTCTCAACCTCAAACTTATAATGCAAGAAAAATTCTAACCCAAAAATTGAAAATTTTAATATAACCTTAAATAACCTAGCTTGCAGGGATAAAAGAATCAGCGAATTCTAAAAAACGGGAAGCTGAATGAAAAATTCGTGGAATGCAAGAAAAATCTCCACCTACAGCCAAATACATTTTTCATATAACTCCTTAGACCCAGATTAAAGCCATCTGCGCGTTAGGGGTTTAGAATATGCCCGAGGTACATAGGTGTGCCGGTCGTAAGAGGCGACTAAAATCCACGAAATCGCTCCACAGTCGACAGTCTGGCAGTACCGCAAGGGAGTACCGGATTCATCCCGCAAATGACTGTCAACACCCGTACAATCCCTGTCTGGTCTTGTCACGTAACTTTTTATAAGTGGATCTTCCGACTAGGCAGGGCAAAGTATGGTTACAACAATAACAACAACCCAGAGTAAAGCTAAAAAGCATCTAGGAATTTTAGCAAAAGTGAAGATGAATGAAAAAACCTCACTTAGGGATCAAAAAGTTTTCAAGAAAACTCCCCATCTACAGACCAAAAAATTTCATTATGACTCTTAAAACCCCAGCGTAAAGGGAAATGAATCTACGAATTCTAGCTAACAGAAAGCAGCTGAATGAAAAATTCATAGAATGCAAGAAAAATCAAACATATTGTTGATAAGACTAGCAACTTTCAAAACAGATATACGCGAATAGAAGATAGAACCGCCTTTGGATTATTCGAGACAAAGTTCTGCGAAAAATTGAGGATCCTTTCTTTAATATCACCGTCATCGCTGACTAGATCAAGTTATGCATATAGAGAGCGACTTTCCAGTTCAGAAAGTTTTTTCTATCGACAGCTGTCTTCTCGAAGATAATATCTTATTGGTACAGCGAGCCCTCACATGAAGCGCATGTTTGTCGTAAGAACCACTTTGAAATGTCGGCTGGACTTACCTTTGGTACTTATTTTTTTATACAACAGCGTTCCCTCGGGTATTCTGGGGGTGTTCCCAGAGTCTTCTGTATTTTTTATTCCTAGTTGAAAGCGAAACTTAATAAAAGGGCATGTTCCCATGATAGTCCATGATGGGATGTGGAAACGAGCTTGCTTTTTATACTAAGGCCATAAGTCATCTGCTTTTTGTAAGGTATTCCAATAGGGTTCCCACAGTTTTTTTCGGAAATAATATCTTAGAATATTTTTTCTATTTATGCTCTCTTGTTTCTTCTTCTTCTTTGAAACCGAAAAAAGTTGTTATTCCGCGTTAATAATTCGTAAAGCCTTTCCATTGATTTGTTCTCAAGCCGCTATTTTTTGTTGTGCAATATGTTCGCTGTTGTTTTTGTTTCAACTGTTGTTTGTGTCTCTGTTGTTGCTATGTTTCTAAGCTTGTGTTGCTTTATGTTTATTTCAGTTTTTTATGTTTTGCTGCTTTCGCAATGACCTCGATTTTGTTTTATGTTTTTGTTGTTAATTTACAAATGTCGCTTGATGGTTTTGCTTTTGACACCATCGCTGTTGCCGCCATATTCGTTGGATTTGCTGTCAAGCGGAAAATGTGAAAAAATCATATAGGCTATGGAATAGGTGACGTTGATCGATTTTCTAAGAGGGAAGCACACATAGGAAATCCAACCTCTTAATATATTAGATTTATAAGAATCAATAGCAACAGGATGACCTCATAAAGTCTAAGAGAAAGTGTTTATTTACTTGACTAATTGAAACAGCAAGATCTTAGTCCAAACAGTTCCAGTGTTTTAAACTCGAGCTGCATTATAACACATAAGGTCCTCGAGAATAACAAGCTCATTATCCAGTAATTTTCAGTCTCGTATACTTGAGTTACTTTGGAACAAGTTCTCGACGACAAGATTTCAATCTAGACGGTTCCAGTTCACTCCAAATATTTCCCCCTAGCAGTTTTTATTTCTCTATCAAAAATATTGTCTACCGAACATGCTCGCAAAAATTCCTTATTTACTCCCATTCCATTAATTATTATCTTCAAAATCACCCACCTCACGAACCACCCTTATACTTCATACGCAATTCAGTGATTAATCATACAAAAATACTTTGTAGTCTATTGACTTCACAGTCTTGTAGCTGTTGCATTGTCATTGACCAAATTCTCATTAAACTGAGAACATGTTTCCTAAAAGAGTAATTGTGCGAGTAATACGGTAAGCAAGCAGCTGTAGGCAAGCTTTTATGACTTGTATTGCACGCAGATAAATGAAAAAAGCTTAATTTCGTAAAAATTTTAAACATAAAAACGGTTGCAACTAGCTCAGTGAAGTTATAAAAATAAAGCTGCGTCCAGATGAGTCATGTTCCCACGATAGTCCACTCTTCGATGTCAGAGCACTATATGATAATCACATCATTTCCTCAAGTGTTCTTAGAGCTCTTCTATCTTCTTTGCCGTTCTTTACATTAGGTTTAATTTAGATGGCGAAGTCGTATATAACGGGCATGTTTCCACGAAAGTCTATAGGGATTATGAAACAACTTTGATTTTGATATCTTTATTGTAAAACGAAACAGCATTTCTTGAGGTGTTCTGTGAGGGTTCTCAGAGCTCTTCTATAATTATTTCCCCTATATGAAAAGGAAGCATAATATAAAGACCATGTTCCGACGACAGTCCATTCTGTGATGTGGGAACGGGTTTGTTTCTTATACTGAGACCATAAGTCATCAGTGTTCCATCAAGTGTTTTACTAGTGTTCCCACAGTTCTTCTCTATTTAAAATATAATTGTCCCTTACTTGAAACTTCAAAGGCTTAAAATTAATAAAACCCGAAAAATAAATAAATTACTTGTTTAACAAATTGTAATTGATTATTTGTGCCCAACCTCCAACGATGTATGCTAATCTCAAAATATAAGTGATCATAAACAAACCTTTGAACAGTTGTTTAATATAATAACAAGACTGCTCAAAAAAATACCCTCGTACATATCTTGAAAGAAAGTGAAATAAAAACAAGAACCAACAAAGTAAAAAGAAGAAAAATAGATTAGGCAGAAAAGTACACAGTACAATCAACTCAAACGCAGGCATACATAGTTTATCAATTCACGAAGGTCATTCCGTAACTAAAACTATGATGTATGAGCTTCGATTTCTCCTAGCGCGTTATGAACTTTTTCGTTAGTTTCTTCAACCTTTTTTTTTTTTTTTTTTTTGTTGCTGAAAAACAATTATGTGTGGAAAAAGCTGAATAAAATCTAAAATCATCATCTGTGAAAGTTGTTATAAAAAAATGTCATAGGTAACATACATAAGTCACTTTGGAACAGAGACACATTCAGTTTTTTTGCTTCTGCACTTTTCCAACATTTAATGGCTCTCAGGTTAAGTTTTCGTTTGAGAGAAAAGGGAGAGAGACAACGTAAAACAAAAGTAAAGAGAGTGTCAGAATTGAAAGAAAGGGAGTAGGAAACAAAAGAGTGGAGAGAGGGAACATGAATAAAGAGAAAGCGAATGGGAAATAAAAAATTCTATTAGAGAATATGAATGTATAGAGAATGGGTAAAGAAAGAGATAGGAATAGTGAGAAACTAGGTACAGGTAGAGATGAGAGTAGAGAGAAACTAGATACAGGAAGAGATGAGAGTAGAGAAAAAATAGGATAGTGAACAGATGAGAATAGAGAAAAAATAGGAAAGGGAAGAGATGAGAATAGAGGGAAACTGGGTACAGGAAAAAACGAGGAAAGGGACAACGGGTATTGATCTGGAAAGAAAATAGCTATAGAGAGAGACGGAATTGGAAAGAAAATAGCTATAGAGAGAGACGGAATTGGAAAGAAAATAGCTATAGAAAGAGACGGAATTGGAAAGAAAATAGCTATAGAGAGAGACGGAATTGGAAAGAAAATAGCTATAGAGAGAGACGGAATTGGAAAGAAAATAGCTATAGAAAGAGACGGAATTGGAAAGAAAATAGCTATAGAGAGAGACGGAATTGGAAAGAAAATAGCTATAGAGAGAGACGGAATTGGAAAGAAAATAGCTATAGAAAGAGACGGAATTGGAAAGAAAATAGCTATAGAGAGAGACGGAATTGGAAAGAAAATAGCTATAGAAAGAGACGGAATTGGAAAGAAAATAGTTATAGAAAGAGACGGAATTGGTAAGAAAATAGTTATAGAAAGAGACGAAAATGGAAAGAAAAAAGCCACAGAAAGAGGCAAAGATGGAAGGAAAATATGTATAGAAAGAGTACGGGGATGGGAAGAAAAAAGGTGTAGAAAGTGACGGAGATGGAAAGGAAAAAGCTATAGAAAGAGACGGAAAAGAAAATATCTAAAGAAAGATTCAAAGATGGGAAGAAAATAGGTGTAGAATGAGATGGAGAGGGGAAAACATATCTTAAGAAAAGCACGGAGAGGAAAAGAAAACAGGTATAGAAAGAGGCAGAGATAGAGAAAAAATCTTTAGAAAAGGGCGGAGATGGAAAAAATAGGAATAGGAACGTGTAAATGAAAGAGACATGGTATACAATAGAGGGGGCCAGAGGGATATGGAAAAAGGCATAAACCAAAGGGGACGAGTTCAAGATGACCGATATGCATTGTTGCAGCTGTAACGTGACGTCATAAATGGAAAGGGGAAAAAAGGGGGAAAACGGGAAGGCATGGGCAAGGGAAAAAGTGGTACAAAAAGAAACACAAATGGTGATATGCGGGATATAAACAGGGACAGGAGGTAAAAGAGGTATTGAAAGAGACAAGAATAAAGTAAAAAAGAGAGAGAAATGGTACAGAAAAAAAAAACAGTTTCTTCCTGGTCCAAAGAGATAATTGAACGATATATACGAAGATGATAGTGAGTATCCAATTTCTTTAGGTCAATTTAATTTCATATGCTGACCCGAGATTTTGGACCCCATATTTGAGAGCAAGTACTCCTCGTTTTAGCTCAGCAGAAACACAACGCCAAAAAAATCCAAATCTCTTCATAACTACTTTTTTTCCAGTTCCTCCTGCGGTCCCTCACCACACTCATAGTTTTATCATTCATTTAACGGCCTTCACTACACTCGTACTACGTTTACTATAACTAAGTAAGTAAATGCTTAAGTGAGTTTTTGCATCGTTACCTCTCATTTAGCAAAGTTTATCTATCTTCTTCTGCCTCTTCGCTATCTGCAGTCATTTATATTTCCAGTAGCAGCTTCTACCTTGCTCATATTTTGGCCCCCTTTTTTATTTTATTTCTTTACACCTTACGTTGTTTCCATTCACTTCCACTTTTGCGTATTATTATTATTTTTACTTTTGCTATCTACCTAACACATTTCTATCGTCAATCGCGGAAACATACCAAATTTAACAACGTTATGATGAGAGAAATAGGAAAAAACGAAAAAAAAAGTTAGTTGTCAAATTCGATATGAATTTAAATATGTTGTAATTGTTGTATTTATATCGAGACTATCGTGCTGTGCTGTTCGTCGCACTTGATTACTGTGAAATTCAATTACTGATACGCCACGGTGGGGACTACCTTTACCAGTCTAGCCAATAGTGAATGCTCCAACTTCATAAAAAACAAACTAATAATATCTAATAATCATACCCGTAACCGGCATTTATTTTTACTGCCATTACCTCATAACGAATATGTAGAGGGGTATATAGCGGCGCGAAGCTGTGTCGTGCGGTATACGGGTAGCACGTTGCGGTGCGCGTAATTAGAATTTACCGATTCATTTATGAATAGTGTTGTGCAATAAAATGGCAACAGAAATGTCTGTAAGCTCAACTCGTAAACAATTGAAACATACGGACAGGGAGGGAAGCGAATCGAATCCAAATCAACCATTTAAAAAATGTTTGTGTGTCTGTCCGTATGTTTGTGGCCGTATCACTCTGAAAGTAATGAATGGAATTGAATGAAACTTCTTCTTTGGATTCCACGACGCTCAACTTAAAATTTAAGATATTACTTTTTCGATATCTCAACTGGTTTTGGAGTTATCGCCCAATATGTGGATCATGTCTGTCTGTATGTTTGTGGTCGTAGCACTCTAAAAGTACTGAATGGAATTGAATCATTGGATTGCTAGACGCTCAACTTAAAGTTAAAGATATTATTTTTTGCGATATCTAACGGGTTTTTGGGTTATCGCCCAATATGTGGAGCAGGGGTGACCAAAAATGTCTTAGTACAATATGGGTGTCAAACGAAAGGTGTCAATGAGTACTATAATATGCGATGTGATTCATTGAAATATCTGAAATGGTTTGGGATATATCTCCAAATTTCGATAGCTCGACCAGTTTCGGAGGTATCGAAGAATATTTCCACAAAAATGTGTTAGTACGTTATGGTACCCTTAAATGCTGAATTCCAGTCTTTTTGTTGGATTTTATTCTTTGCTAACCCAGCTGAAAAAAAAACAAAAATTATACGCATTTTATTCTTTGCTAACCCAGCTGAAAAAAAACAAAAATTATACGCACCAGCTAGTAAATAATAAAAAATTGATAAATAAAAAATAAATAATGTAAAATGAAATCAGACCACAATAAAAAAGAAAAAAAAATAAAAAAAGAAAATTGAAAAAAAAAATTAAAAAAGAAAAAAAAAAAAAAAAAAAAAATAAAAACAAAAAAAAGTAAACAAGAAAAAAAATAAGAAAAAAAGAAAAGAAAAAAAATAAGAAAAAAAATAAAAAAAAAGAAAAAAGAAAAAAAAAGAAAAAAAGGAAATAAAAAGAAATAAAAAAGAAAAAAAAAATAAAAAAAATAAATAAAAATTAAAATAAAAAAGAAAAAATAAAAGAGAAAAAAGACAAAAAAAGAAAAGGAAATAAAAATAAACTAAAAAATAAGTAAAAGACAAAGAAGATAAAAAACAGAAAAAAAGAAATATAAAAAATAAATAGTTAAAAAAATATATATATAAAAATGAAATGAAATGAGTTCATTAAAAAAAAATAATAAGAAAAAAAAAAAAAAAAAATTAATAAAATTAAAAAAATAAAAACTAAAAAAATTAAAAAAAATAAAAAAGCAAATAAATAAAAAAAATAAAAATCGGATAAAAATTAAAAAAGGAAAAAAATAAAAAATAGAATAACCTAAAAAATGGGGAAAAATTGAAAAAAGTTAAACAAAAATTTATAAAATAAAACAAAAAAAAAATTAAAAAGATAAATAAAAATAAAATAAGTAAAAAAATAAAACAGAATAAAACAAAAGAGAATAAAATAAAATACAATGTAATAAAATATAAGAAAAAAATTAAAATTATTAATTAATTAAAAATATTAAAATAAAAAGGCGAAAAAAATGTGAAAGAAAAAATGCTGAAAAAAATTGAATAGAGAAACAAAAAAAAAATAAAAAAAAAAAAATTTTAAATAAATAAATAAGTACTTAACAATGAAATTAAAAGTTAAAAATGATTAACTAAATAAAAAAAAAAAAAAAAACAGAATTCTTTAAAGTAAAATCGAAAAATAGGAACTGCCATTTTATTGCACACCACTGTCAACTGCATATTACCTACGCCACGTGTATGTGTGCCTAATTTGTTTACTATTGTGTTGCTCTATGCTTTACATTTTCCATTGACAGACGCTCAATGCTAAAAAAATTTAAAAATATTAATACAAAAATAGTACTATTAACGGACAACAATAGAGAACAAAAAAAAAAAAAAAAATACAAACAAACAAATGGTGATTACGACGCAAAAGTACTCATATCTCGCTACGAAACACCGGTTATTGTAAAACTCGGCGTATGCATAGGCCCTTTTATCCAGTTTAGGTGGCCGCTGCCTTACCTACGCCAAGCACCCAACCAAGTCAGCCCACTTGTTGTCAGTTGTAATTGTGAGTGCGCGCTGTTCAAACGTAATGCATACGTTCGTTATTCATTCGAGCGTAACACAAATATTTCCGTCGTCAACGCCACCAGCACCCCGGCCACCGGTGCAACATCCAAAAAATTTATCAATGCTCGCATCAAAGCCTTTAATTAAAATCAAAATCCATTCACATTCACTTAATAGTTGCTATTGTTTACTACAAATTTAACAAAAACAATTGTTTGGTAGTAAAATTACAAAAAAAAAAAAAAAAAAATTTAATGAGAAAAAGTGTGGAAGAAAATATGAAAATTTTTCAAAAACTTTTCAATAGCAAAGTGTAAGTTTGCTGGTGTTTTTGTTGTTCCGTGCTTTTGTAAATTTTTTTTCATATGCCTAAAATAATTAAATAATTCATGGCAAATAAGTGCAGTAGTGTTTTATTAAATATTTTTTATTGTTAAAAATAATTTTATTAAATAAAAATGCATTCACGCATCCGCGCTCCCTCGTTGCCGGCTCTCTGCTCACCGCTCACGCCACCATCTCCGGGTACGCCGCTCTATGGTAGCTTTGGCAATTTCGCCAACTTTGGCAACTCTAGCGCTACACTTTCCTCTTCATTGTCGGTGTCTACTCTCTCGCTATCGCCTAAATTCCCATCGAATTATGTCAGAAGCGAAAAGGTAAGTAGCAAAAAAAAAAACACAAATTCTAAGAAGTATGAAAACAAATTATTTGATAATAAAGTGATAAAGACAATTGATAACGTTGAAATTAATTTAAGATTTATTTATTATGGTATCAATAGAAATTTTGTTGTTTTTCTTTTTCCGCAAGAGTCTTTTTGAATAGGCGGTACACAATTTTTTAATATTTTTTTTCAACAGAGAGAGATATTTTTTGCTATACAAATTTATGGACCTTCGTTATCGTAACCATCAAAATTTAGAACAAAATATGCCAAAAAGTGCAAAAAGTCTTAAAAAATGCTCAAAAACCCATCCATGAAAGGCTCCAAAAAAAGTCCAAAAATGTTCGAAAAACAATCAAAATTTTTATAAAAAAAAACAGCTCCAATTTTATGTGATCGGCCTGCTGCTAACATCAGTACAACGTCATACGTCTAAATGAAGGCAACGCTTCAATTTATTTTTGTCAAGTTATGTTGCTAACGCCGAACCTTTTAACATTAAAAAAAGTCCGTTACGAACTTTTTTAACATTAACATTTTTTTTCTCATTTCCCCAGGCCTGCGATAAAATAGCTTAAAAATTTGCCTAAAAAGAGTAGAAAAACTAAAAAAAAGCTTCAGAAGAGCATCAACAAAAAATTCCAAAAAAGTCCAAAAAAAACTCTGAAGTTCTTTTAAAAAGATTTGCATTATTTTTCAGAACTCCTTTTAAGTGTCCGCGTGAAAAGATTTTTCGATTTTGGGCTCCGAAAAGATCTCATTTCTGAGAAAAATACGGAGAGAAATGTATGTTTCAGAGTTCTGAAGGAAGTCTCTTTCTTTGGTAAAAGTCCGTAATTTTAGTCAATTAGCTTGCTTTGTGTGCTTTTCTGTTTTCTTTGTTTAACCGGGTCTTTCCTTGTGTGCAGTTGACGAAGGAAAAATTAGAGACATTTTTGAGGTTAGCGTTCGAAAAAAAATTAAATTAAAAAAAAATGTGCATAAAACAGAAACACTAAAAAAAAGCTTCAGAAGAGCACCAACAAAAAAGTCAAAAAAAAAAACTCTGAAGTTCTTTTAAAAAGATTTGAATTATTTTTCAGAACTCCTTTTAAGTGTCCGCGTGAAATGATTTTTCGATTTTGGGCTCCGAAAAGATCTCATTTTTGAGAAAAATACGGAGAGAAATGTATGTTTGGTTAGCTGGGTAGATTTTTAGTTAGTTGAGGTAGGTTAAAGTACGTTATTTTAGTCAATTAGCTTGCTTTGTGTGCTTTTCTGTTTTCTTTGTTTAACCGGGTCTTTCCTTGTGTGCAGTTGACGAAGGAAAAATTAGAGACATTTTTGAGGTTATGCGTTCGCAAATGCATTCGCGAATAATGTTATTCTTAAATGAGTCAACAATTCGAAATCTTCGCGAACGTTCTTCTTTTCGTTCATCTTTTTTTTTTGTAGTATTGCTTTATTTTTTTCGAGTACATGTGGAAACCTTTTTGGGTACCTTTCGCGATTACTTCGGGACCTTTTGAGACGATTTCAGGATTATAACGCGACTGTTTTCCAAACATTTTGGGGATCATTCCGGATTATTTTCCAGTACTTTTAGAATCATTTCTCTACTTTTTCGGTATAATTTCGAAACTTTTCCGTCAATGTCATTCCGGCATTGCTTCCGAGACCTTTTCAGCGATCATTTCGAGACCGTTTCAGTATAATTTCGGGACTTCTTCGAGATCATATCTGGACTTTTACCGGATTTTTTGGTATCATTTCGGAATTTTTTTTAGGATTACTTGGGACAATTTCAGGATAATGTCGGGATTGTATTCGGGATTTTTTTTTTTAGCATCATTACCGGACTGCTTTTCGATCTTTATCGGTATTGTTTTCCAGCTCAGTTTGGGACTTTTCGAGATAATTGTTACACTTTTTCCATATCAATTCGAGACCATTCAGGTTATGTTGGGAGCTTTTTTTCGGAATACTTTTTTAGGGATAATTTCTGGTTTGTTTTCAAACTTTTTCGGCATTATTTCAGAATCAGGGAACACTCACATAATTTTTAAAGATAAATATCTCTAAAAGGGTCCATGACAAGAACCTGGAAATGGCTACAGAGTTAAACGATAGCAATACCTCTCGCTGAAAAATTGAGAATTTTGAGAAAAGAGGATCAGCTCCCATAGTATGGATACGCCCATGTTGTTTACGATAACCTCAAAGGTCGGCACCTAAGCTTAAAGGAAGCAAATTTTAACGGTCTTCAGTGCACTCTGCAGCAAAAGTTGCGCTC
This sequence comes from Campiglossa producta, assembly GCA_964058755.1. Taxonomy (NCBI): domain Eukaryota; kingdom Metazoa; phylum Arthropoda; class Insecta; order Diptera; family Tephritidae; genus Campiglossa; species Campiglossa producta. The sequence continues at coordinate 9,048,347 of CAXKVI010000003.1, forward strand.
GCTAATGCTCCATCTAAATATCAAATCGACAAATATTCACAGACTCTCCCACTAATCGAATCAAATCAACAAAGTCCATGGTGTAATCGATAATTACGACAAACCGACTACATACTACTACCATACAGACTAATTACGCTTCAAAGCATTCGCTCTCGCTAAGTTGCAATGATAGATTCATTAGAATAAAAATTACATTTTCACACGCAATTTTCATAAAAATGTGAAGAACGTAAAGCAGAACAGCGGCAGTCCAAACTCGCCTTATATTAAGATATATACAGCAAAAATCTCTTGCCATTTTTTTTTTTTTTTTTTTTTTTTGTTGCAAGTAAATTTTTTTTTTTTTTTTTTTAAATTTTTCTCTCCCCTTCATTCTTGTTGCAAAAATATTTCTTGTTTGTTGCAAGTAAATTATGCTTACAGCGCCACTGCTGCAATTAACAACAACGCCATCACCACCACCACCACCACCACCACCTTTCATTTTCAATTTTCTCATGAAAATGTTTGCAAAGCAGCAATTGCAATATAACAACAACAACAAGACCAATAATAACATAATTGAGTATTTAGCATTTTTAAAACATTTTATGGGTTTGATATTTGCGGAATTTTTGTTGAGGAGTCGCAAATTTTTGCATGTAGACCAAGCTATAGTGGATACATAAATACTTTGTTGCACCAAGAATAACAACAACAATAACAACATTTCTTGCGCTATCTTAGAAGGCCTGTGTTTAATATTTAGAGCAGAAACAAAAATTTCATTTGCAAATCTTTTTGGCAAATTTTGTTTTTGTTGTTTTTTTTTTAATTTTTTCTTTTTCTTTTTCACGTCAATGAGCAAATCGCTAGCAAGAAGCTTCAACGCTCATTACTTGCTGTAAACTAATCGGCTTTTGCGCTTGTTGTAAATATTGTTGTTTTTGTTTTGCTTCATGTTTGCATATATTTTCTCAACACCCTCTTTGGTATGCAGATATTTGGATTGCATGATTTGTTTCAGGGTTCGAAAACATTCACACTCGTTCACTCGCATTCGCGAACATGAACGTTAAAAACAAAATTGCATTTGCGTTCGTGAATAAGAACGTATCAAAAAATCCATACCGCTTACGTTCACGAATCCATTCGCGAATCATTATCAAAAGCATTCGCGAATCATTCTCAAATGCACTCGCGAATCTATATAAGAACGTTCTTCTTGTCGTTCATCTTCATAAACATACAAGACTTGCCATTGTTCTGCTAACTAGCGACATCACAAACCTACGAATATGCCACTCAAAGTATGCCTTCAAAAAGGGCAAAAAGAACGTTCTCAAATGCATTCGAGAATCATTCCACGCTCAAAATATGCATACATTTATGAAGATTAACGACAAGAAGAACGTTCTTAAATAGATTCGCGAATGCATTCGTGAGCGTAAACTTGTGGATCTTTTGATGCGTTCTTATTCACGAGAGCGAATGGAAATTTTTTTTTTCAATGTTCATGTTCGTGAATGCGAGCGAACGAGAGTGAATATTTCCGAACCGAAGAAAGGTCTGCATATGTAAGAACGGTTCGAGAATGCATTTGATAATGACCCTAAAATAGTCCCAAAATATTCCAAAATTGTTCACAAAAACGACCCGAAAAAGACCCTTAAATGTTCCCAAAATGTTTCTAAATTGAACCCATAATGACCCAAAAATGATCCAAAAATTGAACCAAAATTATCCCAAAGTGACCCCTAAATGATCCCAAAATGATCCTAAAATAATCCAAATATGATTCAAAAATGACGTCAAAATATGAAAATACAATACGGTTAAATGGTAGCCCTGGCCGGCAACCCTACTTGCAAATATTTAAGTTTGTATGTCGGCGAAAATACCTTTCATTTGATACCCATGTTGGCAAATCTTGCTCCATAATTTAATTTTTTTGATAGGAGGCAACCCTGTAAACCGCCCTAAGTGGCAACCCTGAAGTGGATAGTCTTACAATCAATAATACTATCCCTGTGCCAAATTTCATCCAAATCGGTCAAGCGGTTCTCGAGATACAAGTACCGGATATACAAATATATTGCGGTAAGGTGGCAACCCTACTTGAAAATATTTTAGTTAACATTTTGCCGAAAATACCTTTCATTTGATACCCATACTGGTATATATTGCTGCATGATTGAAACAAATTTAGATAGGTTGCAACCCTGTAAGCCGTCTCCAAGTCTAGATAAAGCATTACACAGCATGCCCGTCGCTGGAATGTCTGTTTCTTGTTAAACACATCCGACATGCGCTAAAATTTTTGGCGTTCCCAAACACATACCAACTGCTCCCCCATCAACTTCACTATGGCCCACTGCACTTATCCAACCAAGGCAATGGCTGAAAGCGAAATTATTCATTGTTTAATTTTGCAACAGCGACCCACAGATTTTCAAAGCACTTGATCACACAGTGTGCCGCATTCCATCACAACTCTTCCTCTTTTTCCCCAATTTGATATGCACTTTTCACTGATGGCTTCCTGCTCTTCACTACTGCTTCATTATTATTACATACAGTTACTCCATGCTGGCTGGCTGGCTGCCTGGCTTCATTATAGAGCTACTCAGCTAATTTTACTTTTCTTGCAGTCGCGCTGCCATTTCTTTGTGTTTGGCACCATGTGAAAATGCTTTTCATTATTCATTTTCATTCAAATTTTAAAATGAAAATGAAAGGAAAAATGCATCATTGCCATTTCCCTTTTTTTTTTGTGCACATGTGAAGCGGCGTAGCAGCGCAGCGAAATGTTTTAAGTGAAGTTGGCTGCTGTTCAGCTTTAACTTTTGGTTGTTTTGCGTTAGGGGAATGCGGGTATATCATTTAAAAGTGAATAATTTAAAGATTGGCATCAGAAAGAGTTGCCTTTCGCTTGAGTGACTATCTTCCTGGCTCGAATGGTTTGGCTTTATTAGTTGCTGCTTCTTTTGTTTTCACTTTTTTTCGCGAAAAGTTGCCCCTATTTAACTCATTCGACTGTTTCCAGCAGTCAGTCAGTCAGTCATGCTTTTTGAGTAATTCCATAAAAAATGTTTCATTAACTGCAAAATTACATTTCTATTTAGGTACTAATTTGATTGCATCGTTTTGTAATATTTCTGCAATTTGAACGTCGCTTGTTAAATTCGCATGGCTGACTTTTTATAATAAAAAAAATTACTTCATCCATTTACAATTTTTTAGAGCTGCTGGTACTTTTTTGTGCTTATTCATTTAAACTAGTCATTTCCTTATAAATAGGTGAAAATAGAAAAAAAAAAATAAAATTAATAAAATAAAATTAAAAAAATAAAATTAAAAAAAATTGAATTAAGACGTGAAATAAAAAAAAAAAATAAAAAAAAACAAAAAAAATAAAAATAAAAAAATAAAAAAAAAAAATAAAAAAAAAAATTAAAAAAAATAAAAAAAAAATATAAAAAAAAATTAAAAAAATATAAAAAAAATTAAAGTAAAAAACAAAAAAAAAATTAAGAAAATTAAAAAAAAAATAAAAAAAAAAAATAAAAAAGTTAAAAGTATTAAACGAAATAAAAAAATCGTGAAAGAAGTTAACTTCTTATCTTAAGAATAATTATAACGAAATATCATAAATATCCAAGTAATACGAAGAGAGCCAGATGCTTCTTATTTCCTTATTATTATTACTTTTTAGGTTTTGAATTTATTTAGATAATGCTATCCGAATTCATTATTCAAAAAAAAAAAAAAAACAGAAAACGATGTACAAACGTAGAATTAAATAAATTGCCGTTAGGTGGCAACCCTGCCTCAAAAAATATCTTCTCCGGAATACGGCAGAAAACTACCTTTCATTTGATACTCATGTTGGCATATTTTGCTTAATATTTAAAACAAATTGGGACAGATGGCAACCATAAAGTGACAACACCCAAGTTGAAAATCTTAAAATGAAACATACTATCTATATGCCACATTTGATTAAAATCGCTTCAACCGTTCCCGAGATATTGGTCACGATATGAATGGAATAAATAAATTGCCTTTAGGTGGCAACCCTACCTAAAATTATCTTCGTTGGTATATAGCTTAAAATATGTACCTTTAATTTGATGCTCAAAGTGGTATATTTTGCTAAATATTTAAAACAATTGGTACAGGTGGCAACCCTGTTAACCCTGTTAACCGCCCGAAGTGGCAACACCCAACTATAAAGTTAAAAGCATACTATCTATATGCCAAATTTGATCCAACTTGCTGCAGCCGTTACCGAGATATTGGTAGCTATAAAAACTTGGGAAAGGTGGCAACCCTGCCTGAAAATACCTTCTTTGGAATATGGCAGAAAATACCTTTCATTTGTTACCCATATTGGTATATTTTTCTCGATGCTAAAAAAAATAATTAGAAAGGTGGCAACGCTGTAAACCGCCCAAAGTGGCAACACTCAAGTATAAAGTGTTAAATTAAGCAAAAAAATTTGATCCAAATCGCTTCAGCCATTCTCACGATAAGTCTCACCCCTCTTGCCACTATTTTTGCATTCAAATTTCATTTTCCCTAAAAACTTTGCATTACCGCCTAAGAAGTTAACTTTAAACTAAAAAAAAAAAAAACATTTTAATAAATTAAATTGAATAAAAAAAAATAAAACAATGAAAATAAAATAAAATTACTTAAATTTTTCTATTCTTGTTCCATTTCACTTTATTTTATTCTATTCTATTCAATTTTTTTTTTTTTTTTAATTTTTCTCTAATTATTTTCTATTCTTTTTGTTTTTGTTTTTATTATTTTTTTTTGTTTTTATTTTTTTTTATTTTTTAGGTATGTACTTTACTTTTTTTTTCCTATGTTTTTTATTTTTTTCAAATTTTTTTTGTTTTAAATTTTTTTTGTTCAATTTTGTTTTTTTTTTTTTGTTCAATTTTGTTTTTTTTTTTTTAATTTTTTTATAAATTTTTTTTTGTTTTATTTTTTTTTTTGGTTTTATTTTTTTTTTATTTTTGTATTTTATTTAGGTATGTAATTAACTTAAATTTTTTTCTATTTTTTTCTACTTAAATTTTTTTTTAAATATATTTTTTTTATTTTTATTTTGTTTTATTTTTATTTTATTTTATTCTTGTTCGATTTCACTTTTTTTATTCTATTCTATTCAATTTTGTATGTACTTTATTTTAATTTTTTTTCTTTCCTTTTTTTTTTTTTCTTTTCTGTTTTTATTTTGTTTTTTTTTTTTTATTTTTTTTTTATTTTTTAGGTATGTACTTTACTTTATTTTTTTCCTATGTTTTCTATTTGTTTTTTTTTTTTTTTTGTTTTAATTTTTTTTTTTTTTTTTTTCTTTTAGTTATGTATGCACTTAACTTAAATTTTTATTTATTTTTAATTTTTCGTTTTTATTTTTTTTTTGTTTTAATTAAATTTTTTTTTAGTTTTATTTTTTTTTTGCGCTGTGCGCCACTAACTCATAATTCGAATCAATTCCTTTTTTCTTGGTTTTCTTGCTGCTTCCACATTTGGTTAGTTTTGCTACTGTCATCACATCATGTTGTAACCATTTTCATATCGTGGTTACGCATTAATGCCGCCAATTATCATGTTATCAGTAACTTGGCAGCAGCTTCCCTCGCAGCACTCACTTCCTCTGCCACTTCAAATTCATCTTCAGCTGCTGAGCTTCCATGTAACTCCCAACCGGCTTTTGCATTGTTTTGTAAATAGTTTCTTCACATATCTGCTATTGAGTTTGGTAAAATGTTGCTTTATGGTTTGTTGTTGCTCGCTTTTTTTTGCCTTATTTTGCGTGGGCCTTATCGTAATGAGATCGTGTTTTCTTTTCACTTTTGCTTTCGGTTTATTGCCTTTTTGTGGATACATTTGTTTTATTCATGAAAGTAAATAGTCTAACAAATAGCTAGTTAGTAGTTGGCTTTAGATACTGTTGTAGAGGCTATTAATATGTATGTATGCGTAACCATATATAAGAAGAAGAAACATGTGTATTTAGCCGCTTTCTTAGACACGTACTAAATGGCCTGAGGCGCCACTGCTTCATTTACTTCATGAGTAGTTTGTAAGTGAAGTATGGAGATGATGGAACCATTATACAAAACGCCGGTTTTTGGAAAGTTTTTATTGTCTTGGAGAAAAGCTATTTATTAATTAAAATATTTTTGAATTCTAAGTAACAAATTTCAAAATGGCGACTTTAAAGTCGCCGATTTGATTCAGCGGATTATCTTTTGGCCTTGTAACCAAACTGGTTTCATATTAGTTACAATATTTTCGATCAATCTTAATCTAACTTGGACTATAAAGAATTATTTCAAAACGGCGACTTTGAAGTCGCGGAAAAACTAGTTTTGCTCTTCATAGCTTGATTGAATTTTTCGTTTGCCTTGGAAACCAAGCTGATTTCATATTTATTACAATATTTAAAACTTATCTTAATTTAACTAAGGCAATAAGTAGCTATACTCAAAACGGCGACTTTGAAGTCGCAAAAACTGTTTTTGCTTTTTACAGCTCGATTGCATTATCCTTTGCCTTGGAACCGAAGCTAATTTGATATTTATTAAAATATTTTAAACTTATCTTAATTTAACTTAGACAATAAGTAACTCTATTCAAAACGGCGACTTTGAAGTCGCAAAAACTAGTTTTGCCCTTCACAGCTTGATTGGATTATCCGTTTGCTTTGGAACCGAAGCTGATTTCATATTTATTAAAATATTTTAAACTTATCTTAATTTAACTTAGTCAATAAGTAGCTATATTCAAAACGGCGACTTTGAAGTCGCAAAAACTGTTTTTGCTCTTTACAGCTCGATTGCATTGTCTCTTGCCTTGGAACCGAAACTGGTTTCATAATTATTTACAATATTTCCGACAGATATTAATTTAATTTAAGCACTAAGTAACTATTTTCAAAACGGCGACTTTGAAGTCGCAAAAACTGTTTTTGCTCTTTACAGCTCGATTACATTCTCCATTGCCTTGGAACTAAAACTGGATTTATATTATTTACAATATTTCCGACCGATATTAATTTAACTTAAACACTAAGTAACTTTGAAGTCGCAAAAAATCTTATTTTGCTCTTTATTATCTGCAGAAAATATTTAGATGTAAAAGAAAAGAAAACTTGCTCGTTCGAGTAGAGACTAAGCACTGCGTCCAGTTTTCTCTTCACTATTTTTGCAAGCAATCGGCTTTCTTATCTAAACATCGTCGAAAACCGCGACTTTGAAGTCGCCAAAAAGGTTATTTTGCTCTACACAGCTTGAAATGAAACTTTAATGGAAATTTTAAAATATCTTCTTATTTTTCCTGCCTTCGCCACAAAAGTTAACACCATCTCCAGTACATGTCATGCCTATAAACCGCCTAACTCACCTACATACGAGTTACCTTACATAACTTTTACTCACAACCAATTACCCTAACTAGCAACACCTTGCGGTATTTCCTACTTAACACTCATCGAAAATCAATTACCAAATCTTTTTTTGGGCACATAATTTGTTTGGTTGTCGTCGTCTTTTTTTCGCTCACAAATCACGGAAATATATTTCCAATGAGCTCAGGCATTTATAAACTCCCACTTGGTGCACCTACGGAAATAAAATCTCTGCTGCTGCTTCTTTCTGCTTGTTATTTATGGTAATCTGAACTTAGAGTGCCAGCAGCATTGTTTCATCATAGCATCAACACCAACCAAGTCTTGCTGTTATTTAAACCAACACCAACAACAAATATGTACTTAAAAGTGGAATTACCAGAAGCGCTTAATTAGTGCTGTAATCAACGTTTTTGGTCACGGCTCACTGGTTCATTGCGAATTTTTGCTTACAGTGACAATTGTAGTAACTAGGGGATGTAGCGGAACATTTGGTTGATTTTGTTGTGGGAATGTTTATTTTTGCAGCGATGAAGAATGGATCGATTGTGACAATATTTATAGCCCTTTGTTGTAAAATATAAAAATAAAATAGAATTCAACAAAAATTAGATACCTAAAACTAAAATAAAATTAAAAAAATTGATTTTAATTAAATTAAATCAAATCAAACTAAAAAAAAAAAAATAAATAAGAAAAAAAAATAAACAGAAAAAACAAAAAATAAACAAATAAAAATGAAAAAAGTGAGATAAAAGTAAAAAAAAAGTAAAAAAAAAAACAAAAAACAAAAAAAAAAATACGAAGAAAAAAATATAATGAAAAATAAATCAAAGGAAAATAAAACACAAAAAAGCAAAATAAAATTAAAAAAAAAGAAGAAAAAAAATTGAAAAATTAAATAAAACAAAGAAAAAAAAAAACAAAATAAATTTAAATAAAAATAACAACCTAAAATACAACAAAAAAAACTTTAAAAAAAGAAAAAAGCAAAAAAAAAAATAAAATAAAAAAAGCAAAATACGAAGCAAAAAAATAAAACAAAATACGAAGAAAAAAAATAATGCAAAATAAAACAAAGGAAAATGAAACAAAGAAAAGGAAAATAAAATAAAAAAACGAAAAAATGAAGTAAAAAAATAGAAAAATTAAATAAAACCAAAAAAAAAAAAAACAAAAACAAAATAAAATAAAATAAAAATAACATAAAATACAACAAAAAATTAGCTTAGAAAAAAACAAAAAAAAAATTAGATAAAAGTAAAACAATAAAAAAAATAAAAAAAATAAAAAAAAAATAAAACAAAATAAAAAGCAAAAAAAAAAAAACAAAATAAAAAGAAAAAAATACAAAATAAAAAAGGAAAATACGGAGAAAAAAAATAAAACAAAATACGAGAAAAAAATAGAAAAAAATACGAGGAAAAAAAAATAAATAATGAAAAATAAAACAAAGCAAAAGGAAACACAAAAAAGGAAAAAAAAATTAAAAAAAAAAGAAAAAGCAAAAGGAAACACAAAAAAGGAAAATAAAATTAAAAAAAAAAGAAAAAGCAAAAAAAAAAATATAAAAATTAAATAAAACAAACAAAAAAAAAACAAAATAAAAAACAAAAAATAAAAAAATAACAACATAAAATACAACCAAAAAATAACTTATAAAAAAAACCAAACCAAATTTTAAAAACTAAAATAAAATACATAAACCAAAAAAAAATATAAAAAAAATAAAAAAAATTAAAAACAAAATTTGCAAAAAAAAAAAATAAAATAAATAAAAAAAAAAAATAAAAAAATAAAAAAAATAAAAAAATATAAAAAAACTAAAAAAAAAAAATTAAATAAAAAAAATAACAAAAAAATTAGAAAATTAAATAAAAAAATAACAAAAAAATTAGAAAAAATAAAAATATAAAAAAAATTAAAAAAATTTAAAAAAAATAAAAAGAAAAAAAATTAAAAAAAATAAAAAATAAAAAAAAATAAAAAAATAAAAAAAAAATAAAATAAATAAAAAAAATAAAAAAAGTTAAAAAAAAAAAATAAAAAGAAAATAAAAAAAATAAGAAAAAATAAAATAAATTAGAAAATAATAAAAAAAATAATATAAAATGAAAATAAAAATTAAAAAAAAAAAAAAATAAATAAAAAAAAACGAAAAAAATTAAAGGATATAAAATGGAAACAAATAAAATGAAATGAAGGCAAAAGCAAAGAATATTAAACCTTTCACAAAAAAAATTGATACAAATTAGATAGCCATACGCGCCATAACTATTCCAAAACGTTTACTTTGGTAACTTTTTCTATAACAAAATTTATGTTTAGTGCCTTTAACAGTCTGTCGCTCCTGCCACAGCATACTTTTTCAACAACAAAACAGCCACTGCAATTTTTCCACCTCAACAACACTAACTAAAAAGCCATACAACAATTTCCGTTCACAGGAAATTGGATTTGATGCGATATGATTTTTGTGCAATCCAATGCGTATCGCAAATAAACAAACAACAAGCAAAACAAATTGATTGCATATTTCAAAATTTTCGAAATTGCAAAAGTGCCAAATACATCAGATAGATAATCAGATTTAAGCCTGAAGCGAAAGGAAATTTTTGTGGCCGTTGAAATGGTGCAACTTTAAAAAGCGATGAGAAAGTTGTTGTAAGGATTAATTTTATAACAAGCGGAAGCTGGTGGAAAAAAGAAGTAATACAATTATCGAATTAAAGTTGAATGGATTTAAGAGATGAACGGTTTTAATGCCAAGCTGTTAAAGGAAATGCATGCTGAGATGATTAGCAAAGCTTCAAAGCAAATTAGAAAGTAAAGCGCTAGTTTAAACACCAAAAAGTGACTTTTTTAACGAATTCAAAGTTGCTTTTAATTAAATTTGAACAAAAACAGCAATTTTTAAATTTTATTTTTTTTTTTTTTGCCTTTTGCGCCTCTCCCTCGCATTGTAAATTAGTCAATTTGTGCAACATTTTGGTTAACTAACAGGCGCTAAAGTGGCAGCCACGACTGTAACATTTTTTTTAGATAATTTTTTTTTTTTTTTTTTAATTATTTTTTTTTTTTTTTTTTACATTTAAATTTTTTTTTTTCATCTACAAATTTTGTGAATTTGCTCCCAGCTTCACAAATTGAAATGGAAAGTTATTTGGCCACAATTTCCTTTCGCTCGCTTTTGTTGGCCATCAACACAAAGGCACTTTCGGTTTCCTTTCTCGCAAATGCGACAGTTTTTCACACAAAAAAGACAACAATAAATTGTTTAGTTTTCTGTGGAAAATGAGTTTTATGTTTTTATTTTTTTGTCGCTACTGTGGCAATTTATTTCTTGTTGTGAAATTGTTGATCTTTGGTAGTTTCGTGAATTTATTATCTGCTGTTTGTGAGATATTAACTGGCGTTGACAGCGAAAATGCTACTTTGGGGTGAACAAGAAGGCTTGCGCATATAGTTGTGATTTGAATAGAGATTTAAAAAGGCACTCGGTATTGGTATACTTGTCTCGTTTGGTGGAGTCCACAGATCCAACGAAGCTCTCCAGGCCATTCTTGGGCTTTTTCCCACTCGATTTAAAAGGATGCCGGGAAGCAGCAGCAGCATCGGCTCTGCGTCTAAGGGAAACGTCCGATTGGGGTGCAAGTAGGTAATACTGGACACTCCAGTATTTTGGGATCTTACAGTTTTCGCCCTCTGAGCACAGATCGTTGTTCGACCACAATAGTCGGAGATAGATGCTTCAAAATAAGCAACAGGAAAGAGTGGGGGAGGACGGATCGGTGTCCCGCTGCTAATGAAGGCATTTCTATATACTCCGACGGCTCAAAGCTAGACGGCAGAGTTGGAGGAGGAGCTTATTCAAGGGATCTGGACCTTGAGGTCTCTTTCAGTTTACCTGATCATTGCAACGTCTTCCAGGCTGAGGTCTCAGCAATCTAGGACGCCGCGGCCTGGATAAGTAAACGCGCTATCGGCGAGTTTATCGTTATTTTCAGCGATAGCCAAGCTGTCATCAAAGCTCTTGGCTCTTACTCGTTCAAATCTTAACTGGTCCTTAGCTGTCGTCGATATCTTCAAGAGATGGCCCAACGGAACCGTGTGAACCTCACATGGGTCCCGGGACACAGGCACATTGAGGGAAACTGTACGACAGACGAACTTGCCAGGCAGGGCACAACCAAGCAGGTTCTTGATGAGGAGGAGGAGGAAATGGTGGAGCACCACATCTGCAACTGCCCGGCTTTAAGCGGCGCGAGAATGCGCTTTTTGGGACTTCCCTTTCTGGATAGCCTACGCCAGATCGTGGAGCTGGATATAAAGGACTTGATGGCCTTCAACAAGACATCTGAATGGTTCAAGGAGTAGTAAAGGTGTCGGCTTAGGAGTGCGATTCCTGGGATTCTGCTAAGTGGAGAATCCCAACAACTCAAGTATTTTCCATTTGGCCGAGTCGCGGGACTGACTTTCCTAGTGTTGGTGGTATCACAGCCTAAGTGTGACTCTGCGGCAGCCACTTGAACCTAGCCTAACCTGAAGAACTTATATTCAAATTATTTAATAAGCTCAAATAATTTTGACATCTCACACTTAACAGTGATCCTCAGAATCAAAGGACCGGAGCAGAAGCACAGGCTTCGTTGAAGTCGATAGTTCAGCAACCGACTGAAACCTTTCCAAATTGCAGGAAAATAGTCTATCCAACTTTATGAAAACTAAGAAAAGGCACAACCGCTCGCTAAACGGGGGGAATAGGAAAGTTTCTACACGGACCCTTTTTTGGGGACATTTTCAGTTTCGAGCTGCAAATTTTCGGCGACTTCAAAGTCACGGTTCAGCTAATTTTCCTTTCTGCGCCTTCAAAGTCGCCGTTTTGAAAATAGTTAGTTCAAGGGCTTCCAATCTATATCTGTTCGTGATTGTACTAGCCGGAGGGCCGCAGTTTCGAACTGCGACAAGCAAAATCAAGTTTTCGGCGACTTCAAAGTCGCGCTTTAGCTAATTTGCCTTTCTGCGACTTCAAAGTCGCCGTTTTGAAAATAGTTACTTCTAGGCCTTCTTAAGTTGTATCTGTTCATGATTGTACTAGCCCGAGGGCGTCAGAATCGGTTGGCACGATCACTTGAACACAGGGTCTAAAGATTTTCCGGGCTGAAGAAGCTGCTATCGAGTTCACGTCCCCACCCCTTACGACATCACAAGATTAACTCGCCTTAGTCGCAGTCCTCCGCTTTAGTCTCAGTCCTCTTCCACACTTTGCTGTCACCTTTTGTTCAATATTTCAATTTTCACATTGACATATTGGCGTTAACGAATTTGTTGTGCTAAGCTTTATGGAACGTCTTAACAACTTGGAAGCGTTTTATTGTTGTTGCATTTTAGTGATGGCTTCATAGAAATAAAAACACTTCACACAATCGTGCAATGACTGCAGGCGAGTGCATCATATAAAGCTGTCGATTGTAAAAAAAAAACAATAACATCAATCAATTTCAACAGTTTCCAGTTTTCCATAATAACTACAACCTGATAATTTGCGTTTCTATAAATGTGACGCTGTCAATTGGAAAAAACAATGCATAACTGTCGACTTGTTGATTGCTAAACAAAAAAAAAAAAGCACTAAAAACTGAAATAAAATCTCAAGTGAAGTGCAAGAAAGTTTGAAAATGGAAATTTTATGCAGTTAAATTACAGTGTTTGAGGCGCTACTTAGAAAATACGAGCGCGCTGCGACGCCACCAACACCACAACTTGATCATTCAAAATATTACAACTTCAACTTTCAGTACGAGTTGAAATCGATTGCCACGTCGCGCGGAACCACCAATCGAAGCTTAACGACAGCCGTTTAATTTATGACTGCATGTCGTGCAGTCAATCGAAAATCGTAGGCGGTTATGAGGGGAACGTGGTGACAGCGGCGAAGCTTTATTTTGAGGGCAGCAACACAATATTTCATAGAAAATTAAAAATAAAAAGAAAAAACAACTCACAGCAACACCCAACCCCCAACTGCTTCGAGATTTCGATTCGTTTTCACTGCCGTGTTGCTCTACTTAAAAGCTAAAAAGCTTGTCGAAAAAAATGTCGCTGTCAGTTAGACTTACCCAAAATATTTAATGACTTTAAGGTAACCCGAAAAAAAAAAATTAAATACAAAATTGACAGGTAAGGTCAGCGCTGTCTTCGGCTGTGTTGAAAGGTGTATATTTTTTTAGTAGCTGGGGAAAATTTTCAGTTTTGTTACTAGAAGTTGCCCTGACTAAAATTTTCTATCACTATAACTATCACTATCACTATCAATATCACTATCGCTATTACTATCATTATCGCTGTTACTATCGCTATCACTATCACTTTCACTATCACTATCCCTATCACTATCACTATCACTATCACTATCACTATCACTATCACTATCACTATCACTATCACTATCACTATCACTATCACTATCACTATCACTATCACTATCACTATCACTATCCCTATCCCTATCGCTATCCCTATCCTTATCCCTATCCCCTATCCCCTATCCCTATCCCTATACCTATCACTACCTCTATCACTATCCCTATCCCTATGCCTATCCCTTTCCCCTTCCATTTTCCTTCCCCTTCCCTTCCCTTCCCTTCCCCTTCCCTTTCTCTTTGCCTTTCCCTTTCTCTTTCCTTTTCCCTTTCCCTTTCCCTTTCCCTTTCCCTTTCCCTTTCCCTTTCCCTTTCCCTTTCCCTTTCCCTTTCCTTTTCCCTTTCCCTATGCCTATCCCTATCCCTATAACTGTCCCCATCCCCATCCCTATCCATATCCTTATCCCTACCCCTGTCCCTATCCCAATCCCAATCCCTATCGCCATCCCCATCCCTATCTTTATCTCTATTTCTAGCGAGGATAGGGTACTCCATCCCAATTCTAACATGAACACTTCAATAGATATTTATAAAATAGATTCTATAAATGGTATAACAAATCAAAACCCAATTTTAACAAAAACAACTACACCTTCGCCTATGCGCAGCAGCACCAACAATATCCATTTTCTTATTTAGGTTACTCATACCACACGCCCTCACGCCGCCGCAGTCTGTACAACGCTTTGACTTAACTGCTGCTGCCACTAAAATGTCCGCGTTCATTAAATCAAGCTGCCAAACTATTTTTCTACACAACTTAAACTGTTTTGCGGCCATGTATGTACGTGTGTAGCTGACTTGCAGCGACACGCTATGCGCCATGCCACATCACCACCACAGCATGCAACATACATCACACCATGCCACACGACTTTTAAACTATGTAGTTATGTACTCCACTTTAGTTTATGTGCCACAAGATACACGCTGTTGCAATGCACTTCACCCTCAAAAGTTTGATAGCAAAGAAAAACGGTGAACAAAAAAAATTTAAAAATATCGAAATGTTACATTAGCGTAACAGCGTGCTGGAGTAGATTGTGGCTGCCATATAAGGTTGCGCTGGCTGCTGTCGCGGTTGCTACTCCTACTTTTTTGCAATTTACGGCCTCACCAAGACTCGTGCTGCGTTGCGATCAAAGTAGCGATTGATTTTTTTGCATATTATTTCTTAGTTCATGCGGAAAAGCGTGTGGTGTTGGTGTTTTTGTTGGACGAGGAAGGCGATGGAGGGTATGTGAACGGCGTTTTTTGCTCTCAAATCTTTTTAATGAGTGAGAAATCTGTATAATTACTTTGAAATTAAAATATGTATATATTTGGGATCATTTTGGGACCATTTTTGGGTAATTTAGGGATAATTTTATTTTCCATTTTAGGCTACTTTTTGGGTCATTTTCGGAACATTTTGCGGTAATTTTTGTGCCATTTTTGGGTCAATTTGGGGTGGTTCATTGAAGCGTCTTTTTGGGATCATTTTGGGACCATTTTTGGTTTATTTTGGGATTATTTTAGGGTTATTTTGGGACATATTTGGGTCATTTTGGGATGATCTGGGATTATTTTAGGGTTATTTTGGGACATATTTGGGTCATTTTGGGATGATCTGGGATCATTTTAGGGTTATTTTCGGGGCATTTTGGGATCATTTAAGGGTCTTTTTTGGGGTCAATTTCTGATCATTTTGAGATCATTTTAGGGTCATTTTGGGACCGTTTTTAGGTAATTTTGGGATCATTTTGGAATTATTTTGGGACCATTTTTGGGTAATTTTGGGGTCATTATCGGATTAATTAGGGGTAATTTTTGGATATATTTTGTTTTAAATTTTGGATCATTTTGATATATTTTTAGGGTAATTTGGGGAATATTTAAGGGTTTTTTAGGGGTCATTTTGGGATCATTTTATCGTCGTTTTGTGATCATTTTGGAACCACTTGTGGGTTATTTTGGGATTATTTTAGGATCAGTTTAGGGACATATTTCGGTCATTTTGGGATGATCTGGGATCATTTAAGGTTATTTTCGGAACATTTTGGGATCATTTAAAAATCTTTTTGGGGTTAATTTCGATTCATTTTGGGATCATTTTAAGATCATTTTATGGTCATTTTGGAATAATTTTTGAGATCATTTCGGGACCATTTTGGGGTCATTTTCGGATCATTTCGGGACCATTTTGATGTCATTTTCGGAGCATTTTTGGATCCTTTAAGGGTCTTTTTGGGTCAATTTCAGATCAATTTAGGGTCATTTTGGAACCATTTTTGGGTCATTTTGAGATCATTTTAACGTCATTTTGGGACCACTTGTGGGTCATTTTGGAATCATTTTAGGATCGTTTTAAGATAAATTTAGCCGCCTACTAACATTTTCTACTTGGATTTCCCACTTAACACGGTTTATAAAGTTGCCACCTATTTAATATTTTTTCGAAAATCTTTTTGAAAATTTGGAAAAAAAAATGTAGGTAGGTAAGACTATTGGGAAAAATCGAGAACACCGAGCAATATCGGTCACCCAGGTATTAAAGATTGTAAATGTTAAAGAAAAATTATCCAGTGAATATTATTTCAAAAAACAGAGGCCAAAACAGCAGTTTTTAGAATTTTTGTCCGTTTGTCTAAATGTTTGTTCGCGCATCACTTCAATCCCACCATATAGAATTGCATGAAATTTTTACCGATATATTTCTAGTGGTTCAACTGAAGTTCAAGATCTATTTTACATAACTAAAATATTTTATTAACGTTAAACACAGTGGTGGCTATAAAATTTGGCTCAAACAAAAATTTTTTTTTCGGCAAATTGGCGAATTTAGTTATACATAAAAGTTAAAAGTAATTTGTTTATGTAGATATATGTTTCAAAACAATACATACATACTCCCTGTTCACTGCACCGAATCTCCTGAGCCTCCAGCGCTCCTGTCACGCGTTTCCCATTCGCTGTCACCACTTCCACCTTTGCATGCGTTTACTTTGTTCAGTCTCTTTCTGCGGTTTATGCATATCTGCCTTATAACATTCGGCCTCTAACTTTATCTATTTTGCTTGCCATTCACTTGGTTGGCCTTCATTGTCCACATTGTAGCTCACAGTTTTTCCTTTTCCGCTGCTACCGGTCGTTTATTTTTGTTAAAGTTTTTACTCCTTTTTTAATGAATGTGGCCTGTTTGAGAAAGTTGTTGCTTACTTTTTGTCAATAAAACAAAGATAACAAAATACCATAAAAGAGTGCATAGCTGGAAAACTTTCCTTTTACTTTCGATTTTCCTGCTTTTCCTTGAAAGTATTTTTTTTTTTTTTTTTTTTTTTTTGTCTTTGTATATGACCAAGTTTTAACCCCACTGGACAGTAGTTTGTTCTGCTTTGCTTGCTTTATGGTCGGCTATCATTTCGTGCCTCCTGGAGTGGACTGTTCAAAGAAACAAATTAAGAAATAAGTGCAGCATCTAAAACGTTTTATAGTGAAAATCTCACCCTCCCACTGGCGCTAGCTTGCTGTTGCAGCTTAAATAACACTGTGCACTATTTTTTAACCGGCTTCCAACAGCTCGCCCTGCTACTCTACGCGCCACTGGCCATTCTGACTGTGCTGTCGATTTTGCTGGCGACTCCTATTTGCTTTTCACCGGCCAGGCATTCGTGCATTAAAAGCACATTCATGCAGAGTTGAATACGCTACAAATATCTACATACAAGTATCTTCAAATGTATATTGGAGTGTTGCAATTGAAAGGTGAACTTTGTTGCCACTACAATTTTGCCTAATAGCAGCAGCCAGCAGTAGTTAGTACTTTATCTAAGTATCTTTTGCTGTTACGAAAGTGAAATTTCTCCTTTTGGCCTCTTCGCAAAGTAACTTGAAGTGGGTTAAAAAATGCTTTGAATATGCTTTGAATGCTTCGAATTTGAAAAATACTTTTTAGCTTCTGATGCAGCAACATTTTTATGTTCATATGTTGTAGAGGTATTGCTTTCCTCTTTTTATTTGAGGTATTTATTAAATTTTTTTTCAAATTTTTTTTTTTTTTTTTTAGTTTTAAGCCGAAAAGAAGACTCATTTTTTATTTATTTAAATTAATTTTGTGTTATTTTATTTTATATATTTTATTTTTTAATTGAATTTTTAATATATCATTATTTAATTTTTTTTATTTTTATTTTTATTTTTTCTATTTTTTTTTTTTTTTTTTAATTTTTTTATTTTTTTTTATTTTAATAAATTTTATTTTACATAGACAAAAATAAACTGGCCATTTTAACCAAAATGTGTGGTTCGATGATAGAAAAATTTCTAAGCAACAATACAAAGCGGTTTGACAAGATCCTTCAACAAGATCGAAATTGCAATAATCGTAGTTGGTATTGCTTGTAGCAATTTTCAACTTGTTTTCGCCAATAAATCGAAAGAATAATTTGATAAAAATGTTTCTACTGGTCAAAAGTCCACAAAAAACTGCAAAGCTCGAGGTACATAAAATGACCAAAAATAATAATAACAAAAAAAAAAAAAAAAAAATTTGTTTAAGGTGTTGCTCTACATATAATAAAATTGTAACAGGTCGATGTCTGTACATGGCAGATATCAACAAAAAATTTATTGAGGGAAGCATTATTAAGCGAGTAGAATCCAAATCAACCATTTAAAAAAATTTTGTGTGTCTGTCTGTCCGTATGTTTGTGGCCGTATCACTCTGAAAGTAATGAATGGAATTGAATGAAACTTTTTTCGTTGGATTGGATTTCGTTGGACGCTCAACTTAAAATTTAAGATAATACTTTTATCGCCCAATATGTGGACCATATCTGTATGTATGTTTGTGGTCGTAACACTCTAAAAGTACTGAATAGAATTGAATCGTTAGATTGCTAGACGCTCAACTTAAAGTTTAAGATATTATTTTTTGCGATATCTCAACGGGTTTTGGGGTTATCGCCCAATATGTGGACCAGAAGTGACCAAAAATGTCTCAGTACAATATGGGTGTCAAACGAAAGGTGTCAATGAGTGCTATAATATGCGATGTGATTCATTGAAATATCTGAAATTGTTTGGGGGATATCTTGAAATTTCGATAGCTCGACCGGCTTCGGAGGTATCGACGAATATTTCCACAAAAATGTGTTAGTACATTTTCGATATCAAACAAAAGGTGTTTATGAATGCTGTCATAAACGATTTGATTTATCTCAATACCTAAGCTACGCATAAAAAAATTATTTTTCAGAGTTCTCATATTAACTTCACCGAAAATCGAACCTAGGTGTCTTGAACGCAAAACCCAGGTGTCTACCATGATGCCATCGCAAACTTATGCTTTTCAGCATCAAATGGTGTACTTACATATGCTTGCCGGCATCTAATTACAGCTTTGTTCTATGACAATAATGACTGCATCTTCTCTGTTGAATTAACTACAGGTTGTTTTTAAAATGATAGTTCCTTCGCTGTTGAATTAACTAGAGCAAGTTGTTGTTTTAACACAAAATTTAGTTTGATCAACAAACAAACTGTTAAATAGGGGATAAAAAAAAATTCTGTCAGTTTTACCAAATATTGTTAATTAAAAATTCACAAAATTGAATTCCGTTCAAATAACCAAAATTTGGTCAATTTAACAGAATTTGGTCAATAAAAATTACGAGATTGTGACTTTACCAGTGCAATTTTTTTCTCTGTACATTATTTTGTTTTACTTTGCATGTTTTTTAATTTTTTTTATCTCATCTCATTTTATTTATTTTAATATTTTTTTTAAATTTATCTTGTTTTTATTTATTTTTTTTTTATTTATTTTTTTTATTTATTTTTTTTTTTATTTATTTTTTTTATTTATTTTTTTTATTAATTTTTTTTTTATTTATTTTTTTTTTTTATTTATTTTTTTTAATCTATTATTATTTTTTTTTATTTAACTTATTTCATTTAATTTATTTATTTTATTTATATATTTTTTTTAAATTTATTTATTTATTTTTTTTTTATTTTTTTTTATTCAACTTATTTCATTTTTTTTTTTTTTTTTTTTAATTTATTATTCCCCAGTGCAATCAAAAAACAGTTGGAAAAACATTTACTAAAAATCATAACCCATAACACAAACATGTCATAACAACAAATCAAATAATACCGTTTACATATAGGAGTTGCCCAACTGTCAACTGTGTCACACCGTTTTCATTCACAAATGTAGCACTTGATTCATTTAATGAGGGTCAGTCACCGCTAGCAAAATAAGTAGTCAAAACAAACGGCACATTTAACTGAAAGCGCGTTTTCGCAACTACTTTCTTAAGTTTGTGTAAGCATTAGGGTGGTCCTAACTTATAGAAAAAGAACGTATGAGTAGAAAAATTCCATGGTTCCCAGATAACTTTGAAACAATTTGAAAGAGCTCATGGTAAATGCTTTTCCCGGAGACATAAATTTCAGCAAAAGCTAATAACCTTTATAGTTAAATGTTTTTTTTTTTACAAAATTTTAGGGTTGTAAGAAAAAATAGTTTTTCAACTTAGGCCCCTTGTGGGCACCTCCAATTGTTATCCGATCGACATGAAGCTTAATTTTTAGTAAAATCTTTCACAACATTAAATACAATCCACCCTAATGTACCTTAATATTTATGTAGAGTCATGCGTACGAACATGCATTTACAACATGTACTACACCTTTTTTAACAGTTACACATTAACGCACATGGGAATGAATGAATGAAAAATTATACGAAAACGTAATGGCTTAACACTTGGCACAGACACCTTTTGAAGAGCTTAAACCAACAAAAAAAAAAATTATAAAAATTAAAAACGTTTACGTGGTAAAGTGATATTAAAACTTGTTTCTTTCATTCTCATATTTGCTCGAGTGAGTGCTCATTCATATTTTCGCGAAATGCGAAATTATACTTTGTCATCCATATTGCGTATTTTGATCATAGGCGGTCAGATATGATGAGAGCAGCTTTTACACCGTTTCAAACGCGTTCGTTTATTACTAGCTGTCTTTCACCTTTGCAGGTGACAATTATCACTTTGCTAAGTTTCGCTGTTCATCGTTCTATATTTGCTAAAAAAACAAGTCTGATCCACATAGGTACTCCTAATCGCTAAACTGAGTGAGGTCAATGTTAATTAGTGCGCTCAGAACAAGTGTGATCTGACTTCCCCTGTAGAAGCTCCTTTACAGAGTCTGTAAAGTATTCTTGAACCAAAGAGGAAATGAGTTCTGAACTAAAGCAATTTTTTTTCGCTATATTCAACTCTAATAACATTTCCTCATTTAAAGTGTTAATTTTATTGTGAATAATTGTGAGTATCTAACTATTTATAGTCTCTTTAATGGCCTCTCTGTTTATTTTTTTCGTTATATTTTCGTTTACGGGTTTGGTCTCGATTTTTGTTTCACTTCTGGTGATTCTGGGTATCTTCTTCGTTCTAGTCTTGATTCGGGTCTTGGCCGTAGTACCTATTAACGACTATCCCGTGGTTTTCTTTTATTCTTTTGGTTTTCATCCCACTTTCGACTTTCATTTGTCTTCTGGGGCTCGTTTATGTTTGTCTCTTCTGATTCTCAGTTTCGTTATCGTTCTGGTTCGCTTCAGATTTAGCTTTACTTTCGATTCATGTTTGTCTTCAGGGTATCTATAGTTTTTATTTCTGTTTTGTTTCTCGCTTCTCATTTTCTTTATCACTTTCAATTTTGGTATCCTTTCTGTTTCTGGGTGCTTTGATTAAGGTTATATTTAAATTTGCTCCACGATCTCAATTTTTGTTTTTTTTTCTGTTTTTGGGGTTTTGTTCTAATTTCCTTTATGGTATTTCGAGGTTGGTTTCCTCTGATTCTGTGCTTCGTTTTTGTTCTGGTTCAATTCAGTTTTGACACCAGTTTCGATTTATGATTTTCTTTACGTTATATTTTCTTCTGTTTCTAGATTTGGTTCTAATGTCCTTTATGATTTTGATCCCGCTTTCGACTTTGGTTTCTCTTCTGGGTTTGTAGGCCGTTTATGTTTTCCTTTATGGCTCCGGTCCTGCTTTCGACATGATTTCTAGCTTTGTTTTGGTTTTTGTTCTGGTTCTGATTTTTGACTCTTTTTTCTCATGGTTTTGCTATTAAGTTCAGTTGCTTTCTTGTCTCGTTCTAGGTTTCGTTTTTGTTCTGTTTTTACTTTTGGTTGAGGCTTTAGCTCCAATCTCTGTATAGTTTTGTCCCTGTTGTTGTTGTTGTTGTAACGAGGTGTAGCCCTGCCTAAATGTCAGACAGGGTCACCCCGAGTGTATTGCTCTTGGCCGGGTCGACATAAGAAAAGGGTCCGGGTCATTTCGGCACGATGGGTACTGCACAAATACTGGTACCGTTCTCGTAGAACCGGTATTACAAGAAACTAGCCGAGTAGACCATGTAAGTCATTTAGCGTTACCCAGTGTGTACCAAGGGGAGGCGACCTACTCTTACACCCCTACTCTTGTCCCTTTTTTGATTTTGGTTTCTCTCTGTTTCATTCCTTTTCTTTACTTTCTTTTTAAAACGATTTTGAACCCCTCTCGTTTCATATGCTTCCTCAGAGTTAGACCATAAAGTTAGAGGAGGTACTTGAGTGGGATTTGAAGAAGATGTCAGGAGATTATTGTCATCATAAGTAAGGTGAATCTTCACGGTCAGAACATTAATTAGGACTTTTAGGTATCAGTCTTACGAATCTCGGCTAAACAATTTCTGGAATGATTCCACTTATCTGCTATTGTTTTGATGTTATTCTCCTGGTTCTGGTCCAAAATCTATGCTATGCAATTCTGACTAAAACTTACTCAATCGACGTAGCCGACACTCTTGGCAAACCTTTCATTACCAAACAAAACGGAATGTGAAAATTTTATTAGTCTTCGTCGAAAGTATTTTCATCATTACTAGACTACTCGCTCCTACCTATCTTTTTGTAATTTTCAAATGGCTTTATGCAATTATTAAGCAACACTTTACCGTACGTTGCCATACTTTTGGTGTTGAAACAATCACAAATGGTTAGAAAATTTGCATGAACCATATAGGCGACGAGGCTTCACATGCAAACCGGAAAGACGTGAATAGTTTTAGGCAAATTTGAATGAATTATTGCATATTTTCTGCCTACTATATATGAAGTGAATTTGCTTAATTAAAAATAAGCAAACGATTGGAGCTGCTTTAGAAAACCTACAAAACCACAACGCTAAATTAAGCAGCCTTATTCTGTTAACAAATTAATTTTTTCAACCAATATTCAATCCTCCTCAATAAAAATTTTGCTGTAGTTATCTTTGAAGGTGAAATTAGTTTTGTCAATTAGCTGCAATCATTCATAACTTATTTTTTCGTTAAATATTTGATTATTGTAATTTTTAAGCTCATTTTTTTTTTTTTTTTTTTTTATATTTTACTTGATTAGGCATGACAACTATTTTATGCGGTTTTTTTTTAATTATCAACATTCTTAAGCTGACAGAAAAAATAAATTTTCAATTATTTCGCTTTGAATACAAATTTTTTTGTCTTAGCATTTATTTTAGTATTTCTTTATTTACTCGTTCAACATATTTTTTTTATGTTGTTCGCCTTAATACGTGACTGCAGTCAAGGACGTGACTGCCATCCCACAGCTAGCTATTGAAGGCTGCCTTTAGAATGACATGTGGGGTGTTAAGCTTGAGACCGAAATGCAAATTTGTTGTAGATAAAACTATTTCTCCTTTTTTTTATTTTGTCATGCATATTTGACAAAGTATTTTACTACAAGAAAAAACACATCTTTATATAAGTCTTCTTTTACGCATTAAATATGTATTAAAAAAAATTTTTAGAAGCGTATCTTGAGAAAGTGAATCGATAAACAAAGAATGGGTCTTGAATCTAAAAAACTTATTTCAGCAAGCCATACGAGTATTGTATATCGCATTCGTTAAATGAAAGCATAATTTTGACACACATTCGTTAACAAAAAAAGTGTTGCCTATACGACATGTCACTTCTATGGAAATTTTTAGTAAATTTTCGTCTTTAAATCCGGACGAGCAAATTTGGGCAAACATTTTTTTCTGGAATCGATAGAAAATATTCCAAGCTTACATTTCAACATAGTTAGAAGGCGTAGCAGACTGTAGCACACAAAGTTTATGTCAATCTATCTACCTATTATTTAAAAAAAAAATGTTACGTATACGTCATGTCACTTTTATGAAAATTTGAAGTGATTTTTCATCATTTAATCAAGAGGGGCAAATATGGGCAAACATTTTTTTCTGGAATCGATAGAAAATATTCCAAGCTTACATTTCAACATAGTTAGAAGGCGTAGCAAGCTGTGGCACATAAACTTTTTGTCTATACAAATTAGTAAAGGTAGCATTAACGAAGCATAATTTTTGCCTGCTTGTATTTCTTTTAATATTTGATAGATTGCACTGATTTTTTCTTTACTTAGCCGAGGAAGTGCTATATTTTCGTATAAAATCACAACTAAGACCATAGCATTAAAAGTTATATGCAAAAGATATAGCTAAAGTTTCAAAAATACTAAGCAGTTTTATTTTAAACAAATTTTTCTGACTTCTGGTGCCATTATTTTAAATTAAAAAAATGTCAATTTCAAGTAAAGTAGCAGTTAATGAATTAATTTTTCATATTTTAAAATTTCTAATCTAGACATACATATACTCCTTAATCATTCCCATGGCTGCCTAGCATTACAGCATCAATAATTTGTTTGTCTTTGTTTAAACATTCGTTAAGAAAAAATATTACGTATACGCCATGTCACTTTTATAAAAGTTTGAAGTGATTTTTCATCATTTAATCAAGAGGGCACCTATGGGCAAACATTTTTTACTGGAATCGATAGAAAATATTCCAAACTTTCATTAAATTGTAGTTAGAAGATGTAGCACTTTGTAGCACACAAAGTTTTTTTCTATCTAAAGCAGCAAATGTAGCTTTTACGAAGTATAATTTTGTTGGCTTATATTTCATTTAATATTTGGTCGATTGCACTGAATTATTCTTTATTTAGCCGGGGAAGTGCTATATTTTCGTACAAAATCACACCCAAAGCCACCAGTTATCAAAAATATCAAAAAATTTAAGTTTTATTTGAATACAATTTTTCTGAAAAATTTCAACTACATAAAAATTAATTGTTTCCGCCACTGAACCACTGTGCGTTGTTCTGACTTCGTCTATCATTCAAGCAGAGAACTCAATCAAACAAGCTGTAAGGTGCCAAGTTTCCAGTTATGTTATGATGGGTTAAGTTTCATTGAGACTTTTTTAGCTTTATTAATTTAGTTGCACAAGATCTTTTTTTTTTCTACTTGTCTTCTTCTATTCTCCTTTATGTCTTTTTATATGTTCGTCTCTTGTGAGTTATTTAAATAATTTTCTTGTCAATATAACAAAAGCTTTTTTGAGCAGCAGTTCGCTGCTGTTGCTGTCGTTGCTGCTGTCAACACCATCCATGTGGCTGTTTAAACGGCGGCTTTCTTTGTTCTTTAGCGACTTGTCAAATATTTGACAAGTTTTGCGTTAAACCAAGTTTGTTTTTTTCTTTTTGTCAGGCAACATTGCCGCATTAACTCAATTTAACATTTGCTTATGGCGTTGGCTATTAACATTCTTTGACCAAATAAAAAAAAAGTGGACACAAAATTAACTGTGCGCTTTTGCACTTTGTGCTGTGCATAAACGAGGTGTAATTGCATTTATTGAGATCACAAGTTGCTTAAGTGGTGTTGGAAGTTTTTTTGTTCTTGACTTTTTTTAAGACTGTGGGCTCATTTTGTTGTGAAGGCAGTTTTTTTTTTTTTGCTTAATTAAATGTCAGCAGAGAAATTCCCGCGATTCAACCTGCCGAAAAAGCTTCTCTCTCGACAAACAAAAACGACTCTATAAAAGTTCCTCATCATATGTACTTGTTCTTGTTGTATTATCGAAAGGCCCTACTGCTGCAAAAAAGAGTTGAGGAAAATTATGAGAATGATGTTGATGATGATGGAAAGGAGATGAGATGGCCTTCAGAGTCTTTATTCAGCATCATCATCTGCCTTAACTTCTCTCTCTTGGGTCTCGTACCTTTCATTATTGTCATTATCATACTACTCAGTTCTCTCACGTTTTAGCAGTCGGGTCGATCTTTCCACCTTATCATCTATTCGTCATTTTTGCACTATCGTTCATTTGCCGGCTCCATGTTATGTTTAGTGTTTATTGAATTTTTTTTTATCAATTCTATACACGTTCTTGTGTTTGTTTTTGCTCACGTTTGACTCACAAAACTGTCTAAAACTGCCAATACCTCCTTAACGCGCCCTAACTGATTAATAGCGCTCTGTGTCTTTGAATGCAAATTTTTGTCTTGACGATATTAGTTATGCCTCGTTGTTTAGTTTATTAGACATGGAGCCAGTCTGATTTAAAAGTTGAAGTCATTGTAATGTGAAACTGCGTTATGCTTAGAATCTATCGGTCTGATAATATTTTTCATTGTAAGTGAATGAGTCCGCTATGACCAGACCATCTCTGTATTAAGAAATCTTCACCTCAACGCTAGCGCGAACTTTATAGGCCTGTTGGAAAGTTTAGAAAAAGAAAAGATCAACCATTTAACTAAGCAAGTTGATTTAAGGTCCATACTCATAAGTTGACGATTCACTATTGAATACTTATGTTTCGTTGTGACCCACCAGAACAACAATCCGTTGTAATAGCCTCGCCTCCTAGGATCATAAGGACATATCTACGTAAGCATTGTGATGAGATCCAGCAACTATAAAAACGCCTTTTGATCCAAAGGTTCACAAGCAGGCCCTCGAGCGCCTCCATAAGGTTTCTGTTGGCTGCTAAGTTGAATTCTGTCCGTTGTTTGCAAATTCCAGCACCTCCTGACGCTGAAGAGGAACGTCATCTTCCTCGAGAGACAATGGTCGTCACTCTGTTTCAACTACGTTCTGGATATTGTAGCAGGTTAAACTCTTACTTATCCAGACTAAAACCCGACGTGTCGAATGAATGTCCAGCATGCGGCACGTCTTCTCATAATACCAACCATTTATTCACCTGCTCTTCGGAGCCTACTCTTCTAATGCCTCTTTCATTATCAATCCAACCCTGTTGAAACTGCTTGTTTTGTAGGACTTCCGTTAGAAGCCATTGAGTATAATTTAGAATAAGGAATGATACACGTTTGGGCGGGTAGCCCTGCCTCACAACATAGCAGTCAAGTGATCAGTATATGTTAAACATTTATCAGTAAGACCCATTTTACACCAGGAAATTTTTGAATTCAACTCTGCTGACGTTCTCTTTTGTGTTTTCTATACGTGTCTACACTTGTCTAAAAGAAATAGCAAGAAAAACTTGAAACGAGTTGACGATACGCTTTCAAGTGTACTCTACCCCTCTCTTCCCACCTCCTTCGCCTATGTCGCGGCAGACTTGAGCTCAAGAATTGCCTAGTGTAAAAGGACACTAAAAACAGAACCTGCTCAAAATTACGATAAACAATAGCATATTGATACAATTTGCATAATTGATAGACATATCAACTAATGAACATTTTTTTCTCTTTCTTTCCAGGTATGTACTTCTTTCATCGGTCCTTATAGAATCAGAAAAAATTAAATTGATAAATCTTGAATATGCTGTAAGTACATACAAATGTGAATCTGAAACTAAAACCCTTCAAATTAAAAAGATGACTGTGAGTACCCTAAATATAAAGTACCTGAACGATGTCGGAATTTTTCGAGGTTGCCATATAATTTAGTACTATCGTCGCATCACTATTAGTCACGTACCTCGAGATTCTACACGCGCACTATTTTGGATCGGTTTTGAGATAGTTTTGGAGCCATTTTGTGATAATGATGGACAATTTTGAGGTCTGGAAAAATTCTAGAATCATTTTAAGGGAATTTTGGAACCGTTTTAAAATCATTCTAGGGTAATTTTTGAATTATTTTAAGGTCGTTTTGCTATCAGTTTAGGGCTAGTTGGGGACCATTTATAGAACTTTTTCGGGTTAGTGTGTGACATTTTCGAGACATATTCGTTATATTTTAACTAGTTCAAAAATATACCCAAATTTATTCTTTAACGTGAATCCTGGTTTTTTTATAGGCGTTCCCAGTCTGGTCGAAGAGACTTCTGGTAACATTATGGACATGTTTTTAAGTCTAGTATTCATAGGTATTCATAGAATGAGCAGCTCGACCTAACCCAACCTTAAACACTACACAGAGCCAACAATGCCTAATAAAATAGAACAAAAGTCATAAGATATCTCTATAGATTTTCTTCAAGAAGATGTGCTTCTTATTATTGTAGAGACCGTCTTTTTAATTTTATTAAGAAGATTTTCTTTTTAATATTTTAAATGAAAAATAAAATGAAATCCCCCTCACCGAGAATCGAACTTACAATTTTCAGAATGAGTACCTGGGTGACCGAGCTTGCTCGGTGCTATCAATTTAGCGCTAAATTTACTTACCCAAAATGATCCCAAAATGACCCTAAAATAATCCAAAAATAATCCTAAAATGATCCCAAAAAGACCCTTAAATGTTCCCAAAATGATCCGAAATTGAACCCAAAACGACCCAAAAATGATCCGAAAATGAACCTAAAATTATTCCAAATTGGTCCAAAAATAATTCCCAAATTACCCCAAAAATACCCTTAAATGCACACTAAACGATCCAAAAAATACACCAAAATGATCCCAAATATATCCTAAAATAATCCCAAAACCACCCCAAAAAGACCGTCAAATGTTCCCAAAGTAACCCAAAAATTATCCCAAAATGATACAAAAATCATCCAAAAATGGCCCCAAAATGAACCGAAAATTACCCAAAATTGTACCAAATTAATCCGAAATTTAACCCAAAATGGTCTCAAGCAAGCCCCAAAATTATCCCAAAGTGATGTTCTCAAAATAATCCTAAAATATCCAAATATGATCCCAAAATACAAAATACAATTACAATACGGTAAAATGGTAACCCTGGGTGGCAACCCTACTTGAAAATATTTTAGCTGGTATGTCGGCGACAATACCTTTACTTTGATACCCAAAACTACACAAAAATTATCCCAAAATGACCCTAAAATGATCCCAAATTGGTCCAAAAATAATTCACAAATTACCCCAAAAACACCCTTAAATGTACCCTAAACGATTCGAAAATTACCACAAAATTATCCAAAAATGATCCCAAAATAATCCTTGAATAGTCCCTCAGATGTTCCCAAAATAACCCAAATATTATCTCAAATGATGACGTGGCAACCCCCAAATTGATAGTCTTAGAATCAATCATACTATCTACATACCAAATTTCATCAAAATCGGTCAAGCGCTTCTCGAGATAGTGCCGGATATAGAAATATATTGTGGTAAGGTGGCAACCCTAGGTGGCAACCCTACTTGAAAATATTTTAGTTGGTATCTCGCCGAAAATACCTTTCATATGATACCCATATTGGCATATCTTGCTCCATAATTAAAAAAAAAGGGATAGGTGGCAACCCTGTAAACCGCCCCAAGTGGCAACCCTAAAGTGGGTAGTCTTAAAATCGATCATACTATCACCATGCCAAATTTCAGCCAATTCGGTCAAGCGATTCTCGAGATAGTACCGGATATATAAATATATTGTAGTAAGGTGGCAACCCTAGGTGGCAACTCTACTTGAAAATATTTTAGTTGGTAGCTCGCCGAAAATACCTTTCATATGATACCCATATTGGCATATCTTGCTCCATAATTAAAAAAAAATGGGATAGGTGGCAACCCTGTAAACCGCCCCAAGTGGCAACCCTAAAGTGGGTAGTCTTAGAATCCATCATACTATCTTTGTGCCAAATTTCATCCCAATCGGTCAAGCGGTTCTCGAGATAGTCCGAACATACAAATATACAAATATACAAGATTAACTCGTTTAAAGATATTAGATAAACCCAGCTGTTAACCATCAGGCCATCGCTCACTTTTGATTTCTAGCATCTAATTACTGATATGTGTATAGTTGTTAATGTTTAAAAGTAAATCTTTTAAATATAATTGAGAAGATTTCTTTTTAACATTTCTAATTAGGAAAAAAAGAGAGAGAATCGAACCTACAATTTTTCGAATGCTAAACCCAGCTGCTAACCATTCGGCCATCGTATACTATAATAATTGCCAGCGTCTAACTACACCTTTGTACTAAATGTATAGTTTTTTTAATAAGAATTTCTTCTTAAAACCAAAAAGATTTCCCTATAGTTTTTTCTTCGTTTCCACCGTTACGACTACCCCTTTGCCCAAAAAGTGATCATGGAGACAATCTTATTAATTTTATTAGGCATTTTTGGCTCTGTGTAACACAGTTCGCATAGTCTTCGACGCAGAAAACTGAAGTGTGTTAGTCTTCGACGCAGAGAACGAAGTGGGTTAGTTTTCGACGAAGAAAACTCAACCGTGTTAGTCTTCGTTGGGAGCGATGATATATGACCAAACCCAACTTGGTTTCAAATTTAAACTAGACCAGTTTTCAAGAAAATTGGTTATATGAAACGGGCTTCAATTAATATTTGTCCGTTGGCTGGGACTCGAACCAAGACTCCCCGCATCATGCCCTTCTGCTCTATCACTGAGCTACATTGCACACATAAATGTTGTTGGCAAAATTCTATCTTGAATAAGCATTCAAAAATTAATGTATTTAAAATGGAAATTCTAGACTGAAAAGGTTTTATTTTAAATCAAAAAGTTTTAATTTTCAAACCGAAAAGTTTTAATTCTAAACTGGAAAGTTTTAAGAATAAAATTAAATTAAAAAATGTGGCTCTTGGGAGAATTAAGGTTTAAAATATTCAAAAAAAAAAAGTTTAAAGTACGCTTAAACTTTAGACGGGTTTAAAATTAAGCTCATATTTTTATTCGTGTATAGACTTAAAATATTTTTTCTTGATTATTTATCAAGATTGATATTTTTTCAAGAGCGCAACATCTTGGTGTTATAATGCATGAATCCATTCTTAAATTATAAACTACATTCTTATATTTTAAGAAAAATCTGCGTGAGCTTCTATGAAATTTTTTTTTAAGTAAGATGTTAGTTTTTCGGTTCAGTGTAATAAGTAATCAAATTTGCAAAAAAAAAAAAAATAGAATTTGAGAATAGTGTGCTATTTTTTTCAACCTTCCGTGAATATGCAAATGTAGGTCCATATCAGCTTTTTCATATCTTTATACCATTATTTCTACGACATTACTTAGTTAATTAGCAGCTAAGTCACTTTGTTTGTAGTTTTCTTAAGTATATTTAATTGAATAATTAACACCAATAATATTTGTTTATTTTGCATTGTCGGTTGGCATTGAACTCAGCAGCAAAATAATAAACTCAAGACAAATAAACATCTCTAAGTTTGCGTGGAATTGGGCGTTTCTTACACTTGATATCTATCCATATTTGCATTTGTGTATTTCGCCCACTTTTATGGATTATGTTAAGTATTTTGAAGAATGTATGCTTGAACTAATTTATTTGACTTTGATAGAGTGTAATGTAAAAAAAAAAATCTAAAACATTTAAATGTTTTTAAACCAAGCCTCTGCAGTAAGTGGGACAATTGTCCGAAAAACTGAGAAACAAATTTTTGGTTTCTCGAACAATAAAATTGTTGCTACGCTTGTGAGAGCGCTATGATCACACTGACCAATCAATGGATGTCATTTGCTATGTTGAGTCACTCACTTGCAGACAACGAATGAACAACATGCAGATCCGCTCTTCCACAAGTACATCCTCACTTTCATTTCTGTCGGCCCCTGTTTTAAACTTATAAAAGTAAAGTGCTTCAGATCGTTGGTTTCGAAAAGACAACTAAGATTTCTTAAGGAAGTTTTTTCTCTATTGCCTAAGGTTGACATCCAGCTTTTATAGAAACTAAAAAGTATTTTTTTTAATATGAAATTCTCGTATTTTAATGACAATAGTTTGCCCAGTGGTTGAAATTCAACCACAAAACCTTATTCTAATTACAACGTTTTTTGAATTCCTTTTTCTTTGATTTTTCTATTTTTTCCTTTCATTTTCTTTATTTTTCCTTTCCTCACATTCTTTTTCCTTCTGCTTTTTACTTTCTACACCATTAAGTAACACAGTCTCAATTACCTTTTTTTTTGTTCACATAATTTTCTAATTTACTATTTTCTTAGGTTCACTTTCGTCTCTTACCTTTCCTTTCCTTTCCTTTCCTTTCCTTTCCTTTCCTTTCCTTTCCTTTCCTTTCCTTTCCTTTCCTTTCCTTTCCTTTCCTTTCCTTTCCTTTCCTTTCCTTTCCTTTCCTTTCCTTCCTTTCCTTTCCTTTCCTTTCCTTTCCTTGCCTTTCCTTTCCTTTCCTTTCCTTTCCTTTCCTTTCCTTTCCTTTTCTTTCCTTTCCTTTCCTTTCCTTTCCTTTCCTTTCCTTTCCTTTCCTTTCCTTTCCTTTTCTTTCCTTTCCTTTCCTTTCCTTTCCTTTCCTTTCCTTTCCTTTCCTTTCCTTTCCTTTCTTTTCCTTTCCTTTCCTTTCCTTTCCTTTTCTTTCCTTTCCTTTCCTTTCCTTTCCTTTCCTTTCCTTTCCTCTCCTTTCCTTTCATGTCCTTTCCTTTCCTTTCCTTTCCTTTCCTTTCCTTTCCTTTCCTTTCCTTTCCTTTCCTTTCCTTTCCTTTCCTTTCCTTTCCTTTCCTTTCCTTTCCTTTCCTTTCCTTTCCTTTCCTTTCCTATCCCTTCCTTTCCTTGCCTTTACATCAACCAGATTGCCTATTATTCACTCCACATTAGTTTTTCTTGTTACTCTTTTCTTTTGTTGTTGCTTGTTAGTTCTTGTTAATCCAACTGTTTTACAAATTTATAGTGATTTTTTATTTGACATTGCTCCAACGGAAATCATTAGACACGTAGCACTACACATGGAGTTGAGCTGAGAGCGCTGCTAATAAAGCTCGCCGCTTTCTTTCTCATACTACTTTTCACTCAAGTTTGAGCCCATAATTATATGTAACAGGATGTGTAGACTTCTTTGTCACAAGAGTAAGGTTTTTTGTTCTAATACAAATACATGCTGGTTTATAACATGACAGCAGACATTTGTCTTTTCCTACTTTACGATTTGCTACATACATGAATTTCTAGTTCGATGACATTCATTAAGTAAAAGTTCTTGTTTATTTCAAACTTTATGCTGTGCATAATTAATTGATTTTCTTACAAACATAAGTATAACTAATAAATAATAAATGTTGGGAGCTTAGTGGGAAATGTAAGATACTTTTTATCCAGTAGGCAGTTATCTTAAGTCAGGGCCCGACAGAAAGTGAAGGTGTATTAGTGAAAGAACGGTCATCGCACCAATCACATGACTTCCTTAACAGAAGTAAAATATTCCTTAATTTAAAGACTTTTTCCTCAATTAAAAAACTTTTTTCCTTAAATTGAGGAAAAAAGTCTTTAAATTAAGGAAGCTATGTCATTGGAGCCAAATAAGGGAAATTTTTCCTTGAAATAAGGAAACTCTTTTCTGAGTGTTGTTTTATCTCTTTTTGCTCTTTCGCTCACTAGCAAGTACCGAAGCAACAGCGTATGTTGTTGAGTCGTTGCTTGCGAGTGAGTGACTGAGCATAACCAGCGACATCCATTGATTGGTCAGTGCAATCATAGCGCTCTCACAAGCGCAGCAACAAATACATTTTTGTAGAGGCCAAGCAAAGAGCGCAATAATCTGTGTAAATTTGGTTCTCAGATTTGCGGCACCAGGGGGGTCACTCTGTATTGCGATGCGACAGCAATTGCTATTAGCAAGCTGTCAAATCACATACATTTTTTTCGAAATGCGAAAGAAATTTCTTCAGAGCTTTCAGAAAGAAAAATCAAAAACTTGCCTTGCTCTAAGATCGAAGAAATATTCCATTCATAAATATTATGTATTTGCTTGAGCAACTACTTAAGTGCTTACCAAACAAGAAAATCCAAGTGGGCAGCAATACTTATTAAAGTAAGATGATTAGTAGAATGCTTGATTAACTTAACTCCAAGATTTGTACAACTTTTTTTGTTTTTTGTCTAAGTAATCGTCAACAAATACTAACGACTTACCTAAGCATGTCACACTGGCTGGATGCTGTATGCTAAATAGTAAAAATATGCGCTTAAAGTGTCGGAACGACGACAACGCTACTACTTGGGCTGTCAAATTGAAGTCATTTAGGAGCACACATTTGCTATGAAATATTGCTAGCCATCAATTTTGAAGCGATAGCTTAACTGGATTTATAAAATTAAAAAATATAAAGGTTGTAAAAAGTAATAAAAAAAATTTAAAAAAAAAATCAAAAATTGCAGCGAACCCACTTTAAGTGCTGCGGCACTTTGTTTTACATAATGTCATAAAAATATGAATTTTACATGCTTTTCAGTTATCCCACACATTGCTGCTGCACTTGCCTTACAGTCTGCAGGCAATTTACTAAATATGAAAAAAATATATTAAAAATAAAAATATTAAAAAAAACCGAAAAGTCGAAAATTTAATTTTTCGCTGCTGAATTTGAATTGCATTTGGGAGTTGCTGCTTGACAGCTGACACCTGTCATTATGCACAACACCAAAATACGCCAACATTCATTCAATTTTCAACTATGGAAGTGACTGAAAACATATATTTTTGTGCTGCTCCATTCACTTGTGCTCTCTGTCAAGCAGAGTGTCATTAAGCATTACAAAAGATTTAGAGGTTTTCATAAAGTAATGCAAAAGAGCTGGAAACTTGGCAAAATAGCGTAAAATAAAATAAAAATAGAATAAAACCAAAAAAAGAAAAAAATAATAATAATTAAAAAAAAATTATATAAAAAAATTAAAAGAAAAAAATTATGTAGAAAAAACAAAAAAAAATTAAATAAAAAAAAAATTTAAATAATAAAATTAACAAAATTATGTAGAAAAAAAAAATTAAATTAAAAAAAAATTAAAAAATAAAAACTATTAAAATTATAAAAAAAATAAAATAAGTAGAAAATAAAATAAAATAAAAAAAAATAAAAATAGAAATAAAATAAAAATAAAGTAACAATAAAGCGAGTGGATAAATTTTTCTCAAAAACACATTTTCATAAAAATAGAATGAAACAAAAATAAAATAAAAATATAAAATAAATTAAAATAAAATTAAATAAAAAAGAAATGAAAAAAAAAAATAAAATAAAAACAAAATTAAATATAAAAAAATGAAAACAAAATAAAAAAATAAAAATAAAAATAAAAATAAGATAAAAATAAAATAAAATAAAAGTAAAAAAGAAGTAAAAATAAAATAAAAAAGAAATAAAAATAAAATAAAAATAAAATTAAATATAAAAAAATGAAAACAAAATAAAAAAATAAAAATAAAAATAAAAATAAGATAAAAATAAAATAAAATAAAAGTAAAAAAGAAGTAAAAATAAAATAAAAAAGAAATAAAAATAAAATTAAAATAAAATAAAAATAAAATAAAAATAAAATAAAAATAAAATAAAAATAAAATAAAAATAAAATAAAAATAAAATAAAAATAAAATAAAAATAAAATAAAAGTAAAATAAAAATAAAATAGAAATAGAAATAAAATAAAAATAAGATAAAAAAATAAATATAAAATAAAAATAAAATAAAAATAAAATAAAATAAAATAAAATAAAAATAAAATGAAATATAAAAAAATAAAAACAAAATAAAAAAATAAAAATAAAAATAAAAAAATAAAAATAAAATAAAATAAAAGTAAAACAAAAAAAAAATAAAAAAAAAAATAAAAATAAAAATAAAAATAAAAAAATAAAAATAAAATTAAAATAAAAAAAAAATAAAATTAAGAAAAAAATAAAATTAAAATAAAATAAAAATAATTTAAAAATAAAATAAAAATAAAATAACAATAAAATAAAATAAAATTAACATAAAAAAAAAACAAAATCAAAAGTAAAAAAAAAATTTAAAAAAAAATTGAAATAAAATAAAAATAAGAATAGAAAAATAAAATAAAATCAATCAATAAAAAAAAAAAAAGAAATTTAGTTAAATTTAAAACAGTTGAAAATAAAATAAAAATAATAATAAAATAAACCAAAAAACAAAATAAATTTCCTTAAAAAATCGACTATGTGAATACCCTTAATGTTAACAAAATATGTAATTGAGCACAACAATTTATGCACTTTTTCACTTACACAAAAATCAAGTTAATGCATCAACAGCAACTAAAACAACAGCCTGCAACGATATTTATTTGCAACTACCGCTGTCTACACCACTATTTACCACTTGCTTGCTTGCGGCCTAAATTGCTTGCGTGGGCGCTCAATTTTACTTCGATTTTAAGTTTTCGCTACAATTTTAGTTTTATTATTTTTGTAACTTTTGCAAAAGTATGCAATTTTTTTGACTAATGACACAGGCAGTTTGGGCTGTTGCCGCCGATTGTCATAAAGTCACTCCTCTGCATATGGCAAGCTGGCAGGCAGGCAGTTAACAGCAAATGAAATATATCAAATCTTAAATACTGGCCAACGACCCACGTTCACTTTATGCGACGACATCCGACATTTACAAACTACAAATGTTTTGCTCAACTTTTTCATGGTATAATAATTAATAACTGTCTCATAAAATGCAATGATTTGTTATTGGAAAATGTTTTTTTTTTTTTTTGTGGTGGCGAAGCTGCAAAGATTTCTTAATTTTAATTGGTGTTTGTTTTGTGTGGCTGCTTTGTTTGGATAAGATTTAAATTGTTTGAGATATAAAGGAAACTTATTGATCTAAAGGCAAGTTTTTATTGTCTTCGAGTTTTTTAATTGTGATTGTGGTATATTTTGTAAGAGCTGGGTAGTTAAAAGAAGTTTTATATTGAGCAAAAAACAAAGATCTTAAATTTGTGAAGCCTTAAAAAATAAATAAAAAATTAAATTAAATAATACTCGAAAAAATATTTATTGCAAATAAAACAAATTGAGGAAAAAAATTTTGAATCATAAGATGTCACATCAAAGATGTTACATCAAAAGTTTACGCGCTGAAAAATTTTTACTTTGAAAATGAAATAAAAAACGGAGAGAATAAATTTTGAATCAAATGATGTTACATCACATCATGATATCATATCATGATATCACATCATGATATCACGTCATATCACTTCATGATATAAGGTTAACAACAACAACAACATGATATAAAGTTCAGAGAATAAATTTTTTAGCATAAAATGAAAAAAAAAAAAATCTAATTAAAAAAAAAATTCAATTAAATAAGGAAATTAATTTAATTCAAAAATGAAACAAAACTTGAATAAAACAAAACAAAAATATAAGAAAATTAATATAATAAAAAAACAAAGATCTTAAATTTTTGCAGCCTTAAAAAAATAAATACAAATCTAAATTAAATAAACGAAAAAATATTTATTGCAAAAAAAAATAAAAAATTGAGGAAAGAAATTTTGAATCATAAGATATCACATGATATCACATCAAATGTTATCGCGTTGAAAAATATTTAAATTGAAAATGAAATAGAAAAATGAGAATAAATGTATATCACATCATATCATGATATCACATCATATAATGATATCACATCATGTCATGATATCACATCATATCACTTCATGTTATCAATTTTTAATTTGAAAATGAAATAAAAAAACTGAGGGAATAATTTTTAAATCATATGATGTTACATCACATCATGATATCCCGTCATATCACTTCATTACATTACAAAATTCAGAGAATAAATTAGTTAGCTCAAAAAAAAATTTATGAAAAAAATAATTAAATTAAGATAATATTAAA
Organism: Campiglossa producta; assembly: GCA_964058755.1. Lineage (NCBI taxonomy): Eukaryota > Metazoa > Arthropoda > Insecta > Diptera > Tephritidae > Campiglossa > Campiglossa producta. The sequence goes on from CAXKVI010000003.1 coordinate 9,086,072, forward strand.
ATCAAATTAAAAAAATTTCAATTACTTAAATAGAACAAAATTAAAAAAATAAACTTTAATAAAACGAAATACAAATATAAGTAAATTAATATAATCAAAAAAACAAAAGATCTTAAATTTGTGCAGCTCTAAATTGAGGAAAGAAATTTTGAACCATAAGATGTCACATGATATCACATCAAAAACTTTCGCGCTGAAAATTTTTTAATTTGATAATGAACTAAAAAAACGGAGATAATAAATTTTAAATCATATGATGTTACATCACATCATGATAGCACATCACATCATGATATCACATCATATCACTTCATGATATCGTAAAATTCAGAGAATAAATTTGATACCATAAAATGAAAAAAAAAAAAAAAAATAATTAAATAAAGTTAAATTAACTAAACAAAACGTGAAAAAAAGAATAAAAATAAGATAATGTTAAAATCAAATTAAAAAAAAATTTCATTTACTTAAATATTTTAATTAATTTAAATATAAAAAAGATAAAATAAAACGAAATAAAAATATAAGAAAATCAAAATAATCAAAAAAAATAATTGAAAAAAATAAAAAATTAAATTAAATGAACGAAAAAATATTTATTGCAACTAAAATGAAAAATTGAGGAAAGAAATTTTGAATCATAAGATGTCACATGATATCACTTCAAAAGTTATCGCGCTGAAAAAATTTTTTATTTGAAAATGAAATTAAAAACTGAGGGAATAAATTTTAAATCATATGATGTTACATCACATCATGATATCACATCATATCACTTCATGATATTACAAAATTCAGAGAATAAAATAAAAAATTAAAATTGAAAATGAAATAAAAAAAACGGAGAGAATAAATTTTAAATCATATGATGTTACATCACATCATGATATCACATCATATCACTTCATCATATCACAAAATTCAGAGAATAAAACAAAAAATAAAAATTGAAAATGAAATAAAAAAACGGAGATAATAAATTTTAAATCATATGATGTTACATCACATCATGGTAACGCATCATAACATGATATCACATCATATCACTTCATGATATCATAAAATTCAGAGAATAAATTTATTAGCATAAAATGAAAAAAAAATTTAAATTTTTAGTTTGTGGCAATCGTCCTCAGGGCACAATTATTACACGTCTTTCCTGCTTAACGTGGAGTCGATCAAAATTCATTAAAATTATATAAAAAAGCACTCAAATTAAATAAATTAAAATTAAATGAAATGTAATGAAATAAAAAAATTAAACAAACTGCACTTTATTTTAAAGGCATTATCTTCTTGCACACACTTAACTTCTTCAGTACATATAATAAAGCTTTAAAGTTTTGTCTATTCACAGCAACTTGTTGTCCCTTGAGCTACTTGAAATATGCTTCTATTAGCATGAAAATTAGCAAAGTTTGTCAATAAGCGAGAAATTGCATAAAAATTGATCACACACAAACTGCTAGCTTTGTGCTTTTAGTTTTGTTTGTTTTATATGGCTGTAAAAACTCTTTTTTACAAAAATCTTCAAATATGCAGCTCGTTAGCAACTTTGTCGTCCCCTATTGCAAAAAAAGTTTTTGCAAATACAAGAAAAAATGTCTAAACATAAAACTTCAACTCTGATGCGTTACGTATACGCCATGGTGGTGAGATGCACAGCAGTCGCTGAGACTTTTGCAAACATCATCCATTATTCCCTTCAGGTTATGAAACTTTTAAATTTTAAGTTTAAACTTCTTCAGGTTTCTGATTCCCCTATGCACAAAAGTTCAAATCTTCGCCATCAAATCAATTGACTGACTTCCTTGCGAAATTATAATTTTTCAAAACTGAATTTGAGATGATTGATTTTTTTTTTTATTGTTTATTTGGCTAGCGCTTAATTCGTTTATGGATTTGCTTGTTCAAATGGATTTTTCGGCAGCTCAATTCAAGTCACGTAATTCAACTTAGCTGCTAGAAGGAGTGCAAAATACATATCCATTATAAGCTCACATACTACATATCCACACATCTGTCCATCTGTTGTATGTTACTTGGCAGTGCCGTTCGATGCCTCGCTTGCTCGCTTGCCATCGTTTTGCAGTATCAAATTAAATGTACCAAATTACAGGTTTATTATATGCGCCTCTTATCTGTGCGAAACTATGATTAAATTTTAAATTTAACGTGCATTCATAAATAGTTACGTATGTATATATGTATGAAGGTATTTTCGCAATAAATCATAGGTGTGTGGCGAGCGTTAGACATGCGTGATGGTTGCTTTGCAGAAATCATAGTCGTGGAGGCGCTTATGCTGTGTTTTGGCTTGGCTGTGAGAAAGGCAGCAATATTAGTCGGAAAGTCAAAGAAATTAATCGATGCCTTCAATCAAGTTTTCGTTTTTTAATATTACTTTTTGGCAGCTATTCATTAAAGCTTGATTGACTGCGGATGAGATTGAAGCTTATCGTTTTAATTATGCAATTTGTTGACATGTTCATAAAATGTTGGATTATTCCGATAAATGATGAATGTATGAGGAAATAAATAAATTTAATTACAATTTTTGTAATGGCTTTTACATGGTTGGAAAATTCAAATATTTAAAATATGATATGGAACAATTATATGTAGTGATATATATTAACAAAATGATATGATGTCTTTAAACTGGTTTGGATAGCATTGTGTCATGATGTGTATAACAAACTGCCCTTTAATTCTTTTTTCGCGAGATACGACGTAATAAATGTTGTTTTGATATCATGATGTGATATGATATGACATCATATGATCCAAAATTAATTTTCTTAATTTTTCATTTCAATTTAAAATTAAAAGGGAAGCGATAAATTTTGATGTGATATCATTTGTGATATGATGTGACATCATATGATTTAAAATTTATTCTCTCAATTTTTTATTTCATTTTTAAATCAGAAGTGTTTCCAAACAAAGATGCTAAAAAAGCAAGATCATTTTATCACAATATACTTGAGCTAATTTTGTATGCTTTCATGATAAAAACTTATTTTCACTTTATATGATTTGACAAGATACGAAGCGATACGTTTTCATGTGACATCACGAGGTGATATCATGATGTGATACCATGATGTGACATCATATGATTTCAAATTTATTCTCTTCATTTTTCATTTCATTTTCAAATCAAAAGTATCTCAAACCGAAGACGCTATTAAAGCAAGATCATTTAAGTACAATCTACTTGTGCTTATTATATTTTGTAGGGCGAGATACGAAGCGAAATGTTTTTATGTGATATCAAGGTATGATATAACTATGCGATATCATGATCTTCACTTGATATGTTTTGACGAGATACGAAGCGATCAATTTTGATGTGATATCATGATGTGACATCATATGATTTAAAATTTATTCTCTCAATTTTTTATTTCATTTTCAAATCAGAAGTGTTTCCAAACAAAGATGCTAATAAAGCAAGATCATTTAACACAATATACTTGAGCTAATTTTGTATACTCTCATGATAAAAACTTATTTTCACTTGATATGATTTGACGAGATACGAAGCGATAAGTTTTGATGTGATATCATGATGTGATATTATGATGTGACATCATATGATTTAAAATTTATTCTCAAAATTTTTCATTTCATTTTTAGATCAAGAGTTTTTCTAAACAAAACGCTATTGACGCAAGATCATTTAAGTACAATCTACTTGTGCTTATTATATTTTGATGGTGAGATACGAAACGAAATGTTTTTGTGATATCAAGGTATGATATAACTATGTAATATCATGATCTTCACTTGATATGTTTTGACGAAATGCGAAGCGATAAATCTTGATGTGATATCATGATGTGATATCATGATGTGATATCATGATGTGATACCATGATGTGACATCATATGATTTAAAATTTATTCTCTTAATTTTTCATTTAATTTTCAAATTAAAAGTATTTCAAAACAAAGACGCTATCAAAATAAGATCATTTTATCACAATCTGGTTGTGCTTATTATATTTTGTATGCTTTCCTGATAACAACTTATCTTCACTTGACATGATTTGGGGAGATACAAAGCGAACATTTGATGAGATATCATGATCTGATATCACGATGTGATATCATGAGGTGACATCATATGACATAAATTTTTTTGTAAATTTTATCACTTGTGCTATTATATATTGTATGCTGTGATGTACATATTTATCTCATATGTTAAACATATCTAATCTGTCATTAATAATGGCTTAACAACAAATATCGATTATTAAAAATTGTACATTTTCGCTTCAAAATAAAAACGCAAAAAGCGGAAATTCCAGCAAAAGCTTGTCAAACAAATAATTGAAATTTGTGCCGCTTCGCTTGTATAAGTGATTACATAAATTTGTTATTATTTTATGAACAATAAAAAAACGTTTAACAATACACTTATTCAGGCATAGAATTAAATAATATTAAAAAATAAATCATCAATAAACTAAGCTTTGCCGAATAAAATGTTTTGCCTGCACAGCTGGGCTGCGATTCTCATGGATTAAGAATCTATTACCTACCAAAAGAACAAAAAAGTTCATCACAAATTTCGCGAGAGAATTACCTCATTCATTCAGTTTGTTTGTTTGCATAAATTTTTTCATTCATTTTCTGCACTTTCGCACTGCTTGAAATTAGATTTATGTGTTCAAGTGAAGTCGCAAAATAAAATGTGTTAAACAAGCGTTGAAAATGAGCTCTAAAAAAATTAAATAAAACCACTCAAAAGCGAGCTGGAAGTCCGCATCAAATGGTCAACACAAAATGCGCATGCGCACCTTAAAAAGAGATTATGAGATTGCTATGCTACGTTCAAGTGCCTACTACATACAACAAAAAGTACAAATGCAAAAAAAAACATTTGCATATAAAACAATTTTTCATATCTTCCACTGCTCGCAATGAACTTTGCTTTTATGAATAAATTTTGATTTCTTTTTGCAAAAATCTCGATTGCTACATTTTCATGTCATGGTACATTTGCAAAAAAAGTTGCCGGAATATATGCATGTACCACACCATAAATTGCCATGTAATCATTACAGGTCAACTGATTGTGTATACCAACATTTAACTCTCAGTTTCTAACTTCGATTGACTGTTTGAGCTATTCGATCGCTTTTGTTTTTTTTTAATTTGCCAATATTACAACAAACAAATTATTTGTTTCTCAATTGTTGCCGTCATTTGAATTTGAATTTATGCATTTTGAATTGTTTATTGCGACTCGATCACCATGCATTCTCATTTCCATATATTTTTTGCCATAAAATGTATGCATTTGAAATCAGTGAAGTTTTACCAAAGCTTTGTCGTAGTTCACAAGTCAAACTTATAAATCTTAGCTATGGAATTTCAGATTAATTTAAATTTTATAGCGATTTTTTGTGTGATTTATACAGTCCATAAAATTATTTGATTTTTTGTGGATAGATTGCATTGGAAATATCAAATTTAATTGCTCTAGATTTGTAGTATTTTTTAACAGCAAAATTAGAAGCTTTGTAGTTTCTTATGGTAGCCAAATCTACATCAAGAAGTCATTTAAAAAAAAACTTAGAAGCTCTTAAAAAATTTATAAAAGCTCTAAAAGCTTTGTTTTGTTGTTTAAAAATGTAAAAGCTCCAAGAGCTTTTTATTACAGCTAGAGCTTTCCACGTGCTTTCTTTGCTTAAATCATTTTCGTTGTCGACTTCTAAAGTTGAAATACAAAACGTATTTTCACTCAAACTAAGAAAAAGAAAAGCTCAAAAGCTCCTTCAGATTTTTAGACAATTTTTTTTTTAACAATCTGATAAAACCGACTTCCAAAGGACCTCAAGTAAAGGTAGTTTCGTCACGCAACCATCGACAAACCTGCCGAGAAAAACTTGATATGATTTATGAAAGCTCGAAAAGCTTTATAGTTACCATAATTTCCGTCACCCTTTTTGCCTACATTTCCTTAAGGAAACTAGAATAAATCAACTACCACCGTACGCTAAGCTACTTCACTTCATAAATCATAAGCAAACAAGGTTAGATAAGCTCGAAAGCTCGCGCAAAATTTACAAAAGCTCTAAAAGTTTGTCTAGAAGAAACAAGTTTTTTTTGTTTACTTCTATGAATAATTAAAAAAAGGTGGGAAAATGAAAGTTATTTTTAATTTTATAGAAAAAAGGTTAAACTTTTTTTTAAATTTTTTATAAACCAATAAATCGAAATATGCAGCGTTTAAAATTTGAACCAACTCAATTTTTTAAGTATTATTGAAAAATAGTAGGTAATTTGTTAAAATTTGTAACTAGAAGCGGCATATATTTCCAAAAGCAAAACGATACACTATTTGAAGCTTTGCAACGAAAATAGTGGGAAAGCACCTTTTTCAAAATAGTGGGAAAGGACTTTTTTCAAAATAGTGGGAAAAACATAAAAAATAGTGGGAAATTTCTTGAATTTTAGCTGTATTGAAAAATAGTGGGAAATATTTTTTTAATTTTATCTAAAAGCCGCTTCCAGGAACAAATCAAACGTCGGTTACAACTGTTATACACAAAACTAAAAAAATAGTGGGAAATCGATTATAGCTGTAATACACAAAACTTAAAAAAATAGTCGGAAATTCCTTCCATTATAGCTGTAATACAACAAAATTTAAAAATAGTGGGAAATTCCTTAAATTTTTATCTGTATTGAAAAATAGTGGGAATTTTTTTTTTTAGTTTTTTAGCCAACAAAATCTTTTTTTTGGAAAAAGATAATGGGAAATAATTCAATTATGTAATTTGCGCCTTAACAGGAAATAATGAGCAAATAAGAAGTTCTTAATAGCTAAATAAAAAAAAATAAAATACTGGGAAAATAAAGCATATATGTATTTTACACATTATTGGAAAAAGTGGGAACTTAAATTTTTTAAACTGTGCCTGCCAACTGCATAACTTTACTTCCAGGAGCAAACAAAATCTTTTTTTAGAACTTTTATAAAAAATAATTTTTAAAAGTTTTGAATAGTAAAAACTTTTTACCATTAAAAAAATAGTGGGCAATAAATCATTATTGTTATTTACACCTGAAGAGGAAATAAAAATGCAAATAGACAATTCCTAATAGCTTAAATGAACAGAAATTTCAAAATAGTGGGAAAATAAGGCAAATATTTAACACATTATAAAATAGTGGGAAATTAAATTTTTCAAACTGTGCCTGCTAACTGCATAACTTTACTTGTAGGAGCAAACAAAATCTTTTTTAGAGCTTCATGAAAAAAATTAACTAAAATTTAAAAATAGTGGGAAAATATTAGTAGATTTTATTTTTAAAACTGTGCCTGAGAACTGCATAACTTACACAAATAAGCCAAAAATTAAAAATTGTAATCATAAAACTTTAAAAATAGTGGGAAATTTAAAATTTTTGTTGATTTATTTTGAATTTTTAATTATTTTAAACTTTAATTGCAACTATAAAGGAAATACTGGGAAGCAAATTTTTGTTAAATTTCTGCCCAAAGCTGTGAAACAAGCCACGAAAATCGTTACTACTATTTAAAAGAACCCAATAACATTTAATGCATTTAATTCCATACACTTTAGCATTCACTTTGATGCTGTGATCAATTTTAATTGACATTTTTCGCTTGATTCGTTGCGTTATATAAGCGTACAACCTAATCATGATGCGATGATTACATGAGCTAATTACAGAAATTGTTATTGGCAATCGTAATGTGGCTGTTTAGCCATAACGTTTAGTCGGCACAACAGTCAATGGAATAAAACAGGCATTGCCACTTAGTGGCTCCTTTGGCCCGCGGTGGCTCTACAACAGCATGTGGTTCTTTTGTGGCTCACAAAAATCGAGCAATTTTTTTTGTGATTCCAGGAGCGATGTTGTTGTAGAAAGTCTGACGTTTTTGTGGTATGGCCCAGTAGCTCAAAAGGCCTGGCGACCCCTGGAACAAAACCAATACTTAACAGCAAATAGGTAATTTTCTAAATCGACATTGCAGTCTCACCTGTTTGGCATTTTCACCCCCACTAAACACTAACAACAACAATCGACAACAACATTTTGTTAGCTGCGCAGTAAATTTGCTGCTGAAATTTTTTCATAATTCAAATGCGCTGACAACCAACCAACCACGCCAAAACAAACAAAGAAATATTGTTTTGTTATTTTTTTTTTTACTTTTTTTTGTCGCATTCCAATTTCTATTTAAGCTTAAACTAGTTAAACAACATTTCGATTTTTATGACATTTTAGCATACATTCTATGCACATTTATAGAGTCACCGCAAGTGATGAGGAATGTTCGTCCGTCTGTCGATTTGTTTTTTGTTCCGCATTACAAATTTGTTTTTAAGTGCCTTTTTTCTGCGTGTGAGTGTGTGTGAGTGTGTAGGGAAAAGTTGTAGGCGTTTTTACTGAAATTGGTAGCAACAAGCTTATAAATCAAAAGCGTTTGATTGTAAAAAAAAAAAATCGATTCAGAAAATTTATGTTAATAAGCAATAAATCTTTAATTAATGATTACTTAAGTTTACTTAACAATACTAATGTATTTTGTGTGCATAGATACACCCAAGTGCAGTTAATTTGTCGCCTGCAGGCAGAAAGAAAAAAATAATATTAATTTTAATAAATTATAAAAACAAAAGAAAAAATATTAGAGTTTTTAACAACCAATAAGCATTTCTCACTTAATATTGTACATGCGACAACAGCCATACTATCTTTTATAACTGACATTAAAGGGCAGTTTGATAGTGACAGTGTTTTAAAACAAATTTTTTTCGAGCTGAAAGGCATGAAATGTTAAATAGGAGATACGTCAAAGACATAGGTAATTGAGTTCTTGAATCTAACTGAATTTTCAACGACAACATAACTTGAATTTTTTACAGTGTAGCAACTTTTTTTTATTTATCGAGCAAGAGCCTTCATTTGTTTTGTTCTAGGGCTAAGAAAACGATTAAGTTGCGGGCTGGGTAATATAATAAAAGTATAAACTCACTTTTCTTTCCCAATAACACTTAAATTTTTTACAGTGTACTGCTTTTTTTTATTTTTTGGAGCTATTGAGTCTTTATTTGTAATGTTCGAGTGTTAAGAAAAAGGCTTAACTCGGACTTTTATCTTCCTCGGTTTATTTTGCCAATAACACAAATATTTTTTTAAGTGTACTGAAATGTTTCACATTTTCCGTGCGAGAAATCCCTTAGCTTTAACGCTCAAAAGATAGATAGCATGTCTATTTGAGAGTTGAATAACACATGAATGTTAGGTCAAAATCATACACTAATATTTTTTACAGTGTACTGAATTTTTCTCCCATTTCTAGAAAAATGGACTTGGGTTTACTGCTAAGAAAGAAATACTGCGGTATGGCTAGTGGAAAGTTGAATAATTCTTTAATATTAGCGTAATTCCGGATTTGTTTTCCAGCAACACTTGAATTTTTTTTTTTTTCAGTGTACTGATTTGACCTTTCGAGCGGGAGAGCCCTTAGTTGTACTGCTAAGAAAGAGACACTGTACTGTGCCTCTTTAATATTTCTTAAATATTTTCGAAACTCCAAAATGTTTTCCCCAGCAACACTTAGGTGAATTTTTTTGAGCGGGAGTGCACTTATTTGTACTCCTAAGAAATATGCACTGCTGCTATCTGACTAATTGAAAGTTAAATATTTTGCGAATTTTTTCGCGGCCTCAAAACTTCAAATTTTCACAGTGTACTAAATTGTTTCCCCTGTTTGAATGCTAAGAAAGAGACGATGCGGATAAGTGAATGTTAAATCATGACGGATAAGTGAATGTTAGATAATGATTTAGATAGGATTTCCAATCTTTTTTCTTAGCAAAAATTTAATTTTTTACAGTGTACTGATTTTTCTAGCGAGAAAGCCTTTGATTATTAACCGAGTGCGAAAAAAATGCTTAACTTCGCAACGGGTTGAAGGTTACAAAATTCTAAACCCTTTTATTATCTCAGTTTTCCTTCCCAGCATCACTAGAATTTTTCACAGTGTATTTAATAAATTTTTTTCGAAAACCCCATTAGTTGTAGTGCCAAAAGAGAGATACTGCAGTATGTCGAACCATTTTTGAATATTACCGCAACTGCAGATTTGTTAACTCAGCAACACTCGGATTTTTTACAGTGCACTAAATTTTTCCCCTTTTTTTAGATGAAAAATCCCTAAGTTGTACTGCTCGAATGCTAAGAAAGAGACCGGATTGCAGCATGGCTATTTGAAAGGGAAGCATTATTTAATATTGATGCAACCTCAAATTTTTTCATAGTATCACTTCAAATTTTTTCAAGTGTATTGAACTTTTTCCTCTTAAAAGACGGCTGTAAATTATTTCACCTTATTTTAAATATAAAACAAATTGTAGCCGGCAGATGACTAGATTAAAGAAAAATAATGCATTCTGGAAGTGCTCTGTAGAGTAACAAAAGCTGAAACAGTAATTTTCAAAATTTGTGTCTGTCTGTCTATATATTTGTACGCTCATCATTGAAAAACTGCTGCATATAATTCAATAAAACTTGCACCAATGTGGAGCCGGATATCTTATATAAGATTTGATAACCTTTTTCGCCCAAAAATGATAGTTTTTAAAATTTTCGTTTATTTGTCTCTATGTTTGTTTGCGCATCACTCACAAACTGCTGCGTAAAAATTGATAAAACTTGCATGGACGCATTGCTATATATCTACCTTAAAATATAGGTACTATTTTAAAGCAAAAACAACAGCTGGCAGAATTTTTCTCCATATGTCTATATGTTTGTACGCTCATCACTCAGAAACCGCTTCAGGCAAGTTAAAGGAACTGCCACCGATGTATTTTCAAGTGTCTGACAGAAAGTATAGGCGCTCATTTGGTGAGTAAACAACAGTTTTTCGATTTTTGCTCGATCTGTCTCTATGTTTGTACGCTCATCACTCAGAAATTGCTTCAATCTAGTTAAAGGAACCTACACCGGTGTATTTTCAAGTGTCTCGCAGAAAGTATAGCAGTTTTTTTGGTGGAAAAGAACAGTTTTTCGATTTTTTATCGATCTGTCTCTATGTTTGTACGCTCATCACTCAGAAACTACTTCAAGCAAGTTAAAGGAACTTCACGGATGTCTTTTCAAGTGTCTCACAGAAAATTTAGGAGCTTTTTTGGTGGAAAAACAACAGTTTTTCGATTTTTTGTCGATCTGTCTCTATGTTTGTACGCACATCACTCAGAAACGGCTGCATACCAGTCAATAAAACTTGCACCGATGCTTTGTCAGGTGTCTAACAGAAGTTAAAAAAAAAAAGTTTGTAGATTTCCGCAAATAGAGATTTTTTGGAGTAGGTTTGAACGCTTTTTGGACTAGTTTGATTTCTGTCAGAAAGTACTAAGCTTGCAGCTGTTGTTTGGCTGATTACTTTTGTGTGTTTCGGTGCAGGCTTTACATACATAGATATTTCACTTTTAAAAATATAGTTACTTCAAACAATTCACCTTTGACCTTTCACATAAACAAACAACATAAAACGTCACCTCCCAAACGCATGCACCTTAAACCCAACGCCCTATAAATTTCTATGTCATAAAATATGTATGTAGTTACTCAGGTAAACACATATATTTTTTATGTGCAAGTGCATTTTTTTTCTTTTTTTTTCAAATTTTATTTCCTCTTTTTTATGAGTGAAAGTTGTTTTAGCCATCAAAGCTTCTAATGCTATCTCCATAACTGTTGCTACTGCAAGATTGATTGTTGTGTTTGTTGTTGCTTTCGATTTTGTGTAGCTGCAACAACGCTTTCGTTATCATCATTACCATATCACGTTTAGCATTGTGCGGCACCCGCAGCTATCTGCCCGATGGCCTTCTCAGTTTAGCAAGTAATTTTTTTTTTTTTCTGTTTTAAGAGGAGAAAATTTAAATTTACAATGCGACATTAGCATTATATTAAACTGTGTAGTGAAAAGAGATACATCAGCGCCTTCACTGAAAAGGGAAATTCTGATCAATTAACTGCAGTGAGTGATTTGTTTTGAAAGATTGACTGTTTTATGGATATGCGATTGTGAACGATTGATGTGAGGAGTTTCGTAGTTTAGGTGAATGGAAATGTAAGAGAAATTAAAATTTTTAGTTTTCTAGTATATTTGTTTGTGCATTTATCGCAACTGTATTCCAACAAGTCGCACAGAATGTAGGAATACCTTCTCGAAACATCGACGGGTTCCTCCACTGGACCAGAAAACTTTTCTTACGTTTTCAAAAAGTAGTACCCAACTCGACAGCATCTTCATTTTTTTTTTTGGGTATATGAAACTCATTATGACTAATTTTTGCCCTCTCGTTTTTATAACTCATTTCTTGGTCAATTGTTCACACTCTTTCGCTATAGATCTCTGTTCGTTCATTTTATTTATAACAAAAATTATTTATTTACTTGTTTAAATATTTCCTTAATTACTTCAAACGCAAGCGACAAAAGCTCCTAACAAAAACTAAAATAAAATAATATTCTACAGTCCAAATATCATTTGAATAGCGAACAAAAAATAAACTAAAACCAGTTTTGAGTGATCAACTGAGTCTAAAGTAAGAAAAATAATAATACACAACTTCAAGAAAACGGTCAGTAAATAAATATAGTAAAAAAACAGGCCTGACAAAATAATCATATGTATTTGTAATAGTATATCATGATTCTACGGCATATTGATTTCAAAAAGCGCCACAATACTGAAGGTGAATGAAAAGTGTAGTGACCAGCCACAAAATGACCTAAATGAGAGAGCAAATGGTATAGAAATTATTTGAAAAAACAAAAATTGAGATTTGTAGGCGGACATTTGCAAATAAGATTGATATTGAGCAGAGCAAAACAAAATAATATTCAAATTAAATAAAGAATATAAATCGAACTCAGGTGTCTTGAACGCTCAACCCAGCTGTCTACCATGATGCCATCATATACTTATGCCTAACAGCGTCTAACTACAGCTTTGTTCTAAATGACATCACACTTTCTGACGTTGCCAAGAATCGAGCTCACAATATTTGACTGCTGAACGGAGGTGTCTACCATGATGCCATCATGTACTCTATGACAGTAATGACAGTTCCTTCGCTATTGGATTAAGTGCAGGAGTTTGTTGTTTCAACACAAAATTTTGTTGAATCAACAAAATTCTGTCAATGCAATAAATTTTAAATTACAGTTCCTTCGCTGTTGAATTAACTATAGGAGCTTATTGTTTTAACACAAAATTTAGTTTGATCAACAAACATTTTGTCAGTTTTACGAAATTTTTTCAATTAAAAATTTACAGATCACATTGTTCAATCAACAATTTACTTAAAAAAAAATTCCGTTCAAATGACAAAAATTGTATTAAAATAACAGAATTTAGCCAACTTCAGGACAACAGTACGAAGGTGTTGATTTTCTTTTTTTCTTTTTATAAAACAACCTGGAAATGACTCCAAAGTTTTGGCAGAAATTATTCCAAATTAATTCCGACATGGTACTGAATTAGGGTCAAAGTTTTAGAAAATAATACCGAAATGGAACAGAAAACAATATCGAAGTGGCTGGGGCTTTCTCGAGAATAGTACTGAAGTGTTTCCTAAATGAATGAAAGAAAAATGAAAGGAAATAAAATGAGATAAAATAAAAAAAAATTAAATGAAGAGAAATGAAATGAAATGGAATGAAATGAAATTGAATGAAATGAAATGGAATGAAATGAAATGATATGAAATAATATGGAATGAAATTAAATGAAATGGAATACTTGGAATTAAATGCAATGAAATGGAATGAAGTGAAATGACATGGAATGAAGTGAAATGACATGGAATGAAATGAAATGACATGGAATGAAGTGAAATGACATGGAATGAAATGAAATGAAATGGAATGAAGTCAAATGACATAGAATCAATGAAAAAAAAAAATTAAATTAAGAGAAATGGAACGGAATGAAATGAAATTACATAGAATCAAATGAAAAAAAAATAAATAAAATGAAGAGAAATGGAACGGAATGAAATGAAATGGAATGAAATCATATGGAATGAAATTACATGGAATGAAATGACTTGGAATGAAATAAAATTAAATGAAATGACATGGATTGAAATGAAAAAAAAAAATTAAATGAAATCAGACGTAATGAAAACAAAAATTAAAATGAAGAGAAATGGAACGGAATGAAATAAGAATTAAAAAATAAAATGAAATGGAACGAAATAAAATGAAATGGAATGAATTGATATGGAATGAAATTACATCGAATGAAATGAAATGAACAAAAAAATTGAAATGAAATGAAATGAAATCAAAAGGATTTAAAACAAATATTAAGAAAATGAAATGACATAAAATTAAGAAAAAAATAAAATGAAGAGAAATTGAACGGAATGAAATGAAAATAAAAAATAAAAGGAAATGGAACGAAATAAATGAAATGGCATGGAATGGACTGAAATGAAATGAAATAAAAAAAAGAGAAATAAATCAAAATATAGTTAAATAAAAGAGTTAAAAGCTAAATATTTCTGACCACTTTTGTGTTTAAATTTCAACCTGTGAGCGAACTCTAGTTCTAAAATACCAACAACAAGCATTTTAAAAATGAGAACCCCACAAAGTAAACAAAAACGCAATCGAGCAAGTAAGCCAAAACATCAAAACACGAAAGCGACGACGAGGAAGACGACGACGCCGACGCCACAATTCAACGCCTCCGCTTTAACATTTTGTTGACTTTGAGTCAAGCAACGTGATCAGCAATTATAAACAAGCCGCCACAGCGCTAACTTGGAAACGATTTGGCCGGAACAGAAACAACAACAACAAGAAACCGTTTGCTTAAAGTTAAAATATTTAAGATTACTTACAGTTGACCGTAAGGCGCGAACAACATTTTTATGGGTAATTATTAAAAGTTGACTGCGCCGCGTTGACAAAGCGTACTCAAATACTCAATAAAAAAAAGCGAAAGAATGTTAAAACGCGTAACACCTGAGCGCGAAGCTCGAGCCGGCCCTCGTATCCGCTTAGACTTTGAATATTGCGCTGACTTTGAGTATGGTGCTTTTTTGTGCTTTGGCTTTTGTTGCTTCTGCTGACTTTGTATCTTGGCCAACTTTTAAATTGCTTTTAATATTTTTCTAACTTATTGAGTGACATTGCCGCGTTTGAGATTTTTTTCTTGAATTCATATGACAACAGAGAGCGTGTGCGCGCCGTGTTAACCCGATGACTGCTTGGCAAATTCAGTTTAATTTGAGCCGCGTTATTAAGCGTTTCATAAAAGAAAATAATCGATGCGAAACGAGCGTGAATAAAAATGAAACGTAAACCAAATTTTGAAAATTTGTGAATGAAAATACGAATCGAGCATAAATTATGGTGAAAAAAAAAAATTTTTTTATGGATTTTTTTTAGCTGAAAAAATAGAGGAAAATAAGAACATCTATAAAAAATCGAAAAACAAGAAGAAAATATCTCATATTTAAACTTGAAAATTTTAAAACGAAGTATCTAGTCATTCCAATCGAAAGAACTTACTTTTTGAAGTACGACGTTAAGATAGTGAAGCTATTATGTTGTGTCTGTAATTAAAAAATGTACCTACGCCCTCCGCAGCCAGTGTTCGGACTTAAAAATATTACTTTTTTAAATATAGCAGTTAAAAAAATGTATAAAAAAAATTAACTTTAAAAATTTTTGTGGACTTTTGACCAGTTGAATAGTTTTTATCAAATAAATCATTTGATTTTTTATGAAAATTATTCGATTGGTCAACAGTCCACAAAAATTTTCAAAGTTCGTAAATATAATGACCAATAATAGCAAAAACTAAATTATAAAAAAAAATGGAATAAACTCAAATAAAATAAACAAAAAAGGTATGAAGTTAAATTAAAAAAAAATATTAACTAAAATAATACAAAATAACTATTAGTATTAGAGATAATTGAATGCAAAGTTTTACACAGCGGAATGTTAATTCACTGACTATTTTCTATGCGACCAAGCACGTCAACCGCGTGTTTTATCCGATTTTACTGGTATCGAACCCAAGCATACTGCATTGGCATTGCGTTAACTTAACGCTTTCAGCCATGTTTCCCGTGTGCAATTTTGCATTTTTATTCCAACTAAAGTGCCCTGTGTTTTCTCTCTTTATAGACTTCTTGAACACCTTGTGTTCTCTTACCTTATAGACTTCTTGAACACATTGTGTTTTTTCACTTAATAGACTTCTTGAATACCTTGTGTTATCTCACTTTATAGACTTCTTGAACACCTTGTGTTCTCTTAATTTATAGTCTACTTGAACACCTTGTGTTCTCTCACTTTATAGACTTCTTGAACACCTTGTGTTCTCTCACTTTATAGACTTCTTGAGCACCTTGTGTTCTCTTACTTTATAGTCTACTTGAACACCTTGTGTTCTCTCACTTTATAGACTTCTTGAATACCTTGTGTTCTCTCACTTTATAGACTTATTGAACACCTTGTATTATCTCACTTTATAGACTTCTTGAACACCTTGTGTTCTCTCACTTTATAGACTTCTTGAACACCTTGTGTTCTCTTACTTTATAGACTTCTTGAACACCTTTTGTTATCTTACTTTACAAACTTCTTGAACACCTTGTGTTTTCTTACTTTATAGACTTCTTGAAGTCCTTGTGTTCTCTTACTTTATAGACTTCTTGAACACCTTGTATTATCTCACTTTATAGACTTCTTGAACACCTTGTGTTCTCTCACTTTATAGACTTCTTGAACTCCTTGTGTTCTCTTACTTTATAGACTTCTTGACCACCTTGTTTTCTCTTACTTTATAGACTTCTTGAACACCTTGTGTTATCTCACTTTATAGACTTCTTGAACACCTTGTGTTCTCTTAATTTATAGTCTACTTGAACACCTTGTGTTCTCTCACTTTATAGACTCCTTGAACACCTTGTGTTCTCTCACTTTATAGACTTCTTCAACACCTTGTGTTCTCTTACTTTATAGACTTCTTGAACACCTTGTGTTTCTTAGGCGATTGCAGAAAATGAATCGAAATGGAATGAAATTAAATAAAAAAGATGACATAAATAAAATAAAATTTAATGAATCGAAATGTTATAAAACAAACCGAAAAAGAAGATAACTCAAAATAAAGTCTAATAAAATAAAACGAAATGAAATGGAATGAAATGATATGAAGGAAATTAAAATAAAATAATAAAATAAAACGGAATGAAATAAAATAAAATCTAGTGAAAAAAATAAAATAAAATGAAACAAAAAATAAAATAGAAAAATATATGACTAAATAAATTTCAATGAAACTAAATGGAATGAAACTAAATAGATAGTTCAAAATAAAATAAAATATATTTCAATAAAACAAAGAAAAAAATGAAATGAAAAAATAAAAAAATAATGAAATGAAAAAAAAAATTTAAAAATTTGATATGAAAAAAAAAATTAATAAAAAAAAAATTAATTGAAAAAAAAAATAAATAAAAAAAAACTAATGAAACAAAAATAAAAAAAATTGACAAAATAAAATGAAATCAAATTCATTTATGTTACATGAAATGAAGTGAAAGTATAAAATGTAATGAAAAAGGAATGTTTTGGAATCGAAACGGAGGTTCCATAGCATACCTAGTTATGAGTCATTTTGAATTAATATTATTTCATTTTCCACAAATTTAATTCGAAAGACCTAAATTTCATAAAAAATTGCAAAAAAAAGTGATAAATTTGGAAAAAAAAAAAGTGTGATAGGTTGCTAGATCATTGGTGGTAAAAGTCCGAACACTGTTCACAACAAAGAGCTTGTGCCTCGAACAAACGACCTTGACCTGTAGCCACGGCCGA
This sequence comes from Campiglossa producta, assembly GCA_964058755.1. Classification (NCBI taxonomy): domain Eukaryota; kingdom Metazoa; phylum Arthropoda; class Insecta; order Diptera; family Tephritidae; genus Campiglossa; species Campiglossa producta. The sequence continues at coordinate 9,103,988 of CAXKVI010000003.1, forward strand.
GGAGGTGTTATTAAAGTTCATATTTATTTATTTCAAATAACTGTAGTGAAGCAGAAAATAACAAAAAAAAATTGTATATGAAAAATTATAGTGAAAAGAACTACAAAAAATACAAAAAAAATGTGAAATAAAGAAAAAGGAAAAAAATACACAAAAATCCCAAAACAAAAAACAACGAAAATCAAATATCGAAAACCGAGCATTTTGTAACTCTAGTCAGTGAAGCAAACAAACTAAAGCTGCCAATGTTCAACAAAACGAGTTTAATAACTCATTTATCTATTGTGCGAAAATAATTGTATGTTATCAGCAAGTGTGTGCTACAAATTATAAGAAATACACATTAATCAAAAAAAATTTTATTGAAACGAAAAATGTCGCTACGCCTTTACTGCATAGTGCTTTAAAGTATGAAAATGAAAAATAGTGGGTGTTAACAAAAAGTGCATTAAAAAAATAAAAAACAAAAAAAAAACAAAAAAATAAAAAAAATAAAAAAAAGTGCATTACCGACAAGAAATATTGAAAAAAGATTATAACTACCAAAAACGAAATTGTAAAAAAATTCAAAAATAATAAAAAGTGCAATAACCAAAAATTGAAATACAAAAAAAAAATCACATACTGCTCAACACCATTCAGTGTAATTACGAATGTTTCGCCCACATCTCAGCGTCAATTTCGCATTTTTTTCTCCTAAGTTACGCCGAAATCAACGTTTTGAGTAAAGTGTTTTTGTGTTCTTGAGTTGAATTATTCTTTCTTAACATCTCTTGAGTTCACTGAATTTTATTGATTTTTTTTTTTTTGGTTGTGTTTATGGTGACAAATTGCCTGGTTTCCATTGAGGAAATTTCAACGTTCAATTTATTAAGAATTTATGGCGTAAAATGTTTGCACCACGAAATTCATCACCAGTTGCCCTATATGGCAAGGAGGATGTAGCAGCTTATGAGGTAAAATATGAGTTTTGAAGGGCGTTGAAATGATTTCGGAAGTTAATAACTAAAGTATTAAAATATATTTTTGGGTACAAAATGAAGTGAAAAGAAATGAAATCGAATTAAATGAAATGGAATGAAAGGAAATTAAATGGAATGAAATTAAATTGAACGAAATGGAATGAAATTAAATGGAATGAAATAAAATGGAATAAAATAAAATGGAATAAAATAAAATGAAATGAAATGGAACGAAATGAAATGAAATAATATGAAATGGAATGAAATGAAATGAAATAATATGAAATGGAATGAAATGAAATGGAATGCAATAAAATGAAATGAAATGGAATGGAATAAAATGAAATGAAATGGAATAAAATGAAATTGAATGAAATCAAATGGAACGAAATGGAATGAAATGAAACGAATTTAAATAATAAATCAAATAAAGTTAAATAATGAAATGAAGTGAAAAGAAGTGAAATGAAATGAAGTGAAATGAAATGAAATAAAATGGAATGCAATAAAAAAAAATAAAATGGAATGAAATGGAATGGAATGAAATGAAATGAAATGGAACTAAATGGAATGGAATGAAATAAAATGAAATGGAAATAAATGGAATGGAATGAAATAAAATGAAATGGAAAGGAATGAAATAAAATGAAATGGAATGAAATGAAATAAAATGAAATGGAATGGAATGAAATAAAATGAAATGGAATGGAATGAAATAAAATAAAATGAAATGGAATGGAATGAAATGAAATGGAATTAAATGGATTAAAATGGAATGAAGTGAAATGAAAAGGAATGAAATGAAATGAAATGGAATGAAATGATATGAAATGGAATGAAATGGAATGAAATGATATAATATGAAATGAAATGAAATGAAATGAAATGAAATGAAATGGAATGGAATGAAATGAAATCAAATGGAATGAAATGATATGATATGAAATGAAATGAAATTATATGAAGTGGAATGAAATAAAATGAAACGAACTAAAATTAAATGAAGTAAAATAAAATAAAGTAAAATTAAATGGAATGAACTGAAATGAAATGAAGCAAAATTAAATGGAATGGAATGAAGCAAAATGAAACAGAATGAAGAGAAATAAAGTGAAATGAAATAAAATAAAATGAAATGATATTAAATGGAGTCAAATGATATGAAATGGAATGAAATGAATTGGAACGAAATGAAATAAAATGAAATTAAGTGAAGTAAAATAAAATACATAAAATGAAATGTAAAAAAAATAAAATAAAAAAATTGTATGAAAGCAAATGAAATGACCTCAAATTTAACAAAATTTAATTAAATAAAATATAAAATTAATTAAAATAAAATAAAAGAAGATTAATTAAATAAAATGGAAAGACTTGATTCCAAAACAAATTTAATCAAATTAAATTAAAAAAAGCTTATAAAAATTACTAAAAATAAAATGATTGAAAATAATTAAAAAAAAAAAAAATTGTAAAATTCAATAAAACGACAAGGAAAACCCCGATAAATTAACAACAGTCACATACCTACCCATTTCCTGAAAATCAATTTATTGCCAACATCACTGCACAACAGCATCAGTCATAAAAAATAACTATCAACTCAATCTTTCATTGCTTCTATTTTTAAATTCATTAAAAAAAAAGTAGTAGCTTTCTCCAAATCAATAATTGTCATGTTTTCAAAAGACCTCACCCTGTGCCCGCTACAACCAAAACTGTAATACATTAATTACAACTCAGCTTGGTTTGTAGATAAATGACAATCGTTTTTTTTTTTTAGGAAAAAGGGCATTAGTAGACTTCATTTGCATAAAAATTTAGGTTTACTCTCAAGTGGAAGACTTGTACAATGTACATATATATATATAAACTGTGAAACTCGTAATTCTTGTAACATCAACTGCATTTGTTCTGCTGCATACCTGCTGATTACTAAAACGTAGGTGGTGCTGGGATATCACAATCGCCACTGCAAGATCAGTGTTATAAGTGGGAGAGTGCAGCTACTGAAATGTAAATGGGAATGCTTTCTTAGTTTTTTTTTTTTTTTTTTTTTTTTTGTGTAAAAGAAGGAAACCATCTTTTGTGCAGTGAGATGTATGAGCGGCTTTAACGTAAGTCAGTTTACACCACAACATATCACTCAACTCGAGACAGTCGTTCCCAAAAGCGAAACATTTTAATTTAAAATATGTCAAGTTGTGTGCTTTTAGAATTTTGATATCTCTGCTAAAAGCTTATCTGTCCAAAACATACATGAAGTGGATTTTAATTGATTTTTTTTGTTTTTGTTAGAGTTTTTGTAGACATATGAGCTCATATGCTGGACTTTGTTAAGTACTTCGTTTTTGTATTATTGTTTATGTTTAAACTTTTTGTTAGAAACCCTAAACCAGGCACTGCATACAAAGTGTATTTAAATATCAAAAAGCCAACACACTCATACTTAAATGCAGAAATAATACACTTCGGGTTAGATTGGATTTTTAATATATCGCTTAGAGTTTGTTGTTTATGTTGACATTTTTTAGCGTGAGAATTTTCCAAAAAAAAAAAAAAAAATTGTTTGGTATTATGCATGCTACGTGTGTGCTATAAAACACTACTATGTTGAGGTTACCTGCAGTTACAGTGTATAGTTTCAATCTATTTTGGTACGAGTGTGGAACGATATGTATGAAAATTAGATATTTTTTCTTGAATATGAAGCGATTGGGTTCATTAGATCAAGTTTTTCTTAATCTCTCAACATCTGCGTAATTTTTTTTTTTTTTTTTTTTTTGTTACAACACCTTTATCTTCTACTTTTTCCTATCCATTTCTCTGCCTCATCCTAAGTATCTTTACGTTTTAGTCGAGTGCTTGCCAGGGTGCAATTTTTACTGTATTTTTTGCGTAACTTTTTCCATATTTTTTGCTTAATTTTTACCATATTTTTGGTTAATCTTTTACTATATTTTTTTGTGTAATTTTTATTTTTTTTTGGTAATTTTTTTTTTACTTAATTTTTCGCGTCATTTTCATTCTTTTTTCGTAATTTTTACTAAATTTTTTCTAAATTTTTTTTGGTAACTTTTTATTAAATTTTTTGCGTTACTTTTACTATCAATTTTGTGTAACTTTTTTCTAAATTTTAGAATAAATTTACTAAATTTTTTGAGTAATTTTTACTATATTTTCTGTTCAATTTTTTCTAAATTTTACTAAATTTTTTTTGAAAATTTTACTAAATTTTTTGGGTATTTTTTTTGTAATTTTTTTTCTAAATTTTTAATGTAAATTTTACTACATTTTACTATATTTTTTGAGTAATTTTTACTTTATTTTTTTCGCGTGACTTATACTATTTAGCTTTTTTTCTCTTTCACTTCGTCCTTGATATCCTTTTTCTCTTTTTCCCTTTTCCCCTTTTGCCTTTTTCATTTTTCCCTTTTTTTCCTTTTCCCTTTTTTTTCTTATTCCCTCTTTCCCTTTTTCGCTTTTTCTCTTTTTTCCTTTCTAAATTTTTAACTAAATTTTACTAATTTTTTTTTGTAAATTTTACTACATTTTACTAAATTTTTTGTGTAAATTCTACTATCCATTTTGTATAATTTTTACAATATTTTTTGAGTAATTTTTACTTTATTTTTTTCGCGTGACTTATACTATTTAGCTTTTTTTTCTCTTTCACTTCGTCCTTGATATCCTTTTTCTCTTTTCCTTTTTCCCTTTTTCCCTTTTTTCATTTTTCCCTTTTTTCCTTTTCCCTTTTTTCCTTATTCCCTTTTTCGCTTTTTCTCTTTTTTCCTTTCTAAATTTTTAACTAAATTTTACTAATTTTTTTTTGTAAATTTTACTATCTTTTACTAAATTTTTTGTGTAAATTCTGCTATCCATTTTGTATAATTTTTACAATATTTTTTGAGTAATTTTTACTTTATTTTTTTCGCGTGACTTATACTATTTAGCTTTTTTTCTCTTTCACTTCGTCCTTGTTATCCTTTTTCTCTTTTTTCCTTTTCCCTTTTTTCCTTTCCCCTTTTTCTCTCTTTCCTTTTCCCTTTTTTCCTTTTCCCTTTTTTCCTTTTTTCCTTTTTCCCTATTCCCCCTTTTTCCTCTTTTTCCACTTTTCCCCTTTTTCTCTCTTTCCTTTTCCCTTTTTTCCTTTTCCCTTTTTTTCCTTTTTCCCTTTTCCCCCTTTTTCCTCTTTTTCCCCTTTTCCCTTTTTTCCCCTTTTTCCGTTTTCCCTATCCATTTCCCTTTTCCTTCCCCTTTCCCTTTCTCTTTTCCTCTTCCTTCACCAAAACCTTTCCCATATATGTTTTTCCATTACCCTCTTCCCCTTCACCTCAATTTCTCCATTATGACTTGGGCGGATATGAAAAACTGTATTCTCTCTCTACGCATGTTGCTTCATCCTTCTCTGACTCCATCATTCTTTTCTTTTGACCAATATCCCCTTAATATGACTTTACCCTCTGCTCTTCGTATTTACTGTATCTCTCCGGCTCTATATCAACCATCTCTAAATCTACCTCCTCAACTACTTCCAAATCTACCATTACCTCTACATCTCTTCCTCCATTTTGAAAGAGGTAGAGATTTAACACCGTTTTCCCTTCCCTATACCTCTCCACATCGAGATCTGTTTCGTTACGAAGTCAAGAAAGAACGAAATCAAACACTGAAGATGGCGGATCGCCGAAACGGGTTTGTTACAAAACCAAAATTGACAAGGGATGACGAAAAATCGTTCCAATATACATCAAGTCAAAAACTATATAGGTGAATAGTCACTTGTAGGACTAGGAAAACTATTCTATATTATTATTTAAGCGACAACTCATTCTAGGTGTATATCTCTGAAACGTTTTGAAATTTAACAAAAAATTCTAGGATTACCATGGTTCACATTTCCTTGCTTACCTTCCCATGAACCTTTTGCTAACAATAAAAAGCACAACAAAAAAGGGTATGATCAGAAACGGTCTAGTCCAACACACGTAATACCGTGACCAAAGGGTTATACGTTTAACATAGGAGTGAAATTTTATTATTTTCCCCGAAACAGTGTTCCAGAAAAAAACTTTTACTTGATATTTTTTGAAGATTTTTTGATGTTTTTCGTTTTGTTTTACTATTGTAGCGTAGTTAGTATCCTTCACTCAAAAAGAAGTCAATTATTCATTTAGTACCTCTCTATCCTTTCAATATTCCTTGTTTGCAGACAAAATCCATGTTAAAATGTCACCGACCTTTTGCAAACAAAGCCTCACCTCTTTCAATTCACACATTAGTCTCTAACACAATAAGCTCACTCATTACGTGATTTCGCAATTTTTCACGCGCCACACTCACGATCTTTAGCTATTTGCACTTCTTTTACTTTGACAAATTGCCAACTTTGGGTTGTCTTACTTTTGGTTACACAAAAAAAAAAAAAAATTATTTTCTCAGCTTTGGTTGTTTAACAAATTAAATATTCAAAAGACGTGCGTGTCATTAGACAAAACAAATAAATTGTTTAAACATGGCAAAGGCATGTAATTCATTGTAAGGAATAGTGGGTACATTGTAAATGGTCTAACCATGTAAAGAGAGGTTTCAACTAAAAATAGCCTATTTTACCTGGGCTTCAAACGATTTTATTTTGAACCAACTTTGAATTTTTAATCTCAGCCACACAATCACGCCTTCATTATTTTTCAATCATTCGATTCGTGAATTGATAATGATTTCGTAATTTGCATTTCGTGTTTGGTCGATGACTTCATACGCTAAAATAGTAGTGAGTTTTTTTTATCTTGCATATTTTGCGGTTATTATTTGTTATTATTCAGAACATAGTCAGGCATGTTTTGTTTCACTTGTTCGTTGGCTTTTTACTTTGTTTGAATTTATTACTCTCTGAACTGGCATCACCGGTAAAAGTTCTGAAACATTTATTGCTTATTAATGAGTTTTCTAGAATTTTTTTTTTTTAGGTAGAAAGCAGTCATCTAGCAAATAGCGTGTTCTAACTCTTTATTCGTATTGCTGAGTGAAAGGTCACCCACCCTCCACTGAGTCGTCGATTTGATAACAGAATTTATTTGAAACAATATTTAAAACTTTTTTTCGAACTTTTCAAGATTAAAGTTCACCCTTAAATTTTAGATTAAATTTGTTTGTATTATACCTTTAGTATATCCAAAAAAAAATATATATATAATTTTGAACTTTTCAAAAAAATTTAATTTTCGATTTTTTTCGAAAATAGTTTTTGATTTTTTCATAAAAATAAAATTTTCTGAATTTTTTCAAATATTTTCTGTTTAGTTTGAGTCCATTTTTAATGAAAAAAACCGACTAAAAAAAAAATTTAAAGAACAATTTTTATTTTTGAAAAAAATGTTTGGAAATAAATGCACAATTAAACCAATTATGGAAATAAACTCCAAAAATTTTGTTTGACAAAAAAATTTAAAAGTTTAAGTTTCTGGAACACATTCTAAAAAAAATAGTAAAAAAGTTTTGAAAAGCAAGTTTTTGTTTTTGGAAATAATTCAGAAAATTATATTAAAAAAAAAAAAAATTGGAAAAAAAAAATTTTATATTGAAAAAGAAATAAAAATTTAAATTTTTGAAAAAAAAAATTAAAAAATTTCTATGTTTGAAAAGAAAAATTCAAAAGTTTAAAAAAGTTTCTATAACAAGTTCAAAAAAAAATTTTTAAAAAAATTTGAAAAACAATTTTTTTTTTGGAAAAAGTTCAGAAAATTATGTTTAAAAAAATAACAATAAAAATTAAAATTAAAATTAAAAAATGTATGTATTTATATTCAGAAAATTTCACTTTGGAAAAAAATACAAATTTGTCTTGAGAAAAAATTTAAACTTAATAAAAATTAAAAAATGTATGGCTTATTTAGAAAATATTCAGAAAAAAATTTGTATTGGGAAAAAAATTCAATTTAATAAAAATTAAAGAATATATGGTTTTTTAGAAAATATTCAGAAAATTTTACTTTGGAAAAAAATAAAAATTTGTATTGAGAAAAAAATTTTTGAAAAAAAAATTTTAAATTTAAATTAAAAAAAAAATGAAAATTCCAATTTTTGACAAAAATTCAAAAAATTCTATGTTGTTTGAAAAGAAAAATTCAAAAGATTCTGGAACAAATGCAAAAAAAAATTAAAAAAAAAAAAACAATTTTTATTTTTTTCGAAAAAAATTAAGAAATTATATTTTCAAAAAAACATATAAAAATTTTTTGAAAAAAAAAAAAAAATATCTAAAAGTTTAAGTTTCGGGAACAAATTAAAAAAAAAATGAAAAACAATTTTTATTTTTAGAGAATTTATGGTTTTTTTAGAAAATATTCAGAAAATTTTACTTTGGAAAAAAATAAAAATTTGTATTGAGAAAAAATTCTAATTTAAATTTTTGAAAAAAAAAATTTAAATTTAAATTTAAAAAAAAATTCAAATTCAAATTTTTGACAAAAATTCAAAAAATTCTATGTTGTTTGAAAAAAAAAATATTTAAAAGTTTAAGTTTCGGGAACAAATTAAAAAAAAAAAATGAAAAACAATTTTTATTTTTAGAAAAAATTCAGAAAATTTTTCTGAAAAAAAATATAAAAATTAAGAAATTTATGGTATAGGTATATTCAAAAATTTTTACTTGAAAAAAAATTATTGAAAAAAAAAATATTTTGAAAAAAGATGCGAAAAATTCTATATTTAAAAAAAATTCAAAAGTTTCGGAAACTAATTCAGAAATAGTTATTTTTGGAAAAATTTTAAAAAAATTATTTTTGGAAAAAATTTCTGAAACTTATATTTTTGCGAAAAATTCAATAGATTCTTTGTGTATTCAGAAAAATTTCCATAAATTGTATTTTCGGAAAAAATTCCAAAATTTATATATCGAGCCCTAACCACAATTTTGGTGTAACAAACAAAATTTGGAAAATCCGTTTTTTTTTGGCGAATATCGATATTAATACAGTTATAAATAAGTACCATTTCAAAAATAAAGCCAAAGCAAATTTGATGTAACCAACATTTTGCCTTAAAATTTTAAAAATTTTGAAACTAAAAAACCTTTTCCTGCAAAATTTTATTTTTGTGGTTACACCAAAATGGCTGTTAGGGCTCGATATTTATTTGGAAACAATTCAAATTTTTTTTTTTTTTTAGGAAAAAAAGTTAAATTTAAAAAAGTTTTTTCTTTCGATAGATATTTTTGTTTGAGACCTCTCAGCATTCTCTTTGAAAGTGCCAACAGTTTTTTTTTCTTCAAAATATTGAAAAAAGAAAACTTTTTTGTTTTGCCAGAATTTGGTTTAAGAGAAAAAAAAAGTACCCACAAATTTTTTTTTTTTAATCGTTAGTTTTCGATTTTCACTATATGGCGATTTTACATGGAATGCCCCCTATACCCATTTCACTTACTACCTGTTTATATAACAAAAAATTACGCTAAACAACGACCTTGCCAGCAAATAAACAGCTGATGCTTTAAATTAATTTTAATGAATCAAATCAACAACAACATTCGTAAGTTGTGAAGCTGAGCGTACATTGAAAATGGACTTTGAGAAAAAAGTTAAGCATACGTAATATTTAATTGTGCACGCATACATACATATAAATATTTCATTTAATTATATATTATTATTATTTTTATAAGCTTTTTCTGGTATTTGGCTAACAAAAAAGTAAAGTTTATTCACTGAAAACTCTTTTTAAGAGCCACAATTATGATTAAATCTCATTGGTTTACAATTATACAAAAAATTTTGATTATTCATTGCTTCTCTGTTGCCAGCTTGCACACGAAATGTGGCTGCGTTTTTTTTTTTAGTTAGTTACTTTTTATTTATTTTTTTCCTCTTTTCTTCTTGTCTTTTTCATGAATTTATTAAATGCTTAGCTGAAAGTGCGTGCATTTGAAAAAGTTTTGTAAAATTTTTGCTGTTATCTCATAATAATTTATCGGTTTTTGCACCATTTAATTACCAAATTGACATTGAAACACCTGAAGCGCTAAACAAAAAATATGTAAAAACGCAATATAAAACTAAAGATTGCAGCTACTACACAGAAAAAAATTACGCTAGTAAAATCAACAATCTCGTACTGTTATACTGAAGTTGAGCAAATTTTGTTAAATTGACCAAATTTTGGTTATTTGAATGGAATCTTTTGTTGAAGTAACTACATTCATATGATGATTGAGCAGCCATAGATTTTTATTTAGCAAAATTTTGTAAAACTGACTGAATTTTTGTTGATTTAACTAAATTTTTTTGTTAGAACAACAACTTCCTTTAGTTAATTCAACAGCGAAGGAGCTGTCATTTGAGACAGATCAAACTCCTTCAGTTAATCGAACATCGAAGATACTGTCATAAAACAAACCTGTTATTAGACACTGGCAAGTACACGATGGCATCATGGTAGACACCTGCGTTCAGCAGTCAAATATTGTGAGTTCGATTCTCGATGAAGGCAACAAAGTAACGCAAAAAAGTGTAGTTTCATTTAGATGTTGTGGTTGTTGTTGTAACGAGGTGTAACGAGGTGTAGCCCTGCCTAAATGTCAGACAGGGTCACCCCGAGTGTATTGCTCTTGGACGGGTCGATATAAAAAAAAACGGCCCGGGTCGTTTCGGCACGATGGATACAGCACAAGTACTGGTACCGTTCTCGTAGAACCGGCAATACAAGAAACTAGCCGTGTAGGCCATGTAGGTCATTTAGCGTTACCCAGGATGCACCAACGGGGAGGCGACCTATTCTTACACTCTCTTTTGGTTCGTTGTGGCTCTACAATAACAACATGTGGCTCTTTTGTGGCTCACAAAAACAAACCAGGTTTGCGAGAACTTAGTTCAATAATAATTATTTCGAGTATTTTGTTGCATGGCTCAGTAGGTTGAAATTTCTGGCTACCCCTGATTTAGAACAAAGCTGTAATTAGACGATGGCAAGCATAAGTATACCATGGCATCATGGTAGACACCTGAGTTCGATTCTCTAATTTTAGTTAATTTTTTTTCTTTCATTGCCTACATTTTTGCTGGTCTCCAAAAATAAGTAGTAAAACTTTTTGTCTCTTTCTCTTTACTTTTCGTCAAAGAGTATATGATTTATTTTCCATTTATTTTACCATTGAAAAATAAAATCTGTTCAAACATAACTAAAATTGCGAATTATTATGAGCAAACTTTCCGGCTATTAGTTTGATTTATTACGCACTTTGCAACAACTTGCATGCAACAAATATAAATTGTATTTTTGGCACAAAGCGGCCGTCGTTTTATAGGCGTTAGTGTGCTTCTCAACCATACCAAAGGTTCAGGTTCCTTATCAACTAATATCGAAACAACTTAGAAAAAGTGGTTTAAAAATTGGTTTGACTCTCGTCAATGGTAGTTAAAGCCTTCGAGTGCTTTTGGCTATAAAAAGCTACTGAGAAACGTTCAACTACCACAGAAGTTTCCTTAAGTTAAGTGAACTAACCTTTGGTCCCAACAATTTGTAGGACAGTTGCAAGAAAAGCTTGGCCTTAATCTCTTTGCTGTGTTATCGTGCCAAATATTTTTAATTACTTTTTTTGCGTATGATTATTTCAGAAAATTTGTTGCACATCATGAAATTATTGTAACGAAGTTGTTAAATAATAACAACAAAAACAAGTAAGGAAGTCTAAGTTCGGGTGAAACCGAACATTACATACCCAGCTGTGCACATTAAGTGGGCGTGATCGTTCACCGATTTTTCTTATTTTCTGTGGTAGTACTCTACATAAACATAACATGCCTGGTACCTAGTTTCGTAAATCTATCTCACACCGTTCTGAAGTTGTTAGCAGTCGAATTTAAAAATTGCTTGACTCATAAGTGGGCGGTGCCACGCCCACTTTCCAAAATTTTGAAAAAATTATGTAAAGAATATGAAAGTTGATGTATGGACCAAATTATATTATTATAGCGAAATCAGTTAATTAGATATGGACTTTTCAATATTTCCACCTCCTTTCAATATAACTTTTATGAAAAAGTAGGCGTGGTCGCGAAGCGATTTCGTTTATTTTCTATAGCTGAATTTACCACAACAATAGTATGTCCTCTATGAAATTTCGTTATACTAGCATAAACTGTTCTGAAGTTATTAAGAGTCAAAATTTTAAAATTTCTTCAAAGATACGTGGGCGGTACCACGCCCCCTTTTCAAAAATTTTTATAAAATCGGCCTTAGAAGATCTAAATCAATACATATTGCAAATTTTATCATTGTAGCTGCTTCTAATATTGAATTAACCCATTTTATACGTTTTTCGAAATTTTCGATATCGAAAAAGGGGCGTGGTTATGGTCCGATTATACCCATTTTCAATAGCAATCTATTCTGAACCCAAATAAGTACGCATGCCAAATTTGGTGAAGATATCTCATTATTTGCTCAAGTTATCGTGTTAACGGACAGACGGACGGACGGACATGGCTCAATCAAATTTTTTTTCGATCCTGATCATATTGATATATGGAAGTCTATATCTATCTCGATTCCTTTATACCTGTACAACCAACCGTTATCCTAACAAAGTTATAATACCCTGTGTACAAGTACAGCTGGGTATAAAAACGTTTAATTAATTGCAAATAAAACAAATTTATTTTATTGTGACAGGAAATTACATAAGCTGTCATGTTTAGATTGTTAACGTTACATAATTACTTGCCTACATCTGCGCGAGTATTTCATGTAAGTGCGCCGAAGATCGTGAGGCGAGATTATTTACTGTTTATCTGATGCGCTCTTCATTTTAAGTATGAGCTTAAAAATGGAGAAAGGAAGATCGCATTAATTTGTGATTCGTAAGCTAGTATATTTTAAAACCTATATTTTGACTTCTCTTATTTATATATACTTTTTCATGGTAGGGGGAAATCTTACTTACTATAGCTCATAAGATATTTTTCAAATCTTGTGTAGTTACGACCTAATTCAATTATGTAAAAAAATATACTAAATAATTAAATTTTTCTTCTCTTTTCAGGTATGTATCTGCTACCTCGTAATATGTTATGTTCTTATTGCTGTGAGTATGTTCCTTCTTGGAAGAAAATCATTTGTGTGTATCTGGTAGCCCATTTTTTGCCTCTCTCTACTGTGGACTTAGTGCACAGAGCAAAAGTCACATAAAATGCCCTCTAAATCAGAAGGATTTCTCTATGATATTTTTCCAATAAGATGCCCGTCTTATTATGACTGGGTGTCTCTTTTTAATAAAACTGAGTAGATAGTCACATAATATTAAGAAGATTTTCTTTTTAATATTTCAAATTAAAAAAAAAAAAAATTAACGCTCAACCCTGATGTCTAGTCAGTCTAGTCTAATCTACACTACCATGCCATCGTATACTTAACTTGCCATCGTCTAATTACACCTTTGTTCTTTTTGCCTCACCACATGTCCACTTGCCTTATTGCCTTCACCGCGAATCGAACTAAGAATTATTAACTGCTGAACGGAGATCTCTACCATGATGCTATCGTGTACTTTTGCTTGGTAGCGTCGAATTACACATTTGAAGAAGGCATACCTGAATTTGAATTAATAAGGGATCTTTTAAAAATATATAGTTTTCCTTTTCAATAAATTCAATATGAATCTAGTGAAAATAAAAGGACGTAGATCCCTTCCAAAAGTTATTTATATGCATCGTTGTCATTAGGGGCGTAGATCCCCTTCGAAGCGTATGCATAGGAGGCTAGCGTGAGTGCTAAAACCACGATTTGTTGAAGCGGCTATAAGCTATGTATTCAGAAAATTCTATAAACTATCTGCGAATTACAAAAAGTTGGGCCTATCGAAAAAATCAATAAATTTTGAAAACGAACGTAACAAAAAAAAAAAAAAAACTATATACCTATTGGGCAGAGCGAAGTTTTACGGGCTAGCTAGTGATATTATACAAATAATTAATGCATGCTTTAACTAGGAAAAGTACTGCATTCATATGTATATCAGTCCATTTTTAAATGCACATGCAAACATTGTCTTCTGCAAGCGATTTCCATAAATTTACTCATTTATCATTGTTGCTATCAATAAATGAAATAATGATCATTGCAAGCGATAATAAAAATTCAAGCAAGCGGGCGCTGTATAACATACATACATATATTTTTGTATGTGAGGTATGAACACATAACGTCGCTCGCTTGCCAGAGGCATGAATGTGAAATTTATTCAGATTTGAGCTTATAGGCTCATGTGACTAATCTCTCGTATCTCTACGATTCACGAAAATCCTGGGTCTCCAAAGAACAAGGAACCCCACGAATATTTGCAATGCCATTTTCATGAATGTGTAGTTCAAATTCTGAAAATTGTGCCACAAAAACAAATGTGCTACATATTCATGTTTCTGGCGCAACAAAAAAGTTTAAAAATTGAATTTTAAAATTTTCGTTTTGCTAGAAACATAAATGTGTATAAAAATTGTTACGTATACGCCATGGTGTCTCTTGCTAAGTGCAACACATTCATGCTTCTGACAAAACAAAAATTAAAAAAAATTTCAAGATTCAGTTTTTAAACATTTTTTTTGTGCCAGAAACAAAAATGTGTAGTACATTTAAAAAAAAATTCTTTAGAAATTTTGAAAATTTTTTTTTTGGAAATTTTAAAAAATTTTCTTTGGAAATTTAAAAAAAAATTAATAAATGAATATGCCGAATTTCGAGGAATGAAGGAATATTAACGTAAAAATTATATCAGTGGAAAGAGTATAGTGAGAATACAACTTGAAAAAATATAGAGAGCAATAAACTTTCAAATACGATTTCCCAAAATTTTAATTTTGCCACATTCATGCTTCTGGCAAGCGAGCGACGATATGTAAGTACAAATTCATTGGGTGGAGTAGTTAGGTACAAAATTCCTTTAAAATACAATTGCAATACCATGCGCATAAACATTATTATTATTGCTGTTGCAAGCCACCGCCGCTCATAGCCAGCTAAAAAACTTTGAACATTAAATGAGTACGCCAATGACTTAACTTGCACAAAGTCTTTAAAAGCATACAAAAGTATATAAATAAACAAAACAGCCAGCATACTGCACTGTCTATTAACCTCAATTGTTGTTGTTATTGCGAATCGCAACGAACGTTCATTAACCCCTTTTGAAGTGTTATGGCAGCAAACGTCAATATCGAGCGCGCTATTTGTTTATAACCATTTTGTTGTTGTTGTTGTAGCATGGATGAGTATATTTATATTGTGTACTTTAGTATTATTTCTACTTATTTTTTTCCTAGCCATTTTTCTAACCAACAACAACTAAATATGCAACTATGCTGCCAATCATTTTTATCGCACATTCAGCCACACTTTGCAGTCAGCATGTTTACAAGTTCTGTGACCACCACCATCGTTGCCACCGCCAACAGCAAACTGCAGCTCCATCTCCCTCCGGCATTGCACTTGTCATTTTCCATAATTTACGCAATTATTTCTACAAATCATCGTTTTGCCAGACGCTGCTGCACAAGTTTAAACATAAATTGCAAGTCACATTTTAGACTTTATGCATTTCGCACTGACTTTTGCATTACAACTTTGTCATGCTTTATATTGCAATGTGCTAAAATACAGTGGCTCATAAAATTAAGGGGATAGAATATTTGAAAAGTATAACTAAAACTAGCTTCGACTTATTGGAGCATTGTCATGGACGAAAGAAAGTAGGTAAAGGAAGTCGCAGCCTTCCTGTCAGCTTTTAGACCTCATTTCCAACGTGCTATCTGTCAAAAAAGGTGACGCCAACTTTATTACCTACTTTATATCGACTATGACTATGTCCCAATATTTTTTGATGCGCTGGGGGTCAATCAGAAAAAGTTACATCCAATGTATTTTGTTATTGTAAATGTAAGATTTATGTAAGTGGAAGAGCGCAATTCTTGCTTGACTGGCTACTGATATCGCTGAGATATGTGCCTATAGAGAGATATCTGACCTATACATGAGGCATAAATCTCGTGATTATGTATATATATATGTTGATTTTTTTTGGAATATAAGGAAATTAAATTAAAGAAAAGGAAAGGAAAGGGATGGAAAGGAAAGAAAGGAAAAGTAAAGGAAAGGGATGCAAGGGAAAGGAAGGGAAAAGAAAGGAAGGGAAAGAAAGGGATGCAAGGGAAAAGAAAGCAAGGGAAAGGAAAAGAAAAGGAAGGAAATTAAAGGAAAAAAGGAAGTGAAAAGAAAGGAGAGGAGATGAAAAGAAAGGAAAGAAAGGGAAAAGAAAGGTAAGGAAATAAAAGTAAAGGACAGGAAAGGAAAAGCCAAGGAAAATAAAGGAAAGGAATGGAGAGGAAAGAAAAGGAAAGGAACGAAAAGGGAAGGAAGCAAAACAGAGGAAAGAAAGGCAAGTGATGGAAAGGACAGGAAAGGAAGAGAAAGGAAAGGAAATTAAAAGAAAGGAGAAAAGGAAAGGGAAGGAAACGAAAGGAGAAGAATTGAAAGGAAAAGAAAGGAAGGGACTGGAGAGGAAAGAAATGGTAAGAAAAGTAAATTAATGGAACGGAAACAAAAGGGAAGGAAAGGAAAAGAAAGGAGAGGAATGGAAAGGAAAAGAAAGGAAAGGAAAGGAAACCAAAGAAAAGGTAGGAAAACGAAAGAAAAGGTAGGAAAAGGAAAGGAATGGAAAAGAAGGGAAAGAAAATGGAAAAGGGGAATAACGAAAAGAGGTAATTTTCGGGTAATTTTGAGATCATATTGGGTGGTGTCATAATGGGGTCACTTAGAGTTCATATTGGGGTCATGTTGGGGCTATTTTTAGGATTATTTAAGAATCCTTTTGCTCAATTTTGAATCAATTTTGGAATCATAGTGGGGTCATTTGCGATCATTTTAGGGTCATATTGGGGTCGTTTTACGATGATTTTGGGGTCTTATTGAGGAAATTTTTGGGGTCGTATTGGAGTCATTTTGGGACCTTATTAGAGCAATTTTGGGATGATTTTGGGGTCATATTGGAACAATTTTTATAGATAAAAATGTGGGATTAACTGCAAGAATTTGTTGTTTCAACGCAAAATTTTGTTTGATCAACAAAACCTTTTGTCAGTTCTACTAAATTTAATTGGATGTAATAATTTTAAAATGACAGTTCATTCGCTGTTAAATTAACTGGAAGAAGTTTTTGTTTTAACACAAAATTTTGTTTGATCAACCAAAGTTTTGTCAGTTTTACAAAATTTTGTTAATTAAAAATACAGATCTATGACTGTTCAATCATCAATTACTTCAACAAAAAAAAAAAATCCGTTCAAATAACCAAAATTTATGAGTTTAACAGAGTTTGGTCAACTTCAGGTTCTAGATTGTTGATTTTACCAGTGTCATTTTTTCTGTGCAAATCGGCTCCTGAATTTGAGTTGAAACGTGCAAAGCGCCATACACGAAAAAACTATGTGCTTTTTAATAATTTTTGTGCCAAATTAGATTAGATTTATTAAAAAACGAAATAAAATAAATTCCACCCAGCATATATTCTAAAAATATTCATGTATACAAAATTGTGTTCCATTTAGTCTCTGGGCAACTGTTTTTATTTTGTTAGCTGTATATTCGCTTATGTCATTTTGCTAAATGCTAAACGTAACTTTATGCAAATTCGTAAAATTCGCTGAGAATTCGAATGTCAACGAGTTCTGCGGTATGCTGTCATAGTTGTGAGGAGTATTTTCATATGAAACAACATTAGGGTGTACATTTTTTAGAGGATATTTTTGTTGGTATTAAATTAATTTTAAAGAGAACTAAATTCCTCATGCATATATCGTAAGTGGGTATCGTAAAAAGTTTAAACTGCTATTAATGTAATTTTTAGTCTGAAAACTTCTTGAATGTAAAATAAAAATTTTCATTGGAAATTTAAAATATATCCACTTGAAAGCTATCACTTTTTTGATAAAGAGTATTATTTCTTATTTACGATATTAGAATACATATAATATAAAAGTCGACATAAAAGCGCACACCCTAATGTCAATATTTTGAAGATAGTTTCGCCATAAGTTACGCCAAAAACGTACACTTTCTATGGCTGTCATACCCTCCTTGAGGAAACAATTGACATGCAAGCATAACTTAAGCAATGACAGTCAGATAATTTGCTTTAAAATCATTAAGTTGATCCAATGAAGATATGAGAGAGGCGGTTGATGAATAAAACTTCGATAACATGTGTGCTTTTTACCAGGAATCAAACTTCAATGGGTTAGCCGCTGTAGACATGAACATCTATATATCGAAAAATAACAAAACGACACCCTGAGATATGAGTTTAAGTTCTGACAGATGACTTTTAAGTTAAAAAGTTCTATTCTATGGAAATACCAGACAGATTACCTATGTCTCAGGCCATACTCTCGCAGCTTTATGTCCTCAAACGTTACTATAATTTGAATGCTGGAACACTGCCACTTTCTAAGAAAATAAGATTGGATCCCTTTTGACTAAGGTGGTTCTTACCGGTTGCTCATGTTCTGTGCCGGACTCTCATGGGAACAATTTCATAATTGATGTTCAGTTGACCATGTCATAGGTACCTATTTATTTATATGCTATTTCCTCGCAAGTCAGCACAGCCGCTACTCAGCAACAAAGTAGTTGAAAAAAAATCCCTCTCCCTCTCACTAATTTTATGTCGCACACCGGTTGCTGCCTGCATTACCGTCATTAATCCGACATTTTACCGCTATTGTGTGACCAAATAGGTCACAACCCACTATAAATTTATTCGCTTGCATACGACATTCGACCAGACTATAACGCATAAATTTCGCATGAAACGAGTGACTCGTATGCGACACCTTTACAAATTAAAAGAATATCTATACAAACAGGTATTAATTTTTTTATGTCTGACGCATAACAGAAGAAATTATTGGATAGTCCAATTTGTATTTCCTTTCGATGTCAAATATGGTGAATTGACAGAATTATTAGCAAACTGTCAAAGAATGACTTACCTTCAGAATTGCTGTGCTTAATCGCATTAAGTAGTACCTGAGGTAGAGGAGTAGTGGCGCATGCGCTTATTTTTGAATTTCGCAGCTATAAGTGTAATTCAAAGTATTGTTATATGAAAGTCTGGTGTAAAAAGAAAATGTTTAAGAAAAACGGTTAACAATTTTTTCACTGAAAGATGGAAAACATTTGTTTTTATTAGAAAGAGGTAATATCGTATTTTTTTACCATTTTTTATTTAAAAAAGTTTGTCTACTTTTTTTTGAAACTTTTTCCTCTTTTAATTTTTGAGTCCACATTTTACTGAAAATTTTATTTTATATCGCTTTTTAACAACGATGTTTTTTTTATTCAATTTAAAACAAGCGATTTGTCTACCTTTCACTGAGGAATTTTTTTACATATATGGTTTCTTTTTACTTCCATATTTCTCCCTTTTTTTATTTAAAACACGATTTTTTTTTATTTTTCTATACAATATTCTATATGCCAGACATTCTTGCTAAAAAAAATTTTGTATCGTTTATATATATACATTTCTCCCTTTTTATTTCAAAATTCGAGTTGTCTTCCTTCTACTGAAACCTTTGTTTATATCGTTTTTTATCAACGATATTTCTCCCTTTAAATTAAAAAACGATTTATCTACCTTTTACTGAAAAGTTTTTTTATATTATCTCTCTTTCACAAACGATATTAGACATTTTTACTGAAAATTTTTTATATCGTTTTACTTTTACCTTTTTGAAAAAAACAAGTTGTCTTCCTTCTAATGAAACCTTTTTATATCGTTTTTTACCTACGATATTTCTCCCTTTGAATTCATAAAAACGATTTGTCTACCTTTCACTGAACAATTTTTTATATTATTTGTTTTAAATAACAATATTTCTTCCATTTAATTTAAACACGCAATTTTTTTACCTTTTACTGAAAACACTTTTCTATATCGTTTTTCTTTCACAAACGATATTAGGCATTTTTACCAAACTTTTTTTTATATCGTTTTTCTACTCACTATATTTCGCCATTTTAATTAAAAAAAAAAAAAACGAGTTGTCTTGTTTTTATATCGTTTTTTACCAAACGATGTTCCTCCCCCTTAATTTAAAAAAATGTTTTGTCTACCTTTTACTGAACATTTTTTTATATCATTTTTTACCAACTATTTTCCCTTTTAATTTAAAAAAGATGTAGAGGAAGAAAATTTTCACCAAGATTTTTTATATCGTTTTTTTGCCTACGATATTTCTACTTATTAATTTTAAAAAAATCATTTGCCTGTCCTTTAAAGAAATTTTTTTATATTTTTCCTACTAACGACATTTCTACATTTAAATTTAAAAACAATTTGTCAAACTTCTACTTGAACTTTTTTATATCGTTTACTTACCTACGATATTTATACCTATTAAATTAATCAACGATTTACAGCAAATAATTGTTATATAGTTTTTTACCAACGAGGCCGATCCGTTTTAATTTAAAAAAGTATTTGTCTGCCTTTCATGTCTTATTTCGTATTTTATTACTTACGATATTTCCACTCTTTGCGTACAAATGTACAGAAAATAATTGTTAAATAGTTTTTTTTTACCCATGAGGCCGATCGCTTATAATTTAAAAAACTATTTGTCTGCCTTTCATGTCTTTTATCGTATTTTTTACTTACGATATTTTCCCATTTGTATACAAGTTTACAGAAAATAATTGTTATATTGTTTTTTTACCAACGAGAATATTTGTCTGCCTTTCATGTCTTATATCGTATTTTATTACTTACGATATTTTGCCCTTTGTATACAAATTTACAGAAAATAATTGTTATATATTTTTTTACCAACGAGGCCGATCCCTTATAATTTAAAAAACTATTTGTCTGCCTTTCATGTCTTATATCGTATTTTATTACTTACGATATTTTCCCCTTTGTATACAAATTTACAGAAAATAATTGTTATATAGTTTTTTTACCAACGAGGCCGATCCGTTATAATTTAAAAAAGTATTTGTCTGCCTTTCATGTCTTATGTCGTATTTTATTACTTACGATATTTCCCCCTTTGTATACAAATTTACAGAAAAAAAATGTTATATAGTTTTTTTACCAACGATACTGATGCCTTATAATTAAAAAAAAACTATTTGTATGAAAGGCATATTTTATTACTTACGATATTTCCCCCTTTGTATAAAAATTTAATTTTCGAGTAAAAATACAGCCGCAAATAATGTATATGATTCGATTTTGACTCGTTCAGAAACACACAAGATGAGTCAAAAGTTCACAAAGCCAGTTGAGGCTGACAAGGGCAAAATAATGAGCGCAGGCGTAAATTTGCACATATGCCAATTCATTCCTGTCATTCCGCTTAAAAGCTGTATTTAAAAAATATTATTTTTATCGTCTGTATCTTCATCACAGCTACAAAGTATGATCTCATTGTTTTTTTTACAAAACAAACCAAAAATACTATTTTAATACTACACTTTGATGACTGAAATGTTGAATGCTGTATGTCAGGTAGCATTTAAAACGAATAAAATATAAAATGAAAAAAAAAATTTAATTGCATTTCATATTTGTTTAAAATGATTTTATAATGATGTTGGTTTGTTTTTTTAATTTAACACAAAATCATTATTTTTTATCGTAAACTGTTTCTAAACTGCTTTAAAATACTATACCATAAAAAATTTCTTAAGAGCTTCTCAATCATCAACAATTAATATTCCTAAAACAATTTTCCGTTTGCAAATGAACTTATAAATCCATCACTCACTCACTTCATTATCGCCATTCATCCGTCAAATAGTAGGTACCCACTCGACACATCCCTTTTACTATTTCGCCGTGTAGCTGCTACCTGAAAGACTACTTGCAAAAAGTTTCAACAATAACAAAAATGACAGCAATTTTTTCAACAACTCTTAGTATGAATTATTGTTCTTATTTGCAGTTGTCTTCTAAACGACTTTTTGCTCCTTCACATTTCATAGCCAGCTGTTTCAAAGCTATGCTCCTAAATCTATTGCTTAGAAGGCGTTACAACTGCCACATTGTTTACCTTTTTCGGTTATTTCTCTTGGATTGATTTGTAGAACATTTGTGTTGAATATTTTTGTTGTCGCAAAATTCATTTCTAGGTTTTTAGATTTGCATATGGGTCATTCCATGCCAAATCGACAAATTTTTTACCTTTTTTTTCAATATCTGCAATATACAGATATCGACCTGTTAAAATTCTAATAAAAGTAGTTATGTTGAAAGTTACAAAAAAAATCGCCAAAAATACAGTTTTCACTAGATCTTGGTAATATTATGCTTAAAGTGTTTGTGATTATACACACTAACTTTAGAAAAAATAAAAAGTTCCTGATGTTTACAACTTCGCATAAAAAAAAAACATTTTCAAAATCAAAATTTTTCCTTTTTATAAGAATCCTATTTACAAGACTATTTTTTATAAGAACCCTTTCTATAAGAATCCTTTTTACGAGACTCCTTTTTATAAGAACCCTTTTTATAAGAATCCTTTTTATAAGAATCCTATTTACAAGACTCATTTTTATAAGAACCCTTTTTATAAGAATCCTTTTTATAAGAATCCTATTTACAAGACTCCTTTTCATAAGAACCCCTTTTATAAGAATACTTTTTATAAGAATCCTATTTACAAGACTCCTTTTTATAAGAAACCTTTTTATAAGAACCCTATTTACGAGACTCCTTTTTATAAGAACCCTTTTTATAAGAATCCTTTTTATAAGAATCCTATTTATAAGAACCCTTTTTATAGGAATCCTTTTTATAAGAATCCTATTTACAAGACTCCTTTTTATAAGAACCCTTTTTATAAGAATCCTTTTTATAAGAATCCCATTTACAAGACTCCTTTTCATAAGAACCCTTTTTATAAGAACCCTTTTTATAAGAAACCTTTTTATAAGAACCCTATTTACAAGACTCCTTTTTATAAGAAACCTATTTATAAGACTCCTTTTTATAAGAAACCTTTTTATAAAAAGCCTTTTTATAAGACCCCCTTCGATTTCGCTAAAAATTTGCTATCTTTTTCTACCCTCCGAAAGAAATTTTTCAGAATTTTTTCAAATTTTCCCACAAATCAAAAAAAGTTATGAACTTTAAAAAAAGTTTTTTTTTTGTTTTAAATGTTGTAACTTTTTCAAAAATCGACCGCTTGGGATCATTTTTTTTTTTAATTTTTGTTTTTAAATGTAGTTTTCGGAAAACAAAATATAAAAAAATTTTAAGAGCCCAGATATATATATTTTTTTTCGAAAAAAAGTCCGACCCATTTTTGTTTTTATTTTTTTTTTAAACTCCAACTGATTCTGCAATAAGCCCCGCTAATAACAAGATGTGCCGACAATCGCTTCTATTTTTTTTTTTTTTTATTTGTTTTTTTTTTTTTTGATTTCATTAAAAAGTTATATAAAATGAGCCAAAGTTGAAATTTTTTTTTTTTCAATCAAAAAAATAGAAAAGATTGTCGGCATATCTTGTAATATAAATGAGCCAAGTTTAAAAAAAAAATTTTTCAATCAAAAAAAAAAAAATAAAAGCCATTGTCGGCACATCTTGTGGGGCTTATTGCAGAATTAGTTGGAGTTTAAAAAAAAATAAAAAAAAAAATTTATATATCTGGGCTTTAAAAAAAAAATTTTTTTTCCGAAAACTAAATTTAAAAACAACAATTTAAAAAAAAAATGATCCAAACGGTCGATTTTGGAAAAAGTTACAGCATTTAAAAAAAAAATATTTTTTTTAAGTTCATAACTTTTTTTGATTTGCGGAAAAAAAATTTAAAAAATTCTGAAAACTGTCTTTCGGGGGTTAGAAAAATATAGCAAATTTTTAGCGAAATCGTAGAAGGTCAGGTAAAAAATTTGTCGATTTGGCACGGAATGACCCATATTTTGTTTTGTTTGTTTTGCTGCATGTTGTGTGTAGGCTTTGACGTTGGCTGGAAAACGTGTTACGCATTTTTAAACCGTAAATGTTTGTAAATCAAATTGCGTGTTTTTTGATAGACGTGCATATCCGCTTGCTGAGATGGCTGGAAATAAAAGACAGGAATTTGAAAATATTTATAGGTACTTCTAATACAAGAATATTATAAGTTGGTCTCTTCTGGACCAACGTGGGACCATTGGTGAACTTGGCATGATGGGGTAAAAGTTTCTATGGATGAAATATTGCCTTGGTGAATACCTTTCCAGAACTGTATCACTTTGGAAAATCGAACGTAAAATATAGAAATTATAGGAAAAAAAAAACAAATTTCGCTATTTTTACAGGGTGACAAAAAAATTAAAAAAAAAAAATCATAAGGTAATTGTTCAAACTGGTGGAGGAACATTTTCAACTTTTTTTTTGGGGAACTTTAGTTCATTAGAGTGATCAAGAGTTTTCGAACTAGCTCACCAAAATGAACTAGTTCATGTAGTTCGTTTTTAGTTCATTTATTACAATTATGTATTTGTATTTGTTTCCCTTAAGAAATAACTGCTAAAACACGTACAAAAATGTTGGGGGCGGGGGGTATCAGAAGATGCCTTTTAACCTCCTGCTACACTTTTCAACGTGTTTTTTGCAGTTGACTCTTGAAGAAAAAAAATGCCACCATATGTATGTATGGTAGTAAAAACCCTGCCAACCAGCAGCCGATAAAGTCTTGGGAAATTACTAAGTCGCGCTTACCAAAAAACAGGATAAAAAAGTGGGCAATTTTTGTGCAGCGGGGTCTACCTATGTTGGAGTTGCTAATTTGTGTCGAAAAATATCGAATTATCTCGAATTTTGCGTAGTTATTTCGATGCCTACTCTAAGCTACAGTCATTTTTGGTATTGCACAGCACTAATTTGTGATTTTGTTTTCACCATGGCTAGCCCTTGTTGACAGGGACTTTACTTTAGTTTTGGTTTCTCGGTATTTTCTCATACTCAATAAATTCTATAAATTTGACGAAAATGTTTCATAGTTCAATTAGTTCATTTGAAATTTTGAACTAGTTCATGCGATCACTACTATGAACTAGTTCAATGAAATAAGTAGTTCATGATCTATTGCAGTGAACTATATAGTTCACGATCAAGTTCAGTGAACTATATAGTTCATGATCTAGTTCAATGAACTAATTAGTTCATGATCTATTGCAACATAAATTCTGTCAGTTTTACAAAAATTTTTTCTGTGTAGCTAAACAGAATTCCAAACAAAATGTTTTACTCTAAATAAATAAAATATTACTAAGCCAATATTGAAGATAAGTATTTGCTAAGCGCAAACGCAGCTGATGATGCAATCAAGCAAAAATGCTTAAATGTGTCGTTCTATCGAATTTTTATTATTTGTTTGTTTACATAGTATTTATGCAAAAATATTGATTTAGCAAATATGTTATTTTAAAATCACGATTTCAGTCCGAACAAGTTCCAAGCATGCGTATTTGAGTGTTTTTCTATATTTAAATACTTATAAAAGGAACTCAAATTAAACCTGTTAGTTGTTATAGCTAGAATTCAATGAACATTAGAGAACCATAAAAGTTAGACAAATATTTGAGATTTTTTCTTTATTTAATCTCGCATAATATTTACATATGATTTAGGTAATGAATAAATTTGATGAAGGGTTTTGCTTGAAATATTCGAAAAATATAACGCTTATGCTTAACCTATTAGTTGCTAAGGGTTTTAAGATCTCCGTATGGTAATAAAGGTATTTTGAATTTTTAAAATATACAAAAAACGAAGGCACAGTGGAAAAATATGAAACTTTCGTTAGGTTACGGTTATGGTAACTGTAAGGACAGCGGTAACTGTTTTGAAAAAAAAAAATGCTGTAAATGATGTAACGATTGTAAGAACGTGAAGATAAGGACATGGTTGAAGACTTTTACAAGCGTTACGGTTATGGTTACGGTTACTTTTATGGCTACGACTAAGTTTTAAGCTATGGTACGGTTAGGTTTACAAGTCTGCTATGGCTTATAGCGGTTACGTTAAAAATAAAGGCGCTAGGGAAATTAGAAAACTAACGAAAGTTACGGATGTGGTTACGGTTATGGTAAAGGTATTGATGAAGGTTGTAAAATCAATCCTGTAAGTAGTTAATATAACGATTGTGATAACTTGAAGAAAAAGACCAGGTGGACGACTATTGAAAGCTTTACGATTATGGCTACAGTTACGTCTATGGTTACGGTTAAGTTGTATGCTATGATACGGTTAGATTTACAAGTATGCTTAATCTTATAGTAGCGGCTATGTTAAGAATTAAGACACAGGGGAAAATTATGAAACTTTCGTTACAGTGACGGCTGTGGTTACGGTTATGGCAACGTTCGGGACATCGGCTACCTACGGTTATGAAAGCAATAAAGAAAATAATATATGGATTTTGAAAACGTGAAGAAAAGGACAGAGTGGGAGACTATTATAAACGTTACGTTTATGGGTACAGTTGCGTCTATGGTTACGGTTAAGTTGTATGCTATGATACGGTTAGATTTACCATTTGCTTAGGCTTATAGTGGCGATTACGTTAAAAATGCAGGCGCCAGAGGCAAATTGGGAAACTTCCATTACGGTTACGGCTGTGGTTACTATTATAATAACTGTAAAGGCAGCGATTACGGTTATGAAAGCAATTCTCTTATAACGATTGTGATAATTTGAAGAAAACACAGGGTGGATACTATTACAAGAGTTAGTGTTATGATTACGGTTACGTCTATGTTTAAAGTTAACTCGTGTGATATGGTACGGCTAGATTTCCGTCATTTTAGGGATTCTGAAAATGATATAACGATTGTGATAGCGTTAAGAAAAAGACAGGGTGGGAAATTAGGAAACTTTTGTTATAGTTATGGCTGTGGTTACGGTTATTGTTACGGTTGTGTTAACGATTACGGTTATGGTATCTATTACAGCTATGGATGATTACTGCGGTCAAAGCTACGTGTAAGTTTAAAGTAGCGCTAATGATTGCTCCTAAGGTTACGGTTATGGTACGCTCGCGTTTACAGTACAAATGAAGACTCAGATGAAAGCGAAGACAGAAAAATAGGGTGAAACTTGGACTGGGCGTGACGTAATTCATATCCTCATTCTGGTCTGCTTAAGCTATATTAGATTACATGATTAATTACAAAATATTTTGTAGACCTTTCACTTTGGCTGAACCCTAACAACGGACGAGCAAATAAATCAATTTACACTATACCCATAACTACATCCATAACATCTCAAAAGCACAACAACATGTGCGCCCACTTAAAAAGATCTCACTCCAAATTAACTGAGACCCTGATTGATGATTTCATCGGTTAGAGCGATCGAACAAAGATCAAAGATGCTTGCATGGACTCATCTACAGCATTCAAGTCATCAATGCATCATTAAATAAGTGTATTTATTTCATCTTTTGTGTGTGTGTGTGTGTGTGTGTGTGTTGTTACCTCCTCTAACCTTCGCACTTGGTTGCACTCCTCCATCAAACGAATCAATTGAACAATTTTCAACTACCTGCTTGCACAATTATATTTACATTTAATTTCACTTAACAACCACACCTCTTTTCACCGCCCACGGTCTCTATTACACAACAAAAAGTTTTAATTGTGCCCAGTAACGCCTTAAGTCAAGCACAAGCCACACACACACACACACCATTCAACCGCACCACTCAACACCTGCGAAGATATGTTTCGTTATGTTCGCTCTTCAAATGCAAGATCAAGGTGAATCTTAGATATAAATTACGTATACGCAACGTCGCACATATTTACAGCAACTTTGGCAAGTCACTTGTGCCTCAGTCATTGAAAAGCATCATCGCTTAGTTAATGGCCGAGTGCGCAGCAGGTGATGAATATCGTATTACCAGCGGGCTATTATATTATACAACAAAAAAGTATTTTGTATACCAACATGCTTCAATGAATGTATGAATGAATACTTGTGAAGTTTTTTAAATAATATTTATTTTTGTAAATACAGTCAGTGACGGGCAAAATGGGATTTATTCTTTTATGTGAAAATCCCCTTGATTGCGGTAGGAAGGATATACGTTACGGTTATGGCTGTTATTACGGCTATGGTAACGGTTATGGTTAAGGTAATGATTAAGTCAGTGGTTGCGTTTAAGAACTTGATTATGGCAACGCTTAAAGGACGATGCTATTTATGAAACTTTTGTTACGGTTACGGCTGAGAGATATGGCTATGGCAGCAGTTCCGATTATGACAGCTATTATGGACACGGTTAAGGTTGTGTGGTGGGATATGTTATGAATTGCCGATTGCGAAACGTAAAGACAGAGGCACGGAAAATAAGACAGTTGTAAAGTTGTCGGTTACGGGTACGGTTAAGTTTACTGTTATGTCACCGTTGGGTTTTACAACTCCTGTTTATGGTTGAAAGAAAGACGGTCACGAAAGCGAAAGTTATAAATTTTTCGTTACGGTTACGGCTGTGCTTACGGTCATGGCATCGGTTATGCTTATTTTGGCGATTTCGGCCACGTTTTAGGTTATGGGGTCGAGTATGTTATGAAATATCTATTGCCAAACGCAAAGAAATAGGCACGATCAAAGACAATTATGAAGTCTACGGTTATGGGTATGGTTACGCCTACGCTTAGGTATGATGTGATGGTACGGTTAGGTTTACAATTATTTTTAAGCAACACGCCTGTTAAGGCTACTGGGTCGAATAAGTTATGAAAGAACGATTGCGAAAGGTGAAGAAGAAGAAACGGGCGAATACAAATATGAAGCTTACGGTTATGGATATGGTTACGCTTACGGCTAGGTTAACAGTTCTTCTTCGGATCGTGATTGAAACGAAGACGCTCATAAAAGCGAAAGTCATGAAACTTTATTCTTGGTAAGGGATATGGTTATGGCAGCAGCTACGGCTACTTTAACGATTATGACCACAATTAAGGTTACGGGGTCCGAATTATTTATGGCTTTATCTATATTTACCACAATGGTTACATTTACTGTACTCGATGGTATAAAGGTGGGGCCATAGTCTGCCATGGTGATCACGGCTACCCATAAGAATAGTCACAGCTGTGTTTACGGTTGCGGCTAAGCGATTATGGATACGTTTACGATTATTTTTGCTGATATGGTTAGGGTTATGGTACGGTAGTAAATCAAATTGAAATCAATGAAA
Organism: Campiglossa producta; assembly: GCA_964058755.1. NCBI lineage: Eukaryota > Metazoa > Arthropoda > Insecta > Diptera > Tephritidae > Campiglossa > Campiglossa producta. The sequence continues at coordinate 9,133,194 of CAXKVI010000003.1, forward strand.
AGGGAAGTGGAAAAGAAGTGTTTTCTTTAAGGTTACGTCTGTGGTTACGGTTACGTTTATGGTTACGGTTACGTCTATTGTTACGGTTACGTCTATGGTTGCGGTTACGTCTATGGTTACGGTCACGTCTATGGTTACGGTTACGTCTGTAGTTGCGGTAACGTCTGTGGTCACGTTTACGTCTATGGTTACGCTTGCGTCTATGGTTACGGTTACGTCTGTGGTTACGGTTACGTCTATGGTTACGGTCATGTCTATGGTTACGGTTACGTCTATGGTTACGGCTACGTCTGTGGTTACGGTTACGTCTATGGTTATGGTTACGTCTACGTTTCCTGTTATGGATACGGTTACGGCTAAGTTTTCTAAGTGACTCTGAATTTTTTAAATAAACGTTGATTTAGCGAAAGACTAAAAAGAAGTTTTGTGTCTATAGTCAATTGTGGGAGACTGTATTTAGATACATAGCTACAAATATCAGTTCGTGTTAAGCATGCATTGCGCATAGGATACATATTCATTTCCAATTCATTGGCGTATAGTTATTTGTGCTGTTGTAATCGATGCAAATGCAAATCGTTCGATATGGCTGTTTGACGTTATTTTATAGAATGCGAAATTAAGCTGTTGGAAAAAAATAATTAAAAAAAAAAATCTCAATAAAAAAAAAAATTGTTAAAAAAAATATATAAAAATTTTAACAAGCAACCAAGATTATTTATAAATATGCTTATTTATGTATTTGCCTGGAAGCTGATGTCAACTAGCTGTTGTTCTTGTTATTATATGTATGGCGAGTCAATGTGGCGACTGTTGCGCCAGCGCATGACGTAGCCTAACAAGCATGTTGGCGTGCGGGACAAGCCTGTTTATTTTATTTATTACACGTTGTTGTTTGTTTAGTGGCTACAAGTTATTTGTTTATTTTTTATTTATTTATTAGTTATATGTTGTCAAATTTCTGTGATTTTTGCGGGCGATAATACTTAATTGGTTGTTTTTAATAAATTGTTTTTTTTTTTGTTTTTTTGTCGCAGAACAACAGTATTTACTATCTCTTTTGTGTAATTTTAATTTTTAATTTTTTCAATCCTGATTTATTGTTTCGCTTTGTTAGTTTATTTTCTATATTTTTCAAGATTTATTTATTTAATTTATCAGCTATTGACTTTTATAAGAAATATTTATTCACATGGTAATGTTTTATGGGCAGACAATTAATTTTTGTTATAGTTCTGCCCGAAGTATTATTATCTATAGAAACATTTTTTTTCTTCCACTCCCTTTCCGTTACTCTGAATCTAGCTAAAAATTCTGGGTATAGAGAAAGTTTGTAACAAATTTGGTTAATCACCAACTTTTGCTCAAGTCATCGTTGACATGGTAGAACGGAATGACCTGGCTCAATGATCCCAAAATTACTCCCAAGTGCTCCCAAAATGACCCCAAAAAGGACCCTTAAATGATGCCAAATTTATCCGAAAATTACCCCAAAATTATCCGAAAAGGATCCAAAAATGATCCTAAACGATCCTAAACTTACCCTTAAATGATCCCAAAATAATCCTAAAATAATCCAAATATGATCCCAAAATGACCCCAAAAAATACAAATACATTACGGGAAAATGGTAACCCTGGGCGGCAACCCTACTTGAAAATATTTTAGTTATATTGTCGCCGAAAACACCTTTCATTTGATACCCATATAGGCATATCTTGCTCCGTAATTTAAAAAAAATTAAGATAGGTGGTAACCCTATAAATCACCGAAAGTGGCAGCACCCAAGTGGATAGTCATAGGATCAAGCATACTTTCTATATGCCAAATTTCATCCAAATCAGTCAAGCGGTACTCGAGATAGTAGCGGATATACAAATACACTGCGATGAGGTGGCGACGCTAGGTGGCAACCCTACTTGAAAATATTTTAGTTATATTGTCGCCGAAAACACCTTTCATTTGATACCCATATTGGCATATCTTGCTCCATAATTTAAAAAAAATTAAGAAAGGTGGCAACCCTATAAACCGCCGAAAGTGGCAGCACCCAAGTGGATAGTCTTAGAATCAAGCATACTTTGAATATGCCATATTTCATTGAAGTCGGTCAAGCGGTAGTCGAGATAGTACGGGATATTCAAATATACAAATATAATATGTTAAGGTGGCAACCCTAGGTGGTATGTCGTCGAAACTACCTTTCGTTTCATACCCATATGCCAAATTTCATCCAAATCGCTCAAGCAGCTTTCAAGTTAGTAACGGATGTACAAATATACTGCGATAAGGTGGCAACTCTATTTAAAAATTATAAATCAGTCAATAATTAATATTTTTCACTTTTCCTTACCCCGATCTCTGCTCCATCTAGCGGAATTTCTTTTCATCTTAGTAATACATGTTCCGAATTTCAGCCAAATCGGACGATAAATGCGATTTTTGAAAATATAGCGACTCACGCGACACCTATCGGATTTTTTTTTTTTTTTTTTTTTTTTTCATAACATTGCATTGTCTTAGCGACCTGAACTATCAGGAAAAAATTTAAGACTCTAGCCCAAAAAGAACTAGTTGAAAAAATAGTTTCTTCTTCCTTTTTTAATATACTTTTTTCTTCACTTTCTTCTATGCCTCTCATCAGTTGATTCTAACCCAATTTTTATTTTATCTTATTTCCAGATAAAACTCAAAAAAGTGCTCGGCCTCACAGTTTGCAGTAATGCGGCATTGGATGTTTCACCCGTTAGCGGTCTGTTGGCCTATCCAGCGGGGTAAGTTTTATTTGTAAATTTCCATTGAAACACCACAAAAACAAGAAACAAACATTTTTTCACGGTACTTTATGCTGTAGCGGTTATTGGAACCGCAAACGCTGATATTTGATGATTTTCGAAAAAAAATTTGCTTCTTTTGATTACAACGAAAAGTTGAATAAGCCGCAGGGAAGTGGTTTTCTTTTTCCTTTAGAAAATTAAAATACACTTCAACAAATCAAATATAGGTTAATTTTTGCCTTGCTCCCTGCTTTAAATTGTTCCTCTATCACAATGCAAATGCGCTCTATCTATATTTGTATTTAAATTTCGTAAATATCTAGGTATCTATGCCAGCGTCAAAGCTGTAGGTTCTCGTTCGTGTATCTAATTTAATCACCTTCCACTGCATTTCTCTAGCAAATCGAAAAATTTGACGAAATTCAATTTCGATGCTTATTATCGAATGCATCAAATTGATTAAATTTCACAATCAACTAGAAAGCGATTTCAAGAATCTTGCTGACGAGTCTAACAGGAAAGAACTCAAAGTAAATGTAAAGTAAGCATTTGAAAAACAGACATGAAAAGCATAAGAAAATAAAAAAAATATGCCATGGCGTATGAGTAACTTTTTGGTGTGAAGTCTTGCTGTCCTGAAATGATTTAGGTTACGTATACGCCATGTGTCACACTTTCGACTTTAAATCTTAAGCTTTATGTCTTGCTTTAACTTTTGTCAATAAAGCTACATAAATTTCATGCTAAAGTAAAAAGAAAATAAAAAATATGCCATGGCGTATGAGTAATTTTTTGGTGTGAAATCTTGCTGTCCTGAAATGATTTAAATTACGTATACGCCGTGTGGCCCACTTTCGTCTTTAAATCTTTAGCTTAAATATTTTGCTGTAAATTTTGTCAATAAAGCCACATAGATTTCCTGCTAAAGTACATACTTATCATCATGTCCTTGATTGTTGAAGACAACATTGAAAGCAGCGCAATGAAAACGAGCTTTTCAAAATCATGGCGAATAAGACTGATACTATCGCCTGCTGCTCTCATAAAGTTGTCAACGAAATGTCAAATGTAGATTTAAATACAGGCAGCGGCTGCATTTGTCATAAATAAAAGATGAGTTCTGCCCGCAGCAAACCGGGGATAACAACAAGAGTGGCAGCGGTACGGTGGGAGGTGACGTAGAACGTAGGCACAAAATTTAAAAGCTCTAGCTAAGAAGAGAGTTGGTGACCGAATTGTGACAGTGACTGAAAACAAGAAAGTGACCGGAATCGCGAAAGTTATTAAAACGAACCAGGACAGTGACTTAGATTATGACAGTGATTGGAACTGTGACAGTGACCGGAACCGTGAAAATGCCTGAACCATGACTTTGTCTGGAACCGCGAGAGTGACTGAAATCAAGGCAGAGATCGGAACTATGACAATGACTGGAGCCAAGACAGTGCCATAAACGCGAGACTGATTGGAAGGAGTCATGGCAGTGACTGGAATTGCGACAGTGACAGTGGCCGCAACCGAAGAGTGAGTTAAAGAAACAGTGACAGTGACTGAAATTATGACAATGACTAAAACCATGACAGTGACCGGAACCGCGAGAATGAATTAAAGAGACAGTGACAGTAACTTAAATCATGACAGTGACAGTGACTAGAACCATGAGACAGTGACCGGAATCGCGAGAATGAATTAAAGAGGCAGTGACAGTGACTAAAATCATGACAGTGACAGTGACTAGAGCCATGACACAGTGACCGGAAACGCGAGAGTGAATTAAAGAGACAGTGAAAGTGACTTAAATCATGATATTGACAGTGACTAGAACCATGAGACAGTGACCGGAAACACGGGAGTGAATTAAAGAGACAGTGACAGTGACTGCAGCTCCAACTGATATCATGACAATGATTGGAGCTGTGACTGAAATGATGACAATGAATGGAATCATGACAGTGACTGGAACCAGGAAAGTAATTAAAAGAAACAGTGACAGTGACGGGAGCCACAGTAGCCGGCTACGCAAGATGATTGAAAAAAACCGTGTCACTCAAATCATGGCAGCGATGGAACTGTGACTAAAACCGTGACCGTGATGAGAAACGCTGTAGTGATTGGAAGAAACCGCGACAGTGACTGAAATCTTTGACAGTGACTGCAACTGTAACAGCGACAGCAACCACCACAATCTTCGAAACCGTTATTTGATCGCGATTGTAGCCGTGGGCGACCGTCCCGGAGACAGCGAACGGTAGGCATTATTTTATTTATTTTTGTCGCAATATATTCGTAAACCACCCACCGTGCAGCAGTGCAGACTGTGGTGATGACCTCGAATGATGAAGGACTCTGCATATAACCATATGAAACTAGCAACAACATCGCATGCACATATTCACACACACACGAGTGTGTTTGTATATGTGAGCAGCAGTGATGGAAATCGCGCTAAAAGTAGATTTGTTCAGTTAGCATCAGTGAGCTATAGGCACATACCAAAATAGCTAAAGCGGAAACTGACAATCTCAGAATGGCCAGCAGCGTTGTTGACAATGAGCAAACACTTCTTGAATGGGACGTACATATCTTATATGTTAGTCTTACTGTGGGATTTAGGCTATAAAATAGTTTTATTGTTCGAAAGTTTCCACAATGGTTTGAGCAGAAGGCCTTATTCCTTGCCGAGACGCTATATGTTCCTTTCCCTCTCTTGATTGACTAGCCGTCTTTGTTGTTAAGCTGTTTAGCTTTCGAAAGAGTTTTGCTTTCTTTGACGGCTGCTGCATATGCTCAATGAAGGCTCTCGTATGCAAACACACTGGGTAGGATTGTGTTCTTAAAGTTGTGCTGATATTTATGCAGCACTGCGACAAACTTTTCTTTAAAGGCTAAACAGTGAAAAGTTGTGAAAGCAAACATGAACTTAGGCTGCTGAGTAAACAGTTGAGGTTTTGCTTAGTATGTCAATGCGAAAGTATGTACATAAACTAGTAAAGAAAGCTGGCCGTTAGGAAATCTGCTTCATTCTCTTCGAGGTAAGGACCAAAAAACACTAGTTCAATGAGCGTTTCCCATATACCTTACCAGTAATGACTAAGTGAACTAAAATCCGAACTGAGCGCCGATGAAATTTCAGAACGGAAACTGAATGAAAACTCAGGACTTTGATATCCGGAAGCAAACCCATAACTGAAACTGCACCAAATATCGGAACCGTAATCGAAACTCGCACTGAAATTATAATCGTAATAGAAACTAGAATCGAAATCAGAGCCAAACCCCGAGCTAAAACCCCAACAAAATTCGGAAGCATAATCGAAGCTCTTAGATACAGCATTCGTAATAATAATAGAAATCACAGGCAATGCCCGAACTGAAAGCAAAATCCTAAGCTGAAGCCCCATAAAAAATTGAAACAGGAATAGAATCCGGAATCGAAACCGTAGTCGAAACCATAACTTTAACTAAAGCTGCTACCAAAATCGGTACCCTTATCGAAACTGCAACCTCATCAAAAAGTGCAACGTAGTCAACCGTGATGTCGAAATCTTAGTCCAAACCAAACCCGGAAGAAGAACCGCACCAAAAATCGGAACCCTTAATCGAAACTGGAATCGAAGTCGAAACCCTCACGGATTTTTGGCTGTTGTATAGTTATTAAGTTAATCACTAATCAGCTGGTTAATCTAGATTAATGTGCCGCCTGTCTCAGCCATAAGAAATCTCTTTCTGGCTTCATAAAGTTGCCTTTTGAAAAAGAACTAGTTCATTCGATCATTAAATTCGACAATATCGCCTAGCTCCACTATTGAACGTGGCTTACTTACTTACTTAAAATAGCCTTTAATCGCCTAGGCGATTTGTATTTGTATATTTTGGGGTCATTTTGGGATCATATTTGGATTAAGTTAGGATCATTTATATATATTGTTTATATATATTTTTGGCGGCCGCCGTGGTGTAGCGGTTAAGTGTTCGGCCTTCTACACCAAGTCGTGGCGGTTCGATGCCCGGCAAAAGTAACATCAAAAATTATTTAGAAAAAGAATTTTTCTAAAACGGGGTCGCCCCTCGGCAGTAGTTTGGCAAACTCTCCGGGTGTATTTCTGCCATGAGAAGCTTCTCAGCAAAAAATTCATTTGCTTTGCAAGTGCCGTTCGGAGTCGGCAAAAAACTGTAGGTCCCGCCAACTTGTAGGAAAAACTCAAAAAGCAACACACCACAAGTTGGAAAGAGAAGCTCGGCTAAAAATCTCGTTAGAGGTTATGATGATAACCTGTAGGTATATCGCCGCCATTAGTTTTTATACCTTTCATGAACATGAAATGGTATTATAACTTTGGTCCGATGTTTGTAAATATGAGAAGAAGAAGAGATAGATCCATCAATAAGTATACCGAAATGATCAGGATGACGAGATGAGTTGATTTAGCCATGTCCGTCTGTCCGTCTGTCCGTCTGTCTGTTTGAACGCAAACTAGTCCCTCAATTTTTGAGATATCTGGCTGAAATTTTGTATGTGGCCACCATTTTGTAATATAGGAATCATTTGTCGGAACTGACAAGATCGGACCAGTATAACATATAGCCCCCATACAACCGATTGTTCAGATATAAGGTTTTTTGGCCAAAACTTCTGCAATTAAAAAGTTAGAAACGTAAAATTTTGCAACTCGAGTACTTTCTATTTATGTAGTGTATATAGTGAAAATCAACCAGATCGGGCAAATGTAACATATAGCCCCCATACAACCGATTGTTCAGATATAAGGTTTTTTGGCCAAAACTTCTGCAATTAAAAAGTTAGGAACGTAAAATTTTGCAACTCGAGTACTTTCTATTTATGTAGTGTATATAGTGAAAATCAACAAGATCGGGCAAATGTAACATATAGCCCCCATACAACCGATTGTTCAGATATAAGGTTTTTTGGCCAAAACTTCTGCAATTAAAAAGTTAGGAACGTAAAATTTTGCAACTCGAGTACTTTCTATTTATGTGGTGTATATAGTGAAAATCAACCAGATCGGGCAAATGTAACATATAGCCCCCATACAACCGATTGTTCAGATATAAGGTTTTTTGGCCAAAACTTCTGCAATTAAAAAGTTAGGAAAGTAAAATTTTGCAACTCGAGTACTTTCTATTTATGTAGTGTATATAGTGAAAATCAACAAGATCGGGCAAATGTAACATATAGCCCCCATACAACCGATTGTTCAGATATAAGGTTTTTTGGCCAAAACTTCTGCAATTAAAAAGTTAGGAACGTAAAATTTTGCATCTCGAGTACTTTCTATTTATGTAGTGTATATAGTGAAAATCAACAAGATCGGGCAAATGTAACATATAGCCCCCATACAACCGATTGTTCAGATATAAGGTTTTTTGGCCAAAACTTCTGCAATTAAAAAGTTAGGAAAGTAAAATTTTGCAACTCGAGTACTTTCTATTTATGTAGTGTATATAGTGAAAATCAACAAGATCGGGCAAATGTAACATATAGCCCCCATACAACCGATTGTTCAGATATAAGGTTTTTTTGGCCAAAACTTCTGCAATTAAAAAGTTAGGAACATACAATTTTGCAACTTGAGTACTTTCAATTTATGTAGTGTGTAGAGGAAAATCAAGAAGATCGGGTAAATATAACATATATTTAGCCCCATACAACCGGTTGTTCCGATATAAGGTTTTTTGGCCAATACGTCCGCATTTAAAAAGTTAGGAACGTAAAATACTTCACCTTTAGTACTTTCTACATATGTAATGTGTATAGTGTAAGTCAGTACAATTGAACACGTATAATATATAGCCTCCATACAATCGATTGTTCCGATAACTCGGATCCTATTATTTTGTAAGTTTTTTTTAAATTATAACAAAGATGTGTAATGTGTATAGTAAATATAGTTAAATTGAAACAGGCTGTACTGGGGATCGAACAGTGAAAATCGTGACGCTTATTCATGAAAGGTATATAGCCTTCGGCACAGCCGAAGACAGCTTTCCTTACTTGTTTTTTTTTTTTTTAGGATCATTTAGGGGTCACTTTGGAATAATTTTGGCGCTATTTCGAGATCATTTTGGTTTCAATTTTGGATCTCTTTGGGACAATTTTGGGGTCATTTCGGGATCATTTTTGGGTCATTTTAGGTTCATTTTTGGATAATTTTGGCAACATTTAAGGGCCGTTTTGGGATTATTTTAAGACTATTTTAGGGTAATTTTAGGATCATTTTGGGTTCATTTTCGGATAATTTAAGGGTATTTTTGGGTTAATTTAGGAATCATTTTGGGGTCATTTTGGGATCATTTTTGTTCCTATTTAGGCTCATTTTGTGATAATTGTGGGATCATTTTTGGGTCGTTTTGGGTTCAATTTCGGATCATTTTGGGAACATTGGCGCCTAATTGATAGCAACGAGCAAGCACGGTCACCCAGGTACTGCAGATTACTATGCCCTCTGTCCTGGCCATGAGAAGCCCTTTCTAACCTTATGAGGTTGCCTTTTAAACCAATGACAAGTTTATTGCACTATTCAGTTAAACGAAATTGTCCAATTTTTGAACTTGTTCGTGCCTTTAATCCGAAGTAAATTTCAGATCAGAATTTTTAATCCAGATTAATATACAGTCTGTCTAAGCTATAAGAAACACTTGCTGACTTCATGAATTTAACCTTTTGAAAAAACAACTTTCGACTAGCTCTACTTGTTTGTTCCAAAGTAAATTCAGATTAGTATTAACGTGCTGTATGTCTAATACGGCTGATACATTAGCGCTAATTCCGAATTAACCCCGCTTTTGGGAGTTAACTTGGGCATAATCTTAATTATAAACTCCCATAAATGAAGAAGATTTGACCAGATATCATAACGATTTGACCGCTACTGTCATCGATAAATAACAAAAATAGCAAGGACACCTACCAAAATTGCGAGTTTACCGCTACTGGACGCTAGAGTCACCAAAAAAGAGCGACATCTAGTTTTAAACCGCAAGTACTACAACCAAAGCCATCTGGTGCGCTGATTGTTAATCTTCAATTTTGTGTGTGTCAGGGTAAAATTTGGATCTGATTAAAGAAGATTTATTGGAGGTAATCTCCGTGTGTGTATCCATAGCACATAAGCTATAAGAGTCGGTCGAGCTTTGTGGCTCGATTTTCGCGCAAAAAATTCGTTAGTATTTTTTATAGGAAAATTCTTAAAGTAAGAAAAAGTAAAAGCTGTCACATAAGCCAAAGCACAAGCGAGTCTGATTGCCACTGTCAAGGAAACATCACGCAAATGGAGCAACTTCCTTTTTGACTCTTTAAGAGCGCTTTCCTTTTTCACTTTGCTTACAACTTTTTGCTGTTGCATAAATTATGAATTTACTGCTGCGCCTCCGTTTGACATTGTGAAAAATTGCTAAAAATGCACTGCCTTTCCGACAACAGCGAACAAAGGATTTACTGTACTTGGCATGATAACAAAAGAAAATAGCGCAGTAAAAAATGTTACTAATTAAGTCAGCAGGTGATTTCTTAATGAAATGGACGCGCCTCGTGTGCTTTTGCGAAATTTAAATAATTAAAATTTTAATAGTGTGCTTAAGCTTTATTTTCAATTATGCTTTGACCTTCATTTACCATACCAACTCACCTTTCCCGCCTTTTCTTTCTCTTTACAGCTGCACTGTGGTGCTTTTCAATGCCAAACGTCAAACACAAGCCTACTTGGTCAACACCTCCCGCAAAGCTTTCACATCGGTCGCATTTTCACGCTGTGGCCGTTATGTGGCGACCGGCGAGTGTGGCATTAATCCCGCCATTAAAGTATGGGAGCTGGACTCGCCGAATGGCAATCTAGAGCACACCACAGGCGGCAATGTGGTGGCGGAATTTTTCGATCATAAATATGCGGTCACATGTGTGGTGAGTATAGTTGGAAATGTGTTGAGTTTTGAATAAAATAAACTTTGAAAATTTTGTGGCCTTTTTACCAGTCGAATAATTTTTATCAAAATATTCTTTTGAGTTTTGGCGAAAACAAGCTGAAAAATGCTACAAACAATAACAACTACTATGATGCAAATTTCGCTCTTGTTGAAGGATCATGGTAAAATGGTTACACACTGCGGTTTAGAAATTCCTCATCTCCTATCCTTAGTTCGATGACCAGTAAAGGTGATGAAAAATTTCTAAGCAAGAACACAAAGCGGTTTGACAAGATCCTTCAACAAGATCGAAATTGCAATCATCGTAGTCTGTATTGTTTATAGCATTTTTCAACGTGTTTTTACCAAAACTCAAAAGAATAATTTGATAAAAATTTTTCGACTGGTCAAAAGTCCCCGAAATTTTCAAACAATAACTAAATTAAAATAAAAAAATATTTCACGTCTTCTTTACAGGCCTTCTCACCCACCGGCAAGTACCTGGTATCCATTGGTTCACAACACGATATGATTGTGAATGTATTCGATTGGAAATCGAATCAAAAAATGGCCTCGAATAAAATTAGTTCCAAAGTATCAGCGTTGAGTTTTGCTGAAGATGGCAGTTATTTTGTGACAGTGGGCAATCGACATGTCAAATATTGGTATATGGAGGGCGGCCGCAGGGTATTTACTAAATGATTTTGTACACTCTTTTCAATAACTAATTTCTCTCCCTCTCTCACTTCCAGTACAAGGATCCCATTCCATTAATGGGACGCAGTGCCATATTGGGTGATTTGCGTGATAATGATTTTTGTGCGGTCGCCTGCGGCAATGCTGAAACTAAAGATCGCACATATGCCATCACCCGTCAAGGACATTTAGTTGAATTTAGTTCGCGACGTTTGCTCGACAAATGGGTACAATGTCGTACGACGAGTGCCAATTGTTTAACGGTGAATGCACGTTTTATACTCGTCGGTTGTGCCGAAGCCATAATACGCATATTTAATGCCGCCACATTGGAATATGTGACAACATTGCCGCGTACGCACTATTTGGGTGTAGATGTGGCGCAGGGTATACATATCAATCATATAATGACAGTACCACCGCAAGCGAAATATCCCGATTGTGTGGCGATGGTGTACGATGAGCAGCGATCGAAGGTGAGTTTGAGAGGCGATTGAGATTTGAAAATGATCAAGCACTCAGGATTAGAGGCCAAAAGGAATTAACTTCAAACTAGGAATTTTCAATTAATTGCTTCAACTAGTTTTAATTAATCTTTTGCTGACTAAACAAAGATTAAAAAAGGAATAATATTAAATAATCATTCGATTCAGGGAACCAAGCTTAAAAGTAAAAAGAAAAAAGATTAGAAAAAATATATATGAATAAGAATAAGGATTTTTGATTAAGGATTTATGATTAAAGTTGAATGAGCTAACATCACGAACTGAAGATTAGCGATTAAGTTCTAAGGCGGGTTTTTAGGCTTAAAGATTGAAATAAGAATTAACTTCGAACTAGAAAGTTTCGACTAATTGACTAAAATAATTTTGATTAGCATTTTGTCTGATTTATCAATGCCGTTGATAAATGGACTAAGATAAAAGATTATAAGTTAAAAGAAAATAAAAACGATTGAAGATTAAAAAATTTTAAAGAGTTTAAAGGAGGCTTTAATAGAGATTAAAGATTATAATTTATAAATGATCAGTGATTAAGATTTGGAATTTAGAGACTGAAGATTTGTTAGTCCCTATTAAAGATTGACAGGAAATAAGATGAAAGATTATAGACTAAAGAAAAAATTAGATCGCGAACTGACGATTAACGATGAAAGATTATAATTTATAAATGATCAGTGATTAAGGATTGGAGATTAGAACTTAGAAACCAAAAATTTATAAGTCACTGCAAAAGTTTTAGGGGGAAAAAGATGAAAGATTAATGATTAAAGAAAAAAGTATATCGCGAACTGACGATTAACGATTCAAGATTATAATTTATAAATGATCAGTGATTAAGGATTAGCGATTAAATATTAGAAACTTTAGTTTCACTATTTAAGTGTTACGAGCATTAAGAGTAAAGATTACTGATTAAAGAAAAAATTAAATCGCGAACTAACGATTAAAGATAAAAGATTATAATTATAATCTTTAAATGATCAGTGATTAAGGAAGAGAGTTGAGAGAATGAAGATTTGTTAGTCACTACAAAAGATTTACGGGAAATAAGATGAAGGATTAATGATTAAATAAAAGATTAAATCGCGAACTGACGATTAGCGTTTATGTACTAAAATTTCTTTTAAGGATTAAAAGATTAGATAATAGATAAAAGATCAAGTGTGCGTTATTGGAGACTAACTAGATATTTTTCTATAAATTAATTGAATAAAATTTTCATTAATTATATTGTTGATGAATCAACGCTGTTGGTAAATTAGATTCTTAATAAACAAACTCCGTGGAATTAATGGTTAGTGCAAAAAAATTTGAATTTGAAATCTTAACAAGTTTGCTCAACTGAATAATTTCGATTATTCGATTAAATGAATTTTTGATTAATCTTTTTGTTGACTAATTATTTTGTCGATTAATCAATGCTATTACTAAATCAATTCTATTGCTTTTGGTGTTACTTAGTTAGTTATTTTTTTAGTTATACTATAATTAATAATAATGTGATTAATCGAGCAATTACTTGGTTAAATTTTCTAAATAATCAAGTTAGATAGATTAGAATTATTCAAAAAGTGATTAGTCGAGAAATAATTTGATTAAATTTGTCATTAATCAGTTTGCGGTTACTCAGTTTGATTTATATTCAAATAAGTTAATCTATATTAATCATGATATGATTAATCGATCAATTATTGATTTAAATTATATGAATAATCAGATTGATTAGTTTACAATTAACTAAAATCTGATTAATCTTTAAAATACTCAGTTTGCTTTTATAATCAAATTTGTTAAGCTATAGTTAATTATAATATGATTAATCGATCAACTATTTAAATTATCTGAATAATCAGATTTGCTAGATTATAATTAATTAAAATATGATTAATCTTGAATTGAGTTCATTAAATTACTGATTAATCAGGTTGTGATTACTCAGTTTAAATGATAATCAAATTAGATAAAGTATAATTAATAGTAATCGAGTAATTATTTGCTTAAGATTTTTATATAATCGAGTTAATTAAATTGGAATTAATTCAAATATGATTAATTTTGAAAGGAGTGGAATATTTTCTAGTATTTGTGGCTGCTAAGTTTTCTGAATAATCAAACTGTTAAAAGTTAGTCAGTATGATTAATTGGGAAATTAAATCGATTACAATTAATCAATATGTCATAAATCTTGAAATTAGTTGTTTAAATTCTTTCATTAATCAGGTTGTAACTAATCAGTTAAGTGAATAATAAATAATTAGTTAGATTAACATCTTTTATAATATGATTAATTGAAAAATTATTTGATTGAATTTGTGGAAGAATTAATTTAATTGCCTATTAATCATTTAAAACGCGATTAATCGGGAAACGAATCGGTGTGATTAATTGATAATGATTAGTTATTAATCACGTTCAGGTTAATTGACACAATTAATCGATTAATCGTAAACCCTTCTAAAAACAAAACAATCAAGTCTTGAAACTGAGTACAGATCTGGAATATCGACAGAAGTCATTTCCTTTTTTTTAATTTTTTTCTTAGAATTTCTTTAAATACACTTTTTTCTCTTCTCAGGTCAGCTGCGTCTACAACGATCACTCACTCTACATCTGGGATATGCGGGATATTAAACGTGTTGGCAAATCGCACTCCTTTCTCTATCATTCCACCTGCATTTGGGGCGTGGAAACCGTGCCATACAACTTGGAGCGCGAACTGTCCGATACGCTACCCGAAGAATCGTTTGTAACATGCTCCTCAGATGACACAATACGCGTTTGGGGTCTCGACGGTTGTACCAACACCGAAAATTATCGTAAAAATATCTACTCTAAAGAGCTACTAAAAATCATGTATATCGATGATGAGCTCAATTTTATCAAAGATCAAGATTTGGCGGGTGATAAAAATTCAAATACAGCCTATGATGGACGTAATGGTGTACGCTGCATACGAATTAGTCCAGAATTGCAACATTTAGCGAGCGGTGATCGTTGTGGTAATATTAGAATTTATAATTTGGCCAACTCAAAGCTGATCATGACAATTGAGGCGCACGAATCGGAGGTGTTATGTTTGGAGTACTCGAATGAGAAAATTGAGCGCAAGCTGTTGGCGAGCGCAAGTCGTGATCGGCTCATTCACGTATTCGATGTGGCGCAAGACTACTTGCTGCTGCAAACGCTCGATGATCACTCGTCCTCCATAACGTCGATAAAGTTTGTGGGCGCGGGACTTAATTTCCAAATGATTTCTTGCGGTGCAGATAAGTCGATTATGTTCAGATCGTTTCAGGTAAGTGATGAGCATCCTGCATAAAAGTAGAGCATTTGCTCAGGTGAGTAGAAGGGGGATTCTTTGTCTTTGGCTCAACAAACCGAGTCTGAGCAAATGCTTGACTTTTATGCAGAAGGCACAAAGTGCTTTGAGAAAATAAATTTAAATTCTCTTTTTTCTCACTTCACAGGGCAACATTTTCCTGCGCGGCACAAACACATCCGGCAAGACGACCTTATACGACATGGAAGTCGACTCGAACTCCAAACACATACTCACCGCTTGCCAGGATCGCAATATACGCGTTTATGGCACACAAAATGCCAAACACACAAAAACCTTTAAGGGCTCGCACTCAGACGAGGGTAGTTTGATTAAGCTCAGTCTTGATCCCAGCGGTATTTATGTAGCCACCTCCTGCACAGATAAAACGCTCGCCGTCTATGATTACTATTCGAACGAATGTATGGCGCGCATGTATGGCCATAGTGAGCTAGTGACTGGACTCAAGTTCACCAACGATTGTCGCCATCTCATCTCGGCTAGCGGTGATGGTTGTATATTTGTGTGGCAAGTACCGCACGATATGATTGTGACAATGCAAGCGCGTCTATCACAACAGCGTTTACGCTCTGGTCATGCGCCTCTGCCGACACCGCGTCCTGGTTCCATTATCGCCACACCAGAAGGCATCATTATCGAATCGCCAGCGCATGAAATGGAAGAGCTGGCGACACCACAAAAATATGTTACCTCACCATCAATGTTTGGCGAAGAGCAAGCGCTAACGCCTGGTTACAAATTCTCTGATGTGGGACAGCTGCCGCAATGGGCGAAACGTAAAGCGGGCGCGAATACAGATGAGCCCACTGGTGGAGGTGGCGGCGTTTCTATACCCGGTTCTTCGCTATCCGCCATGCAACCTGCTTCGTCCACCTCGAATTTGAGCTCATCGCCTAGTCAGTTGGGTGTTGGTGGTGTGCCACGTGTGCGCGGTCGTTGGGCTCAACGTGGTCAATTCGATCCTGATGATTTGCGCTCGAATTCAGAAAGCCCTTTGGGTACTGTATCAACGACTGTTGGTAGCGGCAGCATACCTGGCGTAAACGTTGTCGGTGCTGGTGTAGGTGGTATGGGTAATACACAAACTTCGGATTACAATAGCGCTTCCTCTAAGGATATTATGTACAACCAGACTTACCTCAGTGAAGATTCATCAATTGATTCGGGTATGGAAACGCGACGTGAACTTAAATTCATTGGCAGCAATAATACGGGTACAGTACCAATTGTGGCTGCTGGTAGTAATGGTGGTACAACAGCGAATCGTTTAGCGCCTGAAAAACGTAAACCTGGCCTGCGTTTTGATGCGCATACCAATGAACATGATGGTGATGTTGAAGATATTTCGGATGGCGAACGCACAAGTTCGGATCATGGCATGTTCTATAATAACATATCACCTAGCACACCGACGTAAGTGTCTAAGAGGTCGCTAGGGGGTTAAAAATTTCAAAACTACTTGCTAAAAAATCTTTGAGAGCTTTTTTCATAGAACAAATTTTTAAATGTACGCTTTTGAGCTAATTTTCGTTGCTTTAATGTGCGTTAAAGGGTTACAATGTTATATAGGGTCGCTAGAGGGTTAAAATTTGAGCCTACAAACTTCACTAGGGGTGTTCTAAAAAAACGTATATATAAAAAGGACGCTTTAAGGTTAATTTCATTATTATCTTTATCATACGTGTGCTTTAAACGGTTAAAATTAATATCTTACGCTTCTAGAGGGTTAAAGATTACAAAATAATGGCCAACAAACTTTCTTAGAAGTGTTCTCTGAACTTTTTCTTCTATATAATGGACGCTTTAAGCTCGATTTCGTTCATTGTCTTGAAGATAGGATAAACACTTGAGGGTTAAGGGTTAAAATTTGTATCTGAGGTTCCTTAAGGGTTAAGATTTTAAAATAACTATTATATTTATATTTAAAATTATTAATATTATTAATTTTTCTTGAAAGTCCAAAAAAAGAAAAAGGGTTAAGGTTTTAAAGGCTTAAAATTTGGTAATTTTTTACCGAAAAATTTTACTAACCATTTCTTCCAATGAAATCATAAAAAGAAGGCAATAAGTGCACAGACACACATTCGCCTACAAGTTTTCTTACTTTACTTCGTTCCCATTAACCCGTGAAAGCCAAGAAGCAATTTTCCGAAACAAATTTGCATACTTTGAGGAGTTTTAGCTTCTTTGATCAGTAGGCTGAGTTAAGCATTTTTTTTTGAAGGTCGAAATAAAAAAAATGGCTATTAAAGGGTTAAACAGATCCATGTCAGAAAACTCCGGTGAATATTCTTCAAAAAAGTTAAGCTTCTTTGAGCAGTAGGCTGGGTTAAGCATTCTTTTTTGAAGGTCGAAATAAAAACAAAGTTTATCTTCAATAGGTTTAAGGCTTTAAAGGGTTAAATTTTTGTAATTTTTCACGGAAAAATGTTGCTAACCTTTTTTTGCCAATGAAATTTTTTCATAAAAGGAAGTCACACACAATTGCCTAGAAGTTTCCTTACTTAGCTGCGTTGCCATTAACCCGTGCAACCCCAAAAGAAATGTTTCGAAACAAATTTTTATATTTCAAGGAGGTTTAGCTTTTTTAATCAGTAGGCTGGGTTAAGAATTTTTTGTTTTTGAACTTAGAAATAAAAAAAAATTGGCTTTTCAAGGGTTAAGCAGACCCATGTCGAAAATCTTAGGCGAATATTCTTCAAAAAAATTAGCTTCTTTGATCAGTAGGCTGGGTTAAGCATTCTTTTTTGAAGGTCGAAATAAAAAAAATTTATCGTAATGGGCTGTTAAAGGGTTAAGTTTTTATTTGTTTATATTTCTTGTGAATTTTTTTCTTTATTTTGTTTTTGGAAAACGAAACTCTTTCTAACGAAACTCTCCGGCGAATATTCATTAGAAAATATTAACCCTTTAACGACCATTTTAATTAATTTTATTCAAGCTTGAAAAAGAAACGGTTGATATGAATTAAAAAGTATTAGATTTAGAGTTTTTATTACATGAGCTCTCCTTTTCTCTCCAATTCCAGTGAATTCAAAGTAAACGCCATGAATGAGGATGAACTACGAAAGTCGGTGCGTCGACAAAAGTTTGAAAAAGCTGGCTTAACACTCCCCGGCAATGGTAGCACACATACAGCAAGCACTGGCACTGGCACCGGCACCTCCGACACCGAAGACGAAGGCTCAACACCGAGCGCTGAAAATGCCGAACGTTCGCTAGCATCCACGCTAGGTGGCAGCTCTGAGAGTATACCACAGACGACAAGTAGTTTCTTGCAGGCGGCGCTGCCCGAGGGACCAGGTAGCATGCTGGAGCGTGGTAGCACAAGTGAGTTTTTAGTAGGGGGTACTGAAGGTGTTTTCAAAAATGTTAAAATTTGTGTTTTCTTACAGCTCGTCGCAGCATAAGTGCCAAACATAATACAGAAAATGGCAAACCTGTCACAGCCGCGCCCACCATAACCAAATCGTTTACCAGCACAAAGAAAGATGAGCTGTTGAAGGTGATTAGTGAAGTGAAGCAGCAATTGGAAAGTGTAAGTATTTTGAAAAATTAATTTTTCGCATACAAATATATTGAAGGCTGAGTGGAAGATTATCTACCCTACTGCAAAATATATCTTCAAAAACGCTCAATTTCAGATTTTGTTTAAAAAATAACATAGCTGAAATGTTTTCCAATAACTTTTGGTTTCAAAATTTGGTTCAAGGAAATTCGAACTCGGAATGAGCTTCAATAACGCCCTACCTAAACGAAAATTAATACATACATTCTCAGTTGAGCTAGCGCAATTTTGAAAAAATTCGAAAATTTCAGGTTTTGAAAAAAAAAATTCAAATAGTTCGTTTTCGAAAATATTTTAAGTTAGCGTAATCTTCAACTCAGCCGTCGATATGCCTAATATAATTTTAGGAAGTTTTTTTTATTTAAATATTTTTATTTGTTTCGTTCCTAATACATATTTGTGTCCGTGTCTCTCTCTTGCTCTCTCGAATGTGTCTGCATTGACGCACACCAAAAAAAAAAAAACACAACCCAAAACCAAAAATCCCCCATACTCCTGTTTGGTGTTTGGTATTTGTTTTGACGGTTTTATTATACAACGTTTTGGTGCTTAGGGCGCACGTAAAAATGGCGTTAAAAGGTTGAATGCTATACCGGAGGTGAGAAATGTATATTGAATGAACACACGCTGTAACGCTGTTGTAATGCGCACTACTAAGGACTCTCTAAAAAACTTGGCTTTTCTAAAACTACTACTACTACTAAATACCACTACTGCGCTGTTTGTTGTTCTTTTTTTTACTAAAAACTTTTGTATATACATCCAAATCGTTTGAAATCATATAATTAACTGCATCTTTTCGTTTTTGTATTTCATTCGCATTTTCGAAATTTTTCGTACGCACTTTTCGAATACCTCGTAACACCAACTCACACATTACATAGCTTAATTGAAACATTAAAAAATTATATTCGAACATTTCATTAAAAAAAAATTTTATTTATAACAAAATCGCATGCACCTAAAAAATCGCCTACATTTGAATTCATCATCCTTGATTTTGTTTGGTGTTGAACAGAACAAAATTTGGGTTTTTTTAATTTCGAAATAAATAGGGTTTTTTCATTATGCGATTTCTTTTTAGAAAGATTAATTTTTCAAACTTGAGATATTGACGGCTTGTTTGTAAGTGCCTTATCTCTGAGCTACGTAATTTTTCGAACAAATTCTGAGATTGGACGTTTTCTTTCACTAAGAAGCATGTATCAAAATCACGTCCACTTGCGCCCCAAAAATTGATGAGTCCCGAAGAGATGGGAAAAACTTGATCAAAACTCAACATATTAAACACATTTCGAAAAGTATAATCATAACACTGTACAGTAGCCGGCTGGGTATGGGATCTAGCCAAAATTTTTTGATGAGATTGAGACATATGTTCTTAAAAAAACTAAGTACCCCCTTTTTCGAAGTTAGCCTCCAAAATTTAGTTATGGGCTTTCGAAGTTCGAAATAAGAAACTTTTATTTTTGTTTTTCCAAACACTGTACCTAAAAAATTAAAAAAATATGGGCGTGGTCTGCTTGACTACCTTGTTCGATTGATATCCACATTTTGTTTTAAAAGTTGCCAAAGGCGTCAAAAATTATATCTTCGAAAAATATTGAAGCCGCATGTTAAAAAATTTTCCAACTGATTTCGAAAAACTTCATGCCGTTGGAAAAAAGTATAACAATCGAACAAGGAAGTCAGGCCACGCCCACATTTTTAATTTTTTAAATACAGCAATTGGAACAGCAAGTTTAAAAGGCTCTAATTTCGAGTTTCTAAAGCCCATAACTAAGGCCAACTTCGAAGAAACGGGGTACGTAGTTTTCTTATATGTGTCTCAATCTCTTCAAAAAAGTTGGTTAGATCCCATACCCAGTAAACAAGTTGAATTTGCTGTATAGTGTAATCTAAGTTAGTTCGAAGATTCATTCTCTTTTTCAATTATCAATTTGTTAAAAGGGACCGTTCAAGTATTACGTCATCACTATTGGGGGGCGGGGGATCTTTTGTTTGCTTATTTTCGATGACATGGGGGGTGGTGGAGTATGGATGATGATTATGTCATCAGTAGTTACCCTGCTAACCTCTTCTGATATGTTCTTGAAAAATTACTGGATAGCGCTTCCCAAAAAAGAGGATAAAAATGTGGATAATTTTGTTCAGCGGGCTTCCTTTTCTATCCATGTGGAATCAGTAAATCTGATATATATGAAATTTAGCACTAAAATTTAAAAATGCCCACTATATTTTCCATTTTTCTGCTGAGAATGGAAAATAAGTCGACCCCTATTTTTTTATTTCACCCATAGTAGTCTGAGTTATGAATTTTTGAATTTTAGGCATTTTGAAAATTGAATTTTTTCATTACTTTCTAGTTCGTTAACCAATTGACGGAATTTGATCAAATTTTAGGACTGGCCTAATGAATGTTAGATCTATCTAAAAAAAAACTTAAAATTAAAAATTATTTTTTTTTTTATTTTTTTTTACAAAATCTTTATAAACAATTTGTAATTGAGGAAAAAGAGTATAATTGAATTTCGTTTTTTTTTTTATATTTAATCATAAATTGGTCTTTTAATAATTTTCAGTAAAAATTTCAGAGTGGTCATTTAAATGGCTGTTGAGTTATAATTGTAAAAAATCTGCTGACGTAATATTTGAACGTTCCCAAAGTCGATCGCAAATATTGCTTTCTCACCGGGTCCTGAAGCATGTGTCAAGTTTCAATTCTCTATTTTACTTAAGAGTTACTAAAAAATCGAACGCAAGATTCATTCTCAATATTTTATCAGAAATTTCCAATATCTCTATCAGCACGTCACCTATCGGCGTTTTTCTCGACACGAGCGCCTCCTTGCTAGTGAAGTATTTCTTAGTACCTGAATGATGGTGAAAATTTCAAAACCCCAGCTCAACGGAAAGTTAGTTCAATATCGAAATCATAATCTCTGTGAATGAAATTTTCCAAGTATCACTACCCGTGCGCCACCTATCGGAATTATTTTTGTTGCATACATACTATTGCGTTGAGGTAGGAAACAAAACGATGATGCCAAGTTGAAGCTCCTACCTCAAAGGAACGTTAGTTGAAATTCGCATTTCTTGAATAGAGCGACTTAAGCGCCACCTAGCGGATTCAAATTATTATTAAACGTTTGAAAATTATTTAATTAATACACACGCTAAATATTAGCCAAATCCATTCGTAATTAGGATTTTTCGTTTCTATTACTCCGATTGTAGCCCCACCTAGTGGATTTTTTTTTAATAAATAGAATTTTTGAAAATATAGCGACCCACGCGCCACCTATCGGATTTTTTATTTATTTTTTTCATAATATTACATTGTTATCGCCCACAAGAGCGACGAAAGCCACCTAAAAAAACAAACATTTTAAAAATAAAAATAACTTTTAAATATTAAAAAAACAAAAAACAAAATTATAAAAACTAAATTTAAATAGGAAAAACATATAAATATAAAAAAAATTATTCTTAAAAAAAAGAAATTATAAAAATTGGTGAATATTTTAAAAGAAAAATTATATTTTTATAAATACAAATTTAAATAAATAAAAAATTAAAAATAAAAATTAAAAAAATTCAATTGCATCGGCCGGGAATCGAACCCGGGCCGCCCGCGTGGCAGGCGAGCATTCTACCACTGAACCACCGATGCTTGTTATTTTTAGCCGCACAAATAGCAACTTCAGCTATAGCATGCAAAAACGAAGTGCTGAGGTAGGGAGAAAATTAACAATGCGCGCTACAAAGTTGTTGTTAGTGCGAAACTATAAATACCTACATACATACATGCATAGAAGACACAACAAAGTGAAAGGGATGTATGCGAAAGTGGCAAACTCGAAATAATTCAACTAATCAAGCATGCATACAAAACTACATACAACTAGGCTGCGCGTAACAAACATACATACACACATGTATAGGTGGCCTATTCACAATCAGCTGGGAAAGCTGTTAACCCACCACATGCCTTCGTGTACAGATTAAACATGAAAAGAGTACTAAATGTTTTTTAATAAAATGTCATCAATTTACTAATTCTCCTTGCTTATCTAACAAAATATCACATATGTGTTGCTGTAAATGCATATGTATGTCACTTAATGTCAGTGCTTGTCGTATGTTAACCATAACAGAGTTAATACTAACTTAGGATTTTGTTTTAAAAATTTATTACTTAACCTAATTAATTTATTTTTTATTTCTATTAGGTTGGCTATCGATCGCTTCGTGGTAGTCACAGCATATCGGATCTAAGTCTAGCGGGCAACATGGATAATGCGGCAAGATCGGCAGCAGCGGCAAATCGTTATGCAAAGACAGGTGAGTTATTGATTAAATGCATAGTTTCATGAAAAATGTTTGTATGTAGGTCCAATATTTATGAAAAAAATGAAAAATAAGAACTTAAAACTAAAGGAAAATAATAAGTTTTTTTTTTTTGATCTGATAAAGCAATAGGATTTTCAAATTAGGTGCATAGGTGTGTCAATTTACAATATTATTTCAGAACTTTTTTTAAAACACCCTATCCTAAACTTTTTGTGAAAACGACCAATTTCAAAATTTTATTCAGAAAACCTTTATAGGCCCTATACACGATGCGTCTGAGTGAAGAGTCAGTTTAGGTGTATTAGTGAAAATGTGTATGTAGTAGTTACACCGACATGACTCTACCCAGTCAACATTTTCTATCGCGGATGTGCCCATAAAGTTACTTCAAGAAGTTGAATTTCATCGCAGAAGTTATCGCTGTTTCATCTTTCTTCGGGAAAAATTGTTCCTCATCCGTACGGCTCTTATGCGACCCTTCGAAAAGTGACTTTTAAGTGTCGTCTGGGGGACAGAAAAATTATGAAAAAAAATTAAAAAATTCGTTTTACCGGGGCTCGAACCATGAACCCTATGCGGGGTAGGCGATCACGCTAGCATTGTCTGATATTTGCATACAAATTCAACAATATGTATTCCAAACACAAGCTACCGCCACTAACGCTACACTTAGTAACTAAGTAACGGAGTAACTTCCACGTCAGATAAGCGATATTTATGTTTCTTGTTGTTGTACAATGTGAAGCACCTTTTAGAAATGACGCAAGCGTTACTTATGCGATATGGAAGAGAAAACGTTCTTCAAAATGTTAGCAGGGTAGCATTACTCAAAAAAATCAAAATGAGTTTGATATTTTGTAGAATGACGGCGAGTCAACACGTACACAGATGACTCGCGAGTCAGACGCACTGTGTTTAGACCCTATTATACGAAAAATTATTGAACTTATATTGAGATTGTGACTTTTTTATACTCATTCTGAAATTGGAGGGTTCTTTAAAAAAAACTTCTGAATTAGAGCATTTTCACAAGAGCGTACGCAGGGGGGCAGGGTGCCGTTGCCATAACCTTACCGAATGAAACTGAATGAAAAAACCCAAGAAAAATTATAGTTACTTAGCAAATATATAATTCCACCCCCCAAAGTAAGAGAAACTATAAAGTAACTGAAACTATAAAGTAAGAGAAACTATAAAGTAACAAAAACTATAAAGTAACAGAAAGTATTAAGTAACATAAACTATAAAGTAACAGAAACAATAAAGTAACAGAAACTATAAAGTAACAGAAACTATAAAGTAATAGAAACTATAAAGTAACAGAAACTAAAATGTTACAGAAACTATAAATCAACAAAAACTACAAAATAAACAAAAATAAAGAAAAGGAAACTATAAAGTGAAAAATAAGAGAAAATAAAGAAAAACTATAAAGTTACAGAAATTTGAAAAAAAATTCTAAAAAAATTTTAAGTGAAAGAAATTGTTAAGTAACAGAAACTACAAAGTAAAAGGAAATGAAGAAAAAAAGATAAAGTAACAGTTACCATAAAGTTACAGAAACTATAAAGTAAAAAATACTATAAAGTAAAAAAGACTATAAAGTAGCAGATACTATAGAGTAACAAAATTTTTTTTAAATTAAAAAGAAAAAATGTTTAAGTGAAATAAACTGTAAAGTAACAGAAACTATAAGGTAGCAGAAACTCAAACAGCTAAGAGAAAAAACTATAAAGTAACAGTAACCATAAAGTAACAAACTATAAAGTAAGAAAAACTTTCAAGTTAAGGATAATAAGAAAAAATAACTTTCAGCAGAGCAGAACACAACTCTTTGAAGAAAAAAAAACTTTAGAGTAAGAGAAACTATAAAGTAAAGAAACACCAAAACATTTCGCAAGTAGCCGTTTATAAGATTTCTCTGAGTAAAGTCCAAAAAACACTTTGTAACAAATACAATGCCTTAAGAACCATCTTGTAGTATTACTAAACATTTTATATTAGACATCCTTGTATGCTTGTTCTCATCAACTATCTGTTTCTCTTTATCTCTTTACCCAATCCATTCCATGCTCTCTCAAAAAACATGCTGCTTGAAATAAAAAAAAAAAAATGGAATAACGTATTGCTACTGCTAACTTTTATAAAAACTAATATCAATAATGCTCGTTTACTAACTAGTAGATCCTCTTAATAAATCCCAACAGTACGCTAGTTATTATCAATCACCACCAAATTTACAACAGCAACAACAACATCAACAACAAATCACGACCTACGCGCAACAAACAAAAACACCACAACAATATCAAACAGCAACACCTTACCCACCTTATGCACAGCAAACTTTCAATCAGCAACAGCAACAACAATCACAACATTTTTTCAATTGCGCTGCACCGCGCTCTATAATGCAACAAAATTGTCAAGCAATGCGACAAGTACAACAACATTATCCACCATATCCGCATCATGTGGGCGTACATCAAATACATCCACCGCCAGGTGTGCCTTTTATGGCGCCCAATACGAGCGTTGCCACAACGCAAGCAAACACTAAACAGCGCGCTTACAAACAAACGACGAACGCTTTCAATAGTTCAACGCTACCAGCGCAAGGACAGCATACGCGCATCAAACGTAATCCAGCAGGTAACGCGCGACGCACGCCAAGTATTTTGAAGCATTATAAATCATGTCCTGTGTCGCCAGTGCACGAGGAAGTCGAGTGGTCGGCGGATAATAAGAATAGCATTGTAATAACTGAACCGAAACGTCACTCGGTATACGCAGAGGATGCGCGCACCATACTCGATATGATACAAACCGACACAGAGAAAATGATTGAAGAAATACAAAAGAAATATGGCGATTTGGATGATATTGGCGTGGATTTGTGTGATGCTAGGCGAGGAGGTGGGCGTTACACCCAAATGGTCACATCACAATCAGTGCCGTCGTGTCTTTCGCCGCCTGTTTATGCGCGTGGGCAAATGTCTAGTGTAGCGTCGCGCGCAGCAGCTGCGCACACAGCGCACACGCTACCCTATCAGATGTGCTCACCCGGCGCAGTAACGCCACCAACACCAAAGCGCGCGGTGTCCGAATATTACATCTATCAAGAGTTCTATCAATGTCATCGCAATGTTTCACTCTCCGATATATTAGCGCCTGAGCAGCAATTAGATATGCGTCGTTTGGATGAAGCACGCTTCTTAGAGACACAACGCCACTCCAGCGCCAGCTTCTTTCTTACATCACAATTTGGTGAACGTAAAAGTCAGGAATCGTTGCTGTCGGATGAATACTTGGATGAGGGCAGTTATTGTAATAGTATGGAGAGCGTACTCTCCGATGATAGCGATTGTAAGAGCGCGCCTATGGAAACACAGGTGCAGCGCCATGCGGGCATACGCAATTTTATATTGCATGGACCGGTGAGCGCGGCGGCAGCAGCTACCGCGTCACAACTGGTCACCAAATCGTATGGCTCTAGCCCAAACGCATATGGCAGCTTTGATTATTTTATGCAGCAGCGCAATTTGCAGAACTCGCCGCTACCTTATGAGAGCTTCGATATGTCTAGCTATAATTTAGAGAATTTTAAAACGAAAGGCGTGCGCGCGAAGTCTACAGCAGCACCACCACCGCAAAAGCAACTGCCAAGTTCAAAAACATATCCTAGAATCGCTGACGCGCCACACGCATGCATTGGCAGTGCTAAAGCGGAGGAGATACCAACGCTTAGCTGCAAAAATAAGCAATACAATTCAGGCGTGAATAAAAGCTTGAGTCAAGATTTTGCGCAACACCGCCTACAACACACAACGAATCCAATGCAAAAAGAGCGCGCTACCTATGAAGACAAGTTGTTTGCGAAAAAGGTCGTGAAACCTAAACCGCCTGTGCCAGCAAAGCCGCAAAATCTTGTATCAACCTTGACCTCCACTGTAGAAATATCACACGCTAGCAGCGCGCCTAAAGATAACACACCAAAGTTTTGCGCTTTCGATGTTGACACTACAGATGCGGGCTGTCAATCGCGCACCGCTAGTGTTGTTCGCAAATTCGAGCGGAATCTACAAAAGTTTGAGCGCGAAAAGCAAGCAGAGTTGCATGCGAAGAAAACGTTCGGTATGCGCACGTCTGTGAGTAGTGGCGCGCTAACTACGCATAGTTGCTTGAAAAAGGTATCAAAATTCGATACAAACGCCGACAAACAAGCGGCGGCCGCAGCATCGCGACGCGCTACAAGTATGCGCACGCGCGGGCGCACTAAAGTAGCAGTGCGCTTCAATACAGTATCACAAATTAAGTATACGCCGAGTAATAAGCGCGCTGCTTCATGCGGTAGTGGTGACAGCAATGTTTGCGCGGAGTTTGCGCGCGAAACAACCGCAACATGTCCACTAAACGATATCAATCGCAATGAAACAACGTCACCACCGCTAGTTGGTAGTTTGCCGAGCGATTATGGTGGGGAGCGTTCATTCGAAATGTATATCGCTGAAAATGGTAATGAGCAGGAGAATATGAATATGGATAGCCTAAAATTATACACAAAACCAGAGCTACAAGCAGTGGTGGATGAGATACAACTAGAGCGCGAACGTGATACAAAATATAAAAAGAATATGGCTAATGTAGAAAAAACGGGTAGCGCTGACACCACCACAAGCAATCAATGCAAAAACATTGCACAAAAAATCGATATCATACAAAAGCTAATCGATTTGGAAGAACGCAAACTGGAACAAATACGCATAGCTACCGAATCGCGCATGCGCCCCTTTGCATGTAATTCCAAACAGAAGGGATATGTGAAAAGTTTAACCATGAATTTTGATATGCTTGCTAAAGGTATTGAAAAAGATATTGAAAATGAGCAGCGCCGCATATGCGCTGATAGTAATGATGCTGATTTATGCGCTTATGCGCGTCATATCAAACGTAATGTTAGTTTGCCGGATGTTTTAGAACGTACCGCCGATCTTTTTGGTAAATCACCGCCAGCTGCTACGCTCTCTTCAACAGATGACGATGAAGTTGAGTTGGCGAAAGAGGTGAAGGCTGATTCGGATGTAGAGGATGATGATGATGATGGTGTGGCTGTGACTGTGGTGCGTCATCTTAGCGAACACGAGAGTGAGAAAATGCGCATCGATTTTGATGAAAAGGATCGAGGTTTGCTGCGTGCGTTTAAATGAAATTTTTTTCAATACAATTGTTTTGGAATATATTTTTTGTTTGTGTTTTATTTGAAGAAAATTTTAGATTTTTCACTTGCGCACAATTTGTTCTTGGTTGAATTGGTGGCAAATTTCTTTTTTCTTAATTTTTTTGTAATACAACGATTATTTTTCATCCACCTTAAATATTTATACTCTATGTACATTAAAAAAAAAACACTAAATTAATTTCTATATTTTTAAACCATTCGCATCATTTTTTTTACTCCACTAAAACTGTTATACTAACCGAGATCATCTTCACATACAATCAAAATTACAACATTCGTTCAAATATCTGTTGTTTCTTTCGGATAGTTTGAGTGCCATGTCATATTTTATGTTACATTGACTCTCAAACTTTAGGTTTACGGCTGCATTGGTAATCAAACTATTCATTGCTTACATAGTTTGAGTGTCATGGTAATTTTTAGGTTACACTGATACTCAAACTGGCCTTTTCAACTCGAAACAATTTATTGCGAACATAGTTTGAGTGCCATAATAATTTCGAGGTTACAGTGACACTCAAATTATCCGCTTCAGGCTGCATTGACGCTCAAAGTATTCGTTTCAGGTTATGTCGTTGAGTGTTAATGCTTTTTTTTTCAACTCAAGCTCATATCACATTGGTGCTCAAACTATCCGCTGAGTTTTTCATATTATTTGATTTCATTTTCGCCGCGAAATCTCTACGGAGGCTTATGATGATGCCTGTGCAACGCGCCTCAGATCTTATTATTGTTATTATTATTATAAGGCCTTAATATACCGCGACCATTTATACGATCTATTGTGTGACCTTTCAACTTATTGCTGTATGCGGAGGCTCATTATAAATTTGAGCACCTTCTCAGATTTTTTATTCCATATAACGAACGGAGTGAGAGTGACCCCACCTAACGCAATGCATTCGCAGAGTATATGAACCAGCGATTCATCGTCCATCGCCTTAGATCTTATGATCAAAGTTTAGGTGCTAATGTATTTATATCACGTTACATTGCTGGTCAAACTGTCATAATCCATTGGCGCTCAAACTAGCCGCTACATTTTTTGTATTACTTTTTTCTTTTTATTAAAAATATACATTTTTTTTTTTTTTTTCAAATTTAAGTAATATAACACTGTACACAGTTTTTTTATTACATTTTTAACACATATTGTTATGTTTAGTTTACCCACAATCCCTTTTGTCAGCTTATTAACACCTTACATTTTTTCATTACAGGCAATCCAAAAAGTCTGCTACCAATGCCCACTGAAGATTCATCAATGCGTCGCTCCTGCTCGTTAAGCGATTTACATATGGGCAATAATTCGAATGTGGGTAAATGTAAGTAACCAAACTCCTTTCTTATACTGAAGGATTTTAATTATAAATTTTTTGTTTTACTATTTTAGCTGGCAAAACGAATGGCAGTAAATTTACAAATCCCGGCGTCGCATATCGCAATACCACAACGTCAAGATCTGCGCAGAAACGCAATAGTTTGCAGTTGAAAAGCTCGAGTGGCTTAGGGGCATCGACCTCCTCATCAATTGGCGTACTTAACCAAGCGGTAAGTTTAATGGAAGGGCAGAAATAACTGAACAAATGAATCAAAAGATGATTTGAAAGTTAGAGAAAGAGATCAAATTTACGACTTTGGGTCGGAGGACTGGCTATATGTCGCACAAGCTTTGTAGTACAGTAACTCTATTGAACTATGACCATCACTGACAGCGTACTGTAAAAAAACTAGCTGGTTATTTATAAATATTTTGATGACGTTATTTTGACATATTTATGTCACCGGACCCATCCTACGTCGCACCCAATTTGTAGGACACATGTATTCCTGAGCTAGTTACGACAGTGGCCGTTAATGAAATGAAAATAAATCTGTTATTATAATATTATGTCATGTATTTCATTCTCTTTCATTTTGTTTTCATTTTATATTTCTCGCTTCTTTAATCGTTCCAATTTTATTTACAGAGCGATTCTGAAAACGAGGATAATAATCGCGGTCGCAGCAGTGGTAGCAGTAGTCAAAATCGAACAAACGGTCCGACGGGTAAGCATATTTGTTAACACTTGATTAGCTCAAGTAATCGTTCCTAACACTCATTCATCATTTTTTAACCCAGCCGCCAATCGACAGTATACCAATAAGAATTCCAATACAAATAACAGTCGACGAAAGGGACCAAATTTCAATAATGGTGAGTATACAACCCATACCCTGATGTCCTTAATGGGTAGTTCCAGCGTAAAAGAAAATATAAAAACAAAAAACTTAAATTCATTAAAAAATGTTATCGCCTCAAAATATGTAGTAAAAGCTCTTATTTATTAAGCATTTTAAATCAACTTTTCTTCTTCTCTCTTTCCAGCCGCCCCTCTACAAGACGATTCTAGCTCCGAAGAGACACCGGGTAGTTCAACAAATTCTAAACCTATAGTGCCACCACGTCCACGTAATTTAACATTTGATCATAAAAATAAAGTTCTTAATAGTCCGCATGTTATGAAACAACGTGGCGCATTTGAAGCACCAGAATTTGGCGCGCTTGAGAATAGCAGTGATTGTAAGGCATCAAACTTGTTGCAACTTTTCTTAGACACTTACTAATCCTTTGTTTCCTTTTCACAGCAAAATCACAAGTCCACAACGTTATTAATAATTTATATACAACAACACAAACGGTCATGCAATTGCATGCGAATTTAAAGCATTGTGAAGATTCATTGATGTTAAAGGAATTGGAGAATGCTGTGATTATGACACAGAATATGTTGACAAATATAACACAAAATAAGTGAGTATAGAGGAGTAGAAATAGGATAACAGGAATTTGTTTTAAAGATTTTACTTTGCAACGAAACCCTAAGTAATATTTGTACCGTCAAAAAGTTTGAGTGTCACTGTAAAACTGATAGTTTGAGTGTCTATGTATTTTTTTCAGACTACATTGGCACTCAAACTATTTGATAAACCCATATCCCATTTTTTTGTTGTTGTTGTAACGGAGTGTAGCCCTGCCCAACATGTACTTATCCTTAAGCTAAATTGTCATCCATGTCTTCTAACGTGAGACCTAGGAAACTATCTGTTTCTACAGGGTTGGACCAAAGGGAGATGGGTCGTAGAAGATTGGGCTACGAAGAGCAAGTGAATAGGTGATTGGTGTTTTGAGAGGACGAGCCAGAGTGATTTCTTCAGCAATGCGAGGTGTTGAAGTATGCAAAACGGAATTCACCGAACAGAGCGCAACATGGCAGTCAACAGAAGTATGTGCTTCAGGGCCCGCGTGTGCACCTCTGGATCAAACGGCGTTGATGCAAGGTGCCGGATCCCATCAAAATGTTCACGTAGATGTCTCCTTACGGTCCTAGCAGGCGCTGCTAGCTCGAACAGTATTTTTTGTAAAATACTCTTGTGTGGGTGTTCCATGGAGTATGTGATGAAATACTCCTAGTTGGATTCGGGCGTCCAATCCTAGGGTAGCGCCATGTAAATTGGAGCACATTTTTTATATGGAATTTTATTTTCTTTTCTCCAACGTCTTTTACAGGGCCAATAAAAGTTTTTTTCAAAAGAATGCAAAAATCCGGGTGAATATTTAAAATTTTTTCAGATTATATTGATGCTCAAACTATTATTTAATTATCATTGCCACTCAAACTAAACCAAAACGCCCTGTTTTGCAATATTTTTCAAAAATTGCCTGAGTTGTCTAAAATTTTGTTAGATGATATTGACCCTCAAACTAAAAAAAACGCTATTTTTCACATTTCTTTTGTTCAACAACTCCCTGGGCTCCATGCCCTCAAACTATCGAATTCGGTTCCATTACCACTCAAACTCCTTGTCTTCAAAGTAAATTTTTCATATTTCATTGACCCTCAAACTCTCCATTTCGCTTACATTGATACTCAAACTTTTATTTCTAAAACGCCCCCTTTCACAATTTTCCAACAACTCTCTGAGTTTATTATACTTTTTTCTGTTACATTGTTCCTCAAACTATCTATTTCGGTTACATTGGCACTCAAACTGTTTTTGTGTTTTTGTGTTTTAAATTGTACTAATTCATTCATGTATTGAAATGGAAACGGTTAGTTTGAGTGTCAGTGTAGCTTTTCCAGATTACATTGACTCTCAACCTATCCATTTCGGTTACATTGGCACTCGAACTTTTTTTCAAAAACGCTCTATTTCTAAATTTTGTTGAACAACTTCGTCTCTCTATTGAAAATGAATGACTGCAGTTTACTTTAAAAACACATTATGAGATCTACCACTCAGCCTTCGGTATAGTCACATCTCGATCAAAATTTTTCTCGCCTTCATCTTTATGTAAACCTCTAACCATACCATTTTCAAATTTCTTTCAGAAATGACAAAACAAATTCCCAACATAATCACACGTACACCGTAACGGAGCAGGCGAATCTCGACAATGGCGATTATCTAATGATGGTGAATAATTGCGCTGATCTTTTGAGTAATTTTCGTATGAAGCACAAACTTGATGACTGTGAGAAAAACTCCTAGTGCATTAGACATGACAACAGCAGCAGCAACAAAACTGACAGCGCAGGAGAATTTAGCACGTAATTTAAGTTAAATAAAAAAGGAAAAATAGTTATAATTTAAAAATTAAAAATCTAACAAAGGCAACTATGTAAACTAACACGTAAACTAACTGGTAAAAGAAGGAAATGAAACAAAAGCCAATCGTTGATAAGAAAAAATGTATCTAAATGTGTCAACTCCATTTTGGAGATTTACTAATAATTTAAATTTAAAATTAATTAATATTAAAATTATATCATTAGAATTTATAAGTGAAAGGGTGAAAAAATTGCAGCGTATTTTATTAATGTAAATCGGTTAGCAAATGTCTAAGTAAAACTACATCTAAGTGAGCTAATGTAACTAAAGCAAACAAAAAGATAGTAGAAACAATAATAAAAAGAAAAGCATACAAGAAAATTATTTTTTTTAAGCATACTTTAAGGCGCTTAGGCAAGGAGAGCGCGGAGATCTATAGGCGAAAATGTAGATGAATGGGAGTGATGTGGTTTATTACATGCAGACAAACACACGCATATATATTTGCAGCTGGGGCATTCCATGTCAAATCGTAAAATTTTTAATCAACCTTCTGATTTGAATGAATTTTGGTAGAGAATTTTCGTTTATCATGAAACCAAGTTCTGTTAAAGGAAAACAGATTTCAATACATATTATGTAAACGACTATTTAAAAGAGAAACTCTAAAGCTTTCAAAGGAACTTTAAAGCTTTCAAAGGAACTCTAAAGCTTTCAAAGGAAGTATTTGAAGGTATAAAGAAATTTTGCGAAAACAAATTTGAAAAATTTACAAAATTGGATTTTTTTTTGTATTATATCAGAAGATAATTTTAAAGTTTTTTAATGTCTTATTTCTTTTCTTATAAAGAAATTTTGCGAAAACAAATTTGAAAAATTTACAAAATTGGATTTTTTTTTGTATTATATCAGAAGATAATTTTAAAGTTTTTTAATGTCTTATTTCTTTTCTTACTTATATGTCAGGATATAATAAAAAAAATGTTGTCCAAAATTTAATAGCAAACTTTAACTTTTATGTAGTGTTCATGCTGAGTCTTAAAAGCAGCATTTTCCATTTTCGGTCGTACATTTCGAAGATGCGTCCAAGCTGCCGCATTTTGAAAATGCGCATTTAGCTAATTTTCGAATGCTTAAGGTGCGTTCCTACATCGCAAGTGGAAGTATGCTTGCCTTTTCATATAAACTCCATTTCTTTTATAAAAGTGATTTCGTGGTTAAAGAAACCGACTTTCTAAACAAACTTGGAAACTCTTCACCTCGAAAATTGCAACTCGTAACAGGAAAAACTATTGCATAAGTACGTTGACTTGCTAAGTGAGAAGATATCCTAATATAAACAGTGGTTCGCGCAAAAGTATGCAACATTTTTTTTCACTTTTTCTTCATACAAAGTAATTTCGAAGATGCTAAAGCTAATGCAGAAATAAAGTAGCATTTAGTTACTTTTAGCTATCAAAATTGTATGAAAAAAATGCTGCATTTTGGGTTAAATGCTAAAATGCAAAATGCATGCTCAGCATGAACAGCACATTAAGATTGTTCTTAAAAATTTTAAATTTTTGAAATTATCGAATTTGTTTTCGAAATATATTTTCGACTAGAAAAAAAATTAGTAATAAAAAAAAGTTTTTCCTAAAATTTTGGAATTCATATTTTTGAAAATTGAAAAACCGGCCCGCTTAAAGTTTAAAGATAATTTGAAATATGTCATCGATATGTAAAAAATGTTGTCCAAAATTGAAGGGCAAACTTTAACTTTTACGATTATTCTTAAAACTTTTTAATTTTTGAAATTTTCAAATTTGTTTTCGAAATATATTTTTTATACCTTTTTTTTTACAGCTAAAAAGTACCCCCATAAAATTGACAGATTTTTGTAAGACGGTAGTTTCCGTTACATTGAAAAACAAATAATTTGAATAGGAAAGGGGAAAAAATTGAGTTTCGAACATTACATAAATTTTGAAAAAAAAAGTTCATTACGAACAACTTTTAGATTTTGAAAATATATATATATATATATTTCCATTGACAGAAGATAAGAGGAAACTGCCCGGCAAAAATTCTTAGCAATCAAAAGTGGTCGATTCTAAAAATGTGACGATTGGCCATGGAATGGCGCAATTGCAAATATCTATGCGTATTTGTTGTTGTAAGAAAAGTAATCTACTAAATTTAATTTAAATTAGCTTTATGCCTTATTTTACAATTACACACACACACAGGTACACACAAGTTCGTCAGTTGCATGGAAGATCATCCTTTTTCAAAATATGTTTCAAAAACCCTGTTTAAGAACTTTATTCAAAAACGAGCTATCTTAACATTTTTCCAAAAATTCTAGATAATTCAAAATTTGATTTACAAACGCCCTCTTCAAGCTAAAAATGTATTGGGATTTTGTTTAAATAAGGTGTTTTTGAATGTCTCTCTGAAATAGATCGATTTTCAACCAAATTTTGAAATAGTTCGTTATTGAAAAGAACTCTGGCCTAGACCGTTTTTGAAACGATTTCGAAAATAAAGTATTTTGAACAAATTTTTTAAAAAGGCCGTACCCCGTTTCTGTAAAAAATCGACAAAATTCTCGAAAATTGAAAACAAAAGAATTTTTGTCACTTACTCAAAAGCAAGTGAGGAAATAATTTTTTTTACAGAAACAACACAAAATTACTGTGACGTCAATATGACGTCAAATCGACTATTTCAGACGGTCGATTGAATTGAGATACAGAAACACAGTACAGATCTTCCACTCAGTCCTTTTTGTTTTGTATTTGTTCTGTCTCTGTTTTGAAACAAAAAATAAGCTAAAGTCTTTTTTTTTTGTAATTTGTTTGTTAAGTTTGCAGCAAATCTATAAATGTAATTATATTCTAAGTTTTGTTAAGTGCTTAGCTTTTAAGTGCATTACTAATTAGATAAATTTAAATTTTTAATTGGATTTTGTTTGTATTTGTAGATTGTATGTATGTTTGTACGGTATGTTCGTGTAACGGGTAATGTGAAAACATGTCAAATGGGAGAGCCAATTTATTAATGGTTGTAAACACTTAAACTACACTTAGACACATACAACACACATGCACAATTTAAGTGCGTTTAAGTTAATTATTTCTTTTTTTTCCTAATTGCCTTAATTCTTAGTTGTTAGTTGATTTAAGGAAAATTTATATGCTTATTGGCTTTAAAGGAGTAAAGTAATTGGAGAAGAGGAAAACATAGAAATTAGCATAGATTTTTTTTTTTTTTTTGTGTTGTAAAATTGTAAAGATTTGCCAAATTTAAAAAAAAAACGCTAAGTCAGCTAAGGAGTGGTGGGAAGGAGGGGTGTTGAACGGGACTAAGATGATTTGATGCAGCAACAAATTCTTCAAATTCAAAGCTTTCATTACAGAAAAAATAATAAAAAAAATTTTTCGACCAAATTTGCCTTTTTTGTCGCTAAAACAGAAGCGGTTATTGAGTCTTGAAAAAGAAACGAAATTGTTCTTTCTTTTGTATGAGCCTTCGAAAGGTTTGGCGAGCATTATTTCTCTTCCTAACTCTACAGCACCTCCTTCGCTCCAGCAAGTTCATTTCAGAAAGAATTAAATTTTTGCCAAATTAAAAAAAAAAAAAAATTTTAATCTTCCGCTATATTTTTTTTTTAGCGCTCTAATATAAAGAATTGTTTAGTCTCTTTCTCTGCCAAAACTAAAAAAAAAAATCAATTGTAAATTAAAAATTTGAATGCCATTACGAAAGGGTTTCCATTTATATTTGAAAAATTTAAAACTAAAAATTAATAATTTTCACCAAAAAAAAAATAAACTAACTAACAATACTGGGGGGTCATCATGTAATTCGATTCGAAAGAATTTTTTTTCGAATTTGAAAAAAAAAATCTATGTAATCAGCTTTCGAAACGCATTTCCTTTCGGATCGGTTTACATGATAAGGCCCCAATTTTGTTGATTAAAGCTCTAATTTAATAAAAACAAAAACATATTCTAGTTATAAAATTATCAACATTAGACTTTAGTAAACAAAAAGAATTGAAAAATTAACTCCAATTAAATTAGAACTCAGCAGAAAAAAATGCAAAAAAAAAAAATTTAAAAACTAAATTAAAATTTAACATTTACTTTAGAAATGACTACTAAAATTATTAAAAAAAAAAAACATTGTAATTGAGTAAAAGTATAAAAATTCATACATACTCTATTCTAACTATACATACATACATAAGTACACACACACATACATATATATATATACACCGCTAATAATTTCGTTTAATTAATTAATTAACGCTACTTGACAAATAACAAAAACAATAAGCTATGTTGTATTGTAATCCTAATTAAACAAAAAGACATACATACATACTACATAATTAAATTAATAACTAAAAATTAAAAAAAAAATAAAATTACTTTAAAATATATATAGAAACAATAAAAATGAATTATTTTTGAAAAAAAGAAAGAAAAAAAATGAACAAATTTTAAAGTCCGATTTGCATCTTGGCAGAAAAGAAAGTGGAACTTCTTGAGTGAGAGTGAAGAACTATTTAGATAATGACTTAACCTCATCTGGTGTTTCCAATTACCGTCAGCTAACACCAAGAACTGAAAACCGTAGCCGTAACCGATTAAAACCGTTTCAAAAACCGGAATCGGTTCCTAACGATTTTGAATTTCTTTATGTATTTTTCCTTTTTTTTTGTGGGAACATATTGTGACGAATTCCATGATTCCTCGACTATTTTCCCTAAGTTCGATCACTGTACGTAAAACACTCAGAATCTGCTTAATAAATAGTAGGCTTTATTCACTACTAAAAACCGTAGTACAATGTCTACACATTTCTGGGTTATTCGTGCAGCAGTGTTCTCGAAGCGTTTATCTATCGTCATCTCCTCTTTGTGCCACGTTCGCAAACATGCGAGCTGCCTCTACCTCTCTCGCTCTCACGTCATGTATCTAAACAGCTGTAGTTGTGTGGTAGTGACGCTAGTGGTGGAAATACGCTAGATTTGGGAGATGAGCGATTCTTGAGAACATTCGCCACAATATTTTCTTTTACCAAAGGGTACCCTGAAAAAAGGAAATTTAGTCATAGCTGAATGAAAGCATCGAAAAAAATTTACGAAATCCGAGAAAAAAGTCTCAGATATTCTAACGATTTATTTCATTTAGTTTTCATTCTAATATTTTTCTATTAGAAAAAGTAGTCAATTTTTTTTTTTTAATTTATTTTGCAATAATATTTTTTACAATGTACAGCAGCGGCTGGGTATTGGATCAAAACAACTTTTTTAGAGAGATTAAGACATAAGTAAAAAAAATTACGTTCCCCGTTTTTCGCAGTTAGCCTCCAAAACTAAGTTACGGACTTCCAAAGTTCGTAATTGGACCTTTCGAAAATTTGGTTTTCTATTTGTTTTGTTTAAACAATTTTTAAAAAATACACTTTCGAATGAAAAGAGAGTACACCGATCACGTAAGAGGAGTAAGAAGGCCATACCCAAATTTACCCTTTTTAAATTTTTTAAACAAAATAAGTAGAAAACCAAATCTTCGAAAGGTCCAACTTCGAATTTCGAAAGTCCGTAACTAAGTTTTGGAGGCTAACTTCGAAAAACGGGGAATGCCATGTTGTTACTTATCACTCGAATCTCTTCAAAAAAGTTGATTTAGTCCAATATTCAGAAAAAAAGTGGATTTTGTTTTATGGTGGTACTTAAATTTTGTAGTAGTAAAACTTTTTTGGGTTCGTGTTTTTATTTGGAAACCGAAAGCGGAACGAAACCGTAACCGAAACCGAAATAAATTTTGAAAAACGAAGCCGGAACAGAAACCGAAACCGAAATACGTTTCAAAACCGAAACCGGAACGTTATTGGAATCGGTTTCTTACTTTGGCTATCACTAAATAGGGCATGTCAAATTAGGTTCGAATATTTTCGAAGATACAAAAATTTGACATCTACGCGAATGAAAACTGTTTACAAAAATTCTGCTTTCGCTCCCTGGACTATTATGATTTTCATTTTGTCCTCATTAGTCCATGGAGCGCTTAAATGAAAGTCATGGGGAAAAAAACAAAAATAAAGAGAATACAGGGCAATTTTAAATATTCTCAGAGAATTTTTCTCCCTCGGATTTTTTTTTATTATTTCGAAAAAATTTCACTCTCCAAGTAAAATTTCAAATATTGGGAATCATCTGCTTTGCAATTGGCATGATACTGCGAATTTAAAATTTTATTTAAGTCATTAAGTAAGTGGAAAATTTTCGAGAGAGGGAACAAAATCTTTTCGGAATTTTATTTAGAATTGCCATGAAAATTAAAAGTTAGTTTAAAAAAAAAAATCCATCCACGTGCATAAGAAAGCTTTGTAGCTTTTAAATTTGCTGTGTTCATTAATTAGCCAAATTTTTATATAATAAATTAAATTTAAGTTAGTAAATATTAAAAATTTAATTATATTATGCTAAGCATTTACAATTTTTTGCTAAAGCTTTGAATTTAGTAAAAATTTTGTTAAGAAAGCAGTTTGGTAGTGGATTATTTGGCCATAAAATGCTTCTTTGTAGCTGCTGTTGACTACAAACGATTTTATTTTGCAGGCTTGAATTTGTGAGCTTTTCATTTTCAAAAAAAAACAAAAAAAAAAAGTTTTTCTAAGCCTTATTTTAAATTTTTTTTTTATTTTTTGTACGCAGACGCTGTCCTGTCACTCCCCGCATCTGAAGGAGTTTACTATTTCTTCCTCTTTCATGCCGCTTGTTTCGTTTTTCCCTATTCCTATTCTATTTCTATGCCTATGCCTATACATTTTTATCTATTTTTTTCAACATGAATACTTCCAGACTTATGGGGAGCCAAAAATCACATTTGTATGAGGTGTGCTAGATCCCCTCCACCCTCACCTCTTCCAATTTTCAATATTCTAACATCTAATACTTTCAGAGTTCGGCAGCACGAATCTCATTTGTATGGGAGGTGTCACGCTCAATTGAGTACGCACAAAAAATATCATTAATACCGGTCCACGCGTTTTGAAAAATGATCCAAAAATTACCGCTTCAAGCCGTCTCTCAATAACTAGTGAAAAGCGGCCTTATCCAGAGCTTGGTAATAAAGCTCTCCATTCCATGATTTGTCTAGAAAAGTCCTATCTCAATAGACCCCAACCCACTTTCAGCTGCGCTACGAAGCTTTGAGATAAAGCATTCTTCTAAAATAACCGACATGAAAAGCGTTATTTTCACGTTAATTTTTCCACGGCTGCCCAATTTGCCATAAATCTGTAAGTGTCCTACCCATTTTTTTTCTAGCCTTCAGCTGCTATCGATAGTCTGTAGGCACCGATAGTATCGATTGGCGCTATCGATGTATCGATATTGTCGAGAAAAACCTCGATAATAGTATCGATAGTATCGACGATATTTTTCCACCCCTACTGCTTAGTTTTTCCAATCCATTTCTGCATTTCGACACTGCTCCTATTCTACGCTCCGCTCGAATCGCATTGAAAGATTAATAGTGATTTCGTTTCATCAAAAAAATGCGCATTTTTGTTACACTCTTCAATTTTCCGTTTTCGTTTGTAAAATGAAAGTAAAACGTCAAACATTATATTATTTCGTTTCCGTAGTGTAAAAAACTCACACTTTTTACCCTCTGAAGCTTTGACAGGGTAGCTGGTTGCACTGATAATCAGGTGTCGAAAATTTTATTTGACAGATAAATTTCGTGAAATAAATTGGATTTTACGATAACAATTAAATATGGGTGAAAAGCGAAACCTAATTATTCAAGCACATAGCGTAGCAAACGGGGCAGTGTTTTTTGTTCGTTTTATCGAAAGCAGGTACACGTAGAACGGGTAAACTTTTTCACACTTTTATAGTGTTCTGTGCAAGAGTGTAAACAAGTTCAACGTGCAAGTGTACATTTTTTTCGATGAAACGAAATCAGCATAAGAGGCAGAGGGATAGGCTTTTCGAAACCAGATGTTTGGTTTGAAATAAATGAGATTGTAAAAAATCAAGGAAACAGAAAAAATTAAACACAGAATCTAACGTTAGAGAAATTTTTGTTTTGTACATTAGAAACTAGTGTAGCTCTCGAATCGAGGAAAATATTAGAAAACTACACTAGAAATCTAATGGAGAACGATTAGAGAACTAACGTAATTTCGATCATATTTGAATCACATTAGAGAATACATTAGAATTCGATTAGAAATCTAACCTTTTTCTCGATATCAAGAACTAAGTCCCCTTTTTGTCGAGAATGCTATAGTTCTCGACAGTTGCTCAAATCGTTCTCTAACCTTCTACGCTAGAGAAGGTCATTAGAATTCGAATACTTCTCTCACCTTAATGTTTCCTGGGATCCTGATTACACCATTTCACAGTGGTGGAACAATGGCAACGGAACACAGAATACCAAACTTGGAAAACTGAGGAAATTTCCATGAAAGTCGGATTGCACAATAGGGGGGGGGGGGTGAATAACCGAATGGATAGAGAAGACGATTGTGAGTTGGTAGTGCGAGGTCTCGATGCTTCATCAGGGAGGGAAGAAATATGTAGGTATATAGATATATTTCATTTAAAACCTTCAAGGCCATTAAAAAATACTGTTAATTTTTTTTCTCTAATAATAGTAAAATGCGTACAGTAAGGTAGGTAAAAGGAGCAAACATATGTAGGCATGAATGACTGAAATAAATGTAGTAAATATGTAAATCTTGAATGTTTTTGCACCAAATCAAGTCATTTGAATCAGCACAAATCGAATGTATATAAATTTTTTGCATGAATGAAAGAAATTTTAAACAAAACATCAGAGAAATTAGAAAAAAATCTAATCTCCAATATAAAAAAAAAAAAATGTTAATAAAAGTACTTAAAGAGTTGTAACAATAAAAATAAATAAAACAATTAATTACTTTACAAATGAATTTAATGATTTTTTATTTCACAGTAAAGAAATCCGAGGAGGTACACAGAAAAAAATAACACTGGTAAAATCAACAATTTCGTACGGTTATCCTGAAGTTGACAAAAAAAATCTGTTAAATTGATCAAATTTTGGTTATTTGAACAGAATGTTTTGTTGAAGTAACTGCATTGAATTGTTGATTGAACCGTCATGGATCTGTAAATTTTTACTTAACCAAAATTTTGTAAAACTGACAGATTTTTTGTTGATCAAACAAAATTTTGTG
The DNA here is from genome assembly GCA_964058755.1 of Campiglossa producta. Taxonomy (NCBI): domain Eukaryota; kingdom Metazoa; phylum Arthropoda; class Insecta; order Diptera; family Tephritidae; genus Campiglossa; species Campiglossa producta. Next base: position 9,175,414 of record CAXKVI010000003.1, read on the forward strand.
TTAAAACAACAACTTCCGCTAGTTAATCCAACAGCGAACATAGAACATCAGGCAGTAGAATTTTCATGCTCGATTTAAGTACTTTTCCGGTTCCGTTTTTTCACACCAAAGAGTGTAAAATTACAAACAAAACAATGACTGAAACCGAAACCGTAACAACAACCGATTCATTTTTCAAAACCGAAAACGTACTAATTTTTTTTGTATCTGAAAAAGTACAAAACCGAAACGGGTTTCAAAGCCGGAACTGGTTCGAAGCGGTTTTAGAGGGCACATAGGTATTTTCTTTTACAAACAGTTACCCTGAAAATTGATCATGAAAGATTGTCAAGCAAGGTTACAAATGTTGAAGAATGAAACCGAAACCGAAACTCGTTACACAACCAAAACCCGGAAACGTTACAAAACCGAAACCGAAACACGTTACAAAACCGAAACCGAAACGCGTTACAAAACCGAAACCGAAACACGTTACAAAACTAAAACCAGAACACGTTACAAAACTTAAAACGAAACACGTTACACAACCGAAACCGAAAGACGTTAGAAAACCGAACGCGAAACACGTTAGAAAACCGAAACACGTTACAAAGCAGAAACCGAAACTGAAACACTTACTACAAAACTAAAACCAGAACACGTTACAAAACTGAAACCGAAACACGTTACAAAATCGAAACCGAAACACGTTACAAAACCGAAACCGACACACGTTACAAAACTGAAAACGAAACACGTTATAAAACCGAAACCAAAACACGTTACAAAACTGAAACCGAAACACGTTACACAACCAAAACCAGAACACGTTACAAAACCAAAACCGAAACACGTCATAAAACTTAAAACGAAACACGTTACAAAACCGAAACCGAAATACGTTACAAAACTGAAACCGAAACACGTTACAAAACCAAAACCGAAACACGTCACAAAACTTAAAACGAAACACGTTACAATACCGAAACCGAAACACGTTACAAAACTGAAAACGAAACACGTTATAAAACCGAAACCGAAACACGTTACAATACAGAAGCCGAAACACGTTACAAAACTGAAACCGAAACACGTTACAAAACCGAAACCGAAACACGTTACAAAACTGAAACCGAAACACGTTACAAAACAGAAACCGACACACGTTACAGAACTTAAAACGAAACACATTGCAAAACTGAAACCGAAACACGTTACAAAATCGAAACCGAAACTCGTTACACAACCAATACCAGAACACGTTACAAAACCGAAACCGAGACACGTTACAAAACTGAAAACGAAACACGTTACAAACCCGAAACCGAAACACGTTACAAAACCGAAACCGAAACACGTTACAAAACTGAAACCGAAACACAGTTTCAATGCAGTGAAATCAACCGCACTGAATCATGGATAGGAATTGATCTTGGTTTATATGACTAGCTCACTTTTCTCTGTGAACATAGCAACAACTTTTTACAGTGTATAAAAAATATGGGACGAAGATAAAACAAGGAAATTGTATGTAGCTACTTCGCTGGTATATAAGTTCAAAAGCGAACACATTTCTAACAAATTTGTTTTAACGGTCTATTTATATATGCGGCCCATTAGATTAATCCAAATTCATTTAAATGTCAAACAAAAAGTATAGCCCTAGGCAAAATCCTAAAAATAACAAGAAAACTCAACCACACCAAAAGCGGTAAATCTGCCATAATCTCTGCCTGACCAAACGCTCACACTCCACTCCAACAACAACAACAACAACATCGAACTTTTAACATGCAACGCGTTCAAGTAGCTCGCTCATCTAAATATTGACACAAGTTAATTGATATCACAAGGCATAACAAATACTAGCAAAACAACAAAATAAATATACAACAAGGAAAATATGCAGCACGCATCATACCAAAGTTTAATAGTCAACGAAGGAGCAACAAAGCTTTGCGAAGCGCCAAAGAGCACAAAATCGACTAAAACCAAAACAAAATTGAACAACACTGTTGTTATTGTTGTTTTTGATGTGAGGGCAAGAGTGAGAGTGACTGGCGTTTGTGCAGTGGCGTAGCAAGGTTTTCAGCAGGGGTAAGTCGGTAATTTATATTGGCGAAACTAGTACAAAGTATGTAATTAGAAAATAAGCCTCGAAAAGACCAGAGGACCAATAATAATTGTTGTTAACGACAAAAAATACCCCCGAGGTTTTGGGAAGTAGTGTCGAAATTGACCGTCCTTGGCCGGATATGAGCCTTACCCCACCTTAGAAACTTTTTGTGGGCTTACCTAAGGTTATCTTGCTCGAACCCAGGATCTTGTTTCACCTCCTAAAAAGAATAAGAGCTCGTGTGCAACAACTGATAACTCAGCCTCGAGATTCCAGGACTTAGGTAGGTAAATATGAAAAGCAACTAACCCCAGTATAAATGGAAGAATTCAGGTTACTTTGGACCTCCCGTATTCTTAACGATATTTTTACCATTTCAGTCAGAAAATACGACCATCTGAATGATCCTTGCTTTTGCTAACATTTTTCGCGGGACAGTGTTGGCCACAAATTTGACGATTTCTTTCCCTTGTAGAAGATTGTAGAAATAAGAGAAATACACTCTACTGACTCGACATTTCAGTTTTAATAGACGAAGTTAAAAGCGGCATGTCCGTATCTTCACGACTCGAAGACATACTCATCGAGTGATTTCAATCCGAAATCAACGTTATCCAGGAGGCGTGTGTGGGGACATCATAGGATAGCAATGTTCTGTGACAGCAAGGCGGCTTTTCAGGCTCTCAGGTCAACAACGATTACATAGAGTTGTTGTTCTTGTAACGAAGAATAGCCATACCCCAACTTGTACTTTTTCTTAACCTAAATGTCTTCTAACGGAGTGGGCTCCAAAGACCAGGTGAATAAGTGATTGGTGTTATGAGCAGACGAGTCACATTGTCACGCTGGGTTCAGTCTGGATAAGTAGGAGTTGAATCTGCTACAATATCTAAAACGTAATTGAGCCAGAGTGACCCTTGTATCCAGAGGAAGATGACATTCCGCTTCAGCAACAGGAGTCTGGGTGGTCAGTTCAGGGAGAGGCCCATATTCTTCGATGTCTGAGAGGCAAAGTCCTTGCATCCTTGCAACTTATCAAGGGTCGGATCTCGCAGTACTGTCTTGCCGAGACTTATGATAAATAGAAACATTTGCAGTCCTGGGTATCCAGGAGTGTGTGGCCTCTCTACAACAAAATACGATCTTCTACCCTTCTGATGGTGAATAGAAAGGACCTTTTCAAAGTAGTTGCGGCATCTGAGTGTGGAACACATTATCTCGTACCGCTGATGCAGCCCTCATCGGGCGGAAAAGACGGGGAGCACCAGCTGTGCGATTGTCCAGCACACTGTCGAAGCAGATGGAAACTTCCAGGAAACCACCTGTGCGGCGGCCTTTCGGAGCTCAGTAACATTAATCCCCGGAAAGCTTTCAAGCATGAAATCAGTGGAAGTGTAGTGCCAGCATGGCCCTTGAGCTCTTGGCACTTTTATTTTATTTGTAGTTTTCATTGGTTTATTCACGTGATGCTATATCATCACCCCAACCAACCAAGCCTAATTATAGCACACGCGGTTCAACTCAACATATTCTTCCTCAGCTTTATGGAGAATGGCGAGGTGGAATCATCATTATGCTTATGTGCCCAGATTTGGTTAGTAGGTCGGTGTTATCTCTAACCTAATCTAATGTACGAATTTGCTGGGTCTGGTGGGGGTAGTGGCCCTAATTTCCTCTTCTGTATGCGCCCATGCGTTTGCACCAGAATTCTTCTAGCAATGAGTATTCAGTGAGCCACTAACTGTTTAGCCGCTGGCCGCTGGGCATTTCAGGGCACACACACACATACATCCACACACATAAATTTTATAACAGTTTTAATAAAATTTAACAGGTGGAGAGGACCCACAGCGAGAGACGAGTGGCTAAATAGTACATGTTTTGGTGGTGGGCGATAAATTTTTGTTCCAGGGTGTTTGACCTACGACCTTCCACCATCAAAGCTTAATTTAACTTAGGCGTTGTTTGTGTGCCGCCAATGTGTTTGTGCATCTTCGACCCTCTGGATTTCAAAACTTTTATACATTGAATGAAGTCATCAAAGTGTATCGCAATAATTGACGAGGGTGTCTAAAGCTTTTTATGCCGCATTGAACCCAAATAGAAATTTGTTGTTTAGGAAGGACGAGGATAAAAAAAAAACTTTGACACTTTTTTGTTGAAAACTTTTGAAGCGTTTTACCTATTTGTATGACTTTGTGTGGGTGTATGTGAGTGGGCGAGTGTGTGTCGGTGTCTGTTTGCGGTATGTAACTTTCAACAGAGGGATGTGATTTTGTTACAGATTGCTGCAAATTACAAGGTATTACGGTGTTCATTACACATTTTGTCAGCATATGTGACCAATTTATTAATTTATATCCTGCTGAGCTTTATGTTGACCTCAAATGAGCGTAATCAAAATGATGAGTGGGAAATTTTATAAAGCTCAGAAGATAATAATTGTTGTTAGGTATGAGGTGTTGGTTGGGCACTTGGTTTGTTGTTTGGATCATTGGTTGAGCGATTATTAGGCCGTTCCTTTATAGAGGGGAGGACATCGCAACACACTGATTTCGATCCTGGATAATACCCCGTGGAACCAAGAAATCCAAGACTGAAGTCGATTTCTGTCTAGTTCTTCCAGAGCAGGACACCTTGATAGGAATTGACTTGAAGATTCCTCGTCCGGCTTCCCAGACTGGTTTCTATCAAGTTAAGTTCCTAGATATCTCAGCTTTTCAAAAAGTTTCAGACAGAACACTGGTAAAATCAGCAATCTCATACTGTTATCCTGAAATTGAACAAATTTTTTCAATTTGATCAAATTTTGTTTAATTGAACGGAATTTTTTGTTGAAGTAACTGCATTTAATTGTTGATTGAAAAAGGCTTTGTAAAACTGACAGAAGTTTTGTTGATCAAACTAAATTTTGAGTTGAAACAAAAACTTCCTCTACTTAATTCAACAGCGAAAGAACTGTCATTTTAAATGTATTGCATCATCCAATTAAATTTAGTAAAACTGACAGAGTTTTTGTTGTTTGAACAAATTTTTGTGTTGAAACAACAAACTCCTGCAGTTAATCTAAAAGTGAAGATACTGTCATTACTGTCATAGAACAAAGCTGTTATTAGACGCCGGCAAGCATAAGTATAAGATGGTGTCATGGTAGACATCTGGGTTGAGCGTTGAAGACACCACCTCCACCTCGGCGGAGTCAATAGAAGCACTCTGAAATATATATATTTTTTTAATTTTTGTTTACTTTGACTCTTTTTGGTATTGAAATAACACTTATTTCACTTTATATATAGAACAACACCTAAAACAACAAAATTTTCTGTTAAAACAACATTTAAGTTATGATTAACCGTTTTAAGACGTGCTAACTCGATGGTTGAGCTACGGATATGATGCAACTCACCTATCATCTCCTTCCTCATGGATGGAGGGATGACATGACCTAGAAGGTTCACTGGTCATACCAAATCCCTACCGCGACAGTCGTGCAGTACCGCAAGGAAGTATCAAAGCGTACCGG
>CAXKVI010000003.1:9186031-9223531 GCA_964058755.1 Campiglossa producta
AAACAAATGTAAATACTCGCTATTCTCTCTCCACCCCGCAGCATGCAATGCACATTCGAAATGCTCACTTTGAAAGAGCACCTTCAATTTGAGTAACAAAATTCAACATGCTAAAACCATACACCACCCTCAAAACATACAAAACTTGTATGTAGTAGCAACACATACATATAACATGCACAACACCACCACCCACATCTACAACAGGTACAACAACAACCAGCATTCATCTCCAAGCAACAAACGTAAATCGCCCTATAAAATGAATATAGCAAGGACATTCGATGAATATTTGAAATGCTGCGCGCCCTGAGTTGGCGGACGGACTGTTGAGCGTCAGCGCACCGCATAACGTCAGATGGAATGGTTAGTTGGTGGCATGTGCCTTGCTCACTTGCACCAACGAAATATGAATAATTTATGCCAACACCCAATCGTAAAGTGAGCACATCTCCGCGCGGCACCCCAACAACCCGCGTGCTGCTTCTAGAATGCGCTTCGCCTTTTCATGACTCTGACATATGTACGGAACGAGGGGAGTATAAGGACATATAAATATTTGCTGTATCTATAGAAAATGATACGGAACGGCAGGCGAAAAATATTAATGAAACAAAGAGCCAAATAAAAAAAAAAAAATTATGAAAAGAAAGCAGATGCGGCTTGGAAGACAAGCAGGCGGGAAAATAGAAACAAGAAGTTTGCAAGCGAATGAAAACACGCCCATTCCCTCTCAATATTCATATTTCTATTTTGCTCTTTTTTGTTATTGTTTTTTTTTGTATTTTGATTTACTAGACTGTCCCAACTCTCTAAAAACTCGATGTGTTATAAAAAGTTGTATTCTAATAAAAATAGGAGATGGACAGGATATATCGTTGAAACGGATTTTACAATATCGGTATCAAACGAAAGGTTTTCATGAGAGCATTAACTAAAGTGTAAGATTTATTTCGATATCTCATTCCGTTTCGGAGATATCGAACTAAATAAAGCATGAATAAAATTTTTCTGAACTTTTCTTACTTGAATAGCCAAATGTTACTCATACGCCGTGTATGACCTATAAAAAATGCGCTCCAATTGCAAAATTTCAAGATATACACAACTATTTTTGCTAGAAAACATATTGTTACGCAATCTGCTAAACTACTTTCCAATATACTTTCCTCGTGAATACGGGTTTTCCATATCTTTTTAAAGGATCCTGTTCTCCTTATAAAAATTCAAATGTAGAGATTTGTTGCACAGTCTTTATATATGGATACAATATTAAAATTTTGTGTTTTGAAGCTCTAGTGGACCTAGTATAAGCTGCTTGATAAAACTTTAACTAAAAATAGGCACGGGTTACAGTTATCCTAGAACAATAAAACTTTGCACACGTGTTATTTAGGCTAAAACGCACCGATATAGAGGGTATTCATAACAAATTTGTAGCCAACATGTTTTTCATAAATTTTTGGGACGCTCTAACCTACATAAAATAAAATAAAATAAAATAAAATAAAAAAAAATAAAATAAAATAAAATAAAATAAAATAAAATAAAATAAAATAAAATAAAATAAAATAAAATAAAATAAAATAAAATAAAATAAAATAAAATAAAATAAAATAAAATAAAATAAAATAAAATAAAATAAAATAAAATAAAATAAAATAAAATAAAATAAAATAAAATAAAATAATATAAAATGAAATAAAATAAAATAAAATAAAATAAAATAAAATAAAATAAAATAAAATAAAATAAAATAAAATAAAATAAAATAAAATAAAATAAAATAAAATAAAATAAAATAATATAAAATGAAATAAAATAAAATAAAATAAAATAAAATAAAATAAAATAAAATAAAATAAAATAAAATAAAATAAAATAAAATAAAATAAAATAAAATAATATAAAATGAAATAAAATAAAATAAAATAAAATAAAATAAAATAAAATAAAATAAAATAAAATAAAATAATATAAAATGAAATAAAATAAAATAAAATAAAATAAAATAAAATAAAATAAAATAAAATAAAATAAAATAAAATAAAATAAAATAAAATAAAATAAAATGAAATGAAATGAAATGAAATGAAATAAAATAAAACAAAAGAAAATTAAAAAAATAAAATAAAATCAAATAAAATAAAATAAAATAAAATAAAATAAAATATAATAAAATAAATTAAAACAAAATAAAACAAAATAAAATAAAATATAATAAAAAAACCAAAAAAAAATTAAAAAATTTAATTAAGATAAAAAAGCAAAATAAAATAAAATAAAATTATATAAAATAGAATAAAATAAATTAAAACAAAATAATATAAAATAAAAAAAAATAAACGAAATAAGTAAAATTTCCTTCCTTCCAGACAAATTCAATAACGACCCACTCGAAGCATCATTAATAAAAGCATAATTTTCAATTCACTCTGCTTAATGAGCAATTTCATCATAAAATTCATCATCAACGCACATCATCATCGCCTCTATAATGTTGATTTCACCCAGTTCTCAATAAAGTATAAAAGCTGAGCAACAAAGCGAGCAACCCCACAAAACCGAAAAATAGCGCAGACCACCCATTTGAGTTGCACGCACACACACAAACCCATCACACCCACTATTCTCGACCACACATTTCTACCCGAAGCACCACCCAACAACTCCACTGAGTCGCATTTTTGCTACTTCTACTTCATTTCTATTTATTTGCTTTCAATTCACCCTAAAGAGCAACCAATTGAACTGTGTCCACATTTGATGTTGATGCGCCATGGTAGTGCCATCTTACCCACTCTCCTCAACATGTGGGTTGCGCACATCCGTAACTGTTTGGCTGCCTTTGTTTGTTTTCAATTTGTGTATGTTTTGTTTCATACTTGAATTCGAGTGGAATTTTGTTTCTTCATTTTGGGCTTTTTCCCCTGAGTGTTTCTTTTTTTACCTTTTAGTTAGATACTATTTGCTGGATCTATCACTTAAGCTCGTCATGTCATTGTTACTAGGCAGGTATGATGAATGTGTCTGTTTGTTCTTGGCGTTGTTGCTCGGTTGCTGTGCTATTTTTGTATTTGCCAAAAATTATTTCATCTCACTGGTTCCATTCAATTTGGTGATATTAAAAACATAGTGAAAAATATGCGAGAGTAAATATGAATAATCTCTTCAGTTTTTGATGCATATTAAAAACTATACATACAGATAAACATGTCCCTGTGGTAATCCTAACGGTAAAGCGTTCGCAAAAAAGTCCATAAGGCTTCGAAAATTACATTATTTTAATATATTTCGCATATAGAAAGGACTGTGCAACAACAAATTTCTACCTTTAAATTTTTATAAGGACAACAGGATCCTTTACAAGTATGTTGAAAAAACCTATTCACTAGAAAAGGACATTGGAATTTAAAAATTGTTGTAGTAGATTGCGTAAAAATATGTTTTCTAGCAAAAATAATTGTGTACATCTTGAAACTTTTGCAATTATAGTGCATTTTTTATAGATCATACACGGCGTATGAGTAACATTTAGTTATACAAGTAAGTTCAGATAAATTGTATTCATGTTTTGGTTGATATCTCCGAAACGGATTGTGATATCGAAATAAAAAATCGTATACTACTTTCAGGCCCGCATGAACACCATTCAATTGATACCCATATTGAAAAATCGATTGCTAGGTTATATTCTGTCCACATTTTGTTTTATCCTTTGATATTTTTGAATACATTTTAAGGACTTTCATTAGATTACAAGTTTTTAAAACACATCGAGTATCAAGAAAGTTGAGGGAATTTGCAATTTTTCAGAATGTTTTACAACTTTTGATCCTTTAAAGGAGGTCCTGAGCATCTGGTAACAATATATATGTATATAGTATATTATGAAGACCGAAAGAAGAGACCCTTAGTAGAGGAATGCAGTGAGACTACTACTGGTATAATTTGTGATAGAGCAAATAAGGGATCACCTAAATAGTTCCTGCAGGGGTATTTACCTTTGAGATTTTAATGAACACAATAGCATTGGAATTTTTCATATTTCAGTTATGAATTTTTCAATTGCATAAGTGGAGATTATCCTCAAATTATACCTTTCAAGCAATGAAGGCAATGGAATGATGAACTGGTTGTTACTTTACTCAATCAATCAATTTTTTTGTGGGATGCAACAAACCATTCAGCCATATCTACCTTCAATAAGGCATATAAACCAAATTAAAGTTAGACAGTTCAAGAGCTCATGGGGTTTTTTTTTTTAAACAGTAGATAATGGGATTAAAAGAAAGCTGTACTGAATTGAAAGCCCATGGTAGGGAAACCGCGGGTCATACCGGTACGTAGACCAGCAACACGAAGGGTATAGACCCTGAAGCCACCACAATCTTACCCCTCTCATTACCTCTTTAAGTTAAATCTCATATAATTTTTCCACGTAGTTGCCACCTGTTCGCAATTTATGAAAAAAATCAATTGACGTACGAACACAAGGTAAGGTATTTCCCGTCGTATCCAGCAAAAATATTCCAAATCTTTATCCAATTACGCTTATTCTTTTGTATTATATGAAAATTGCAACAAACTAAGCCCTCTTACTCAAGGTTGCCACTTAAAATTGTTTTATTCGGTTGCCACCTATCTTAATTAGTTTAAAATAAATGGGATAGAGTTTGGAATTTGAGTTCATTAAAGTCGGAGATTTTGAACTAGCTCACCAAAATGAACTAGTTCATGTAGTTCATTTTTAGTTCATTCAGTTCAGTTATTATTATTCGTTTCCCTTAGGAAATAACTGCTAAAATACGTCCAAAAATGTTGGGAAGGCTATCAAATGATGCCTTATGGCCTTGGTATCAATAATTCAGAGGCGGGTCTTTTGATATCTCCTCCTACACTTTTCAGCGTGTTTTTGCAGTTGACTCTTAAAGGAAACAAATACCACCTTATGTCCGGAAGTATAAATCCTGCTAACCAGCAGTGGATAAAATCTTGGGAAGTTACTGGGTAGTGCTTACCAAAAAAGAGGATAAAAATGTGGGCAATTTTGTTTAGCGAGATTCTTTTTCTACTCAAGTGTGGAATTGGCTAATTCGTGGCGAAAACTATCGAATTGCGCGTTGTTATTTCGATGCACGCTCTTACCCACAGTCGTTTGTGGTATTGCACATCACTAATTTGTGTTTTTATTTTCACTATGGCGAGCGCTGGTTAGCAGGGACTTTACTTTTGCACGCGTTTTGGTTTCTCGGTATTTACTCGTTCTCAATAACTCCCATAAGTTTCACGAAAATTTTACATAGTTCAAGTAGTTCATTTGAAATTTGGAACTAGTTCCCGCGATCATCTCCATTATCTAGTTCAATGAACTAATTAGTTCATGAAATACGCAATTCTAAAATGGGATATCAATAGGTAAATGGGGTCATTAGTAAGGTTTCTATTATTCAATCAGTATCTAGGACAAAATTACAGGAACCTTAGCAAAATGCCGAGAAAAGTTTGGTTAAACCCGGATGTTACCATAACCTCAAACAAATAATTGTACAAGCTCGTTGCCTATAGATCTAAATGCAATACCTAACAGTCCCTTTCCTCTAACTCACTTTTAAGATTCGTTTTTAGATATATTTCACAAATTTCACTCGACTGTAGTGCCCACTTCATCGTCTTTTCATTTGAATGAGGCACCTCTAATTAAGTCAAAATCATTTTGTGAGCATTTCCTGTATGCTTTCAGAGTAGGTATCTAGTGTTGAAAATCTTTCAACCGCAAGTGTCGAATATGCACCGTTGAATTTTCAAAAATGTTTTCAATTCTTTGTGAAAATATAAAACCAGCAACATTTGTGAACATCAAAAAGCAAACTGAAGAGCTAAGCCAAACATGAATTGAGCTCTAAATCGCACAGTGAATAGGAAATATATATAATTTATGACGCTGATAAATAAGGAAAATACATACTCTTGGTATATGTATGTAAAAAGGAAAAACCAACAACAACCAATGTGATAAATATTCCACAAAAGTTGAATGAAATTTTAATCTTCTGCAAAGTGTTGTGCACATTCAAAATATTCAGAGCATTCCAAGTATTCATACGAGCTGGGCATTCAAAGTGTTTCATGCGCATTGCTGCACGTAGACAAAATAACGAGACATATCACAGTCGTGTGAAAGAAATTGGTGCAGGTGTCACGCAAGGTAGCAACCCCTAACTGAAGTCGCTTTAACTGTGACTTTTAGGGGCCTGATTCAATCTCAATAGTTTTGATTCAGGATTATGTAAAAATATAGGTACATATGACCCTACCTGACTTGTAAGTTTTCGGGCGTGAAAAGCTTGATTGTCTTTTGAGGGTTAAATTGTTGATCTTTCGCTCCACTTCAAGGTCATATTGTCGCTCGCTTGTCAGAAGCATGAATGTGCCAAAATCAAGTTTAAAAGTTACCTGTTTTCGAAAAATCAATACCCTTTATGTACATATCGCACACTAAATCAAAAAGAGTCACATAGATCAACTTTCAGTTAATAGCTTTACTAGATATATTATTTTTTATTTTATTTTATTTCATCTTTTTTATTTTACTTATTTTATTTTATTTTGTTGTATTTTATATTATTTTAGGTTTTTTTTCTTTTATTTTATTTTTATTTTATTTTATTTTTTTTTTATTTGTTTTTTTTTATTTTTTTTTAGTTTTTTTATTTTGTTTTAATTTTTATTTTTTTTATTTGATTTTATTTTATTTTTTAATTTTTTTTTAATTTTAATTTTTTGTTTGTTTTATTTTAAACAAATTCTTCTTCTTACCGGCTTGACGTCGAGGGCGTTTTTCAAATGAAACAAAAGGTTATGTTTTTCACCAATATATTTTGGTTGCCTACGGTAACCGTCTTCAGGGTACAAATATTTACACGTCGATCCCGGTTGACGTGGAGTAGCTACTTCATTTTATTTTATTTAATTTTTTTTATAAATTTTTTTACTTGATTTTAATTTATTTTTTTTTATATTTTTTTTTTAATTTTTTAATTTATTTTATTTTATTTTTTTATTTTTTATTTTGTAATTTTTTTTTGGTTTGATTTTATTTTATTTTTTTATTAATTTTTTGTTTTTTTTTATATTTTTTTTTTTTTTTTTTCTTTATTTTCTTTATTTTATTTTATTTTATTTTATTTTATTTTTTTATTTTTTTATTTTATTTTATTTTTTTTTTATTATTTTATTTTTTTTATTTTTATTTTATTTATTATTTTATTTTTTTTATTTTATTTTATTTATTATTTTATTTTTTTTTTTTTTAATTTTTTTTTATTTCATCTGATTTCATATTATTTTATTTTATTTTATTTATTTTCTTTTATTTTATTTTAATCTTTTTTATCTTATTTTATTTTATTTTATTTGTTTTTTTTTTTAATTTTTTTTATTTATTTAATTTAATTTAATTTTATAAATGAAATTTTATTTTACTTTCTTTTATCTCGATTTATTTTATGTCTCTCGAGCTATGCTATTTTTCTTCCCATGACTGTATCGAATCAGTGAATGTAATATTTATTTGCCTATCATGCTGGGCTGCAATTGTTCTCAGGTGTGAATAAGAGACTAAGATGGGTCACGAAGGTTGTATTATGTATTGGCAAAACGAGCAGAGCGACAACAAAAACAACAAATGCAAAATCAAAGCACAAAATATGAAATCATCAGGGCAGTATTTGTACGCAGCCAAAGCAGCAACACAGAACTCAAAGGAGGTGGAAAGGACATACCCAGTTTTAATACATTTTCTGTTTGGCTTGCTTCATTCGTATTCGTGGCTGCTGAACCGAACTAATTGATCCGCGTTATGTTGACATGAGCGACGACGTTGAATGCCTTCAACGATTTGTAGCACAAGGATCGGCTAAAGGATTTATATAGCTCACACAAACATACATATTTGTTGCAAAAGATCCATTTTGAGTGTGCACACACAAACACAAAAGCCCACACCCAAATCAAAGGTATGCCGTTAGGCTGAAAAAACCATGCATTTGTGCCTATGAAGACAAGAGCCTCTGAGCTGGTAACGAACGGGTAAAATCTGGGCACGCCTTTCAATAATTTATACTTTGTCGAACGTATGCTTTTCATTTAAAAAGTAAAGTATGTTTTGTACAAGAAGCTTAATGCTACAACAACAACAGCGCGCAAAGCAAAAGGTGACAAATCAAAAAGCGTAAAAGCATTTGACAAGAATGTACCGTTCTTTGTATGACGTTTGTGATTTGCTGTTCATTAAAAAATACTATTGCTTTCAATTCATACAAACATATGTACCTACTAACAATTTTTACGCTCTTTTGAACAAAACGTAAAGAAATTGCGTCATGAAGACGTCTAATGGTTGCGAGTTGGTTTGTATGGTTGAGCTTTTGACGGATGACTTCATTTGCAAACCAGAGCTTAATTTGGTTAAATGGAAATCAACATGGGAAAAAGAGACTTAGCAACACCCTATCGCACAGTGGGCCATCAGGCTGTTATTTTGGCTCAGAAGTCAGTCCGTCCTTGAAAAAGTTTGCTCTCCATTCAGCTGTCAACATGAAGTTAAACTCAGAAGCTTTTCCCAATTTCTGGCTAACATTTTGCCATGGTAATTTCAATTTTCAGATTTTTTCCAGAATATTTTGGAAATATGTAGTAAGTAGAAAAAAGTTTTAAAACTAATACTAGAGAAGTTATGTTACAAGAAATAATTTTGTGAAATATTTCAAATCTTACTACTTCTCGCGAGACTCCTTTTTACTATAGTCCCGGGAAGAAGGCTTTCATTTTATACTTAAATATTGTGGTCCCCTCCGGGAGTGGTTTCGTGACTTTTTTTTTGGGAGAATTTTGATCCCTTTTATGGTATTACGATGATGAAAGTTGTTCCAATCCAATAGTGATCTTTCTGGGACTTTTATGGAATAATTTAAGGAGTTTTTCGGGGTTTTTTGGAATCGGGACTTTTTAAAATCATTTTGGGACTGTTTTCCAAGAGTTTTGAACCCTTTTATGGTAGTTCGGTAAAAGTGATCATCACATCTTCAGTTGTTGTTGGTGTTGTTGTTAACGACAAAAATACTCCCCAAAAGTTTTTGAGAGTGATGTCGAAATTGACAGTCCTTGACCGATATGAACGCGGTACGCTCCGGTACTCCCTTGCGGTACTGCCCGACTGTCTTGGGAGTGATTTGGTATGACCAGTGGAACCTTCTAGGTCATGTAATCTCTCCATCCGTATGGAAGGAGAACCATCAAGCTAGCACGTCATTACCTATGTGCATATTAGTTGAATCTTACTGCCGGTATGCCCACCTCGGGGGCATATTATAAACCCCTAACCCGCACAGGCCCAGAAGATCTCTTAGGTAGAAGATCTCTTCTAATATAAGATCTCTTGGATTAATGTTCTGGACTTTTTCGTGATCACTTCACGCTTTTTCGGAATCGTTTTGCGACTTTTTCGGAATACTTTCATTGCGGGATTGTTTTCGGGACTGCCTTCAGAACTATTTCCAGATCACTTCTTCACTTTTTCTGAATTCTCGCCGCTGTTGTTTTCGGTGCCACTTCGAGACGACAAAAGTCGTAATCAGATCTATATTGACGGAAAGTTCCGACATTTCGAAATGAAAGCCCATGCGATTTGAAGCGTTTTATCACTCTTTTAAAATGAACTTCGAAGTATTTGGGGACTCGCAATTACACTGTACAACAAAATTGAAGTTTTTGAAAATCCCACCGGATTTCTCGACGGTTTCTGAAGCTTTTGGGTGTGCTGAATCCGAATCTAAAATAAGATTTCTCGGGTCACCCTACACTCAGAAAAAAATTGTCTTTATTTTGGCTCCAAAGACATGGCTTCCTGAAACTAAGTAAAATATTCCTTAATTTAAAGACCTTTTTTCCTCAATTTAAAGTTTTTTTTCCTTAAATTGAAGAAAAAAGTCTTTAAATTAAGGTAGCCATGTCTTTGGGGCCAAATAAGGGAATTTTTTGAGTGTAGGTGTTCTCTCCAGAGGGTGGTAATGAGATCGGTAGTTGTAAAAAAAAAATATTTCTTTTAATTAATTTAACAAATTTTTCTTGGGTCAAGGAACCATAATTTAATTTTGGTTTTTTGGGGTACAGTAAGTTACTAAGAAAAAAAAATTTTAAAAATTAAAAAAAATAAAATAATTTTTCCTACTACCGAAATCTGAACAAACTACCCTCTGGATGGAAAACCTAGGGTGTCCCGAAAATTCTGACTTCAGATTCGGATGCAGCATACCCAAAATCTTAAGGAACCGATGAGAACCCCTATGGGATTTTTTGGCTGTTGTACAGTGTTTTTAGAGCCATTTATTATTGATCTTTTGAAGCCTTCCTTAAGTCTTCTTAGGCACATTTTTCCCTCCATTTTAATAATTTTTACTACCTTTTTGAAACTGGGCCGCTTCCAACAATACATTTTGTTCTAGCGACTTTTAAAATTAAATTTTAGATAGAAAGTTAGGGTGCTTGGCCCACAGTACCTATCACGCTAAGTATGAACGAGTGAGGGTGTTGCTAAGCCTTCCACAGTTACTTGAGTCGCATGAGTTATTCACTTATTTAGAAACTGTATACTCAACTCTAAACATACTTTGTATATTTCTTAGTGGTTGTGTGTTTGTGGTCATATTAGATTCTATGCAAGTAAGGAAGTACCTAAAAGTCCTTTTTTTACTACACGTACTTATTGTCCCACGTGAATCGTGTCAAATGTTAATTTGTCTCAATGAGCTTAAATGCCCTTTTTTCTTTCATTCGTTTTACCATGTTAAGTAGGTACTACTCACATACTTACATACTTACAACTTAATACCCTGTCCTTTGTGTTTTGTTTTTTGGTATAGTGACAAAATTTTGGTGGGGTTGATGGTGTCGGTGTGTATCAGCTGCACTTGCTCACAGATAACAATTTCTACTCAACTGTCGGAAGAGATACAAATCAAATGCGCCTGAGTGACCACAATACAATAAGCAACAAAATAACAAGAAAAACAAGTAAGGAAGTCTAAGTTCGGGTGAAACCGAACATTACATACCCAGCTGTGCACATAAAGTGGGCGTGATCGTTCACCGATTTTTCTTATTTTCTGTGGTAGTACTCTACATAAACATAACATGCCTGGTACCTAGTTTCGTAAATCTATCTCACACCGTTCTGAAGTTGTCAGCAGTCGAATTTAAAAATTGCTTGACTCATAAGTGGGCGGTGCCACGCCCACTTTCCAAAATTTTGAAAAAATTATGTAAAGAATATGAAAGTTGATGTATGTACCAAATTATATTATTATAGCGAAATCAGTTAATTAGATATGGACTTTTCAATATTTCCACCTCCTTTCAATATAACTTTTATGAAAAAGTAGGCGTGGTCGCGAAGCGATTTCGTTTATTTTCTATAGCTGAATTTACCACAACAATAGTATGTCCTCTACGAAATTTCGTTATACTAGCATAAACTGTTCTGAAGTTATTCAGAGTCAAAATTTTAAAATTTATTCAAATATACGTGGGCGGTACCACGCCCCCTTTTCAAAAATTTTTATTAAATCGGCCTTAGAACATCTAAATCAATACATATTGCAAATTTTATCATTGTAGCTGCTTTTAATATTGAATTAACCCATTTTATACGTTTTTCGAAATTTTCGATATCGAAAAAGGGGCGTGGTTATGTTCCGATTTTACCCATTTTCAATAGCAATCTATTCTGAACCCAAATAAGTACGCATGCCAAATTTGGTGAAGATATCTCATTATTTGCTCAAGTTATCGTGTTAACGGACAGACGGACGGACGGACGGACGGACGGACGGACGGACGGACGGACATGGCTCAATCAAATTTTTTTTCGATCCTGATCATATTGATATATGGAAGTCTATATCTATCTCGATTCCTTTATACCTGTACAACCAACCGTTATCCTAACAAAGTTATAATACCCTGTGTACAAGTACAGCTGGGTATAAAAAAGAATTTTAAGTAATATCCTCGAATAAATGATTTTTAACTTTTAGAAGCGGATTTGAAATTTATGGTTTATTTGGTACGACTCGAAAAGAAAGATACTTCATAAACTCTTAGATTCGTACTGTCTTGTTGTTATATATTTCTTTCCTATCTCAAAAAATTTTCGTTATAAGCTTCGAACCCAAGTCCAATAATTTTTTTTCCTGAAAGCCTAGAACACCATCGCTCTCATCATCAACCACCCCCAATCAACTTGTCTTCACTTTTTTGTACCTACTTCACAGTTTTTTCGGTACCTAACCAAAATTTCACTTACTTAGCCACATTTCAACAACTTAATTACACATTTCACACCCCTCAGTAATTAATTTGAGCAGTTACCGAAGTTAAACATTTGTCGAAAGTCTATTAAACAAGTTAACTGTGTGCGAGGTATGCAGCAGGGGTTCGAATGATTAACCAAGCATGACAAGGTTGCTGTCAAGAAAATTACCATAACTATCAATTGAGAGGGGGGTGAATTTATTGCTTTGAGGGTTAAGAAAGTTTTTTACATTAGGGTGGTCTATATGATCAAATGAAGTATGTTCTCCAGTGTCAACCCCTAGATCGGTTGCACCACGGTCAACTATATCGCATAAATATTTCATACCGATTGGAGATGATTTGGGAGTATCACAGGGGTTAAAGTTCATACCGATTGGAGATGATTTGGGAGTGTCACAGGGGTTAAAGTTCATTTTGCTCTATGGAGACTCAAAAATTAAATTGATTTTTCTTTTTAGCTAATAGTCGAAATCGATAGCACTATGGTCGGAGATATAACATGCGAGATCTGGTTCCGATTGGAAACAACAAAGGCGTGTCCCAGGGGGGTTGAAGACTGGACGAAGTTACAAGTCTGCCAAAATACCTCTATCAGAACTTCTACTGGATGTACCCTCATGTCTCCTGAGTCTCACCTCGATCAAGAGGCAAAACTGTTCAATTTAAGAGAGCACGCGGAAACGCTCAGGAGGCAATTCCTTCTGAACTGACACAAGCCAGGACATCAAAACCGACATCTTTTAGCTACAGATCCGCCCTCAAGAGACATAAGGAGTCATCTCCGTAAACATTATGACGAGAACCGGCATCATATTACTTTGCCGTTTGATCTGCGGAATCATAAGCGGGCTCTAACCGACATCCACACCGAGTTGGTTGATACTTTTGTCGGATCTCGACCTGTGAACCCCGTTCTAAACAGTCTCCCATCTGATATTGCTGAAGAAGAACGCACCTTACCAAGGGAGACAAGAGTCACCATGGCACAGCTTCGGTCTGGATACAGTGTGAGGTTATCAACAACAACAACAGGGGGTTGAAGTTCAGGCTACCCCCCTTAGTCGTTTCTAATCGTAACCAAATTTTGTATGCGATATCTCCGACCATAGTGCTATCGCTTTTGAGTATTAGATAAAAAGAAAAATCAATTTTATTTTTTAAGTCCCAATAGAGCAATCTGAGCTCTGACTCCGCTGCGACACGCCTAAACCATCACCAATCGGGATGAAAATTTTTGATGATATCTTCGGCTATATAAATCTGATGATAAAAATATCTCCATACAAATAAGGACGACCCTAATGTAGATACATCCATAAGAACTACTGGATAATATGTTAACAGCCCTAGCTAGTGTGCAAAAGTAGCTATGGGTGAAACTTTTAGCTGGAACACACGGATATCCATCATTTAAAAACAGCCAAAGTTGGGCAAACCCGCTTAAACAAGTGAAATCGCAGTAAGAATGAAAGAAAGTTCCCGGGCTTTCTGGTGTCTGTCTGAAGTTTTTGTAATGACCCGAGGTCTGAAAGAGGTTTGAAACTACTTAAGGGTAGTGTTCCACGACACATGTGTGAAGATGCGTCATTTACAAGTAAAATTGCAGTAAGAATGAAAGAAAATTCCCGAGCTTTGTGGTGTCTGACTGAAGTTTTGTGATGAGACGAAGTCTAAAAATATCTTATACTACTTAGGGGTAGTGTTCTACGGCACATGTGTAAAGATCCGCCATTTAACAACAGCCTAAGTAGGACAAACATGGTTAAACAAATGAAAGCGAAGTATGAATACAAAAAAGTTCCCGAGGTTTGAAGTGCCTATCTGGAGGTTTCATCGTGGGACCAAGTCTAAAAATTCCTGATACCACTTAGAGCTAGTGTTCTACGAACAGTGTATAAACATCCGTCATTTCAGAAGAGCCAAAGTTGGACAAGCCCGCTTGAACAAGTGAGCTCGAAGTAATAATAAAAGAAAAGTCCCCCACCTTTGAGGTGCCTGGCTATGTCTTTGTCAGCCAAAAAACAGCTAAAGTTGGCCAAACTCGCTTGAACAAATGAAAGCGAAGTAAGAGTAAAAGAATTCCCTAACTTTAAGGTGTCTGGCTGAAGTTTTTGTCATGGGACGAAGATAGTGTTCTGCAAAAAATCGGTTAGGAAAATCAGCGAGCTTGTGGTGTCTGGTTGGAGCCCTGTCACTGGTACGATAGTAGGAGTAACGGTTTCATTAGTTATAAAATAAGTGATGTCTGGCAGTCCCCGAAACCTAGCGTAACCTTAGGCGAAAAACACATCTTCTAGGTGCCAGGATATCCCCTCCACATAGTACATACACAAATATGTGTTTTTGACCTGCTCATAATGAGAAATATACACAATAACGCCCCACAATTAAGGGCACAATTAAAATGTTAAAACCTCGCACGACAACATGCGATAATGGCAAGCGTGTGCGAAGCAATCTAACAAAGATATGAAGCGAAACGAAAGGGAGATTGCTAAGACACAGAAACGGATCAACTTGAAAACACTACTTGTGTCATGGATACAAGACAATTGAACGAGTAGGAGCAAAGCGTCTGAACTAAGTGTCGCGCGAAAATCGCATAATATGCTAAAAGAACGAAAAAAAAAGTAGTAAAACAATAAATACAACAAAGAAAAAAAGAGATTTAAAAAATGCTAAAGAAAAGGATATTGAAAATGCCAAGAAGCTCTTGTCGCTGCATACTTTGAGTTGTGGAAAAATTTCACTTGATTGCAAAATAATTGAAAGGAAAGTGCAGCGTCTGATGCTTTTTACACTTTGGCCCCACAATTTCAATTTTTTTTTTTTTTTGGTTCGTCCTTATAATCTGCTCCTTTATTGAGTGCGCGTGTGTGTGTGTGTTTGCAGATTGTCTCTCGTTGTGCATCTCTGCTTTTCTTTGAATCTTTTGTGCGTTTTTAGCTTTTTAAAAAATTATAATCACATAAAATGTGACAACAAGCGATACTCACTTAACGCGATATAGAAGATAGGTCACAACCTCATCATCAACACGCCCTCATAAATATGAGAACAACAAACACAGGAACAACAACAACAAGCAAGTGGAGCACGGTTGCCACAGTTGATAGTTTTCTACCAAATTGGTTATTTTTTTTTTTTACTTTTTCGAATTTGGTAGTTTTTTTTGATTTGGTAGTTTTTTTTTACTTAGATATCATATCGAATCGATGGAACTCCCAATTATTTTTGTTAATCTTATATCTTACATGTATTTAATACTATTTTTTATTAAAAAATTGTTAATACATTTTTGTTTCTTTACAATCAGTACCTAAAAATAAAATTTGGTAGTTTTTTTCTGATTTGGTAGTATTTTTTACGTAAATATCATATCGAATTGATGGAACTCCCAAATATTTTTGTTAATCTTATATCTTACATGTATGTAGTACTATTTTGTATTAAAAAAACTGTTTAATACATTTTTATTTCTTTAAAATAAGTACCTAAAAATAAAATTTGGTAGTTTTTTCTGATTTGGTAGTTTTTTTTTTTACTTTGATATCAAATCGAATCGATGGAACTGCCAAATATTTTTGTTAATCTTATATCTTAGGTGTATGTAATATCATTTTGTATTAAAAAAATTGTTTAATACATTTTTGTTTCTTTACGATAATTACCTAAAAATAAAATTTGGTAGTTTTTTTCTGATTTGGCAGTTTTGGCAACCGTAAAAGGGAGCAAAAAAGGTGCCCACCAACACAACACAGAGCGCACATCAGTAGCTTAGTAGATGATAGATAGTACCCACTACAAATAAAAGCAACAAATGCAAGCAACAGTGGCTGCACACTTCACTCATCAACCAAACAATAGACACCAATAACAGGGGGAGCAGCAGCAACAACACCAACAACAAAAAAATGCAACAAATAATGCATTTTCTTGAACCTTTTGTTGTCAGTTCACTAAATCCTTGAGTTGATGGCATGCGAATCATTACATCATTATAAAATTGGTACAAACATACATACATACTTATTTACAATCTATTGAAGGATCAGCATCGTCGAGCAACAAGAATTGGTACGCACATTGGCGTGGATATCAGCCGAATTGACTAACAACGAACCGTGGCAATAAGTGGGCAAGTGCCTGAGAAGTGCAGCGCATCTTGCGTCTTCAATCGTGAACATTGAATAGTGATGTGCTGGGATGCAGCGACGAACAGATAGATACAATTGTACCTTATTCGTTGTTGCTTGAGAAGTCCTTGTATAAAAGATGCAATGTGTTATTAAACTAACCCCGAATTCTGTAACCTGTCCCTAGTCACTAATAGAGACCAAAGTCACTAATAGAGACAATAGAATAATAGAGACAATTCGTGTTCCAATTCCATGTTGTCCAATTACAAACCTCATATGACAGATCTCAATTTTGTGACTTGAAATGAGACAAAATTACACAATTCGGGAGTAAATCCTAATAAGGTTTACTTTTCATTCATCAGGTGTTTTTATTTCGTTCTTGAAAATCTGTTTCGATTTCGTTCAGTTCCCGTTGTATGAAGTGTTTTAGTCCCACCTTTGTTTTCCCTCCAGTTTAGGTTTTGTAAAGTGTGTCTGTTTCGGTTTTGGTTTCGTTCTTCATAATTTACATGGCTTAAAATTAATTTTGGTTTCGTTCCAGTTTCTGTTTTGAAAAGTGTTTCAGTTCGGCTTTTGTTTTCCCTACTCAAAATTTATTTCAGTTTCGTTCCGGAATTGACACCGTTCCGATCCGTTTTTGCTTTCGTGTTTAGTTTTTATTTTTCGTTCCTTGTATTACCCGTTTTGGTATCGTTCTTCATAATTTGTTTCGTTTTAGTTCTTGTTTCAGTTTTGTGTATTGTTTAAGCCTCATATTTGATTTCGTAATTTTTTTCGTTCCAGTTTCGGTTTTGAACAGTGTTTCAGTGTGATTTTTGGCTTTGTTATTCAAAATTTCTTTCCATTTCGTTACAAAGTCCAATTCGATCTGCTTTTATTTGAGTTCTTTTAAATTTCGTACCGATTTCTCATGTTCGTTTAGTTCGTTCATTCTTTTTCGGATTGTGGCTCCCCGGAACTAATTTTTGTTTTGATCCGTTTTTGGCTTTCGTTCTGTTAACAGTTTTGGTTCCTATTTGAACTTCCTTTCAAAAAATTTATTTCGGTTTCGTTCCGTTTTCGGCATCCGTTCTGTTAGTTCGAGTCTGGTTTCATTCCTTTCGCTTTTATTACGATTACGGTTACGCAGACGCACACTTATGCCAATTTTAGAAGGCCGGTTATAATACCACCAACTTAGGAAAGTCATTTCCAACAACGCAGAGATTTTCCATATGGCCGTCTCTGTGAAATCGGGCCTAATTGTTTCGGTTCGGATTTTATTTTAAGTAAATTAATTTCGATTTCGTTCCGCCTTCGATTTCGGTAAAACATTTCACTTTGGGTTTACTTATTACTATATACAATTTTTTTTGCTTCCATTTCGTTTTCGATTTCGCTTTAATAAAATATTTCGATTCCGATTTTGGAATCCCTCTTAAAAATTTATTTCTGGTTCCTTCCAGTTTCGTTTTATAAGGTCAATCCACATTAATTTCGGGATCGCTCTTCAAAGTCCGCCTTAAGCTCGTTCCAGGTTCCATTTCGTTTTATACAGTCTACCAATATTGATATCGGGTTTGTTTTTAAAATCCAGTTTAGGTTCGTTCCAGTTTCCATTTCGTTCCTACTCGGTTGACTTTCAAGAAAAGGGTTTCATGTACTGAAAGCAACAACGACGAGGGCAATTTCTCTGTGGTTTAAATAGAGAAAGTGACAAATCACTCAGAGTAACGATTTCAGCTATATTTTTTTCAAATCAGGTACAATTCTCTATTTCTGTTTACCACCCCTAATATGTCTTCAGATATTGAATAAGATAATGAACGCGCTGAAAATTCCATAAAACCTTCGCACATTTATACCAACGCTTTATCCGAGTGTGGGTGACTGTGTATGCGTTTCTCATACAAGAAAGGAGGAAAAATTGTATGATGGACAGCAAATAAGGGGAGCGCCTGCTTATAAAATGTAATCGTATCCGGAAGAGATTAAACTGCAAATTATGGTCGATTACACGAAGGAGGCATTGGTTATTGACGAGTCTGTTGAAATGTTGAACATGAGCTAAGTACTTGTAGCAATATGTAATCACATCATTATTCGTCGTTGAACTTTTCGTCCTTTTCTCTGAGCACAGAATTATTCGCATTGAATGGCTTGTTGAGTCTATTGATTAAATTTGAAAAATTCAAAAAAAAAAGGTGATAACGATTATGCTTGTTTAGACATTTTTCACGACGTCCTCGTTTGGCAAAACAATGACATTAGATGGCGAAAATTCAATGGTTGATAAAGTGAAGACGCAGCAGGATATCTCTAATATTAATCTGGGCAATTTATTAAGAGCAAAAAAACAATGGGAGTTTGGTGTGAGTAAGCATATACTTATTAAGAATACAAATTTATATTTTGCAATAAATGTTCTTAGTAGATACATGGGAACAATTGCGCATACATAAATAGATGAGGGTATGTTAATATGAATTTATTTACAGACATACTAGGATTCATATACATACATACAAATGTACAGATATAAGTATGGGATATATGGCATACATAAGCAATTTGTTTTGATATTATTCGACAAATCATGATGATTTTCATTACTTCGTCCATCACCATAATTGGCAATTTTCTTTAGGTACCACCCATTTTGACACAAATATGTACATACATATTTACATAAATATACAATTTATTTTGTTTACAAATTTCCTTGCCTTTTATTAACTTTATTTATATTAATATCTTAAATATTACCTTGCGATATCACGATTTAGTAATAAAGATTGTTTATTCATAATAAACAATCACGCCCCAAATACTCAGAGCACAACTTATTTAGTACATATATGAAGGTAATTTTTGCGTATACATAAGTTCATCAGTGGACTGAGAAATGGATGTCTGTATTGTATTTCTTATAGCGGAAAATTATTTTGATTTAACTTTCATATTACATTATTTTACTTTTTAAGTCTATTTTATTTTACTTTATTTAAATTAATTTAATTTTTTTTTTGTTGTTTTATTTTTATTTAGCTCCTTTTATTTTATTTTATGTAACTTTACTTCCGTTTTTTATACTATTTTTATTTTTTATTTTATTTTTTTTCTTTATTTTTTTTTAATTTTATTTTATTTTTTTTTATTTTTTTTTATTTTACTTTATTTTATTTTATTTTATTTTACTTTATTTTATTTTATTTTATTTTATTTTATTTTATTTTATTTTATTTTATTTTATTTTATTTTATTTTATTTTATTTTATTTTATTTTATTTTTATTTATTTTATTTTATTTTATTTTATTTTATTCTATTTTATTTTATTTTATTTTATTTTATTTTATTTTATTTTATTTTATTTTATTTTATTTTATTTTCTTTTTTTTTATTTTATTTTATTTTGTTTTATTTTATTTTATTTTAATTTATTTTATTTTTTTTTTTATTTCATTCTATTTTTATTTTTTTATTTTATTTTTTTTTATTTTTTTATTTTATTTTATTTATTTTTATTTTTATTTTTATTTTATTTTATTTAATTTTTTTTATTTTACTTAATTGTATTTTATTTTTTGCTTTATTTTTTTTTAATTTATTTAATTTATTTATTTTGATTTACTTTTATTTTATTTTAAAATTAAAATTTTTTTATTTTAGTTTATTTTATTTTATTTTATTTTATTTTAATTTATTTAATTTTATTTTATTTTATCTAATTTAATTTAATTTAATTTATTTTATTTTACTTTACTTTGTTTTAATTTTTTTTATTTTAATTTATTTTATTTTATTTTTTTATTTTATTTTATTTTATTTTATTTCATTCTATTTTTATTTTTTTATTTTATTTTTTTTATTTTTTTATTTTATTTTATTTATTTTTATTTTTTTATTTTATTTTATTTAATTTTTTTTTTATTTTACTTAATTGTATTTTATTTTTTGCTTTATTTTTTTTAATTTTATTTAATTTATTTATTTTAATTTACTTTTATTTTATTTCAAAATTTAAATTTTTTTTATTTTAGTTTATTTTATTTTATTTTATTTTATTTTAATTTATTTAATTTTATTTTATTTTATCTAATTTAATTTAATTTAATTTATTTTATTTTACTTTACTTTGTTTTAATTTTTTTTATTTTAATTTATTTTATTTTATTTTTTTATTTTATTTTATTTTATTTTATTTTATTTTATTTTATTTTATTTTATTTCATTCTATTTTAATTTTTTTATTTTATTTTTTTTATTTTTTTATTTTATTTTATTTTTTTTTATTTTTATTTTTTTATTTTATTTTATTTAATTTTTTTTTTATTTTACTTAATTGTATTTTATTTTTTGCTTTATTTTTTTTTATTTTATTTAATTTATTTATTTTAATTTACTTTTATTTTATTTCAAAATTAAAATTTTCTTTATTTTATTTTATTTTATCTAATTTAATTTAATTTTATTTATTTTATTTTACTTTACTTTGTTTTAATTTTTTTTTTTTTGTTTTATTTTTTTACCTTGCTTTGTTTTAATTTTTTTTATTTTAATTTCTTTTATTTTATTTTATTAATTTTTTTTTATTGTTTTTTTATTTCATTTTATTTTATTTTTTATTTTATTTTACTTTATTTCTATCTTTATATTTTTTTACTTTATTTTATGTTATTTTTGTTTTATTTTCTTTTTATTTAATTCAATTTTTTTTATCTAAATTCTTTTTATTTATTTAATTTTACATTTATACAAATTTTCTTTTTGAAGAGCTTGATAGTTAGTTTCAGCACTAAAAACAATGTGTTTTTTTTCACTCGAATGAAAAGTATCAAAACTATTTATTTTTGATAAGCAGCTCTTCAGCATCACACAACCACTTACTTTTGCAAAACTTGGCTATTAAAAAATATTTGTTCTTATTTTTTGCCAAAAAAAAACAATGTTTCGAAAAATATTGCAAAATTCATAGGTACTATATTTTTTTGACACACAATTAAAAGTCCATTGTTATCTTGAGGCACTCATGAGACACTCATATTTCAAAATTTAATTCATCTTTATTATTTTTGATTTTTTGGGACACTAAAATTTTCATATGATTTCTTTGATGCTGTGACACTTGACCGAAAATGTCAAAAAATTGTCAAAGCAAGTGTGACGCGTAGTGCCACTCGAACTGACAGTTTCGCCAACCCCTCCACTTATTGATGCATTATTACAATAGATTTTATGATTTCTATTTTATATTCAAAAACTGTCATAAAAGCAAACAGATTTTTAACTAAATTTGGGGGGTTTTACAAAGGATTGTTTATGCAAATCTAAATTCATCAACAGCATCATCGATTCATGGTGACAAAGTGTACGTTGATACGACGCATTGTCACAAGGCGCAGTCGACCATGGGCTCACCACACCAACTGCAATATGTTTAGTTCATTATATTCAAACTACCGCTTAATGGTTACACGCCTTCTGTTGGGCACCCGTTAGCATTACCGTTACTCATACTCGATAATTCCCAAAAAATCGATTGCTGTCTCTGTCTGCTGAAGTCAAGCTGCCGCATATTGTTGTAAGCGCCTTGAAGTATGCCTCAAGTATTTTGACTTTCAATTTTTTTTATTGTTTGGCGGCGGCAATGGCTTTGATCCTGCTTTGCAGCACTTGTCTGCCCGGGCAAGCGAAAAACAAATGATTATGCATATCCCACTGTGGCTCATCGAATTAGTTGGAATCTTTGCTGAATCTGTTTTCTGCAGATTTGATTGTCGGTAGCTTAGGACACAATAAATGTCCTTTAAATTATTGCATTAAAATAATGAAATACAAACTCATCAAACGGCAGTGGGAAAATTTGGTTTAATGGTATACCCAGTTGGGGTATTATTATTTATTATACTAACTTATTTAGGTTTTATTTTATTATTCTACATATATCCAGCTTTAATTATTTTAATTTTATTTTGTTTGTTTTTGTGTTTTATTTTTTATTTTATTTTTTATTTTATTTTATTTTATTTTATTTTATTTTATTTTATTTTATTTTATTTTATTTTATTTTATTTTATTTTATTTTATTTTATTTTATTTTATTTTATTTTATTTTATTTTATTTTATTTTATTTTATTTTATTTTATTTTATTTTATTTTATTTTATTTTATTTTATTTTATTTTATTTTATTTTATTTTATTTTATTTTATTTTATTTTATTTTATTTTATTTTATTTTATTTTATTTTATTTTATTTTATTTTATTTTATTTTATTTTATTTTATTTTATTTTATTTTATTTTATTTTATTTTATTTTATTTTATTTTATTTTATTTTATTTTATTTTATTTTATTTTATTTTATTTTATTTTATTTTATTTTATTTTATTTTATTTTATTTTATTTTATTTTATTTTATATTATTTTATTTTATTTTATTTTATTTTATTTTATTTTATTTTATTTTATTTTATTTTATTTTATTTTATTTTATTTTATTTTATTTTATTTTATTTTATTTTATTTTATTTTATTTTATTTTATTTTATTTTATTTTATTTTATTTTATTTTATTTTATTTTATTTTATTTTATTTTATTTTATTTTATTTTATTTTATTTTATTTTATTTTATTTTATTTTATTTTATTTTATTTTATTTTATTTTATTTTATTTTATTTTATTTTATTTTATTTTATTTTATTTTATTTTATTTTATTTTATTTTATTTTATTTTATTTTATTTTATTTTATTTTATTTTATTTTATTTTATTTTATTTTATTTTATTTTATTTTATTTTATTTTATTTTATTTTATCTTATTTTATTTTATTTTTTTTTCTATTTTAATTTTTTTATTTCATTTTTTTATTATTTATTTTTCTTTGTCTCCTTTTTTGTATTTATTTTTTTCTTTTTATCTTTTTTTTTTTAATTTGGTTTGATTTCTCATTTTACTTTATTCTGTTTTACTTTATTTAAATTTTTTTAATTTTATTTCATGTTTTTTTGTTTTTTTTTTTATTTATTTTTTGTATTTCTTTTGCATTTTATTTCATTTATTTTAATTTTTCTTTATATTTTATTCTATTTTTTTTATTTTGTGTTTTTTTATTTTATTTTTTTTTTGCTTTGCTTTAACTTTTTTAATTTTGTTTTTATTTATTATTATTTTTTATTTATTTAACTTTATCTTTTATATAGTTTTATTTCTTTTTTTTTTATTTGTTTTACTTTATTTGAATTTTTTATTTTATTTCATTTTAATTTTTTTTTTTTTTTGTTTTTTTCCTAAACCATATTTTTTTTTTCTTCATTTGCTTTTATTGTTTTTTTTTTTTTTTTTGTTTTTGCTTTGTTTTAACTTTTTTAATTTTATTTTTATTTATTATTATTATTTTTTATTTATCTTTTATTTAGTTTTATTTCTTATTTTATTTTGTTTTACTTTATTTGAATTTTTTATTTTATTTAATTTTTTTTTTTGTTCTTTTTTTCCTAAACCATATTTTTTTCTTCGCTTGCTTACAGTTTTCTTCTAGAAACAGGGTATCTAAAATTCTATTTCACTCATACTCTGCCTCTTTACTTTCTTCTTTGCCTCTTTGATCACATCGCCACTTTGCATTTGCCTGCTGTGCCGCCAATGGTCTCTCACGTTCAACTCACGCCTCAAATGCACAAAAAGGGCCAAAAGCTTCAAGCTACCTATCACAAGCCGCGTCATCATCATCTTTGTCAATGATATTATTATTGTTGGTACGCGCACTTCAAATGTCCTCGAGTACTATTGCGCCTGCTTGTCCGTCTGTTTGCCTGCATATCCATTCCTGTTGTCATTGAGCTTTTATGATATGGCCGCTATGAATGTTATCGCGTTGTTGAGTAGAGCTCAATCTACGCGCTTCAATGCAAAAGTACAACAAAAAATTTAGAAAAAAAAATCTTTAAATAAGTAACTCCATAAATGAAGTCCTTATTTGCAAATTGACTTCGACTGGTGTTATCTTTTACTTGATCCTTCCCATCCATCCTTGTTTTTTGGCGTCGGCAAATTTCCGTATTTCTTTTAATGTTTGTCATGCGACTTTGGTGGTGTCGTTGTGTGCGTGTCAAAGCTGCGGGTGTTTGTTAAAGTGTCCATTTGGATCGTATTCTATGGGATGGGGTGTGTGTGTGTCCACTGATTTCGTACTGATAATGAAGTGCTCGGCTTTTCATTGCTTTTACTTTTGTTTTTCTCTCATTGAACTCTCTAGCCTGTGTAGGCGACTATTTCTTATCATGTAATTCCACAGCTGTCTTTTTTTTTGGTAGGTATGAGCTTTGAGTTTCTTTGGTATGGGGTTGAGTGTTTCCTTTGGTCTGGAATACATTAGCCTCATGCAGGACTTTAATTACGGTAATTATTTTAAGCCAATTAGTATGTAACTGGGTTGTGGTGCAAATAGTGGGGTGGGTGGAGTCGCAGTAATTATGGCTCTTGGCAAGTAGACGTGTTTACCTACAGATATGAATATTTTCGTACATAAAGAATGGTTGGGTATAAGGGTCTGACGCTCCAAAGATTTGGATCCCATTACCTTCGTTTTTCGATATTTTTCAATTACAGAAAAACTGGACTATCTCCTTCCCACAGTGGTTCTGCATAAGATTTGTGATAAGAGATACATTACAAAGGAGAGGAGGAGAAGCTCGGCAAAAATCTCGTTAGAGGCTATGATAAGCTGTTGGTATATCGCCGTCACTAGTTAGTTAGTTTTTTATTCCATATCAATCATACTTGAGACAACGAACATAATCGGATTATAACCGCTTAGGCGATTTTGGCAGTTTCAAAGCACGCGACAACTGACGCCAGTTGAAAATGCCAAGGAAGTTCAAGTCATCCTCCACTTGTTGTTTCCATCTCAGTTGAGGCCTCGCCCTTCCTCTGCTGTCGGATTGACCCAGCCAGCGGAACCTTTGGACTTTAATTCGCTGAACTATGGTGAGGCCTGGGTAAAGCTCGTATAGCTCGTAAGATTTCTTTCGATACTCGCCGTTGGCATCACGGGAAGGACCATAAATCTTCTGTTGAACTTTTCTCTCAAATACTCCAAGGGTCATCTCATCTTCTCTTGACACTGCCCATGATTCCGAGCCAAACATCAGGACTGATATGATGAGAGACTTATAGAGCGTGATCTTTAGTTGTCGAGAGAGGACTTTACTTCTCAATTACCTACACTAAGTCCAAGGTAACACTTGTTGGCAAGAGTGATTCGGTGTTAATGCTGCTTCCCAAATAGACGAAATCCCGCACAGTTTCAAATTTGTAACTATCAACGATGACTTGGCTGCCAAGGCGCAGGTGCGCCGATTCTTTCTTTGATGACAGCAGATACTGCGTCTTATCCTCGTTTACCGCAAGACCCACTTTTTCGCTTCTTTATTCAGTCCAGAGAAGGCAAAGCTTACGGCGCGGTTATTAAGGGCAATGATATCAATATCATCGGCATAGGCCAGCAATTTCACGCTCTTGTAAAAGATTCTAACATCATTAAAGAAATCGCACAAAAG
This sequence comes from Campiglossa producta, assembly GCA_964058755.1. Lineage (NCBI taxonomy): Eukaryota > Metazoa > Arthropoda > Insecta > Diptera > Tephritidae > Campiglossa > Campiglossa producta. Next base: position 9,212,096 of record CAXKVI010000003.1, read on the forward strand.
GGAGTCTCCCTGTCTGAAGCATCGTTTGATTTCGAATGGCTCAAAGAGGTCCTTCCCAATACTGACGGAGCTGTTGGTATTGCTCAGAGTCATTTGGCATAGCCGTATGAGCTTTGCAGCGAAGTCAAATTCAGACATCCTCCTTTTCGAACTGGTCGACGGAAGACTTACCAGGTCTGAAGCCGCACTGATAAGGTCCAATCAGCTTGCCTACGATGGGCTTCAATCTTTCGCACAATACGCTAGAAAGAACCTTATATGCGATATTAGAAGACTGATTCCGTGAAAGTTGGTGCGGTTAGCGGGATCGCCTTTCTTGTGGATTGATCATAAATATGCATTTTGTAAATGTAGTGACTTCAGCGCCATCTAGCGGGACAAAATATATCGTATGTCGACAGGTGCTATGAATAAACTGTTTAAATTTAGCGAAAGTTCCTACAGTATTTCAAGTGGGAAAACCTCATCCCTGTCGCCTGGACTACATAAAAAATCTCAAAGTGGTATTTAGGTTTCCATCGCCAGTTTTTTAATACGGAAAAATCCAGATCTTCCGTCGAGCATAAGATTTTCCAACAAGTACTTGCATGCAGTTTAACCTTTTTATATTTCGTCTTTTATACTGCTTTTCATACACTTGAAATGACACATCAGCAGCCATAGCTGACAGCTGGTTACCGCCTACATACTCGCTCTCATACAAAGAAAGTCAACGTCAACCAACAGTCGTCAGCCGTCAACCGTCTTTTTGACATCAAAGTAAAAATGCAAATAAATGTGTTGCCATCGAGTGGCAAGCTTCTTCAAATGGTAGACTCCTACATTCATTAACAATATGGCTGCATATAATTGTTATGCACATCAAGGCATGAAACCGAAATGGGTACCGAGAAAAAGATTAAGATGACTGATTTTTACCTTCACCGACTATACCTAAAGAAAGTCTCAAAGTCCACTACACGAATTATGTATTCCCCGAAAGGTGGGCAACCTATGCCTCTGAGTCGGAGACCAGCCCGGGACAAACCATCTGCATCTTGAATGCCACCGGTAGCTTGGTAGGGGAGTATCAGCTTGACAACCATTTCAAAAAGACAATGGGAGAACACAGAGGAATTGCCAATAGCCCCTGGAAACAGTAAAGGGCTGTATCAGCTTGAGCTCCGTATAAGGTTTTCAGGACAGCTTCATTTCTATTTTTAGATATTTAAACAAATTTGTATCTGAACTCAAGAGTCTGATATTGCCTCTTCAAAAGATCTACTTTCAGAACCGAAATAGAATTGGTTCGTTTCCTTGACTCTTGTATGCATTAGGGTACGACTTATTTTTGTGAAAACTTCGGAATGACTAAAAAGCATGTCTTTATATGGGGACACGTGTATCTTCTATTGCAGCTAAGTTTCGGTGAGGGCAAGATTCGCGATTTGTAGAACAAAGAAGAGTTTTTAGTCCCAATCAAGGGAAACTTATGACAAACCTGAAGAGCAAGTACACAACCAACGGACCTGACCTAGAAGATTTAGGACAAGAAGGTGGAGCTGTCCTTCATGCTAGTAAAGTACAGGCGACCTCTCCGTGAAGGACGGCAGGAATTTGCGCACTCCTTCGAGAGAAAGGTAAAATTAGGATGACAGAAGTAGACTTGGTATTGGAACCGCTGGTATAGTCAATGAACTTTTTCAGGTCATCCCCATTATTGAAAACTCTGCATGAATTCTAATAACTGAATTAAAAGGCGATACTGACCTTTATGGGTCATCTCATTTTTCTCTCTGTGGGGTTCCCGGATACATCAATATTGATAGGAACGAAATAGCTTATGTGGTGAGCAGGAAAGGCTTCGAACAAAGAAGAGTTTTTAGTCCCAATCAAGGGAAACTTATGACAAACCTGAAGAGCAAGTACACAACCAACGGACCTGACCTAGAAGATTTAGGACAAGAAGGTGGAGCTGTCCTTCATGCTAGTAAAGTACAGGCGACCTCTCCGTGAAGGACGGCAGGAATTTGGGCACTCCTTCGAGAGAAAGGTAAAATTAGGATGACAGAAATAGACTTAGTATTGGAACCGCTGGTATAGTCAATGAACTTTTTCAGGTCATCCCCATTATTGAAAACTCTGCATGAATTCTAATAACTGAATTAAAAGGCGATACTGACCTTTATGGGTCATCTCATTTTTCTCTCTGTGGGGTTCCCGGATACATCAATATTGATAGGAACGAAATAGCTAATGTGGTGAGCAGGAAAGGCTTCGAAATGGTCATCTTAAGGGGAACTAAAGAGCATACTTTTGAGGTAACGAATTTACTCCGGGCTAACCAGGATCATTGCGAAGTCTCAAGGTCCATGTTGCGATACGAAAATGTTTTCCGGCAGCCTGTCAGAAGTGAAGAAAGTGGTTTCTTCGCTCCTTCTTATGCTCATATGGGAATGTTAGGTTAGGTTTAAGTGGCTGCCGAAGAGGCACACTTAGGCCAGTTTTGAAAGGCCTGTTGTTATGCGGACAACACCAGAAAAGCCAGTCCTGGAACTCGGCCATATGGAAAATCCCTGAGTAGTTGTATTTCTCCACATAGCAGAAACCCGAGACTGACACTCCTAAACTGACACCGTCACTCCTCTTCGAACCATTTAGATGACTTGACGAAGGCCATCAAGTCTTTTATATCCAGCTCCGCGATCTGGCGTAGGCTACCCAGAAAGGGAACTGACATAGATAACTTGCTCCGAGTGGAAGGGTGGGGTATACCTTACACGCTCTCTCAGTTAATATGGTCAAGTATGCATATGTGATTTGAGCCTTAGTGCTAAGGTGTTCAAAATGTAACCATTCCTAAGGCCTAACAAAGTGAAAAAATAAGTGGCACCCTAATGTGTATGTACTCAATGTCTCCCTACTAAAGATATATGCATAAGTAAATGCAAATTTGTGCATTCATTTTTTCCACAACTCCGACCATATAAGTGGAACGTATGTACGTATGAGGACGTACACATCTTCAGAAACTGCCTCTAATTAAGTAAACACATGAAGATGGCCCCCAAACTTCGTTACTTAACTGTGTATGCACTCCCAGTAAGCATTTTTTGAATCGACTCTCGACTTTCAGTAAGCTAAAATTTAAGGTTCGGGTGCTTTTAGCTCGAAGGACAAAGATCAGGCTCTATGAGTCTCTCATCATACCTGTCCTGATGTGTGGCTCAGATTCATGGACAAAGTCAAGAGGAGGTGAGATGGCCCTTGGAGTATTTGAGAGAAAAGTTCTTCGGAAGATGTATGGTCCTTTCCGTGATGCCAACGGCGAGTATCGAAGGTGATTTAACAATGAGTTGTACGAGCTTTACGCAAAATCTGACCATAGTCCATCGAATTTAAGAGCCCAAAGGGGGCTTCCCTATCGTCGCCCGAATTCGGCGAGATGGAAACAACATACGTCAATGGTAGCAACACCATATTTAGAGGTGCAAAGGGGGTTCCAAGACCAAAAGATGTCCATCAAGTCTAGACTTTTGGAAAAGGGGCTTTGTACCCCTTCCTTACTTTGATATTTAGGTGTAACTTTACCTCCTCATCTGATGTGTAAATTTGTTTGGTCTTTATTAACCTTTGTCTTTCGTTCTTCAAAATGCTAACTGGGCTCTCTTTGGGTATGTGAGTGGAGGTTTCTAGACTTGTATGCGCTGGTGCTCATCTGCATTTGTTGCGGTTAAGCTTTTGGCGCTTTGTCGCTGGCTTTTTTGCATAATGACCGTCGTTTTATTTATCAGCCATTGTATGCTATTGAGTACGCACTAAAGTACATGGGCGTATGTTTGTGTGTTTGGTACCTACATACTCCATTTTAAGGCTCATGAAATGCAAAATTAATTGTTCTCATTTATGCGCATTTGTATTTGCATTTTTTAGTTGCTCTTCAAAACCAACAACAAACCGTCTGTCATTCGTATGCACTTTTATTTCTAAGTTAAATAAAGAAAAAATGGTGGCACATGGACTTAAGTATGTGAGCACAGGGGTGTAGCCGGAGATGAGTTCTAGGGATATTACCAATCAAAACCGCCTGAGTTTGAAAAGCATGCAGAAAGAGGCCCTACTAAGTTCTGGAAAAAGGCGAAGAAAGACTTGAGTCCTCCCCGGTAGGGGTTGGGGTGTAAGATGTAAGATCTAATAGGTGGGGGTGGGGTGAAAGTTGTAAGATGGAGGGGGTGGGGGTTAAGGTGATAATTCAAATATGAAAAGGAGTTCCTACCTCCTTATTATGTTTTATTACTAGGTACCTGGTGACTGGGCTTGCTCGGTGTTCAAATTTCTGAAAAATATCAAATAGGTGGCAACTTTTTAAATAGCCTCAAGTGTCAAATCCATTTAGAAAATATTAGAATGAAGTATATTAATCACAAACAAATTTCATCCAAATTGGCCAATATACGAAGAAATAAATAAAAGGCAGTAAGGTGGCAACCCTAGGTGCTAATTAATTTTTAAGTCATATTGGCATAGCTTGTTTAATATTAAAATAAAATATATAGATAGGTGGCAACCCTGTAAACCGCCCCAAGTGGCAACACCCAAAAGGGACAGTCTTAGCATCAATCCTACTATCTCTATGCCAAAGTTCGTAAAAAACGGTCAAGCGATCCAAAATGATCCAAAAAAAGTCCTAAAAAGATTCCAAAAAGACCCAAAATTTGTCAAAAATGCTCCCAAAATTACCAAAAAAAGATACCAAAATAACCCTAAAATCATACCAAAATGATTCCAAAATGATCCCACAATGGCACTAAAATGATCCCAAAATGGCTTAAAAATGTCCACAAAATGTTCCCAAGATGATTCCAAAATGACCCCAAAATGATTCTTAAATGACCCCAAAAACACCCTTAAATGATCTCAAAATTATCCCAAATCGACCCCAAAACTATCCGAAAACTACCCCAAAATTATTCCAAAATAATCCAAAATTGCACACAAAACTATCCCAAAGTTACCCCTAAATAATCCAAAAATGATCCTAAAATAATCTTAATATGATCCCAAAATGACCCCAAAATATACAAATACAATACTGTGAAATGGTAACCCTGGGAGGCAACCCTACTTGACAATATTTTAGTTGGTGTTTCGCCGAAATTACCTTTCATTTGATACCTGTGTTGGCATATCTTTCTCCATAATTAAAAAGAAAATTGAGATAGGTGGCAACCATGGAAACTGCCCCAACAACTGGCAATACCCAAGTGGATAGTCTTAGAAAACTCACACTATCTCTATGCCAAATTTTATCGAAATCCGTCAAGCTATTCTCGAAATATTACCGGATATACAAATATACTGCGCTAAGGTGGCAACCTTTGGTGGCAACTCTACTTGAATATATTTTAGTTGGTATGTCGCAGAAAATACTTTTACATTTGACACCTATATTGGCGTATCCTACATAATATTAAAAAAAAAATGGGATAGGTGGCAACCCTGTATAACCCAGCATACTATCTCTATGTCAAATGTCATCCAAATCGGTCAAGCGGTCAACATCACAACTTCATCAATTTTCCTTCATTGGGCAAGTGATGCCAGACTTTGCATTCAAGAGGACATTAACCAAGTGAGCAGCGGAACCTCAGACTACCACAACAGAAAAAGGATTATCAGCATCTCCATGAAATTTTCATCACTTTAATATTTATTATTCGATTGTTCGAGAAAATTTACGTAAATTGCTCAAGTAATCGATTAATCAATGCCCCATATATTTCCGATTAATCGGAGAAACTTTGCATGGAATTTTTTTTCTGAATAATTTCCAAAATTTATTACTTTGATCAACTTACTTTTTGATTATTCAAAAGTAGTGTTGGGAAGTATCGATTTCAAAAGTACTCAGTACTCGATGCAGAAAAGTATCGACAGTACCCGTTTCCTAAAAGTATCGATACTTAGTACTCAATACCCGAAATGTAATCAGTGTCTAACAAGTACTTAGTACATAAGAAGTACCCAATACCTAAAATGTAGTCAGTACAGAAAAAGTACTCGGTATGTACCCTACTCAATTGTTCAATTTTTGTCAGTAGAAAAAAGTACTATTCTAAGTACTTAGTTACTTGTCGAATTTTTTCGAATTCTGTATATTGAATAGTTATGGATTTTTAATATTATTGCATAGGTAAATGAGGAATTAGCAGATCTTATTGTGAAATATAGAGCTACCAGCAGAACTTGACACAAAATACCCGATACTTTTCAAAGTACCCGATGCTTAAAAGTATCGATACCAAAGTATTAGTTACTCAAAAGTACTCGTTACTGCTCAACACTATTCAAAAGTGAGATTAATCGATTAATTCTGAATCAAAAGTATGGGATCTCAATTAATCCATAGCCTTATTACGTCATAAGATTTACTTCCTGGTTTTTAAAAATGAATATAAATCGATTAACAGATAATCTGAAAATATGACTAGTCAATCAAAATGTTGTCGATTAATCGTCTGGTTTATAAATAAAATGTGGAAGTGATAGTCGACTGTGATTAGACAAAAGGTCGAACATTGAAAAAATTTCACTAGTCGACTTAATTAAATATTTGCTTAGTCAGTAAAATTGATTATTTAGTCGTTTTGATTTTTCATTAATCTGAAAATTATTTTCTTGTTTTTAACTAAATCAGATATACTTACCTCCCGATCAGTCAATAGTTCAAATAAATAAAATAAATGATTAATTAAAAATTGCGATTGATTAATCGTGTAATGAATTAATCCCATCGGCTATTGCTGAATAAAAAGATTTTTTTTTGTTTAATAATTTATTTTATTTTGAATTTTCATATATATATCTTTCAATTCAAACACATTCAATTCACCATACTATATCACTTATTGTTACATATATAATGACTTAAATCAAATCAATTTATTATAGATTTAATTTTTAAAACGATTTTTATATTATATATTCATAATGAAATCTAATCATTCAGTGATTATCGCTAATTATTTTTAACTAAATTACATTTTTTCTAAGCTAATTTAAACACTTAAAAATGGAACTGTACGTGGGCGCAAAAAGGTATTTTATTTTGTGGGGGTATTCGAGTAAATTGACATTTATGTAGAAATTTTTTATATACAAGGTTTTTTTATGAGCTCATTACATTACATATTTACTTCAATAACACACACATATATATATTTATATTTAGACACAACTAACTACATTTTCATTTAATTTATTATAGCTTTACAACTTTAAACATAAATTTACAAAAAAAAAAACGTCGCGACATCGTGAATACCCTCAACAATAAATTTTTCTCATTGCTCTTCCGGCGCGTATGCTTTCTTCTACTATTTATGTCTATAATTTATATATTTTACAAAATCACAAAGAGTTTTTTTTTATGCAGGTGCTGTGGGAGAGGTCATCAGGGGTACAGAGATTGTTGCCTAAATCATTTGCTGAGTGCGCCGCGCGCATTATTGCACACTGCTGTCTAAGCGGAGATCAACTTTTTGTATTTGTAAGTGTGTGAGTGGGCTCTCTTAAGATCCCTAATATGAAACCGTTTCGTAGAAAACACCAGGTTCAGATGCGCGCATCGTAGTTAACGCCTCACAGTAGACCACTTAACGCTTCGACCGCGCTACCCAAAGCTGTACGATGCTGCTCGAATCGCTCAGAGAACTGCAAGTAGTCTTGTTGCTCCTCATCATCCACTGCATCAACGAACAGATCATCTTCAACATCAACGATAGCGGACGGTGATGTTGGACTTGGGGATAGACTTGAAAGAGGTTTTTCTGGCGATATCTCTTCTAAAGCGGCTGTTGCTCTTGGTTCTGCTAATACTGTCGCTGTAGCTGGCGTAGTGCGTGGCGCAGTTGCTTTAGGCGGCGCGTTCAATGTATTCGTACACGCCGCTGTTGCTTTTGCTGCTGCGGCGGCCGCTACAAACTGTAGTCAATCGATGAGAATGCTCTTCGATGAGGCGCTCATTGAGCTAGCTTGTTGCGTTGAGGCTGTGGCCAAACTATCCGCATAATAGCGCTGTCAAAATACTTTCGCTATGAAGGGCACCTGATCTAGAGACGCAGAGACAGCAGCAGCTGCTGTCAAACGCTGATGATGCTGATGGTGTGCATGATGATGACTTTGATTGTGCGCGTGAGGATGATGATGCGCCGCATGATTTAGTTGCTGTTGGTGCTGATGATGCGCAGAGATCATGTGTGCAGGTGGGGCGCTTGATGACGCCGCGCTCGCAAGTTGTATAAACGCAGAGCTGGCGGTATATTCTGCGCTAGCGCGAAAACTACTACCCATTTGTGGCAGTAAATGGTGCGCTGCATACGCGTTGGAGGGTAGTGCGTTACTAGCAGGCGTTGACGACTGTGCGCTATTCAGCGTCTGATATTGCGGTGTATGCCAGGCGGAATTGCTACCATCACCGCCGCCGCCACTCGAGAGCGGCGGTGTTGTTACATTGATGGGTGGTGATAAGCTGCCCGCGGAGGAGTCAGGCGTCAGCTGGCTGCCGTGTTGTAAGTGCGCGTGATAATTGTGATGTGCTTCGCGGCGTGTATATTCACGGCGCGTATATTCGCGACGGCGCTCGAAGCTTGGTGGCGAATCGTCGTCTAACAAATCAGCGCCGCCCAACTCATGCAGCTTGCGCATATGTTTTTTCAAATCGAAATTGCGGCAGAAACCCTTGGCGCACACCTTACACGTATACGGTTTCTTGTCGTTGTGTGTGTGCATGTGAAAGGTAAGATTGTAGACTTGATGGAAAGCTTTATTGCAGATGTTACATTTGTAAGCCTTTTCACCACTATGCGTAAGTTTGTGATTCTTGTAGTTGCCCTTCTGATGGAAGCCCTTACCGCAAAACTCGCAAATGAATGGCTTGTAGCCGGCGTGAATGCGCGTGTGCGTGTTAAGCGTGGATGAGCGATTGAACGCCTTGCCACATGTTTGACATTTATGCGGTTTCTCGGAGGTGTGTATGATTTTGTGGCGGCACAGCGTTGACGCCTGGCGAAATCCCTTGCCACACACTTTGCAAACAAATGGACGCGCGCCTGTATGCACGGGCATGTGACGCGTGAGATTGTAGTGCGCGTTGAAAACTTTACCACATTCCAAGCAGGAAAACGTTTTTTGCTTACCTGCCGCGGAGCTGGGGCTGTCGTCCAGCGAGTTGGGTGAGGGAGAACGTAGATGTCGTGAGGCGGGCGAAGAGGCGCGTGATGAATTGTGATCATGCATATTCGAAGATGAATGTGCAGTGGCGGCGGTTGCAGCAGCACTGACTGAGGCAGCGGCGGCTGCTTGCGCGCTATGTTTGCGCTTTAAGCTATGGTAGGCGCTACTGGCAGCGGCGCCGCTTTCGCGCATTTTGTGATGTTGCTGTTGTTGTTTCTCCAATGACTGTTGCAGTTGTGGATGCGCGCTTGCCAAAGCTTGATGATGTGCATGTTGCGCTTGTGCTTGCGCTGCCGCGGCAGCTGCTGCTGCTGCAGCCAAATGATGACCTGAAGCGCTTAGATTACGACGCAGCGATTGTGTATGAAAATTGCTCAACGAAGCGGTGAAATTGCTCAAATGCGCAGCAGCGCCGGTGCTAGCGAGTAGAGATTGTTGTTGCGCTGCAGTGAGCGCGGCATATTGTGCTGCAGCGGCAGCACACATCAATTGATTGGGCGCATAGTAGAGCAGTGGATATTGTGACATTAACTCCTGATGACGCGTGCTCACGAATTGTTGCACGGCAGCGGCATTACTAACGGCGTTGGCGCTTGCGGCAATTGTAGCAGCCGGCACATATTTCTTAAAAGCAGAATCATAATTTTCAGCGCTTGCACTCTTTTGTGGTTGACTAGTGGCGCATATCTGCATTTCATTGCATGCGCGCTCAGATTCACATTCATCGCTCGCCACTTCAATGGGGCTACAAGAGCGTTCGGTGTCTTCGTGCGCGCCACTGCTTTCACCGCTATTGGCGGCGCGTTGATCGGGCTCCATTATTTTTGCTATTGAAAACTTGAGTGGACAAGCGCGCGCGTTAGCTAAATTCGTATTGACTGTAGTTGTAATTGCATTGCCAGCGCTGTTATTCATAACAGGCGTAACAGCGCGTTGTTGCGCGTTTGCGCTTGATTGTTTCTCATCGACGTCGCGCTCACTGTTGCGCGCATTCGCTTGTTGGCCGGCGGCCGTTTCCATGGTGGGACTCTTCGATGGCGGCATCACAGCAATAACGCCCGATGGACTACACGGTTGCATGCCACGCGGACTCTGTGAATGAGAATAAGAAGAAGAAGAAAGCAATTATTTAATGCGCTCTGTTATTGATTGAAAGCAACGGGTTAGCAATTAAAAGTTGGATACGCTAATTCTATTATATGCGAAATACAATAAGGCAACCTATTCTTTATACATACAAAAATAAACTCGCTTTGTATTTAATAATTCTTTTTCCACACATAAGCGCCGCGCAAGCGATTGTTTTGATTTGCTTTGCGTTTCATTGGCACACCGCTGTGTTGATGCCGCACTGCTGTTGGTTCAATGTGCAAATGCACTTAAGCGTAAGCAATTTGATGCAAACAAGCACGACAGCGCGCCAAGCATATGCCACGCCCTCTATAAAAGAGTTTGATTTTTTCGGAAATTTCTTCATAAAAATTTCTATTGATTCATTATTTTTTGTGAATATTTTTTATTATTTGCTTGTTGTAAGCGCTGTTGTTGCGCGGCTATCGGCAACCGCAGACTTTATTGACGTTTACAATTTTCCCGCCGGCAGGATATCGCTTACCCAACCGCAGCGCGCCAAACAAGTTTTTAACATATTTTTTGAGTAATCAATATTTGAATATTTTGTTAAAAGCTTGTGAATTAAATAATAGCATGGATTTGGTAAACACACAGCGCCGCGCGCGCTTTTAACAAGTAAGCTTAAACAATGCTAAAAAGGGAAAACAAAAGCGGCGCGTACATATTTTCGCACTTCCGCGCCCATCAATCGCGCTGTCGAACCCTTTATTTGCATACATAAAAATATATTAAAGCTATTGATTTCTCTAACTAACCACTGCGCGCATGCAGGCAAACTTTCATTAAAAGCACTCGCTTCATACAATAACCAAAAACCTTCTGTTAATTGATCGCTTTCGGTTTAAACGCTTGAATGCATTCCAACAATGTTCTCGCTTTAATTTGGCTTTGGCTTTATATTGCGACGCTTCAAACAGCGTTTGTTTTAAACAAAACTTTTTTTAATTTCAAAGCTTTTTTTCTATTCTAATTGTTTTTGTTGTTCAACACTTATTTACTCCTTTTTTTAAGAATTACCTATACCAGCATGTGGAGCAAACGTGCTGATGAGTGCTGGAAGCTTTCCCACGACACACACTGGCCTCAGGA